>CM074580.1:0-600000 GCA_037305975.1 Chrysolophus pictus | reverse complement strand
AGAGTCCTTCGGAGTTTTTACTCTTACAACTATTATTATATTTCAATTATTTCTCACTTGCTAGTATGCAAACCTTAGCATTTCTAGTTAACATTTGATTTCCAACGAAGGAAACAAAGGAAGTGCCTTTGTTTCTTGCTACATGAAAATACTTTCAGCGGGGCCTAAAAATATTACCATGAAAATTTACTTGCTCAAACACAGTATGTTTTTCTAGCACTTTCCTATGATTATGATGCTAATGAAAATGGAAGCTGTTACATCCATCTGTCAAAAATATTACTCTCCTTGGAAAGAGAGCATTGAGAATTGTGTTCGTCTATCATAACCCTAGGAGGGATATTTGTCAGTCTGACAGCGAGCAGGCGGTTTGATAATGTCACCTTTGTCGGAGCCCCTGGTCTGGGGCAAGAGTTGTAACAGGAAAACGTGAAATCTGTTTTCATCTCGGCTTCATTTTTGCAGCTGCACAAAGACACAACAGTAGGTGCCGATCCCCTGATTTATCCCATGCATTTAGGCTACTAACATCCATGTTTTCCTAAGTGAATGCCAAAGATTGCAGTCATCAGTGTTGACAAATTCAGGATAATAATGTCAGATGTTTAAAGTCACATTTTCTGGATATTACCAGTATCACAGGCAAGTGTTGTTATATTGCCCCAATTTGCCTTTTGTTGTAAAACTTCTCATTCTCCTTCACCAAGGGAGAATTCAGTCTGTGTCCAGTCCTTTAATGCCTCATACACTAACTTTGGCTGCTTGTTGCCAAGGCAACTCGGCTGTGCAGCGTCAGCCTCGCTTCCTTCCATGGCATCGTTGTTATCCCTATAGCTAAGAACTACATCAAATAAATTAAACTCGTCAATCACACCTGAAAAAAGATGTTGAAGATGTTTTATGTACATTTCCAATATCGTAGCAAATTCAGCCAGAGCACTTGTTCTAAACTGTAACCTCTGCCTTAATCTTCATAACAGATGCAGTGAGCCTGCTGGGAAATATTTGGTGACTGGAAATAATGCTTTCCTCTGTGTATTAAAAGGGCTATTGCTATTACTCACTTTTCTAGCAAAAATTTTCTTTCCACATATTGCTAATCGTAGAGGTAAACATGTTCAGCAGTTTTCAGTCTTTTGTGCTTAAAACGTCTTGTAAAAATGGCGTTTCTTTCCTTGGGTATCTGGGCCCTGTTTTAAATGATTAGATCTAGAACAGGACTTTTCAATTGAGTGAAAGTTGTGTTCTCTCTATTTCCTGCAGAGATTAATTATTTTTTTTTTAAGGTGTCTGTCAAAATCTGTGCCCATTATTCCAGACTGGAAGTACATAGAAAAGAAGAAGAATAATTATCCTTTCAGGGAGCTGTCTAGCAAACAGCTGGTCAGTGAATGTGGCTGACACATGACATTTAAATATTGAGACATTTTGCATACACCAGGAAATGCCAAAAATATCAGATGTGTTATTTTTCTACGATGCTGTTGCAGTTAATTACTTGAAGCCATTTTATATATGTTAATTTGCCCAGTGAAGCATTTGACTTTTGTTATACTTTGTATAATAAGGAAACTGAAAAAAAGGTTACACACATCATTCTTTGCTAAAATGAATATAATTTGAGAAAAGTGTAACCTATTCGAAATTATATTTACCATTATAAGAGTGATAGCTGGAGGCTGTTAGTGTAGTCTTTGTAATTTCCATTCTGAGACTGTGCTGAACAAGACGTAATTTACTGGAAGTCCGTGTAACTCACGGGAGATGGTACAAGGAATTCAAATATTCCCATCAACTCCAAATTGCTTTGAAACAACATTATTTGTTTCCGTTTTATTCTGAGGATAAATAAAACCCTTAAACATATTTTTCCCTCATACAAGCAAAGTCTACTGGTTTTCGAAGTTAACTCAATATCCTTCTGGTATGATTTCAAAATAAAAAACGAATAGAAGTGATTGTAGAGTTCAATAAGAGTCAAAGCCCTTGTTTCTATAAAACAGCACTTGCTTTTATTTGAAGTGGTTATGAAGCACTGCTACTTCCTGTGTTGGAGCGTTCAAGCAATGAAGCCATGTTTTTACTTCTGATTCATTAAGTAAATTAAAAAATATATTGTAAATTTACGGAAAAAATCCCAGAAGAATTGAATTTTTGACTGTGAGGATTTGGCAAGGGATCATTTTAAAATTTGGCCATTAGTGGAATTCAGCCACCTTCTGCCTTAAGGGTTATAAAACCTTTCCCCAGCCCTGAGAAGCCTGTTGGTAGGTAATCATTGGAGATGCTTGCAGTGGTAATTATTTTTATTTCTATTTTGTTAATCAAAGCTAGAAGGCAGGTGGGTAGAATATATGTTCTGGACTGTTGAACATACTGTCTTCTCCTCTAGAGACAAATGCAGCTATCAAAATACGTTCTGAAAAATCAGCTTACATAAGATGATGACTCCTTAATGCAGGTAATGAGGATTTTCCTTTTATAGGCTGGACAGAATAGTGAAGTCAGCTCTGACTGTTATTAAAGCAGCAGGAGTGCAGCAGCTCTCACAGATGTTGAATTTCTCCCCTGCAGTGAACTTGTTATTCTTTTTTTCCTGTCACTGGTGTTTGGTTTTGTATGCAGGTTCAGAAAACCTTCCAATAAGAACAGTTCTCCACTGACTGCAAGACACCCATAGGGCTCTCACAATCCACCCAGGACCATGGAGGCAGGGCAAAACCTGAACCTCTGTTCTGAACTGATAAGAATCTAATGTTGCGGCAGAGATCATGCCTGCGATGCCACAAAGCACAACTCCAAACATACATAGCTTTTGATACACTCGTTTTGATTGCTGCTGTTCTGAACAAGCCTGGCAGAAGCACGTTAACTGTGAAATGCTGAATGTAGAACAGACACCAGTATATAACCTTCCCCTCTCCAGGGAACTAAAGAGCATCTTTTGTTTTTTGGGCATTGAAATTCTCAACTAAAATGCTGCATTAAAATCAGTTGGTGACAATGAATAATATTTCTACTGATCTCTAGAGCCTCTGCAAACCCTGAAGCAGAGATTATGCATTCTATTCAATGCCGCAGAAAGTTTATTCTAAAATAAGCTATTTTATCAAAGGAAGTGATAAGAAATACAATAAGCTGTGATAATGCCGCTACCATAATAAGAACTGTGCTCCTGAAACCCTTCTTTAAACCAAAGTTATGTAAAAATCTTCCTCCCCCTATACTGAAACAATTAACAAATTCAGTGAAATAAATGTTAGCTCTGTGAACTTACATGTCACTTGTGGGATAAGGAATGTATGTTTCCTGTAGCTCAGAGCACATATAAAAATAATTCTAGGCAAAGAATGAGAAGGTATGGGCAGAAGTTTCAAGAGAAGTTATATCAGAGCAACTTCCAGGCTCACCAATTAACTGACATATCAACAACAATAGAAGTTTTAAGTTTCCGAATTCTGCATTGCTTGTGTGGTTAACTATACTGGTTGTAAAAGAATGTGGTTTCTTCCTATTATCTCACTTGTTTTTGTTGTTTTGAAGGAAAAGGGAGTGCTGTTTGTAGGGAACATGGAGGGTAGTTAGGAACCTAGACTGATCTTGATAAATCATTGCATAGGGATGCTGAAGGTGATTCCAAGGGGTGTCTGACAGCAGAATCAAGCCGTATTTGACTCCTGGAGTACTCAAAAGTGTGTTATAAAAAGATATTAATCCTGCCTGAAGAACCATTTGATTAGCTGAGCAGATCTGTGATGTAAAAAGTAGTTTTAATATTGGTTCTGCTGCAATTTTGTCCTTTTTTTTTTTTTTTTAACTGTGTGTTTTTTGGGAAAAAATTATCTTGAAGTTTTATCTAACAGTAAGACTGAACCACAGAAATTAGTCAAGCTGCAGAAATTCATTCCTATCTGGATAACCCATTAAATTGTGGCACTGAATCATTCATGTGGCACTGCAAATAATTTAAGAATATGCAAAAGCCGCTCCTATCATTTTTAATTTATTAAATTAAACAGTGGCAGGTTGCAGACACACGTGCTGGAATGTATTTGTTAGACTGTTAAACAGCTCTGTTGCTCCCTGGCACAGCTTTGGCTTTGCCCTCCTGGACATTTTCTGGGTGTACTTTGAGAGCTAACATGAGCATCCCCAACAGGCTCATTAGATGTGGTCGGCTCAGTGCTGGAGATTTGTTACGAGTTAATTTCTGAATGGACCATAGGAGTTGGCCCCAGTGCCAGGGAACAGCTTGGAGCATTTTTTTAATTGATTATTACAGATTTATCTGCAGAGCAACTGGGGCCGTGTCTGGGGCCTTACGGTACCAGGTGCTTTTTCTGGAAGAAGCATCTTCTTGTGGCCAGTGCTAGTCAGGTAAGGCTCTCACACGTAACAAGGTCCTGGAGAGAACAGCAGAGTCCAAAGAGGTCCTGAGGGAGTGTTTAAAACCAAGTTGATGAAAGATATGTCTTTCATATCTTTCTTGCTTCATATCTCACTTGCTTTAGTGATTACTTTTGCTGATGTTCGTGTTGTGCCCCAGATTGACACGCCGTGCCATGGACTAATCTGAATTAAGTTCCTGACCTTCGTAGTGACGTAAGAAAGCCTTATGTTTTTGCATGTCTTTGCCCACTTTTAGAAACAAATTCAAATGGAACCATTTTAAGGCACTGCAGTTTGATTTTTGGTTTTCCACGTGCGTTTTTGTTCTTTTGTTGTTTCAAAGCCTCATTTGTATCTGTTCTGTCTGCCTATAACTCCTCATCCACTGTGGCAGAAGTTCTGCTGCAGTCCCCTGCCCGTTGTAAAAAAGAATCCTTTTTTTTTTCCTTGGAAATTCTGTAATTAAGTTTTTTCATTCTGTTTATGTATTTCTTTTTATATCACACATTACTTGAGCTGGTTAGGAATTATTATTAATTTTTCTATGAGGCTTATTTTGTCAGAAATTTGAATTATTGAAGCCAGAGCTTTTCTTGGTAATGTTCCAGAGATGGAGGAAAAAAAAAAAAAGATTAAAAAATATATATCTCTGGATCCGATTTTGAGGTCAAAAAGAAAACAGACAGAAGAGAATTGAAACACTCTCCATAAAAGAACATAGAGTCTGACACGTAGGGCATTTTACTTGTGATGTACGAAAGTGGCACAGTAAGGACTTGAACTGACTAATAGCCACTTCTGTGCGATCTTGAGGTACTTGTTATATGTATCCAAAGTCTGTCATTGGACTGGTGAGACTATGCTCTTTCATATTTATCCTGCATCATTTGCAGTAATGGGTGCTGTGAAGGTCTTTGTGTTTGATTAGAATAGGTGCAGGAAAAAAACAGCTCCATTAGCAGAGTATAATACTTAGGCTTTAGCATCTTTAACATGTGGTCCGTAGCACCCCTGAGTTCTCTTTGGAAAGTGAGCACAGTCTTCTTTCAGTGGGTGATAACAGTGTGTGTTATCCAAAAATTTGGCCACGCTAGTGTGGAAGATGCTGAAGATGTGAGACCCAGTAAAAGTAGATGACTGCATTCTTTAATAGTTTTGTAAGGAGCCATAAGTAAAATAGCTATCAGAAAGGTAGAGTGAGCAGCTGCTAGTGCTTTGCAGATCCTGGCCTTGTACTCAAACTCATCATTTACTCCTTCCTGTAGGAAAAAAAACCAAACAAACTGGACAGCTGTTGTCTGGGATAGGAAAAAACTTTATGAGATGCCTCACCTGGATGCTAATAATACTAATTATAAATGTAGGATTATTTGTTATTACTGCGTGTATATACACTAGTGTATGTTAGCATACTCTCTTCCCTTATTCTGCTGACATCGGTAAGGTACGTAAGAAGTCTTATATTAATTTGAAACTTGGAGTCCTGTTGTGTTCTGTCCCAACCCCCACAGTCTTGCGGGCTCAGTTTGACCATTACATTGTGATATGCTACATCAAGACAAGTTCATGCCTGCCAAAATTGGCACCTTTTTGAGGGAAGAAAATTCACTCAATTACTGCCCAAATTTAATTAAAGCTAACTAGAGCTTTGTGTGAAGTAAGGATTTAGTATACGTAATGTTGTTTGTTTTTCTTTATTCCCCTTTGGTTTTGGTAAAGCTGATGAGCACTGTGCTACAGCACGTACTGTGCTGGCTGCTGGGGTAAGGTTTTCACTGTAAAGGTTTGGGAGGGTGGAGTGAGGAGGAGGAGGAACCCAATACTCTTGTGCAGCAGCTGTAATCCAAAACCAACCCAACAACAAAATCAACAAACTGAAAAAAAAGAGTGCACTGAAAGTGATGCTTACTAGAGGCAAAGAGTGTTGAAGGGACAGCTCTGATTAAATTCTGTTTAGGAGGCAGAGCAGTTTCAACTGACTACAAGGATGTGCCTATGCAAGTATTATCTTGTCTGTTTTATCAGTCCTGGTGCAGGGAGCATGTATTAGAGGTGTAGCTGAGGTCTGAGATAAAATTGCCGAAGGTGCGGTTACCTTCCCTTGGGTTTCACTGAGACTTTGGCTCCTGGATTATATTACACACGTTCAGAACTGCATCAGTTTCACTAATGGTGCAGCTGAAAATGAGTTTAGTTAAACCAGCGGAAAAATCTGAGTTCAGTTTAAATGTGATTAAGTTTATGCCTTTTTAGGCAAAACTAAAAGTAGTGTTTTGAAGTTGATTTACAGTGAAATGTGACTGTAAACTAGAACTGAGAATTTATGTATATACATGAGATATTATAGACTTGCTGAAAACAATAAGGATGCAAATGATGTAGTAGTGTGTAGAAGAGACTTTTGGTTTCAACTGTGTTAAGAAATTTGTAATGTAGAGATGTGCTTAAATAACTAGAGAGTTTCTCAGCTCAGTTTCCTTTTTCTATGTCTTACTGACTTTTTTTTTTAAGGAGTATAACAGGGAAACACTTTGTCCACGGGCAAAGTATTTTTAAATTGAAATACTATATTTTTTGTGATGTCAACTTGTGAGAGTGATTTTCAGAGATAATAAGCTAACTGTAATTTCTGTGGGCTTTAGTAGAAATTGTGGGAATTAGACATCTTTGAAAATTAAACTGGTGCCTTCAATACTATGGTCAGTAAGGCAGAACATAGGGGTCATAAAATCTGAATAAGACTTGCTTGGTTCCCATCACCTAGGTCACCAATGAAGATGTCTGAGATTATCTGTCCAGTACTGATCCCATTGGATATCCCACCAGTGACCAGTCTCTTATTGGACTTTGTGCCCCTGGTCCCAAGCCATTGAGCCCACAGTTTGGCCAGTTTCCAGTCCAGCTCACCATCTATTTATCTGATACAGACTTTTTGACACTGATCTTTTTAATCAGTTGCAACTGTCCTGTAGAGGGCGAGACATAATAAAGAACCACTTGGATACTGCCAGTCTTTTACTTCGGGCTGAAGAAGCTTAGCGTTTACATTAATTCCTTTTTATTTCCATTTTGTGGTATTGAGGTCACACTAACACAGCTTACTTGGATTTTTTTTATTGTCTTGGAGAATAGCAGCAAATTTTAATTCTGACTACAACCTGTCAGATGTAGTCAGGTTTCCCTTCCTGGCCTGATTATCTCATTAATAGCATCTTCACAAAAATAAAGTAATGAGAATTTTTGTCTTTAGATCAGTAACTTTCAGATGGCTTGCTTTCTTTTAAAGAGGTTAAAATAGTAGCTTTGGATTTTATGCCAATTTTTGTAGCATCGGGTTAAGGTTGCAGGAAGCCGAACTATTGTTCGAACAATTTTAAACCTTGAGAAGAGATGCAAGATTACATGTAAACGAAATGAGATTAAAATAGGGGGACCCAAGACCTTCATACAGATTTGCTCCACAGAATGGCTTCTTGCTCCAATAAGTGAAAAATGCAGAGAAGGAAATTAGCACTGCTTAGTAAATAGAAGGCTCAGGATCCCAGAGAGCATTTTAGCATGGCACAGTGACTGGTGCTGCTTCTATGCAATATTTCAGTGCATTGCTTAATGATGAACTCATGCAACAGGGAAGAATTAATAAAATTACTTACGTCCTATTAACAAAACAGGACAAGGCTTGGCAGCAGAAGATATCAAAGCTTGTAGCACATTTTTCTATATGCATGTTCTTCAGTCAGTTATGCTCGTAGGCTGACATAATTGAAGTGTGCATATAAAAGCAGCTGCACTTTTATTTACTTTAATTTTTCAGCTTATTTCTGATGCTTTTTTTTTTGCCACAATGATCACCATAAAGCGTGGTTTTGTTTTTAGTAGAATAAGTCGTCACTCTGACAAGCAGTGCTGCTTCGTGTACATTACCTGTTGTATATGCAGCTTTGACTCAAAACTGTTTTTTGAGGTTGATCGTCTTGATGCTAAATACAATACAGTAATTTTAATGGATTTCAGGTTAAGCTGCTGCGCTATTTTGAGTTTAACCCCATTGACAGTTGTGGAAAATGTTACCAAATGTTAACTAATGCTAAGACTGATTTATTTTTTTTCTTTAGCAAGTGTTTGTGCATTCAGTAAATCAAAATCTTGTGGAAAAATAGCAGATCATATAGGGTGCATCAGAATGAATGGCTGGAAGGAGGAAATGAGTGGCAAATAAAACATATGCTGACAATCATAGTCTTTTCATTTCATGCAAGCAGAAAATCATAGTGTTTTCATTTCATACCTCAGGTTTAGCTGTAGGTCCTTAGATTTTTTGAGTGTATTACACACAAAGCACACTGAAGAATGCCAGAATTTTTGATACAATACTGAAGGACTATCAAGGGCAAGAAGGCTTTCCCACAGCCGATATTGTGATGCAAAGAATTCCCAATTACTCTCTTTCAAAGCTAATTTCTTCTAAAATCTATCATCAAGGAATTATGTTCAGATTTGTACATTTGCCTCCACATGAGGTCTTGCAAAAGACAGCGATTCAAATTTCATTTCAATTTCTAATATCCAAGGCTAACATTGTGATACCTTGTAGAGAATGTCTTTCTCTCTTATGTTTATTTAGTGCTGTCCAAAAGTGTTTATTACTGCAGAAATACTGAAAGTCATTACCCAGTGTATTGTTCTTGTGACTGTGCTGCACTGGTGCTGCAGTGCTCAAGCTTCTTCAGGCTGTCAGATGATAGAGAACTTTTTGGCTTTCTGTCTAATTGGGATTCCCATGTCCTTTTAATACCATTATTCACGTTGGAGTATTAAGTTGGTTATTGCATTAACATTTCCTTATGTTTTCTGATGAGCAAAGCATTTTTGCCTTGTTGGTAGTGCTGTGATTTACTGGAAACCTGCCAAATAAAAATGCAGTTTACAGATGTTGCTTTCAGGCAGCCTTGGTTCTGTGTGGAAGGAAGACATTAAATAAGTTCTGGATCATTTGCCTCTCCTCATTGGGTAGGCAGATACAGTGGGACACTTTGAAACTTGAGGTTAGGGATATAAAATGGAAAGTAGAGGGGAGCTTATACAGGCAGTGACTCTGTACCAGTACCTAAAATTTTGCAAGGTATGTCTAGCAATCTCTGCTAGTGATGGAGAAGACCCAATCATAGGGAGCATACTGGGCAGTACTTCTTAACTTTCAGAGTCTCATCAGTGCTGGATAGTTTAACATTCAGTAATTCACCTTATAATATAAAATCAAGGTCTTTCCACATTTTACTGTGCATTGCAGTAATTTGAGGGAGCATCTCAGCGAGCTCCTTGTTCTGAATCATTGGTGAGCCTTGGTAGCTTTTAATGGGCCACATGAAGGGCAGCAGTGATTGAATCCTTTACTTGGCAGTGAGTGCAGCTGTGCTTTTAGGGATCTTGGCCTACACCGTTATGTTGCTGGGATGAATTTGCTAAGGCCTTGAGTAGGACTGAAAATAAAAATGCTTATTTCCTGGTTTCATTGTCTTCAGATGCAGTTGTAGAGCTGTCTAATAGGAGATCTCTAAATGAGACTGGGAAAAACTTTGATGAATGTGTTGTAGTGAAATGGGCCTTACTACTGCCCATGAAAAGTGAGTGAAGAAACCTTAGAGTCCTCTACACCACTCAGGAGCTGGACAAAGCATACAACAGTACTACAAGGAAAGAATTTAAGTTTCTTATACAGTCTGTGTTGTAGCTACCCGGGATTTTGGTACAGGCTGCAGGAGGTTCTGCTGTTACACACTGTGACAAATCAAGCTCGTGCTATTTGATGGAAGTGATTGGCGGTTGCGTTTTTTGAACGAACTGAGGTTTGGGATGCACACGCGGGTGTGATTTATTGACACAGGTAGCTAGGCAGAAGTTGATCTACCTGTGTAGTCCCCTGGCTCTGCTGGGCTGTGCTAGCATGGCTATGTCCCAAGGGGCTCTGGCTTTGCTGTGGGTGAAGCTATTTACCCTTGGAATTGGAGGATCAGTGTTAAATCAGCTGCTTGTTCTCTAAAAACCAAACTGAAAATCATCCCCAACCATGCTCTATTATGCACTGATTTCTCACATTTTACTCTTCCATGGGAACGTATCCATTATCTGCTGAGGATTTTTCTACAGCTGAGTCTGATCTGAGGAAATCTTCAAGTTCTCAACTTTCTTGAACGAACAGAGACCCTTTTAGACCAACGGATAGCTTTTAGGTGAGCGTCTTAAAACTTCAACTACTGTCATTCTTGCATAAAGCTAAGAGAAGGTTTGCAAGTGTGGGGCAAGAAGCGGCAACAGTGGAAAAAATATCCTGCTCTTTTAACTTTGCGTATGCAACCTTTTTCCCTTGCTATGAATTGCTGCCTCTCTGAGTAAAAGAGGCAGAATATTTTCTGCTTTAATCTTAGTGAGTGAATCCTGCTGTTGATTAGACTCTGATTTTCAGTAATGCTTATGTTGTCTCTAAGTTTTACTCTTTGTTGTGAACTGCAAACGCTGCACTTAAGGATACTAAAAACAGACACATCAGTGTTGCATGAACAGGTTTGGCTCGCCAAAATCTTGGGTGACTCTCCTTAAATTCCGGATATTTTTTCCATTTGTGAATTACTGCATGAAAATGAATATGTTCAGTCTTAAAACACTTTTGAGAAATGAGCTACCCACTGCATTAACACTGCTTAAATTTATATTCTCATTTCTACCCTCAGTGTGATTGGTTGACTAATACATACTAAGGTTACAGAATTTGAAACATTATTCATTTTTAATAACAAGAGTATTACTTCTCAATGGCAAAAAGGACATAAAAGAATCACCTTTTATCCCTAGTATTTAGAAGTTAAGGCTTTTAAAGTAAGATGTATGCTTATCAAAGGTGAAAACTGTTTGACTTTTTTTGCATGAGACATGTAAAATATTCAGTGCCAGAAATGCTATCCAGTGGAAACATCAAAGGGAGCAGGGCTCATTAGGAGAACTCTCCTGACTTTGACGCATGCCTCCAACGTGCTGAGAAACTTTCAGAGCAATGTGAGGGGATTTATCTTTGTGGCTCCCAGAAATATCGGTGAGAGCTGCGCAGTTAAATCACTGCAAACTGTTTTGAATGTCCCCAGTGTATTTAGGGAAGTTTAATCAGGGTGGAAATACAGCTGCAGCAAACATTTGGATAATGCTTTCCCCCAGTTTGTGACACTATTGTCTGACAAGCCGCATTTTATTTTCCTGATATCAGATGTCACTGATATCAGATATACAAAAGTCAGCTAATAAGTGCCTTGGTGCTGAGAGAAGGCATGCTGATGCACTTAGAGTGTAGAGAGGTCTACTTAAAGAATTGCAGTCCATTATTGCTACTGCTGTATTTTGAGAACTTCCTAAGGAGGTTCTGAAAGTAATGATTAGGCTGGATGAAGTACTAAACTGCTTTTCTAAGGTACTTGTCTGGTCTTCATTATAGTAAATTCTGAGCACGTTGCTCTTTGTCATAATGCACTTGACAAGCCATGTGGAGTGGTCATGTCTCCATTTTAAAGGCAAAAATATACACAACAGAAGGACTAAGGCTATATTTTTAAAAGACACCATTTCTTATTCACAAGGGCTTAATGACTGATTAACTTGCCAAAAGACAATGTAAGACCAATGAAACTACTAGTATAGGCAGCTTACTCTGAATGAGGAAACTGAACTCCCTGTTCACGTTCTTTGCTGTGCATTTCTGCAGCTCCTTGAATCACTGAAGCGAAGGCACAAGTTTGGCCTGAGCTTGCAGAGCTGTATCTTCGAAGAAGGAAATACAAAACAAATCGGAGTGTCATTAGCCACTGATGTATAGGATAGGGAAGTTTTCAGAGTTACCACTTAACTAGCAGTGAAGTTTCTTGTGAATGTAGATTTTCTTTTTTTAATTTCCCTTTTAGCTTTTATTTTCTGAAAGGATGCAACTGCTTTACACTGAAGCACATATGTTTGTTTTAGACCAGATTTTCATTTGCTATGTCAAATTTTTATCTTTCAGCCCCTGCCAGTGTGTTGTCTGAAGTTAACCTGTTATGAGAACTGAAGCACATAGGAACTGAACTATGAAAAATCAATTATTGATACAGCTATGTTGCAGGTCAGTGAAAAAGTCAATAATACAGAAAATTTAATTAACCAAATAACATTTGAAAATGGGAACCATGGGAATTTCTAAAGGGGTAATAGATTTTGAAGTTCAAGCTGGTAAACTTTTATAGAGTGTCACTGATCTCAGCCACAAATGTGAGTTGAATATCCATGAGGAAAACAAAATGAAAGAATTTGGTGCCCTCAAATGCTGTTCAGACCAGAGATTGGAAATGAAATGTGTCCAAAGTCTTACTGCTCTCCGACTGATACCTCTTGGTATCCTTGGTTTAGGTAACAATTTAATGGGGTGCAGACTGGCATTGCCTCCTGGAATTGCTCCTCTGAATTGGATAAGGGGATTGTCTGATGCAGTTCTGTAAAAACTGAAGATGAAAAGGTTCTGAAGGAACTACTGATGCCCAGTGTTATTGATTTTGCTTTTGTTTGTTTGTATTTAAGTGGCTATGGCATGTAACAAGAAGTGAAATTGTAAAGGGCTGAACAGTTTCATCTTCTGCAAGTATTTATATGCTCTAAAGACAGAGAGAGGCTGAGATATTTTATTCTTGTCCCATCCTGTGAATTTTTGCTCCTGCGCACCCCATACTTGATGTGATGATTTCAGATTGCAGAATATGTTAAGTTGCATTGTGGTGTTTGTGCAAACACAATGGCAGAAATTTAAGAGCTCTTTTGATCTGATCAACCAAAATGATGGACCTTCAGGTGTTAGTATAGTCAGATGAGGATTTTGTATATAGCATTCTTGGATCCATGTTTCTAATGTGCTCATTTGATTGAATTTAGATACCTTCATGTTTTATAGCTCTTGCCTTTGTTCCTACTGGAAATCACAGTCTGCTTTTTTTTTCTTTTTTAAATTACCCTTAGACTCAGTGGGACCTATCTAGGATTACACAGTAAATTCAGGTTCAGGCTGGGAGCTTCTCCAACTGTCTTCTCTGCAGGATAAGGAATGGTTACATGCTGAGGTTGAGTAATGGATCTTGTAGGTCTCATGCTCTAATTTCAGGGCTGTGAAACAATTACATGCATTTATAGTGCCTCTGAAAGGGCTCAAAATTAGTGGCTGATGTGATTTTAAATGTGTGTCTGAAAAATCTTAAATATACTAGAAAGGCCAATAAGTGAGCTTGAAAAAAATACATTCTTGGGCATTATTTCAGGCACTTCTCTAGGAGACAGTCTTTGAATAATGAGTCTATGGGTTAGACTTAACACAGAAGCAACAGAAGATGATGTTTTGGCATTTAAGCTGTCAGTGTCAAAAAGTGACTGTGAATTAGAGGAATGCTAATAGCATTAAAGAATGCCCTTGCCTGCTTTTGTTCATATGCCTTTTTGACCTGTAATAACATCACTCACCAATCAGCTCTTCCACAAATGCAAGAATTAATGATTGTCTTTGCTCTCATATGCTTCTAAGAAAAGCCTACTGCTCAGCAGCAAATTTAATCTGGATTTGATTATTAATTTGAAGCTTGTGCCTATATGACATGAAGATTCACTTTGATTAATAAAAAGAATAAGCTAAAGCTGCTGCTTTAGGAGTTTGCAGATGAGGTAAAACTAGGACGAGTTACTGTTAACATCAGTTGGGTCTGCTACCTTTCAGAAGGGCCTGGACAGGCTGGTGAAATGACACAACAGGAACTTTATGATGTTCAATAGAAGAATGCACAAGGTGGAATCTTCCTCCTTCACGATATTTAAAACCTGCCTGGATATGGTTGTGGGCAGCCTGCTCTACTGACTATGCTTCAGCAGGGAGATTGGACCAGATGACTTCATGATGTCTCCTGCAATCTTAACTATCCTGGGATTCTGGGGAAGAAAATTTATGTAGACTATGTGCTGACGGTGCCACACAGTGTTATGATCGGAAAATCAGTGTGAGGTTTGCTCAGAGTGAGGTAACTCATTAACTTTATGAGTGAGAATGTAGTATCCAATTGTGACTACAGGAAACCAAAGGTTTTAGTGGGAATAAATGTGATATATATATATATATAAATACCAAAACTGTTTTGAAGTACTGCTACCTCAAATCCTATTAACAGTTCTGTGCCTGTAAGTTATTCCTCCTTAAAGTAAATAGTCCTCTGTTTCTCGTTGTGAATCCTATTAAGGAGAGGTAGGCAAGAATAATAGTTCGCAGAAACTAATAGCTGAGAACTGTCCATTACAAGAAACCTTTATCTGTAGGTGGGACTTTCTCTTTTGAACTCATTTGGAGTTAATGTACCCTTATGTTGCAATTTGTACATTTGGGAGATTCCACGACACCAAAATTCTTTCCACTTGTGTTTAACAAAAATTTCTTTGCAATTTTTCTTGTTCAACTAGGAGTGTACTCTTAGATTTTTGGACAAAAGCCCTCCCCAACCAGTACCCTTGTAAATCTATGCAACTACATAGTTAACTTGAGCTCTGCTTGGGTAAAAGCTAAGTATATGCAAGAACATCATTATTCTGAAAAATCATTGCTTACCTGCTGGATTCAGGCTTCCTGTGTGTTTTTCTAATTAAAACAGAAAATAAGCAACTGATCTGTGAAAGCTTGTAAATGCCAGCGTTTCCATGGAGTTAACTTCTTTCTGTTTCAGGGAAGATGATGGGATTCTCTTTCTTAAAGCCAAAGAGAATGTAACCGTCTTTCAATATCACAAGGCTGCTGTTGGGTCTCTGTGGATCCTCAAAGCGTAACTACAGGAGGTGGTGAAAACTCACCAGGAGAGCTGCAAGACTTCCCTGACTGAGGGGGATTTCAGAAAATGGATGCCGGCCTTGTTCCAGCCCTTATGTCACACATTTGCTGTAGGTAGTCTGCATGCATTCTGTAGACTGCAGTACTTAGTTGGGGTGATCGTTGTGAACATGCTCTGTGAAATCTGTGGTGTTTCTGGACACAGGGAGGTTTTGGAGAGATGCAGCACCAGTCACAGCTCATCAGCTCCAACACGCTTTCTCTAGCTGCTCACTTCAGACACCTCAGAGCCACCAGGCTGACAGCAAAAAGTTTCCTAGGAGACTGGAGATGCCAGTCCACACAATGCTGTGTCTCCTCAGCTGGTGAATAGTGGGAGCAGAGGTCTTTATGTTGTTATTGTATTTGGTGTCTTCAGATACTTTTCCAGGCTGAGCAGCTGCCACACACACAAAATGTGCGTAAAAGCTTCATCTCTGGCACTGTAACAGTCCTGCCTGTATCACACCCTGTTAGGTTGTAAGGGAGCTATTAAATCATACCTTAAGTGTAAAATGTGCAACGCAGCCTACCTCTGGAAAGATGTTGAAATCTGGACAGTGTTTGGCCAGCTGTTAGTTCAGCCTGGAGCTTTCTGAATCCATTCAGAAGCAGGTAAATCCTGTGTTCCTTTGGTGTAAGACTTTGTTCTTGTACATATGCAGTAGCCTGCTAGATCAGGATAAAATTAATCTACCTGAAGTCTTAAAATATGCCTTTGGTTATCATTTTGTTCTCACTGGAATATAACATGATATTAGGAGGTGAAAATCAAAAGCAAAGCATTCTAGTTTTTTATCGGTGATTTTTGTTTTTATATCTGCATGCTAATTCTTTTATGTACTGTCAAATAGGAGGTGTTTTGCAAGGTTAATTCAAGTGCTTATTAAAAGAAAATTCTTAATCCAATTCATCACTTCTATTCTTGTAATCACACCAGTTGTTGAATGCGGCCAGCTGTCAAGATACAAGACTTTCTGTTCTCAGGGAGATTTAGTTTACTTATTTGGTGTCACAGTGTAATCAGGACTTGGAATCAGTCAGTGCATCAAACAGAAGATCCTTCTATCCAGAAGTGAAAGAAATCCTGATCCATGAGTGATATCATACAAGTTTGATGAAACTGCTATGTCATTTTCTTTCAGTTGCTCATGCACAGTGTAAAACAGCTAATCATTTCTGACATCTGCCTGTGCCTCATCAAGGTTAAAGCACGTCACGGTTTGAACAGAGGCAGTGCTGCAGAATCTACTGAACTGAGAAATGGCAAATGCGAACAGCTGTAGAACACTGGCACTGGAGATGCATACAAGGAGGAAAAATTCTGTGTTGTACCAAGCCTTCAATAAGCAACAATAAGTTGCTTCTCTTTACATGCTTAGTGGAATGTTCTAGTGTGTTAAGAAGAAAAGTCCAACAACCAATCCATCTTCCTTGTGCAGGATTGTGTCCCTTGGGGTTATTTCCTGCATGTCTTCATTGCACACAGTGTCACCAAAGGAGCTCTGTAAAGACGCAAAGCATTGCAGAAGGTGTAAATACACAGTGGGAAGAAAACAACCAAAATAAAAGCTGTTTTGTACAAATTAATAGTGTTCATATAGGTTTGAGAAATGTCCTCTCTGTAGGGCTGCTACAGCTACTTTGCTGTCTTCCTAAAGGTGATGGTTTTTGTAGCTTTCTGTGATGAACACTGCATCTGTTTTTTAAAGTGCTAATAATAGCACTGCTGTGATATTATGGATGTTCTTAATAATCTCTTCAGATGGAATTTTAACTCAGTCTGCTTCAGCTAGTAAAATGGGAGATCAAAAAGAATTCTGAAGACCGGGATCTGTCTTTACAAAATATCCATGCCCCACATGCTATATGTAGATGCCACAGTAATGACTGGTGGAGCGATGGATGGTTAAAGTGTTAAGCGTACTTAGCTAAAACAATAACTTTTGTTGTGAAGAACGTTCTTCCTCTCAAACTGTCTTACGTTGTGCATTCTGCAAAGAAATATGATAGAAATTGGGAAAAAAGCTATTAAGTCAATCCAGGCCATCATTCCACTGGGGCACTATTGTTTGCCGCGTTGAAGTTTTTAGCTCTAATTGGAGCTAGTTTTCAATTTCCCATACAATGGGGTTTCAGCTACAATCCTTGGGAGACTATTTCACAGTACAATAACTCTGCTGAAATGCTTTGCTGCTATCTTGCCTACATCTTCCCTCCTAATTTCTTCCCATTGTTTGCTGTTACAGCCCTAGGTATCATACTAAACAATTCCTCTTCTTCCAAAGTGGATAGCCTGTCAAATATTTCTGGATAACTGTGTCCGCACTTAGGTCAGTTGTTGCTTGCTTAGTCTCTAATATTCACATTTCTATATAGAAATAAGCCTTGTCCCCTTAAGCTTTTTGCAGTATTTTTGTTTTTTCTTATTTGTGAATAGCACATTTTTGACAGCAGCTGAGCAATGGCATCATCTGGAGTGCTCTGCAGAACCTTGCCAATCAGTACTTTCACACCATTGCAGGAGCTTTCCATGGCAGCCTTATTCTTCTGCCATAGTGCCATTTAAGTTGAACTAAGTATGCACTCTTCCAAGTTTCTTTGTCTTAAGCTTACTGCTTTCCAAGTTCTCCTTTCCTGCTGCAGTTCTGGATATTTTTTTTTCTTATTGGGAAATTCAGGAAACACAGCTATCTGTTGGATTTTGTCTTTTTTGTTTTTTTTTCTGATATCTCGATGTGACACTGAAAATGTGATGTTTGTCACTTCATTTTATTTAGCACGGCTAAAATGTTTAGATTCTAGCTTCAGTTGAGATGGTTAATAAAATAGCCTTCTTGTTGTGATGTATCGTATCACTGGGCAGTTTTTATTACCGGGTACGACTCCTTTTATCTGTCTTGAAAATATCAACGTGGCTGCTACTTTGTCTTTCCAAATTAGTCCTCTCCAGAAAACTGACTTTTAGAAGAATAGGAATACAATCGAGTCTGTGAATGGATTTTTATACAAGTTTCACATGCTTTCTGATTTAATATAAAATGGCTTTCTAGATTTTCTTTTTCTTTTTGGAGAGTGGGGGGGATGATTCTCACAGCATGTCTTCTCTTGCTGGAGGCATTTGACATTGTAAAAATCTCAGCTTTCATTTTATAAAGAGTTACCCTTTCACACTTAATTCATTACAGGGTAAAGGCAAAAATATGACTCAGCAGTTTCCAAAAGTGAAATGAGGACATAGGTAATAGGAAATGAAGCTTTTTTTCCATCTAGATTTACTGATAATTAAGCAAGTTTCATAACTTATTTAGGCTGATCTATATTTTTTAAATTCTTCCATATCATAATATTTTTTTCCTGACAGTACTGTGCAAGAGTTCATGGTGCTCCTCTTCTGCTCTGACTTATAAGTAGTTGATTCTAGACTTTTTTGGTGTGTTCTTCTTTATTCATATAAGTATGACCCGATTCTGACACTGTTCAATCAGGAGGCATGATTTTTCCTTCACTCAGCTTCCTGTCATGTTGATCTCATGGTCCCAAAGACTTCTTTCCCAGAATTCACTCATTATCTTTACTCGAGATCAGGATGCTCTTGCATCATCATTTTCTGTAATGTTAATTCTCAACAACATGCCACTTCTTGTGCAGGTAGAGAGGGGAAGGATGTACAATGGTCACTGCAATGTTATGACATAAATAATATAGAAAGAATTGTGTCTCAGTGTAACCTGTGGCTGATTCCTTGATCTACACTTTCCAATAAAAGATCTCACATGTTTTCCTTTAAGTCAGTTCTTTCCTCTTCTTTACCTTAGAGATGAATCCTCTCTTGGAATGACATTTTTCTCTGGCATTGAGATAAACAGCTTTGAGTCCTTATTCTCTTGTTAGAAGATCCAGAGTGGTGAAATGAAAGAAAATGTCCTGCACGTGTCATGTAAGAGTACAGGTTCATTTAAATACTATTCTCTCTTTGCACACACACAAAGAATTAGGTGACTGGAAAGAATGCAACATCTATTTGTGTGCTGCACTAATGAGGTGATTTATTGTTTGTACTGGGGAAAAACTGTATAGCATTTGCAGAGAAAAGGCTTTGTGGACAACTACAGCAGCTTGTGTTACATATTGCAGTTTTCTCAATTACCGCATGCATTTTGTGCAGCTTCAGATCCTAAATGACAATATGGTAGAGGTAATTCTAGGGCTGTGGTTACCAGGGCACCAAATACTCAGGATAAAATATGAGGGTCTCAGTTTCCACTCCTGAAGCTATGGGCTATCAACTAGACACAGGAAAACAGACTTTTATTGTGCGTGTCACGATCCATTTCAAAAGACAAAGGAAACCACACATCAAAAACTCTCCTAAATCGTGGCATATGAATTGAGATGTCAGCAAAATTGTTCATACAGCTTTGAAAGCAACTTCAGGAGATTCAAGAAGATTCATTATATCATCCGTAAGCTGTAGCAGAGACTGGAGAAATTAGTTTTATTCATCTTGCATTTGATCATAGCTGCTCAAAACCACCAACAGCTGCAGCTTTGAGATGAAAAGAATGTAAGCTCGTGCTGCTGTGCAGGCAGAGAGCAGCTATCTGGGCTCTTAATGCAGACACCTCCAATACTGACTGGATTGAAATCAAAACTACTGAGGGATTTTGGTATCAAAACTTCTCTACGGTACTTCGTGGCCTTGGATTAATTATCGTGGTGTAAAGTTCTGCAAGTGTCAAGGTAGAGAAGGCTTTTTTCCTGGAAAACTGTCAAAATCAGCTGTGTGCTATAGGTTAGGATTACTTTTAATAGTAGAAACCACACAGAAATGGTGTTGCAGAATTTTGTTATGTGAAAACATAGCTGTTTGCTGTAGAAATGTGGCTGAAAAGGTTACTTCCTGTGGCTTTGGTAATATTTGGTGATTGAGTAGAGATTATCGGCAATATATTGCGCAGACATAATATGCAGCAGTCAAATTCTTCGGCTCTTTCAACCTAGATAGGTTTGGGTAGGTTTATTTCTTAAACACTGATTTCTCCATCTACGTATAATAGCATAAGCTACAAATAGGTCAATGGTTTCTACAGATCACTTTTCTAGATCAAGGTGCTCAGTTACAAGATGTGCTTGGCTTTCCACAACAACAGTCATTTCTTGTTTCTTTGGGGCTGAGAAGAGAAACAGTCAGAAAGAGTAATCATTAATATTTTAATCAATAAATCAGCTTTCAGGAGGCTTTTGACAAAGATGGAAGGAGTAATAAAAAATTAAAAAAAATAATAAAAAATGATCACTAAGAAACAGTAAATTCATTGTAAGATTTGTTAGTAGAAAAAGTTGGTAAGAAGAAACGAGCAAAACCATAAATCTAAATCACATAAAATAAGCACTTTATGAACAATGAATTGTTTAAGAACCAATATTTGAAAACAGTGAGTTGAGATCAAACTTGAAATGACTAATTCTAGGAGACTGTTAATGATACATTTGCCAAATCAAGGGTTATGTCATGAGGTTATCTTGATTTGGGTTTCCATTACGCTCAGGGTAATAGTAGCAACCGACTGTAAAGAAAAATACATACAGACATATATATTTGATTATAAAAGGTTAGAATACCTTATAGTAGTACTATAGATAAACTTTATGATAAACTTTAAAGTTTGTGTTTTATGACATCGCAGCTGAGTGTGATGTTGTAGGATTTGAGAACCTGACCGTTGGCATTCAGGATACATGTGCCTTACACAGGCTAATTTTTTTTTAATGTGACAGCAAAACTACACATAAACACTTGTTTATTCATTGTCACAAAGTTAATTGTGCATTACTAACAGTACATCTGTGACTTGTCGTTTGATAAAAGATGAGAGAAACTGAGAAGACTGTAACTTATATTGGCACCTACAGAAGAACATGTAGGAGTAGAGACAAAACAGATCTAATTAAAACATAGATAGTTACATGATTGTTATAGTGGTGATTACTTGTACAGATGGATACAACAAGGAAACAAAGCCACATAACAAAGAAATTAAGCTGTAAATACAAGGAGGGCTATGTATGAAATCCAAATTGAATATTCATATAGCAACTAAAGCAACTGCAGGCATGGAGCACTAATCCTATTCCAAATTATTAGCGGCGAGATTGTACAATGAGTGTTCATTTGCTCATAGTTAAGAGTTAAATCTCCTAGATAAACAAAGGCTTCCAGAACATTCACAAAAATTAGGCTATCCGATTATAAAAGAAAGATCGAGGCCCATCACAGTTTCTAAACAGGCTGTAGAGACCCCGAGACTCAGGAGCAGAGATGAGCAGTAGAGAAATGTTATCACTGCAGCAATCAGCAGTGGGAGCTGACTGCTACAGGAGCCAGCTCCTTTCCTGAGTTCAACTGTACCAAAAATAGCACAGAGAAATTCAATTCTCTCTCTCTGAAGGTGTCTTGGGAATGACACAGACTTTATTTTTGCAATAACAAAACCAGAGTGTATAAATTACAATCATTACTGCGAGGAGCGTACTTTGTGCTGTTACCGTTGGAGGCCGCATGTGTTTTGAATCAAGAAGTTTAACAACAACCAGTAAATGTGATGTGGTGTGGTGTTCTGTTTAGTGAGATTTGGGAAAACCGTTTCTATGAAGTTGGAAGTATTTTAAATCGAATAATGTATGGCTTTTTTAACAGAGGAATGCATAGGTCACGTGTGTATGGCTACTGTCTGCTAGTTTGTACTGGCTGAGGATGTGGGACAGATTTACTGTCATTTCTGTAGCAATCATGTGCTTGACTTCAACTAAAATTAAACAAACACTCCTGATTTTGATGGAATCGCTCATTTAAAAACCCTCAGTTATCTCTCCAGATATGACTCATTAGAGTGACTGGTGTTTACTTAAAGAGCAAATATGGAAAACTTAGGCAAAGTGCTAAGTAACATATAATCTTAAGCTGACAGCCATAGCTTAAGCATCTGTTAGAGCAATACTAAGTCTGGAGGAAATAACGATGTCTCCAAAGACCATTGTGTTGGGGTCCTAGGTCTGACCACCACCACCAACAGGGAGCTAAAGAGAAGTGTAAGACAGACAGTAAGGATAAAGTGTTGTGTTTTGTTTTCAATTAGCATATAATTATCAGGTCAGTGGACTCATCTGAATCATTATACTTAATAGCCACTGAGAGAACTAGCTCTTATTCCATAAATGTATCTAAGCCCTATTTGAGATGATTTCTGTAATACTGTGGTCATAATAGGTCTGTTTCCCACTCATTTCTATATGCACACATTCTGGTAGCAATACAGGATGCACAGCAGTGTCTGGCACTGGTGTCATCAAGTATTTGTGTGTTTGTATTTATTTTTTCTTTGGTTTTCTGATGGACTTTTTTTGAACAGAAATGTGTCAAACCAGTCAACAGGCACAAAATACAGGAGAATGAGTATGTGCATGGCATTTTAGTAGTCACATGGAGGGTGGGTGTTTCTATAGAGAAGCATCAATAGAAATAGACACAATTCTATCACCTTTCCTTCACTCCCTACCCTCCCAACGCCTTTGTTTAAGGCATTCCTCTATGCCTCTGTGAATTTAGTCTAATTATCTGTAAAAGATTAAGCCAGTGGTTCAATACATATGTTCTGATGTGCTGCAGACTCCCATTTCTTAGCATAATGGAATCTGTGTGATAACAAAGTTTGACAATAAAAGACAAACATTGAGAGAAACCATTTTTTCCACCAGGAAAGAACCTCTGTGGCAACTAAAAGATACCACTTCAAAACTGGCTGAGTTTTGCAATAATGTCTTGCTAAAAATGGAGGAAGTTGGAACAGTTCTGAGGTTGTTTTTTTTTTTTGTTTGTTTTTTGTTTTTGTTTTTTTACATATGCAGAATGTATCACCAGACCATTAGGTATCATTTGAAGATTTTCTTCCTTTGAAAAATGAGGAAGAAAGCTATATCATCATCATTTTTGATACCAGCAATGTTGCCTGTTAATGAGAAGAGCCAGTTTTGTTTTGTACCTGCTATCTGCACAATTAGGGACTCAATGTAGCATTTATGCTCCCAGTTCGAGCTGAGACTTTTGGAACTCTTGTCAGACTATGAATCAGTTTTGTTTGAGCTATATATTGTGGCATTAAATTAGTATAAAATATGCACATTGTGCTATTTTAATTAGGTCCATTAGTAGTTGTGCTACTTTAGTTCCTGCATGAAAGATTTTCTGACATTAGATATCAAATTATCTTGGCTTCACTAGCGACTTTGTGGGAAAAAAAAATGTGCCAAGATGGTTAGAAAATATTGTGTTCAATCAAAAAACTTTTTCAGGTGGTTCCCCTTTAATTGGAATGCGAGGTCCTAATTAGCTCAGTACTACTGATGGAGTGCATACAGCAATATCGTGTTTAAAATTAGAAGTTTCAGACACATTCAACAAATTTTGTTCAACTTGTTGTTGTGCTCTTTATTAATCTCATGATTGGATAAATGAAGAATATCCAAACCCATCTTTTTCTTAAAAAGCTAAATTGACTCATTACAATATAGTTAAATATTCTTTCTGTGCAGATAACAGATATCTATTGATTACATTTTTCATCCTATGCAGAAACAAACTTGGCCATTCTGCAAATTCTTTGAAGTTAACTAGAACTAAAATTAAGGGTCAGGACTTGCTTGCAAAGCCATGTGAAGGAGTAGCACCTCAATAACTTCATCAACTTCTTAAAGTTATTGTTAATGTAGCTGCTCCTGCAGTATTGACTTTTATTAAATTGATTATCCTTGACTCAGATGAGATAAAATAGCAAGCACTGGTCAGCTATTGTCATTTTAAGAAAGTTTTGACATAACAGAACGGTATTATTTAAATTACAAGAGTGACTCTTCTGGAAATCTTTTTGTTAGCCCGGGATTTTGTTTCAGTTTCTCAAAATAATCCCTAGAAATTTGCACACGTGGTTCAGTGTCAAAGTGAACTTTCACCGGGAGACATCCAAGTAGAAATTTCTTTTTAAATCTCAATTTTGGGGTAATTTTGCTGTGTTTTAAAGCTGTCTGTTTAATTCAGTGTTCAGATTAAGTGTTTTGACTGACCTGCTGGAAGTGTTATGTTGTCTTTAGGTGTAAAACTTATATTAATTTTTGTTATGAGTTTCTACTCAACAATGGCTTAAAGGCATATTTTCAGCTTATCCAAATGAAAAATAAAGCTGTTGCGATGTTTTTAAGTGGAAATGAATGAAATGCCTTGAGAAAGTTTACTTCAAGATAGGAGTAAAATGTTTGAGTTGCTACATTTGAAGTGCTGCAGAGATATGAAGTGAGAAATTCAATATTTCAAGAACTGATACCGTAAGGAAAACAAAACAGATACGGAAGTTATCTTTCAATCAGCAATTTAATGTTTTGAGCTCTATCACCTTATGCAGAGGCACAGAAAAATTGCTCTTGTTAAAGCAGAAAGATGTTTCTAAAGTACTCATTGGACAGAACACAACATATCTGACAGCTCTTCAGGAAGAATATTAAAATGCTATATGGTATTCAGATAGTTAAACATTCATGAATTAGGTACTGACACTTTTCATTACAGTGCCAAGAAGATCTTTAACTCGGGCTTGTGATAAGCACAGCTATAGTACTATTAAATTGTTAGTTTAAATGGGAGATAAATGAACTGGGGACAGAGTTGCAAAGTGAAAAGAAGCAGACTTAAAAAGTAATCAGTGTCATCACTTACCAGATGAATTTTATGTTGTCTAGGACAAGACAGAAATAATACTGTTTATCGAGTCCACTCAAGAAAAAACCTGAAATATTGCTACAGTTTTTTCAGTGTTTTTTTTTTTTATTTTTTTTTTTAAACACCATTTACAAACAAAATGGAAGAGAAAACAAAAACGGTAATAGCAGAAGGGGCAGTGTAATAGGAAGATGTTATGAAATGAAAGAAGCATTTACCCATCTCCAAGGATCTAGGCTCACAGTAGAAACTCAGCAGAGAAGGAAAGCCTTCCTCAGAGGCAGTCAGCCCTTACGTGGCATCTAGGAGAGGTGCAGCCAGGCTCCACCCCTTCTGGTCACACAGCTGAATTGCCTTCAGCTGTGCTCCCAGGGCTGACTGATCCTTTCCCCAGGTGCTCAATCAGTGGTTCAGGCACTGACTCAACAGTTACCATAGAAAAACAAACGGTAGTTCTTTCCTTTATACAAGCAGCACTGTGTGACATGCTGTTGGACAGCATCAGTCATAAAGGCACAAAGAACGAGTGCAGTTCGGCAAGCCTTGATATGGGAAGAAATGGCTGACAGTGCTTACTCTGTGCGTGAGGAATAGAGAAATGTGATCAGGTAACACTGCAGAGGCTATTTTAGGCTGCTGCATTTAATAGCTAGACCTGCTAATGAGAGAAAATGAGAAACTGTGAAAAGGATATGACAAAGGGCTTCTGCAGTTACAGCTAGTCTGCTGTTCTGTCTGACAGTTCAGGTGACTCCTGGGTATATGTTTTATGCATGTGTTTGGCATAAATAGCACAGCAGCTTTACTGGGACACAGCATGGCTGGGCCGTGAGGAGGAGCTTGACTTGCACAAGCCCTGAAGTGTATCAGGTGCAGGATCAGTGCAGAAATTGTTGTTTTGTAGATGCTATCTGGCGGTATTGGACGCAGCACAAATATTTCAAATTGAGATGATGATGTCTTCCTTTTTTTGTTTTGTTTTGTTAGAATGCTCTTCATTTTAGAGGGGAAAAATGTGTGAAATTCGGGTTTGCATCTTGTCTGTTTTGCCTGGAGGTCCGCTCACATCAGAGTGATGGGAGCTCGTGACAGGGTATCTGTTGCCAGTCCCAATCAGTACAGTATTTCAGTTCTGAAACATAACAGTGGAACATAACTGTCTTTTTAAAGACTTGAATAATGTGAAAATCTTGTCCACCTTGACAATACAAATTCTGGAACAGGATCTCTTTATATTTCCTCTCACCTCAACTCTGATGTCTATCGTGTGGTAGCTGTGTCTGATATCTGTGTCTGAACAACTTGCCTCAAGCTCCCTTTGAAGATAAGAAAAGAAAAAAACACTCATAGCAGCAGTTAATTTTTAAAGTACGAACTTATTTCCACTGCCTGTACGGGGAACTTAGCATGACAAGCTGGGCTGTAGGATTTTTTCGGTTAGATTTTTTTTTTAATGATATCCACAGTAGGTCAAATTAATCTGAAGTTGCAAGGAAAGAGAGACATCTGTCCTTATTTGTTAAAAAAAAAAAAAAAAAAAAAAAAAACAGAGGAAATTTTAACCCTCAGCAATGCCAACACATATTAGTTAAATTGTTTGATACTTTTAATACCTGATTAATCATTCATTCAGTAGTGGTAAGTTCTGTCAGGGATTTTTCTCGCTGCTGAATAAGGTATTTAAATATTTCCTGTTGCTATTTCATAGCTACACTTTAGTATGAATTAGTCCAAAGAAGAGATATTTGGGGCTGATGGTATCTTTTGTTAATATCATGATATAAGTGGTATATTTAATTTATTCATTAGAAATACCATGGGTTTTGTAATTGAACTGTTAAATAACTGGGGAAAAAAAAAAAAAAAAGAGTTTAATAGGTTCTTATCCACCGTATTCCCTCTTTTATGAAACTTAAGCATTGGTTCATTGTAGCAGAAATGCTGATTCATGGTGATCGAGCAGTGATTGAGCACCTGGCGGGAAGGCAGGGCCAGCCCAGGGGAGCTCAGCTGCATGCAGTGCACCTGAGTGTCTGGAAGGGGTGGAGCCAGGATCCACCCCTTCCCAGTCTTCATTTAAGGGTTGGCAATGGAGGTAAGGGTGTTTTGCTGGGGATCCCTGCCTTCTGAAGGTAACTAGCTTCTTTCTTTTGTTTCTGTGTTGGTGGCTGTTGCATTTGAGCAAATCCTCCCTTGTAGCCTGGGATCTTGCTGCTCTGCTGTCGTTGCTGTGCCTCCCATTGCATTACAGTCCATAAAGATGAATGCTTTGAAATATGCTAAGTAACATAAAGCTGTTTTTTCTCCACTCACATAGTGAAGACAAACTGTTTGATACGTAGCTTTCTTCTACTTTGTCAGTGTGCATTCAAATCTGAGGAACTTAGGTTAGTAGTTGTTTATGATGAGGAGGAGATATACTGGAAGCAGTTAAGGAAGGTTTTATGTTGAGCTAACCTTTTCTTTTCAAAAATAAGTGTGGTACACAGTTTCCTGTTACAGCACTGAAGAGTTAGTAGTGGAGAAGGGCTATTCTGTTCATAGGGGTTACAGTCCAAACCTGATGTGAATTGAATTTATGTTTGTAAAGAATAGACATGATGAATTGTTAAATGTGAAGAATTAAATACAGTGCAGAGCCCTTGAAAGACATAAACAATCATTTTCAACGACAGAAGTAAGCAACTTAAAATGTAAGAACTCTTCACGATGTGTGAGCTACAGATACAACTTGTAAAGATGCTGGAGCATAAAGCATGAAGTTGGAATGCAGGTGTTGAGAATGTTTCCAGACAGCGAGGATTTCAGAATTAATGTCTGTTAGAGATGCAAGACACTTCTAAGCAAATGCATGAGAAGTATTCTTTTTCTTTTTTCCTCTTCAGACTGTTATAGCGAAGTTGGAACTTCAATTTTTTCTCTAGGGATTGTTTAGTGTTTTTGTCATTTGACGTTTTCAGAGTATTTTCTCAGGAATGCTAATATCAATTAGATCTATTAATTCTTTATTTATACATATATATGGAAACCCATTTTTTATTTATAACTCTCTGAACAGTCATTGTGAATTCAGAAATGTAATTATAAATGTAGAAAAGAAAGTGGCCTTTAATTTTAGTGTTGCCTTGCATTTGCCAAAGGGTCTTGGGCTATAACTGGATGCTTCCAACCTTTTATCTTTATGTTTAGGATTGTGCTAGCCAGGCTAGTTCTCTTCAGCATTATTTAATCTATTTGTTGATGTTGCTTGGTGTATGGGAACTCTGATTGACCACCTGAGGTGAGCACTGAGTCAGCCCTGGGAGCACAGGTGAAGATAATTCACCTGTGCTACTGGAAGGGGTGGAGCCTGGCTGCACCTCTCCTAGACCAGTTTAAGAGATGGCTACTAGTGGGGAAGGATCTCTTCTGGAGATTGCTCCTCATGGAGAAGATTGCGAATCTACAACATCAGTAAGCATTTTCCACTTATTACCTTTCCATTGCGATAATCCTACTTAGCCTAAAACTCTGTATGCCAATTGATTTTACACCTCTGCACGCTTATTGATTGTACACTTGGTTATCAAAATTGCAGAGTTGTAATTGTGATTTTTTTTTTTACCACAATCATAGCAACCAGAAAGCAGAAAAATGTGATCTTTACATTGTTGTGAAGACAAGTTAGCAGGTTTAGAAGCCTTACTCCCCTTAAGTATGAGAGCTTGATTCCTACTATTCTTAAGAACTATTTGTTAATTAAAAAACTAAAAAAAGTTGCTAGTGTGCAATGTTCCTTGAATTGTGGTTCATAGTATTTCTATAAAAACAGTACAGTTAAGTTTTTATCTCTGTTTGTGGACAAAGGAAAAATGTTGGTGTTTCTGTTGTTCTATATGACTTCATTCTTGTGCCTCTCTTAAATGTATCAATCTGCGGAAATTTGAATTAGTTGCACATCCAAATTTGTTTGGTTTTTTTTTTTTTTAGAGATCATGACAGATTCTTAAACATTATTATGTTTACACTATTGTTGAACAGTCTTGTATTTCTTTAAGTCTCAACCATTGCTGGTAATTTTGTTTCCCCAAGGAGATTAAATCTTTTAAATGTCTGTGTGGAATGGGAGAGTGATAAATTGCTTCTTGTCTCTCAGCATGAATAGCTATATTCCATATTTAAATTGCACATTCTGTAATAACACTGTGAAAGTTCCATTATATTATTTCCATTATATCCCTTCCTGAAGCAATACAATCTATCAGTTGTAATTAGTTCTGTAGCCTTATTCTGTATCTGTGAGTTGGACGGGGCAGTGCTGGTGATGTGCACTGTAAATTATTAGCAATCAGCTGTATGCATTTGCTTTGTGGTTTTCTTATGGTTTTGTATGTAAATCTGTTTTGTGAAGCTACTTAGTACAGGATGGGGAAATTTCTCTCTATAAATGCCTGTGCTGAGCTAGAGTTGGAGAGCAAGCAAAAGGAAAACAAACTTCTGTGTTTCTGCCACTTCTCTACACAGTATTATAGTAAAGTGAATCTTCAGCCTTGATGCGTGGCCCTTCCCTTTTGTGAAGTGTGTACATTTCTCCTAAGTAGAATCAAGCTTCTCTATGGAGGAGAAGGAATATCAGAGTGCAATGAATATAATAAGCAGTCTTCCATCTGAAACAACAGTGATTTTTTTTATATATGCTAAATTTCATGTTCTAGAACAGGAAGTCATAATGTAGCCAAGCAGCGCAGAAGGCATAATGTTTATTATTAGCATCACATCACTGTATGACAGTGACAGGTGGTGATCCACAAATGCTATCACAGTCATCAGAAGCAATGTGGGAAAATTAAGGGCTTCAAAAAGTGCAATTTTGTGGCAGTATAAACCAATTCAAATCTGTTACCATTAGATAACTGTAAGATAGATTTCAAAGTTAAAATGTATGGTGTTTGAAAATACGGGGTTTTTTTTTTTAGGATTATTGGCTTTGTAGCCATGCTGCATCCTGTATTTATATCGATTTGCAGGAGCGCTGCTGGTGGAAGCAGAACTAGCAGTCATGTATTCTAGAACTTCCGAAAATAACTGTCATTTTTTTCCAGAGGGGAGAAGTTTATGTAAGAGTCTCAATTAGAAAATGTAGGATTTTGTTTTGAACAGACTTGTTCCAGAGTTGCCCACTGATTTTACTATTTTGTCAAGCCTTGGTTAACTATTTTAATTCATTTTGCTTGCAATATCAAAAATATTTACTGACTTCAGTTTTTAAACTGTGAAAATAAGCATTCGCATTTGTCTAAAATATGTGTTGAGAGTGTGGGAAGAAATGTGGTGAAAAATTCTTAACTCCTATACATCACCCATATCAATAAAGGTGCAGTCAAAAATTACCAGTTGTCATCTCAGAAGGAAAGAACTCTAAGTTTTTATTTTAGTCCTATTGTGCTGGGAACATGCTTTTATTTCAGAATGTCTCAAATACGAGGACAATTAATGTGACATTTTGTGTGTTTCCCTTCATGCTTTTTTTTAATTTGAGGTACTTCTAAACCTACAAACATAACATAAATGAGGGATAGTATCAAGGCAAAGCTTTTATCCACCGGTGGTCAGTGTGAACATGTTGAGACAAGAAGCGAGGACAGTGCTGTGCCACCCCTTCATCTGTTTTGGTCACTGCTGTGTACCATTCTGTAACGTTTTCTGCTCGGCTCCATCACTTAACTACAGAGGCAGTATTCTGCTAATCCTGCTCTGAAAAAGAAGAGAGTTTCAAGTACTCCGTAAAGGTCATGTAATTTGTGATTGTGAGTAGCTGGATAGCTCTTGGTTATTCATGAAGATACGGATGTGTCCTGGAAATGAATGTTGTCTCAAATCCTGTTTTAGACATCCAGGGGCTAAAATGTATCTGTGAGATAAATTGTGTATCACAGAGGAGTACCTGAAAGCAAGACGTCGTCTGGTAACTAATTGTCCCGTCCGGTTGGCCAATAGTCACAAATGTGAAATATTTCTGCAGCTTGTTGTGTTAATTCGTGAATGATTAATGAAGTCCTACAAGCTGAAATGTGCTTAAATTTTAGGCTTGATGAATACTTGAAGGTTGTTCAATAGAGTAATTTATTTGTGTTTGAGTTGCTCCTTGTTTTTTTTTGAATGCAATTGCATCTTACTGTATAAAAACTAGTGAATGTGTTGGATATAATTTATATACAGTATATTGGTTTGGCTTCATTTTTGAAATGAATAGCAAATCTATATTCTTCTTGGTATAAAAATACAACCTGCCTGTTGTGAATTAATGTTATGTAAATTAATGCATGATTGGAATAAGAGAATGGGGATAATGCAGACTGGAATGCACTGCATGCCTATATTTACTTGTATAAATCTTGTGTAGAGAGGTTAGGCTGAAATAAGAAAAAAAGTTGAGTATTATTATAATTCCCTTTTTCATGAAAAAGGTTGATTGACAGTGACATATCTGAGTAGCCTGAACTGCGTTCGACATACAGTTCTGTGAAACTTCTGGGGAAAACTGTGTTGTTGGTGTGAGTGTTGCTGCTTGGAGGAAGTACAGTGGCAGGCATTTAGTTTTTAAGGAAGGCACTGTACGAGATTGTTACTCTGAACTGACTTCAAGGACGCCGGATTGTTTTTCTGTTCTTGTGTCTTTTATTTCCTATTTTGTGTTCGTAGGCGTGCGTCTTTGTCGCCCTTTGTGATCTTTAGAGGTGATGTGCTGGCTGGATTTAAGGGTCCTTAACTCTACTAAGAACTCCCATTCACTGATGCTGTTCAGAAGCAGGGCATGCCGAGGAGTCTGACTCCCTCTTAATGTATATCTACTGATGGTGCACAAATCTGTCCTCCATTTCTAATTGTGTTGTAGCACCTGAACTTTGTCATTGTCTCACCAGTGACTCTCTAATCTGATAATGCTGCTGACACTCGGTGAGCAAACTTTTGCTTCAAACCAGTCATAAACACACTTTTCAAAATCATTCTTGTCTGATGTGCAGATAATTCAACAGCTCAGAGTTGTAGGCTTACGTAAAGAGCACTACACAAAGAATGAGAGCTATTGGTAGGAGAAGAAAGTTGGTGAGATGGTAATGTTATTAGTTTTGAGGTCAGACAGAAGTATGTTTTGGATGAGATCTTGATAACTCGTTCTATCCATGACAATATTTGTTGTAACAGGAATGTTCTTGCTTATAATATGTAATGCTGGCAGTGTCAGCCAAAAAAAGGCAATTTCCCAATCACTTCAGGCAGATGTTTTTCACCTTACGATTATCACGTTATATTCAAGAAGAGGGGATGCTTTGTTCTTCTGCTGCATATGCAGTGAGCTCTTAGCATAATGTTTACAGAATTGAGCACAAAGGTGTGGATGTTCCACAACTTATCAGGGCTCCTCTGTTAACCTCCAGGAAAATCTCTCTCCTTATGCTTTTGATCTTCTCCAGACATGTAGGTGTATGTTTTGCCATTGCAGTGCAATCAATTTATTTTATTTAAAATTGTGCCTAGCGATGCTTCAACTTTGTGCTTTAGCAGTGTGCCATAACATGTTTCTTTGCCATTGACTTAATTCTAGTATTTATCTTGCTCAGGTAATCCACGAGCCCATCTCTGGTGCAGTTAAAGACAGTTGTATGCTGGTATGACAAAATCAGGACTACTGACATCCCTTTGAGCATTTCTTAATGGAAAAATTATGCACTAGGAATTGAGTCATCTTATGATGTTAGTTTCTCATAAAGATCTATTATTGTATTCCCTTCAAGGTTATTGTGTTTATGAACTGTGGACTTTATTCTCTATGGAAATGTCTGTGAATTCTAGGTAAGGGAATGCAGTGGGTATCTGGGTAGTGTGTGTAGATCAACATGTTAATCAAGCAATAGCAAGTGCTGGGGGTATGTGGAGAAGCCCATAATATGCTCCTCAGCTGTGCGTATTGTCTTGCTCTTGGTTCCTTTAAACTAGGCGTCTGAGGGGCGAGGATGGCATCCTTTTCACCACTGCTGAGCTGAGCATCTTGGTTTTCAAGAAGTAATAGTAAAGTATCACGTATGCAAGCTTTGTTATTGAAGTAAAAGGACAAACATAGATATATACACACTTATTTTCAGTTCCTCATGCATATTAAATAACAGAAGAAAAATTAAGCTGAGGTCATATAGAATTTGTTTGCTTTAAGCCATATAAGCACTGCTGACCTGAGCATCACCGGGCCGAGGCTGGATCAAGGTGGCTCTAATTTCTGTTCCCATTAAAGTATGAAATTAGCAATTATAATGATTACTTTAAGTATCTTTGCATCACGTTGGACTATGGCATGTAGCAGTAATTTAAATAATAACATATTTAGTATTAGTGCTTGCAAATGAGCTAAGATTTGGTTGCAATACATATCTATTATATTCAGCTGGTAAGATTCTTTGAAGCTTCCTTTGTCGTAAGGGGAGTGACTTTGGAACCACTCTCTGTCTTTCTGATCGCCTTCAGAATGTTGACATGCTAGCAGATTTACTTTCAACATATAAAAACTAATGAACCACTTTAAGGCATGTCATAAAGTGGGCATTCTTTTGTACTTAATTAGGTATCCTTAAAAAAAAAAAAGGGAATTGGACCAAAGAACTCTGAAAAATTACCTTCATCAAAACTAATAGGAAACAGATGAGCAACCCACCGTAGCTCTACAACACTATTGCTTAATCCATAGAACACTCTATCTTGGGTCATTTGGATTGCTTGTTTGAGACCTTCTTTAGGTGTTTTCCTATGTTATTTGTTTATATATTATAAAAGCAAGTACTGCTGATGTCTGTGGTCAGATAGCATTATGCCTAGAGCAGGTTGGAATTTTTGGGAAGATTTTTTTTCTCCCTTTCATTCAATATTGTCTTAAGAGTGGAAATTTTCACATAAAATGACTAGAATAAGACAGACCAAACCCACTCCTTTGTACGTACTTAATCATTTGTAACATGTTGCAGAGAAAATACTTTCATAGTTTGGAGCAGGAATTGCAATTTAGCAGGGAATCAGCAATGTGACACTTGGTGAAAATAACCCAAATTTAACCTGATTACAAGACTTGAAAACGTTGTGATTTGGGCATGTGCAGAGAACAGTTCACAGTTAGGCAGCTTAAATCTTTCAAGGCTTTCCATCTGTACTTTGCACGTTTCAGGCTGGCGCTGCAGAACTCAGGCAGGAGTTTCCCTTGATCAGTTTCAGATGCTGGGAACGGGGATGAGATGTTTGCTGCCGTGCTTCTGCAAATGGTCTCTTATGAGGTGCCATGGCACTGCCTGGCGATGTGGATATCTCAGGAATTCAGGAACTCAGAATTGGTTAATATGGGTATTTGTCTAATTTTGCAAAATCAAACTAGTTCAAAAAAAAAAAAAGCAACCCAAAAGCTAGAATCCATCCTATAGTGTATTTTGAATGGCTCACAAAATGCTAGTAAGAAAGAAATTACAACTCCTTGTTGTTCATCCTGCTAATTGTGTTCTTTGAGGTCTGGAGATCTGATTTGCAGAGTGCTGAGCATTCTTCATAGAAGCAGAAACAATGAATGTTGTGTACTGAATGTTCAATGTAGTGTTATTATATAATGAGATTCACTAATGAAACAGTTGGAAGGCATTTAAACTGGGTATGCAAATTAAAAGGCACTTTTGATAATAATTTCTGCAGGTGTCAGCTCCCCACTTCCAAAATGACTCTACTACTCCTTTACCTCCTAGTACCTGAGAAACTTTTTTTTTTTAGTATTGGTGGAAAGTATCTTGTGAAATCACATGAGGCATGGGGAAATTAGTAATTTCATCATCAGTATTTGAGTAGTGTTCAGTAAGGTAGCTTATAGAAGTACTTAGTAGTTGAAAGAAACAGTACAGGAAAAACTCAACCTAAAAACACTTAATGGCTGCCTGCTTAATGAGAGCAATTCATCCGTAGGTGGAACTAGTGGGTGACTCAATGGGAAAATGTGATCATAACTATATTGCAGTACATAAACTTAGGTTTTATGCTGGTACTTGCCAGCTTTTGCTTGACCGACTTTGTCATTTTAGTGCCTTGTTTTTGGATGCAGATTTAATAACTGTCCAAGCAAGACTTTGATTCTGTGCAAAGGCTTGTTCTGGTGTATTTATGGAGATCGTCTGGATGAGGAGCTGTGAGATATGGTTAAGTAGCTTGTAGCAATGGTAATGGGAGGACAGTTGGGCTAGATGATCTTGCAGGTCATTTCCAACCTTGTGATTCTGTGATACACTTGCACATCTGTAGATTTGATTATTCACTTGAGTATACATGTACATAAATGGCTTTGAAAGACAGTGTCCGTTAGCAATTTGTCAAAAAGCAATCCACCCTAATTTCTTCCCTTGAGAACTTTTAAGGAATATTTTTAGGGAAGAATATTGTTTGCAGTTTAAGAAATTAATGATTGCTGAACTCATCTTTGCTCAATTTTTTTTCATCTTACTGTTACCTGAACCTTAAACATATGCCAGGAATGAATTCTTTGAAGGGAAGCCTTCTGCCTTAATGGACAGATGATGACACCCTGTGAATACGTATTGAGCTGGCTTGGTTTCCCTAAGCAGATCTGTCCAGTTCTCTGCATAAGGATTCTGCTACTGGTGAAGAAGTAATATAAGAAACTTCTTAATACCCTCTCAACCACCTTTATGGAGATCATATAAATGTACTATTTTAAGAGAAAACGACGAAGCACAGTTATTGCAGCACTCTCTGGGCCCCTATCTTCTTGCATGTCCCTTACATCCCCTTGTGAAAATATCACTGCTGTCTGTGTATTGCCCTAGCAGACTGTGGGTAGGGAATTTGCTTTCCTCTTTTTGTCAGGGAAGTAGAAAAATCGCAGTAGGAAAATACAATATGAAAAACATAAATGCAAAGGTAGTGTATAGATTAATGATCCTAAACAAAAATTTATGAAATTATTTTTAAGAGTTTTGATTTATTCCCTCAGATCTTTTAATTTCCCTTCTTTTTCTTATGCATTTTCTCTTAAGGCAATAAAATGAATGTTTCCTTTTTTTATTCTTTCCTGTTTTAATTTTCCAAACTTCACCATTTTAGTTATAAGGTTTTGGAAAAAAATAAGGGTGGAAAAAAATAAGGTGAAAACCAGTGAATGATATTGAGCAGATATTGAATTTGGTAGCTGAAGAAATAAGAAAGCAGTGTCGATAGTTTGAAATGGTCATCTTAAAGAATATTTCTATACCCTCAACAAAAATGAAACTATATATTCTAAAACAGAAATTGTAAACAAAAAATAAAAAAATTGAGATAGTCTTAAACTTTTCTCTGTAAATTTTTAATGAGATGCTGTTGATATTTTTTTGTTGGAAAAAAAAAAAAGAATTTGAATAATATAGGAGAAAAATTGTACATTCCTTTCCCTACTTCTAAAACCTAGAAGCACAGCCTCTGCATTAGTATAGATCTATCATTAATATTTCTGTAAACCCAGTTATTTTTAGTAGATGTTTAGTGATGCAAATGTTAACGTTTTGGCCAATATACTTGAAATCTAGCAATTTTTCCTTTGCAAACACATTTCAAGGGAAGTGTGGTCATGACTACGCTCATCCTTCTTAGGCTGCTAGAATTAAACCTGTCCATAAAATAGATGGGAGAGCACACAATCTTTTCAAAGGATGGCAAAGTTTCCGTGATAAATTAATACCCAAGTCAAACTGCCTGCCTTTAAGGACTCTACATTTTGTTACTCCTGTTCACTACCCATTAAATATGTATGATGTCTTTAAATGCCCCAATATAGCTATAAATGTATGTTGCTGAAATTATTCTTTATTATTTATCTACATCTAGATCTTTTTGCTGTTATATCCTTCCTTCATATGAAAGTTTTATATTGTAGTTGTGAGGGAATGCCCATTATCATCACGCTTGTGTCAATCCCTTAAAGCTACAATATATTATTTCTTACTATCTCTGTCACATGGAACAGTTCCTCATAACTGCAGTCTAAATGTTTAATGTGACAAGTAGGGATGAATGGGGAAAATCTATGTGCAGAGTGTAAATTAGCTTCAAAAAGATGACTGAATCTTACTATGCTCTTCGTCTTGTGTAAGTTGTGTCAATCATACAGATAAAACTTTGGGATTGTGGTGAATTAAGTTTTGTCCTCCATTTTCCTCTTTCCTGGGGATCGTACTTATTTTTAGAGAAAGAATAGGTTTCATGTGAAATTCAGTGGAGGGCTATTCATTGTCAATGGCTAGACCCTCCGGAACTGTTTATTTAAGGGGATGTTAAACTATTTTAAGAAAACATTTTCTTGCGTGCCACCATTCATTTTGAAGAAGATTGTATATATCACTGTAAATATAAACAATTATCTCCATTCCTAGAATGTCAGTAACTTTCAGCATGCTGAGGTATGGTTTTAAGCATGTACTACAGTTGCTTTTGCGACGTTTGCTCTGCCATGTGACATACTCCTATTTATGGTTTATTTTGAATAATACATTCATAGTAAAAATGGTGTTTTTGTGGCGATGGTCCACAGCAGCTAATTCAGAATCAAGAGTTGCATTTTTTTAGTTTAAAAAATACATTTTTTTTCAGACTCTATTTGAGAAGGATAATGCAGTGCAGTTTGGTCATGGATTTTTGCCTTTATCAGTGAGCAAAACTGCCTTCCTTGTGAATGTCAGGTAGCTTCCTTACAAATCCTGGTGCTGGTAACTGAGATGTGGTGTTACAATGTGTACATTTCTCTGAGATCATTCATCCACTACTATTTTATAGATGTCTAAGCAAACATGCACATGAGAACAATTGGAAAGAATTCGTTGTTAACCTAGTTTCCCATATGTTACTTTCTTTTGCCTTTAGTCTCTCATCATATCTTGGGTATAATTTATTCCTTTGATTTTAATGAAACCTTCTGTATGGCTCAGAGGTACTACATGACCGTAATTTTCTTTCTCTTTGCTGGAGAGCACAACACTTCTGTTCAAAATGCTAGGTGATCTGAAGTGCTAGCTTGAGAATGAATGGAAGCACTTCCTATATAGCTGGGTCTCCTTGATGCAGTGTTGGCTGGTTTGTTTTTAGAAATAACAAGAAGTTGAAAATGAGATCCTGACAATGTTAGCCAGCTGCTAGAAATTGCTTTTTCAATAGTTAAATACTGTTACCTTAAGTTTTTTCAACTTGTTCAGTTTTCCTTTGCTTAAAAATTAAGGGGGTCTTTATATTAACTGATTTCAAAAATATTTCAGATAATTCTAAGCTATTGCAGAATGGAATTATACTAACTTGTTTCTTAAGAAAAGTTGTATCATACAAATAGTGAAATTAGATTTTGACTTCCGTAATAACGAAAGATATAACTGAAATGTATATGGAAATGATTTCTAGTATTTTGTTGAAAATACGCAGGATTTTTCTGGATGCACCTGTAACATAAAATCACTCAATTTCATAAAGCTATACTTACGTTACTTTCCCCTCTATTATAATGACACTGTTGGAGAACTTGTACTGGTAAAGCTGGGATATGTAATGACTCGGACAAAAACTGTTCATATTGACACAAGTAGTGAAGACGCTTCTGCTGACAGCATCTGTCTACATCGATAGCAATAACCATTTTGAAGCATTCACTTCACTTGTGTTTGATAGTCAAGGTTTCTGACCATGTCTCAACTTGAACAGAAATTAAATCATTGAATTCACCAATGCAGCAATGTACTTGGTACCCTTGATTTACTTGAGGTCCAAACAAAAGTTGATGATGATGAATAATTTTTAGATGTTGAATGTGAAACTTTGTTGTCATTAACCAAGCCCACGGAAGGTGGAGTCCATATTTAACTTCAAATCAACAGCAGTCTACTTCACCTTCACTACAATAAAGCTTGTTTTGACTTTGAGTGAGCTCTGCAGAAGTTTATGAATGATACAGAAAATGAGAAATCCTCTTTCCATAGGAAGGACAATCATTACCTCGGATATTTGCTCAACTTGTTAGATTTACTTGAAGTAACCAGAAAGAATAGCAGCTGAGAAATCGTGACTGCTTAAAAGTGCTTGGGGATATGTACACTCATAGAAATGTAAATCTCCTTTCCTGCCCCACAGTGTCAATAAAAAATGACATGGCTCTTCTGAAACATTACCTTTGTTTGCTCAAGTTCCTCCAAGTTTCACTATTGTGCCATATTAAATTTATGTACTAAAGAGATCCAGTATGTGTCTCTTCCAGGCACAATTTGAGATTCACTGTAGTAATAAATTGGCTTTATGTGTGAGCAGTCTCTTTTTGAGATGGTAGCCCGTCAGAACTTACAACGATAAATACCTTGAAAGGGGGCTTGTTTCAGTGTGTTCATTGCCCAAGATATTGAGTCAGTCTCCAACTTTTTCCTCCATAATACGATTTCAAATACACAAGCAGACAAATAAAGCCTGTGGAAGAACCCCCCTTTCTGCTAGAGAGAATCATATCCAAACTAACCGATACACCATTCTAAGCAGATTTTAGATTGCACCTCATCTGCTGTGCAAATGTGCCCATGGTAGTTTACCTACATAGAAAATGTCAGAGACATTAATGGAAAATCAGGTCACCAGAAATGTGTTCAGTTGTTTGGAGATGAATCAAGACCCTGTCTGTGCATTTGCCAGAGACTGTGCTGTGGCAGCGTTGTTTAAATGGAAAATAATCTCACCCAGCCTGTACCAGGAGTCTGTATTTCAATAACAATTGTTTAGTACAGTAAGAAAGATAGCACTGAAAAAAAATAATTATCAAAATAAGAGTTTTTCACAGATGATTTGAGAATTCTGCCAGCTCCCAAAATGCCTTGGGGAAAAAAAAACAACTCTTGCTCTTCCTATTTCAGACAGAATTATGCAGAACACTCAGATAATTTCTTCAGGGAGTAATAAAAAGCTAAAAATTAAAACTTAGAAATCCATTTGCTTCTACTGTAAATTAATTTCACCGGGCTTCTTGAAGTAGAACCAATATTGGATACTTCATGCAGAGGGTGGCTCAGTTGTAGTTGGCTATGGTGGAACTTGCATGCCGAAATGGGGCATGTCATCACACATTGGCCTCCAAGGCCTCTTTTCAAATCAAACCCAAGAAATCTGTATTTTCTAAATGGGCACTGTTTATTTAGCAGTTACTGATTGCTAAAGGAACATCAGATCTGCGTATATAAAAAGATGGTATCAGGCTGGAATAGCACTGTCTCTTTGGTCTTATAGTGGATAGATTTGTTAACTATCAATTCTTTTTTTCTGAAAACCAAAATCAGCTCAAGGACTGAAACTTTACAATCTACGTTTCTAAATTTGCCATTGCAGGTAATAGCTTGGAAATAACTTATAAGTAAAGGTACAAAATGGAATATTTTTAAAAGAAATTTGTTAATCACTGATTGATAATTGCTGTAAGTGGCAAAACTGTAATTCAAACAAATTAATGCAAGATTTTCTATTCTCAATTGCTTTCATTAGGTGGCATCCATAGCCCAGTATGTTACCATTTGACAGATTGTACCTTCCTCCTTTGCAGTTATCTTGCAGTTCCATCTGCAGAAGACCTGGATATCCTCATTTCCTCTTTTCATTTCTAGGAGCTCTGACAGAAAGTAGTTGGAGAAAGAAAACAGTAGAAGATAGAGACTTGAGGCAGAGGTTTTAAAAGGTGCTTATGTGAGTTAGAGCACAGTTCTCATAGTTTGATTAGCAAAAGGAATTCATTAGTAAATTCTGCTAGAGCCTTTTGAAATTCTTGATCAGGAGATCAAGTGGTTTGAGCTAAGGTGAAAGCAGAAGTTCAGCAGCTGAATCTGAACCTTCTTTACTGTCATCCAAGAATTATTTTAGATGAGACGGTATTTATAGCTCAAGCAGATTTCAGGGAAAAATAGAAATTTCAAAGTTTCTTTCAAAATGTAATTCCTAAATTGCTGCTTAAAAGGATAAATCCAATCTAACTGGACTCATATGACTAATATTTCCTCTTGCATTACCTGGTATGCTCAATGGCAGTTTGCTGTTTTGCCATTAGAACATTAACTGGGATTTCCCATCAACGTGATGAGAATATTCATTTTATTTTGAGGCACTGTCTTCCTACAGCACGGTTTTATTTTGGCAATAACTTACTAACTGCTGTGGTTTTCTACTGTTTTATCCCAATACATTCTTATATGGCTGTACTCTGTACCTCAAATCTACGTTTTAAAGTAACTACTTCAAATACAATACTTCGCTAGCAACTTGTTCGTTAACTTGCAGTTGTTCTCATAATTTCATACCATGTAGTATTCTATACCAAAATGGACTCTGAAGTTGGTTTATTTACTTTATGCTAAGGCTGTGTAGGCGTTGTCCTTCAGGTAATATTTTAAGAAAACAGTGACAGTGATAATGGCATTGATTCCTAAATGGCCTGAAAATTTTTATTTTTAAGTATTTTTGGGGAGGGAAGAGAGGCTCCACTTAAACGATTACTTCAGTTCTATTCAACTTTTATAAGCTAGTTGTCATTTTTTAGAGACTTGATATTTTTATCATATCAGTGATTCTATTTCACACTACTGCATTTTGTCTAGAACTTCCAAGGAGGAAGAAGTGATGAAACCACGTACCAAATAGTTATTCTGAGCTCAACATCCATTAGTTCATTACATAATTTCAAATGTTCATTAGTTTCACAAAACAGGGACCTTACCTCAGCAGGATTTATAATTGAAGCTGTCTGTTGGAGTGAAGGGGAGGGAGATTGCAGAATGTTATTTTAGTTGGAGGATCTTGGAATGTGTCTTAAAGGACTATGGCTATACTGAGAAGCTCTTCAGTCCTTTCATTTTTTGCATATCTCTGCAGAACACAAGAGAACCTGTGTGTGCAGCATAATGTGATCTTAAAGATACCATTTAAAAATTTTCTTTTTCCATGAAAAGATCAAGAAACTTATTCTTTTACCTATTTCTGACCCATTAACTTTGCGTTGAATTTGTTCTTCTTTGCTGGTATGCAAAACTGAAGGTTTTACTGTTTAGATAGTTCTTCTGTGGAAGAGCTTCTTCATGGTAAGGGTGGCAGAGCGCTGGAACAGGCTGCCTAGAGACGTTGCGGAGTCTCCTTCTATGGAGACATCCAAGGCCTGTCTGGATGCCTGCCTCTGTGACCTGTTGTAGGGTACCTGCTTTAGTAAAGGTTTTGGTCTCAGTAGTCTCTTGAGGTCCCTTCCAACCCCTGTGATTCTATGATTATAAAGTGCTTTAATGTTAGAAATAGATGCTGCCTTCCCAGCTTTTTCTGGAAGCTTTTGATTTCAAAAGAAATATCATTGAAACATTGTCACTGAAATCCAACTGAGTCAAGATTTTTAGTTTGTAATTTCAACAAATCATTGGTTGTTTTGGGCTGGTAGTTTAGTAAGAGCAGAAGCCTTCAGTAAAAGTTCCAGATCTCTCTCTCCTCTTCCACAAATGACTTAGGCATAAATTTGGATCCATTAGTAAATTGTGTTGTGGAAGAAGGAGTGAGCAAATGGCCATCTCCAGGAATATTTATACTGTTTCCTTCCACGTGGATCAGAAAAAAACCTAAGAACGTGTTTATCTCGCCTTTTGGTACTTTCAGTTATGAAAAACATCCCCCAAGCCTTGTCACTCATCACAAATTCTGATCACGTAGAAAGGAATTATGTGGTCAAATAGCTATTCTTGATAACACTAGCATGCCAAAATGTTGACTTGGGGCAATTTTACAGGTGTCTTGCTTTAAATTTAATAATGGAGGCTCAAATTCCCTGTTTTACCTGATTATACACACTGTTCTGTTGAGTTGGGGATGTAAGAATGCTACATAAGCTGGCTCATGTGCATAACATGCAGTTTCAGAGTCATGAATACTCGGAACTAAATGTTTGATCACAAATAAGGAAGCAAGAAATAAACAGGAATGCTTTCAGAAATTTATTGAAGCAGGTATTGTTGCTGCAAACCAATTCTAACTGTTGCAGTGATGGAAGTATGTTCAGCTGTTACAATTGGTCAGCGTAGGATGAAAAGTTCAGACTGAAACATGAAAGGAAAAAGGATCTGAATACTGGTGTCTTCTCTCATATCCATACAAGCATATGAAAAGCTTCCAAACAGAGATGGTTACAGTCGTATTTCCAGGCTTTATACTGGTCCCAGGCAATGTTCTTCTTTTAGATATTTTTTTGCAGTGACAGCAAACTTTTCCCTGAAGCACATCTTTTGCTGAAGGCTTCCTTGTAAAAGGCTGAAAGAGATAACACAAAGAAGATGGACTGTCAGGAAAATTGATAGTGGGAAGGAATCTCTGCTTTTCTATTTCACCAAGCTCAGAGAAAACTATACGCCTGGTCAGTTACTTAAACACTTTCCACCGTTCTAGTGCTAAAAAGTGGCCTGTGCAAAGTAAGCCAAGTTAATTACTCCAACTACATGCAACTGCAGACATTCCGCATTGGAATGGTAAGCCCACTGAAACAGAAATCAATATGCAATAGTGTTGCAGTGCTGTGGGAAAGCAATTTAAACTTCAGATGTATACAATTGTGAGAAATGCTTTTTCTTCCCTGGTACTTCGTGATTTTTTTTCTTACATAATGTTATTCCTTGCATGTTTAGATTTAGTGCTGCATCTGCAAATGCCAGTGCCCCCTTGTTGCTCTGCTGAATAGAACCTGAACCCAGCTGCCCCCATGCTGTTGTTAATATAATGACCATATCGTTGCTGTGAGCAAAATCAGAATAGCTGAAGTTAATAGGCAGAAAGTGTTCAAACTGGCCTGAAATAACATCGGCTGCTACCAAAAAGAAAAAAGAGCTGCAAATAAACGTGTCTGTGCTGTTTGTGTATGTATGCACGTGAGCACTCCCTGGTTATTAAAAGCTGCTATTGTAGGAGATAAATGAGAATTGAGTTACCCAGGGGAAATAATACTGAGATAAAACGTGTTTATTTCAGTCATGATTTCCTGCTTGTGCTGAAGGAAGGTCTTGCGTGGTACAGTCCTAGGCTTCAGAGTTGCTTACAACTGGTTGCCCATGAGGCTGGTGACAACTTACAGATGGACCATCTGTGAGGTTGATGGGGAATGTGGATCTGTACATCCTTGCTCTGTCACTGCATTGCTTTCTAATGCTGTACGTTTTTTGCTGTGTTTAATTGACTTCAATTATTTTTTCTTGGACTGTACTCACATCCCACAGCCTCTTACAAAGTTTCTCTCCTTCTGATCTTTGGACTGATTTTTTTTTTTTAATACCTGTTAATTGGTAGAATGTGCTTTTTTGGTCATGGTTTCCTTTGCAGAGATCCTCCTGTGACTGTGGGATCTGATTAGCCCCTTTTCCTCCCTGCTCAGAGGCTTTGTGCAATGCCACAGACCTCAGCAGGAGCAAAACATGCATCATGAGGTGCAGAGAGCAAGCAGCAAGCCCCGTGAAGTTCTGGATTGTTCCAGTGCATCTCAGCTTCTTTCTTGAATAAAATCCCTGTTGGTCAGGCTCTGTGCCACAATTCACATCAGAGCCAGACTGCAACAGTCTCAATGGAAGGATCATCCTGCATCTCACTTTTCTTCCAGCTCCTTCTGTGCTCTTAGGACAAAGAGAAATTGATTCTCCAGCTTAGCTTCCAAAGAGGCTTGTCTGAAGTGACATCTCCCGAGATAGAACAAACTCCATTGATTAACAGGAATAACCCGCTAAGAAAAGTAAAGCACATCTAGATCTGATGGCTGTGGGTTGGCTTAAAAGTGAGAAATGTTTTGTCTTTCTCAGCCTCAAGCTTCAGAGGCAGGAATGTAAAGCAAAGCTTGCATGTAGGCAGGCAAGCTGTATCCTAGGCTTTGCTAGTGGGGTAGGGATGATGCACTGAAATGTAAGGAATTTAATTAATGCAGGAACTCACATAGATTGATGGGAGGCAGTGTGACTGCAAAACACTATTCTGTTCTTTGGTATTTGCGAAGTTAGAGAAGAGACAAGGTTGTTTTTTCTGATGGCTGTGGATTATTAAGCTTAATGTATTTAAACTGTCAGAAGTAGGATATTTCTGCAATACGACTTCTTTGAAAGGGAACTTTAGCTGTCCTGCGAAGACTGGGAAAATTGCAAAATAAACTTTTGCTGGACTGAGATTTTTCTGTTTTCTGTAGAGAACATGGCACTTCAGTGCAGTAGAAGGGGGCTACATTTCAAAATCTAATATGAAAAGCTCTAGAAAAAGTATATACATTAAAAAAAACTCATGACTAGAACTGAATGCAGATTTTTACTTGTCTCTAGTAAGTTTCCTCTATTCAGGGTGCACGTCTTCTGTCTAGTGCGTATAGATTTCAATACCCAAACCCACTTTCACAGCTTGAGTTTTCCTCTAATATTGTTATATGTACTTTGTTCGAGATATATTACTAACTATGATTATTTCTTCTTGAACAACCTAAATGTAAAAACAAACAAACAAAACCATGGTATTTACGTAGGTTCTTAGTTTCCTAAGCTGGCAGGAAAAACACATTCATCTTGTGATGACTCTTTTACTCAAGGGCTTTTGATTTTTTTAATATATATATTTTTTATGTTTGATATTCGAGAGTTTTTAATTTGTGGATCTATAAACATCTGAGACCCTGAGTCTCTTCCCTATCCAGGGACAGTGCTGTTGTGATTCTGTGGAACATAATTGTGGCAGCAGAGTTGCTGAAAAATTGAGCTTTGAGATTTGTACAAAGACTTGAAGTTTCTTTTAAGTACATTTTTCTCTTTGCATTTTATTCGCTTCCTCTGCATCACAGTGTTATGTACATCTGATACGAAATGGGATGGACCAAGTGCGTTTGTTACTTGTGGGTAATTTACTTGTGTCTTTGGTTATCATCCAGTTGTCAACATTGGTTCTCATCTGTGGATTGATTTTATTATTAAATAAAGCAGGGAATGTTTGTCTTACATTTGATGTTGACTATGCTCCATTGTCAGGTTTTTCTTTTTATATTCTTTTTTTCATTGTGTTTAGATGCTCTTTTCTTTGTGTGATAAGACGACATCATACTATCAACAGTACCCAGCCTGGGACTGTCTGGATATCATTACAACCAGTTTTGTTCCTGCCTTTTCTGCTTACCTTTTCCTGTTGGGTTTCCTGTCAGCCCCACCGTACTCAGTATGCTGTTAATTTCTATCAATTATCTTTGCTGTTTTCCTACAAATGGCTTGTTTTTTTTTAATTTGCACTTGTCAGACTAGTGAAAAATTTGGGTATTTTTTAAGAATTCTGAGATCTGTAGGTTATCTTACCTTGAGTGTATAAGTGAAGTTTAGGTGTGCTGTCTTTAATTGTGGGTAAATAGCTTCTCCAGTTAGTGCAGAGGTTTCTTCAAAAGGCCGAAGGATAATGAGTGGAGTTTATCTCTGGTCTCCCCTTCTCTTTTCCTGAAGGAAGGGACAATCACTACAAAGAGCTTTTTTTAAAATACAGCTCGCCTTTTATATTTGACTGGATATATAAGCTCTTAAAAATTCATAATGTGAATGTTATTAGCACCTCGCCTGAGTATGCAGCTTTCTCACCATTGTGTTTCTTTTGAAATGAAAATCTAATAGAATTTCTCCTGTGTTTTCTGAGTATTTCTTTATTGACTACTTACCCAGGATGGCCAGAGTTGGAAGGGACCTCAAGGATCATGAAACTCCAACTCCCCTGCCACATGCATGTCCACCAACCTCCTCATTTAATGCTAGACCAGGCTGCCCAAGGCCCCATCCAATCTGGCCTTGAACACTTCCAGGGACGGGGCATCCACAGTCTCTCTGGGCAGCTGTTCCAGTACCTCACCACTCTCTCTGTAAAGAATTTCCCCCTGACATCCAACCTAAATCTCCCCTCCCTCAATTTCAAACCATTTCCCCTCGTCTTGCTGTTATCAACCCTTTCAAAGAGTTGATTCCCCTCCTGTTTGTAGGCTCCCTTTAGGTACTGAAATGCTGTGATGAGGTCACCCCGCAGCCTTCTTTTCTCCAGGCTGAACAAGCCCAGCTCCTTCAGCCTGTCCTCATAGGGGAGGTGCTCCAGTCCCCTGATCATCTTTGTAGCCCTCCTCTGGACCCTATCCAACAGCTCCCTGTCTTTTTTGTACTGGGGGCTCCACACTTGGACGCAGTATTCCAGACGGGGTCTCACAAGAGCAGAGTAGAGGGGAACAATCACCTCCCTGTCCCTGCTGGCTACCCCTCTCTTGATGGAGCCCAGGATACCATTTGCCTTCCGAGCCGCAAGGGCACCCTGCTGGCTCATATTAAGTTCTTCATCCATCAAGACCCCCCGGTCCTTCTCCACAGGGCTGCTCTCAAGGACCGCTCCTTCCAGTCTGTATGGATGCCTGGGATTCCTCTGGCCCAAGTGCAAAACTCTGCACTTTGCCATGGGCCCGGGTGAACCTGATGAGGTTCAACACCTTTCCAGCCTCTCGAGGTCCCTCTGAATGGCATCCCTTCCTTCAACTGTGTTAACTGCACCACTCAGCTTGGTGTTGTCAGCAAACTTGCTGAGGGTGCACTCAATTCTGTCATTGATAAAGATGTTAAAGAGCACTGGTCCCAAGACAGACCCCTGGGGGACGCCGCTCATTACCGGCCTCACCTGGACATAGAGCCATTGATGACCACCCTCTGTCTGCGGCCTTTCAACCAGTTTCTTATCCATCGAGTGGTCCACCCATCAAATCCACATCCCTCCAATTTGGAGATAAGGATGTGGTGAGGGACCATGTCAAAGGCCTTGCTCAAGTCCAGGTAAATGACATCGGTAGCTTACCTCAAGCCAACAACCACCTAAAATATAGCTTGGGAGAAGCTTAGTTCTGCGGGGTTTCTTAGGCAGTAATACTTTCAGTTGTCTTAATTTAAGCAGATATCCTTTGGGCATGGTATGATTTTCAGAAAGAAAATATTGCTTTCATGCGATTTGCTAAATTAAATTCTTCTGGCCCCAGTAGGCTCACATAAGCACAAAATGCTATTGTTGAATTTTATTTAGTTAAGGGTTCGAATGATTAATATGAAATTACAATATGTAATACTTGATAAGATAAAATATCTTAGAAGAAATCAACATTGAAACAAAACCAACAAAGAAACAATAGCTGAATTTCCTGGCAAAAGCATATAATCATTTTTGATTGCATTTGTTTTTGCATGAGGAAGGGGGAACAGGACAAGCAGAAACAATTAGTTCCTCCCCAGCTGCATACAAGCTTATCTAAAGACTAGATCATTTTTTCCAGTTGGAAAAACATGAGTAAATCACAGTTATAGAACATACTTAGCATTTTTTTCCACTAAAAATGCCATACTGTTACTCCAGATGTTAATTTTAAGATTTCTACATGTTTTCTTTGTTAAGATAGACCGGTTTCTGAACACTTATCATTAGAATCTCAAGATTTTCATTTTTAATCATATAAATAATTTAGGTCTTCTCCTAGCTAACACTACAGAAGATTGAAGACATCAGTGTTTTGCTGGTCTCGATAAAATTTGGAAGTTTGAAAGGTCTTATTTCTACATGCAGCCTGTTACTTGAGTAATAACTTGCAAGCATTGTGCAAGAGGAAATTTAGTGAGCCAGAACTCTTTAGTAGCTGTTGGCTGCTTTCTCTGTTTAGATGTGCTCAGGATGTGGTTTAGTTAATTAACATATGGTGTTTAGATAGTAGGCAATGGAGTAAAGAATGGAGATTCTTAACTATGGTTTCAACTCTGAAGAACACTTCCCAGTCAATGCTACTGTAAAAATTGATTTTTCATTTTGTGCAAATCTCCAGTTTGTTTTACAGTTCAGTATTTCAAATAACACTGGTGTCTAAAATGTAACTTCTTATTTGTAGCTGAGTTGATTATTCAATCCAATTTAGAAACCTTTCCTTTGCCACTGGAACACGCGGTGACTTCTGAAGCCACAGCTCTAGCTTCCATAATTATGTGCTTTATTAGATCAGTTGTTCTCAATAAACTACAACAGACGATGGCATATATCTCACCAGTCTGCTTTATCTGTGCTGTGGTCACACACATTCTACAGAGGCACTGACGCATCTTTTGTTTTATTAGTATGCAATAGCCTGTCTTCTGCAGCAACATGACTTTTACAAGAGGGTTTTTTTGATGTTTTTGAGCAAGATTTCTCTTAAGAGCATGAATGTATACAAGTCTTACAGTGTTTTTAATACAACCTGCAAGTCCTTCAATCTTTCGACTTGTGGAAGATCAACTGAAGTGCTTGAAGGTGCACTTTTTCCTTCTAGACTCCAGTTACTGAAAGTGATGTTCACTTAACTTTGTGGTTGATTTGTACACAGACATTTTTCTAATGTAACAGATTTCAGGAGACAAGTCTTGGTGTAGAATATGGGACAGGAATGAGAGTATTGTTTGTAAGCCCGGCCCTCTGTCTGTTAGAAGTTAGAGCTGTGACTACCAAATGCAATTGTTTAGACAATGGGTGAGCTGAAAGAGGAGAAAAGACAACAGAAAGAACTGCTCTATGTTAGAATGGGTAACATCTTTCAACTGGATGGAATGTATTGTAGTGAAATTTCATAGCAAATTCAGCTGCGTGGTGGTATAGAGTGGCAGTAATCTGTGGGAATTCAGATTAAGAGTGGAAAAATATTTTATGCCTAACTCTCCTGCTGAATTTACTTATGTGAGAAGGCAGAGGAATGGAGAAACTTTCTTGTTCAGTGTAAAAGACAGAAACAGTCTCAAATCAAATGACATTAATGATCTAAAAATAGTCATCAGATAGAAATATCATAAAGATTCTTTCTGTGGGTGTTCACAATTATCCAACCCTGCACAAAACAAGAGGATGTCATTATGTATTATTTTAGCAAGCTGTGTTTATAGAACAGTTTAGCAATAGACAAGGATAATTGTCTGTTCTAAGATTAACTCATTTCCATGTACGGTTTCACTACTAAAGATTCTATGCAATGTATAGAAGGCAGCTTGTTGCCTCTGAAATGTCATTAATGATGTCCTATGGATAATGAAATAGTGGGTTAGGTACTCGTTCTCAGCACCTGTAATAATTATTCTTGCCTGGTCTTCCAGGTTTTTACTGAAAGGTTGAGGGTAGCAGTGAATGTCATCTGCACAGAGCTAGAAGCAATTTAACAAGGCAGTTAGAGAGGCAATTTTTTTTTGCCTCATTTAACTATTTTTCAGCTCAAGATGTTTCTTTCTCCGTTGGTGAGAGGGGGGGAAAGAAACTTTTTCATCAAACTTACAACAGGGAGCAGGAGGATGTGTGGACTATAATCTCCATTAGAGTAGCTTTGTGCAAACTTTTGTTGTCTTAAACATTAATAACTTGCTCTAACTTATTTTTAGCAATGTGTTTCAAGCATCTAAAATACTCTGAGAGGTGACAGAAACAAGAATTCATGCTTTTAATGGTACTTAATGAACACAGTTTAGTATCTTTCCTTTAGCCTAACCTTCCATTTTGAGCTCTCCAGGCTTGCCTTTTCTGACCAGTAGCATTGTCCTTACTCCTCTCTAGAGCAAGGCCTGGTTCTTTCCAGCCTTTTGCATTCACGGCAGTGAAGTCTGCCTGTGACTTGCATGGCAGCAGGATGTTAGTTATGTGGTACGGCTCACTTCTGCTTGGAAACGAGCATGCTTTGGTCTCTGAAGTTGCTTTTGGTTAGGAACCTGAAAACAAAGCACCAATTGGACGTGGGAGATGTAACTGGTGTTTTATTGATGGGTGTTTGCGCTGTTCTCTGCAGTTGAGCTTCCTCCTGCCCTGGTCTTGAGGGGGCCTGGAGCACCTCCTGTGTGAGGGCAGGCAGGGAGACCTGGGGCTGTTCAGCCTGGCGAAGGCTGAGGAGGCTCTTATCAATGTTTGTAAATATCTAATGGGCGGGAATCAAGTGGATGGGGCCAGGCTCTTTTCAGTGATGCCCAGCAACATGACAAGGGGCAATGGACACAAACTGGGAGGTAGGAAGTTCCATCTGCACATGGGGAAGAACATCTTTACTGTGCAGGTGACTGAGCCCTGGGACAGACTGCCTGGAGAGGTTGCGGAGTCTCCTCTGGAGATGCTGAGAACCCATCTGGACACTGATCAGTGTGATCTTATGTAGGAAACCTGCTTTAGTAGTAGGGTTGGACTAGATCATCTGTGAAGGTTCCTTCCAACCCCTGTGATTCTGCTCTCCTGGCAGGGCCTGTGGCCTGCAGAGGGCGTGCACTGCAGCAGGGCACTGCTGTGGCCTGATCCCAGCACCCCTCCCAGTCCCTTTGTGCTGCACCGGGGAGTCTGGGTGGAGGTCTGATTAGTTATAGGGAGGGATGGTTTGGTGGTTCTGCAGTCACAAATGAAGTTACAGGCAAGTGTAGTCTTAGCGTAAGTTGCTTTACAGCTTAAAAATAGCAGAGAGAGGAAATAATAACTACAGATTGTGCTTCTGGATAAAGAGAAGTATACTTGGGAACTATTCTTTTAAATTTGATAAATTTAAACTATGGGGATCCGATGTGAAATGTATCCAAGTATCCCCAAATCTTGTCTTTGCTGATTTTTGCTTTCATAGTCTGAGTTTCCAGAACTTCACTGATAGGATAGATACTGCAGACAACTGGAAAGCACGTGGACCCCAAATCTTCAATTGTGTGCCATTTTAGATATGGTAGACCATATACAGATGAGTCAATGAGAAAAGATGTGCCAGCGCATTCCCTGTAGGGAAGCATCACCCTGTTACTGTACACTGAGCCACGCAAAAGATGGATTGAAACCTCCATAGCAGTGTTTGCCTGAACTCTGTCTCAAATCATTCTCAGAGTTTGGCATGAAAGTATCTGGCAGCAGTGTGGTTTTGGATCCAAATCCTGGATCAAGATCTATAACTTGAATTTTCTGGTATGTTTAAAATCTTAGGCTGTATCCATCATAACTTCTTTCCCTCCTCAATCCAGACAGTATTCAAATAGTTTTATTTAAACATAATAATTGCTTGGCATGTGATGTACAAATATTGTCTTGTGTATAGTTTTGCATCTATATCAGAAAGGTGTCTACAAATAAACAATAGTTTATTTTTACAGATGGCATTGAGAAAGAATGTTGCTCATCATTACTTGCTGAATGTGTGACAGAACTGGAGGGAGGAAGAACAACTGAGGTCTGATTCTTAACCCTGGGCCTTTTCCTCTGGGAGTCCAAATCTGCTCCATTTCATATGGTTTATTTTGCTTGCAGCAGTGTGGAGTTCTTATTTAAAATACTTCCTCATTATGGATGTTGAGAGGGTGTGCATACATGTAGGAGATTAGGATTTGAATATAAAAATTTTTGCCAATTGAGTTAATAATTAAAACGGTATTTTTGTAGAGGTTTGTGGAAGACATCTGTGAATGGGAGAACTGCAGTACGAACAAGGATGGTAAAATAACTGGATTAGCAACAGTTCTTCAGGAAAGCGTTTTGGTGTTACAGTGGTTTGCAAATTGATTGTGATTCTACAGTTTTAAATTGTTGCAAGAAGGGCAGGAACCATGTTGGGTTGTATTTGAAAATTACTATAGCTTAGATGATGCATAAAAAAATGTCCTTGCTTTCCACTGCATTAATAAGGCCTCAGTTACAGCTAACATATGGTTTGTGTATTTCAAGAAATATGAGGAAAGCTAAAATGCAAGCAACAAAAGTTCAGAAATAAAGTTATGAGACATCTTAAAGTTTAATGGCTCGGGATTATTTAGCAGAAGGATGTGACTTGTTTTCTGTATGTCTGATTGATACAAACCAGTCAAATCTCAGCAAGATAAAGGCAGGTAAATATTAGCAACTGTTTAACAGTAAAACACCCAGGTAGCTTTTTGTATTTTCCTTCTCAGTGGTTTTGAAGTCAGAGTAGGTAACTACTTGTTAGGAAGAACTTAGTATGTCACGTTTGTCTTGAAATGGGAAGAAAGATGTGACTTCTGAAGACCTGGTTCAGCAGTATTTTCTATGACTATTGAATTCAGTGGGAGCGCTACTGAAACTTAGCGGCTTAATCAGTAACAACTGAAAAGATCCTCCATGTTCTGTTATTTTCACCTCCTTTGGCACCATATGAATGAAGCCACCATTTCTTCTTGTTAAATGGATGCTAGAGACATAGTTAGCCTTTATGGCCTCTAAAACTTCAGTGACGTGAAACCGAAACAGTATTGTGTTGTAACAGTATAGTGACTAGAAAACTTTTTTTTCCCCTCACAAAACTAAGCTAATTTAAACACTTGTTTGCCACCTTTTAATAATTCTGTCTCCTGTTGTTAAACAGAGTTTTGAGGGTAACAACAATATTGATATCAAAACAAAAATTACGTTTTACATCCAACTTCTTGCTCTTGAGAGTGTGCTTAATATAGAGTTAACTTAAGCTAATTGAAAATAGTCAAGTATTTGCATAATTGTATTCCGGAGGTGGTTGTTGTTCAGTCTGTTGAAATCTCCTGGAACACAAGAATGCGATGCTTTCTGAACCTGCTATTCCCAATTTTACCAATTTCATCTACAGTAAATCTCATTAATACTCTACCAGTAAGTACTAGAGATATTGTTTGCTGTACTTTAATTACGCTTGTGGCAATCTTTTTTTTTTTTTTTTATAAGGGGAGATAATTCATTCAAACAATAGCAATTCTTTCAGAATTCGCATCATAATGACATTTGAAGGAATGCAATTTTGGGAATAATATGAATGTAAGTTTCAGTAGCTGGAAGCTATTTAATTTTAATGAGATGTGTGCTAATGTATACTGTAGTTTCTATCACTAGAATAATAAAGTAATACAGAGATAATGAATATGATTGGTGTAATTCATCTGAAGTTAATGCTAAGTTTAGATAGCTGCTCTACTTTATTTATGCAAATGACTCAAATGGACAATTTTTTACAAATGGTGCTTTATTAAAGTTGTTATGTAGTTTTCATTATATATAGATATGATTTCTGGGCTTATTTTATGTAGGGCGGAGCTTGATGTTGTATTTTGAGACGGAGAAAGCATAGTTGTCTACTGATAAATGCTAAGGTTTTGCTAAGGCAAAACTAATCTGCCTACCCAGAGTCTGAAAAAGCAAGCACTATTAACTCTACCAATAGATGTAATTTGCTTTTTATCTTTATCCCTTTTCCTATTGTGCTCTACTATGGACTTCTAGAACCTGCTTTCTGTAGTGCAATCTTTTTGTCTCACTGCCTGGAGGATTTATGTGGCCGTGTGAACATAAAGAAGTATGCTTCACTCTGAGTATCTGTTTCACTGGTTCAATGGTAAATCATGCAGATAGCATGAGTGATAGTGTTCTAAGCAGTACTTATTTGGGATGAGCTAAACTACAGCGTGGGTACTATCTTGAGTTCCTGTATGGTGTTGCCATCTCTGTTGGAAGGTGGAGGTGTTAGAGGAGATAAGTCATCGCTACTGTTGTAGGGGGCAGGGATGGTAGAAAGGTCAGGGATTCAACCTAAGAATGTGGAGTGAAAGGCAGCAATAAGGTTAGTAGTGCAGAGATAAGTGCAGTCTTGAGACTCAAGAGAGGGAAGAAGAGGAAAAGAACAAAATATGGTAATTCTGGTATAAATAAAAAGTATCCTTAGCAAATATATGTAAGAAGGGTAGTTTTCTGTGGCTCTTAGAGAGCTTTGTTCTGCAATTTAATAGGTGTTTTGTCCTAAAAGACTGTTTTCCACGCTGCTTCAGCTTTATAGATGAAGCAAGAAAATAAGGAGGGCAAACATACTTTTTCTCAAAGTGGTAGATACAGTGGGGAATATCAAGGCAAGAAGCTCTTAAAGTCAGGGCAGCCCATACTAAGATTACCATTGCAATATAACTGTAAATATCCTGAATATATCGAATAAAGGCTGTAGAAAAATAGGCGCCATTAAAAATAGTCCTTATCTGAGCTTTCCTAAGTAGGACAGGCGAAGAAATACTGGATAAATCTAGGCCAATATGATTACTTTTGTTCTTTGTCTGGGGTTTGTATTTTCAGTATGTTTCGTTGGAAGGTACTTTAATATTCTGGTTCAAGTGCTCTGACCTCCTGACATACCTCTAAACGCAATGAGAAAGAGAAGGTACAAAAGGCTGCATATAGCCAGATTTCATATCACAATCTGAAAGAATATCTTTCTGTATTTTAAGGCTTGATTCTTTTTCCAGCCGCATTGTGCTGTTATCACTGAGAAGTTACCAGTGTCTGCCTCTCTTTTGAGTGTTTAAACTTGTAACTTCATCTTTTATTTCTAGTTTACAATTTGTATTTAGAGTTTTTTTATTGATATTGCGTATCAATACTGTAACAACCTATGCTCAGATTATTAGGTAGATAATTTACTGTCAACCAGGTAGAACTATGTTGTGACTATGGGACTTTTAAAAGTACAAAGGTTCTGTAAGTAGATGCAGTCCAATAATTTTGCTGGGAGTATGGCTTATGAAAGAAAAGCTGTCTTGTGTCCAGGGGGAGGCTTCTAGGCTGTAGAGAAACTGGAGAGTTTTTCACTTGTATGTCTTGGTTTCGTAGGGACTACAAACAACAAGCAGAATATGTTTCAAGCATACAGCCAAATAGTGGATTTGTTCTCATTTCCTCTTCTGTAACCTGCCCCAAACCCCTGGAAAGGGATAAATACGTGAAGAATGATGTCTATATCATATAACGCAATATAGTTTGTGTACTTTAATAGCTTGTTAAGAGACCACAGAACCATTTACATCTGGAATACTTTTTAATATTAGCACTATGTTTATGGCAGAGACTCCAATCTCCAGTCCTATGTGATTACCATTCTTAATTTCTTGTCTGTGTAGCTGAGCTGGAGTGTGATTCTTGAGGAACGTTTCCTTCTATTTCTTGTTTTGGGGTCCTGGTGAATGGCTACTTCTGTTTGACTCAATTTCTTCTGAAGCTCTTTGAGAGAGAAGGCAGGAAAAATGTCAGCATAACCATGACTACCTTCTTCTGTCCATAGCAGTTTTTGGCTGCTGGTGCCACTGCCCAGAAGTTGTTCTGTGCTTTGGCAGGCACCTGAAAATGTCTTTGCCTGGATGCTGCGTATCTCTTATGAATAGAGTGCCTCTACTTCTATCTGATAGAAAACTTCATTGCTAATAATGGGAACTCATCTTCCAGAGCTGATAGCGTTACCTCTCATCCCATCACACTCACTGATTAAACTGCACTGTGTCAAATCTGCAGTGGATATTAAGTGGATTCTGTAACTTACTATCAGTGTTTCTGTGGCAGCTCAGGCAACTTCAGTAACACCTATTTTTCATCTCCAAGGTATTTCATATCTTCACCAAAAACCATGAAATCATTAACCACATTTTCTTACTGAAATTATGACTCATTCCTCAGCATTATTTAGTTTCTTTTCTGCATCTGGAACAAGCATGGTTAGAGTTAATAAACAATTTCTTAATTAACTCTAAAGCCCAACTTAATCTCTGCTTTTTGAAATGAAAACTTGCCCAAGAGCATCCTAAGAGATGAAGATGGTATTGTCTTATTAAAGTAGAGTTATTTGAGTGGTATTTTCTGATGTCTGAATCTCTGAGTTTGATAAACATTCCCATGAGCTGACATAACGAATTGAACAAATGGAACTTCGGCAGTTTGAACTGCTCACTGCTATATTTAGCAGAGCTTACCAGCTTGCAGTGCCATCCTGAAAGGTCAGACTTTTTTACAATGTGTATAGGTATAAAACTGGCTGAAATTTTTAATCATTGAGACATTTTATAGAACTAAAGATATGATAAGAAGGAGATGACCTAAATATACAGCCATTTTCTGCATGTAATATGCATAGCAAGAACTTGGCGTGGTTACAGCGTGCTCACTAACTCACCTACAGTTTACTGTCTTTCTTTTACCTGCCCGTGGCAGCTATGTCCAATAGAAGGTAACTGTTGTAGGGCTCTTAATATAAATTGTGTACGTAGTATTTTTAATTTCTCTTTACCAAGCACCTGCATCATCTTTAGTTCAGGTCCAGAAGTAAGGAAAGGGGATCCATTTTGCCAAAAGCAGCTTTGTTTTTATTTAAACCAGGCAAAACTGAACTTGAACACTGGAAGTTTTAACAGTCTAGCAGAGTCAAGAGCTTAAGAATAAAAGACTGAAATTCCCTCTTCTTCAGTTTTTCATCAGTTCTGATGCTTGGGGTAACAGCAATAGGTGGATCTTACACCAGAGAGTGAGTCACAATCAGGAATCAGAGAAAAATCTCCAGTAAAAGCAGCTCTCAAACATACTATGTTTATAGCTGGGTTATCTATTCCCCTTTTCTGAGAAGTTTGTGCAGATCCAAGTATTGGTGAATGCATAACGTGGTGTGGTCAAAGCTTAGAGATCGTGAAGGTTGTGCTGTGGAACTTAAGTGTGTCACCTGTCTGTGGCTTTGATTTTTGGTTGTTTTTTATCTGATCAAAAGAAGCCCATTGCTCTTGTTCTCAAGATAACCCACGGATCATGTAACTGTACTTCCAGAAATAATTTCTGACCAATCCGTACTGTACACTTTCTCTTTTCATTTTATTCAGGAAACACTTTTTTGGCTGCCTAAAAATCAGAATGATAATAATTCTGTCAACCCGTACTGTGGTCCTTGAGAGCTTCCTTGGGGAGAAGTGAAAAATAAAGCTCAGGACTGAGACACTACAAGTGGGATGGGAAGAATGCGTATAGGCTAGCTTTTATAATAACTTCAGTGGGGTAAGGATAGAACATGAGTAGCCAAGATTCAGCGTAGGTTGGAGGGATTATTGCTAAGAATAGAAGAAGGAATGCTACTGAGTTCTCATGCGCCATACATATCGCTTCATCCTTACCAAAGATTCCACTATCCTCTCAGCAGATTTACAAACGGTTTTCAAAATACATTGATGTGGAGGTTCAGTTTGTACTGGTACAGTAAATATTTATTCGAAGTGTGGCTACTCGGTGAAAGACTTGAGAAATCACACTAAAATAGCTAAGTGTGATGTGAGGCCCTGTCTCCAGATCTTAAGAAGTGAGAATATTGAACTGGCATCCCAGTAGAATACTATAGCTCTTAGGCTCACGATCAAAGTATTGCCTCCCTCTGGCTCTGAACAAAAATGTCACTGCAGATCTGAGGAAACTATCAGACAAATTTATTTTGCCAAAAGACTACCCAACTACCTTCATTTAAAAAAAAAAAAAAAAGCACGTGAATTGCAGTGGTATGCAAGGAGATGTATGCTTCTATCAGATGAATGAAAACTTTCTGTAGAATGAGAACACTAACTGGTTGCAATGATGAACAAAAGTGCAGGGTGTGTGATTCTAAAATTACTTGACAAATGTAGCCGTGTTACCCTGCTGGCCTGTGGCAGCAGCAAATAATAGTTGCTACACGTATATTTTATTCAATCTTCACAGAAAGCAAACAGGACTATTACAATTATGAAATAAATAGTGTGAAAATAAGAAGCTCGCTCCAAAAGCAGACTTTGCTGGGTGCAGCTATTGATGGGGTGAAAGAAAAGATGCTATTCATGATGAGTTATGATAAAGTGCTTGTTTTGCTGCTGTAACATCAGTGCATTGCTTTGGTAGGATCAGGTTGAGCACTACAAGTTAGGGAGGATTCTTTGGTGTAGGACTGGATCTCTTCTGGATTTGGACCGGGAAAAAAAAACTGCTTCGTAGTAGCTGACTGTAAAACTGGTAGAGATTTCTTATTTTCAGCATTTATTCAGAACACATTTTTAATCCAGTGCAGTTATCAGCTTCAGTTCTTAGTGTGAAAATATGAAATGATTAATGTTGCAAGAAAGCACGTGGACTTCTTTTCCAGAAGATGTGTTGGTACGCGTGCTGGCATGTGTTCTGACACTGAGTGATGAGTTGAAAGCACAGTTGGGCATAAAAGCAAGGCAGAATATGGAAGAAACCTTTGCGTTTGCAAAATGTAGTACTAGAACAGTAAGGAGGCCTGACTTTTCTGACTGAAAGAAGTCAGGATAAGAGAAAGTGGAACTGTACTTATCAAACTTAATTCTAAAACCGCAGGCTTTGTTTATTTCCTTCAGCTGACAAGTTTCAAGGGATCTAATTTAAGCTTGCATCCAAGGTGGACTGTTAAAAATGAATAGCAAATAGAAAGCACGTTTTTAATCTAATGGTCTGTGGAACTCTGCATCTTCCTCACTGTCTCTCTAATATCAAGCTCTGCGTCACTGAAAACTGGCACCATTTGGAAGTCAGCTCTGCTCCCACTGGAGCTAAAGACAGATGTCTTCCTTAATGGAAATGAAACTTGATCTTTTCATGAGTATTTCATTTTCATTGCATTAAGATTGCAGCTTTTTTCTGTTCATTCTTCATTAGCTATCAATCTTACCCTGAACTCAGAAACTGCATGAGCTAAAGGAACTGTATATTTGAGCTGATGTTTTAGGCAAAACTTCCTGATTTGTCAGAATGCCTTTGAACTGTGTTTCTGGCATGTTCCTCAGTAAATATTTGAAATGAGCTCTTTGCGTGCCAAAGAACTGAAGGATTTCATTTTACTGTGAAGTATGTGAAATGTATTTTAAATAATTTAGGATAAAATAATATGGAGTTTTATTTAGCTTTATTTTGATGTTTTAAAAGTAAACAACAGGAATGAGGCAGTAAAATCTTTTAATCCAATCTGCATCTGAGGATGAGCCAGCCCATGTACCTTACACAATGGATCATCTCAAATATTGACAGGAATTGAGTTCTGTATGCTTGTCTGCATTGCTTAGTATGATGGTGGTGGTTGTTTCTTTGTTATCTGGCTCTTCTGTGCAACTTCAGCTCGCTTGAAATTCTCTATAGCACATTACATGGCAGAGTGCATACATAAAAACAGGATTTTTGAGGAGAGTAACCATACATTTTACAATAACTGGGGCTATTTGAAGTACTTACAGCATCATCTGTGATTTAAATAAGAAAGAAGCACACAGCATTTTTAGTCTCTTATACTAAACAGGCATCTTCACGTAAGGCTATCTTGTTTTCTGTCAACACTTATGCGTACAGAACCGATCAGATCAAGAAACAGGGAATGCACATTACAGAACCAGTCACAACTTCAGGAACTGTGTCCACCTAAAATGTGGTGTAGGAATTATCCCTATCACCTGAGAGATGTCCTACAGAAACAACATAAGATTTCAACTTGCAGCATGTTAGTAACTAGGACAGTGATTTTTTTTTTTTAATATAAAGATTTATACTACAAAATATGCATGTGGTCACAAAAGTCTCTGGCAGGTTTGAATTCTGGAAAGCACTGAGCTTTTTAAATGCTGGAGGAAGATCCAAGACTCTCCTGGAACTCTCTGAATTACCTCCTCTTAGGTTCCCTGCTGCTTTCTGCTAAACCAAACTACCACTCCTAATTTCTCTCTGCCCCAGTAAGGCTCTTGCTACACTAGAATGCTGAGGACGCCAAGGTCTGTAGTACACTGGGATAGAGATCAATCTCTCTGTTCCATGTGTCTATCTTTCCCAGCTCTCCAACTTGTCCAGATCCTGAGTACAGCTTGTTATGGAGAAGAGGCAATAGAATTGAAAACAATCAAGTAGCATCCAAAACCATATTTCTGATTTTTCAAGTAGTGCTTAAAGTATGCATGTCTTTTCCTGCTTCCTAGCAGAGTTTTTGCCAATAATTAATGTTTTACAGCAGAAAGCAACAGTACCACCTTTCCTCTTCAAACTGTAAAGTATTACCACTTACTCTGAATGCAGTAAGATCTCTCTGGTGCATTGTGTCTCTTATAGCTTATGTTGCATAGGCAACTTTAGGCTCAAGTCAGGTTATAAGGGAGAAAGGACAGAATGGAGTGCAAATGTATGTTTTAGGAATGTCTAGGAATAAATACATCTCTAGCAAAGCAAGTAAGCATTTCCTCACAGTTCCAGGAAAGGATATGGTTATGGAAAAATGAATTGCAAATTTTATTTCTTGGATAGAACATGAGAAAATAAAAAGGCTCATAAGTAAATAAGAGAGAATTGATTTCAAAAGCAATGTAGAGGTATGCCTACCAGTTGTTTTTGTGAAAGCACAGAACAAATGATTCAAACTCAGGTAGTTCAGGCAGTTGAAATAAACCCTGCATTTTTAAGTGCATGTATAATTTTCAATAAATTCCCCAAGCCTTTTGAATTTTTCCCATCTCTGGAAAGAAAACATTCTAAGTTAGATCTTCTAAGAAAAAGGTATGCTGCCAGGGCTTCACACAGGAAAACAACTAATCCCAGAATTGGAAGACCTTTTTTAAACAAGTCTAAAAACTGAACAAACTGTGCTCATTCACTTTTTGAATATCCAGCCTTATGACCTAAGCAGGCTCTGCTAGCCGTATGCTGATAGATATTATGCAAGTGCTGTATGTGCTCTCATTTGATGACTTGAAACACAGCTTCAGCTGTGTTTAAGATTTATCTGAAGCTCAAAATAGAGAGTGAATTTGTCTTCTGCTGGCAGAAGTGCTGCACTTGGTATTGCAACAACATTAATCCTGAGCGGAGACTACCCATCAGAGAGCACTTACGAAATTATCTTTCAAAGGCATGCCTTTAGATACAATAGAGGTTGGAGACTGAGAACTACTGAGTCTTTGGTATGCAAAACCAAGAGCAGGTGGAATGGCGTGCGAGTTTAAATATTAAAAGAAAGACATATACCTTGATAAGAGTTGAGGTTTCTAGGCAGAATTGAAAGAAGAGTAGCTGTCAAAATGAAAATGAAGTCTGGTTGTTTCATTCACTGTATAGACTTTCCACATATTAACTGCTCAGAACTCTGCATTTCAAAGTCAGAACACGAACCATGCTGATCTACTGTACTACAGCTTTTCTGAATGCTGGAGATGTTATACACAATGAGCGGTAGGGAGAGGAGGGGCTCAGTTATAAAGGGTGTAAGAGATACCTCATTCCTGTATCCTCACTCAAGGTCAAATGAGGTGCTCTGGGGCAGGAAAGCTTAACTAATGTGGAATTCTGAGCTGTGTAATGAGTCTGTAAATGGTACCTGGGTTTAACATGTTAAAATTATTTTTCATATCTCTTTATACTTATCTTCTATGTAGTATAGAAATATTTGTAGTAGCCATCTGAGGGCATTCAGTAAGAAACGTAGATTTTATTAAGCACTCAAAGTATTCTGTTTGTTTGTTTTTCAGTTCCTATTTTTCCAGCTCCCACAATTAGCTTTTTAACTTTAGGCTGTAAGATGTCTTTTGGCCATCTTGATCCTGGAGCCAGTCAAATTCTATACCTTAACTGAGTAAGTAGGCCCATTATGAGACTGAGGAGGAGCTTAAGAGCTACAGATGGCTGGGCTGTTAATGCTCTATAGATGTTCATGACAGCTTGGGTGGTAATTCAGTGTTGCTTTTTTCATGGTGTCACTCTAGTGCCGGTGTGGTGCCTTTGAGCCACCTGTAGGGAACAACTTGAGCATCTCTATCATTTTTGAAAAGTCTTGGGGGTGAGTCAAAGTCCCTGGTGGCTGGAAAAAGGGAAACATCATTCACATTTTTAAGAAAGAGACAAAGGAAGACCCAGGGAACTACAGAATGGTGAGCCTCACCTCTGTTCCTGGGAAGGTCATGGAACAGATCCTCCTGGAAAGCCAGTGTGGGTTCATTAAGAGCAGCTTGTGCCTGACCTGATCAATCTGGTGACCTTGTACGATGGAGTGATGGCATCAGCAGATAAAGGAAGGGTAGCTGACGTTGTCTACTTTTGGATTTTTACCTTCCTGGTGAACTGTTCCTGCCCTGGGTGTGGAGAGGTCTGTTGTTACTGCCTGCCCTTACTCCTCCTGTAGCTGTTCCTCTGAGGACACATGTTAGTGGGGTGTCTGGAAACCCCATGAAGGTGGCTCCTCAGTGCTGGGACCTGCACTGCTGGTGGAGCTACCTGGACCACAGATGCAGGGGGCTTCTGATTGAAGGCAGCAAAGCTGAGGGTGGCTGTAGGAGTGTCCTCCTGTCTTCCTGCAGATGGGGTTGGGAAGCTCCCTTCACTGGCACTGCAATGGGCAGAAGGTGTTACAAACTGAAAAAGAGTGAAGCCATAGTCTCAGCTAAATTGCAGTAAACTACTTTTCTTGCAGGAAGTTATATGAGCATAAATGACTAAGTTTCCCATTTAGAAGCAAGCTGTCGCTTACGACGACATATTCGACTGCTGCGTCTGCACCTCCGTGTGCAGGGGCACAAGAGGCGCGCTCACGGAGTGTAGCTCGTTTGGCAATTCATTGCTGCGCAACAAGCCCTTATATACAGTGACACGCCACCGCCCGGGAAACCCATGACCACTCCTCCATTGTACCACCCTTAGCCCTGCTGTTACCCCAACATCTCCCCCCTCTCTATGACAGTTTATACGACCCTGTAATAGTACCCCGCTTAAACCCGGTTTCCCCATTCCCGACGTAATAAGCAGATGATTACATCTCTTGATGTGGCAACAGCAAGAAGTGAGTGCTGATCAGATGCCGCCTGATCAGACCATTTAACATCTGGAGTAACATTGGAGCGAAGCAGATAACCAGCAAAATAATCACATTCCACGTGAGAACCGTCCCCAGTACGCCTCCCAGCCAGGACCAGTCCCAGGACCACCAACTTACCACGATGGAAATCTTTTTCGAAGTGTCCCTCAACTCCTGACCCATCTGCTGTGCCCATTGTAGCAGGTTTTCCACAGAACCGTTACTACGAACACAACAATAACGTGCGATTTCTTCTGGCTCCGACCAAGAGCATCCTGATCCCAAGGCCATAAGCACAAAGTCAATGGCCTTCTCGTGAGCAACCTCTAAAGCATGAAGCGCTTGGGCCAAGGAATCAATTGCAGCCGCTGAACAATTTGCGTTTTTTGCAACAATGCACGCAAGTTTCTGCACGTTGGTCATTGTCCAAGCTGTGAGCATAGAGCTAGCGAAGAAGCTGAGGAAAATCCTGAGGGATAGATTTGGCAGGTTGAGTTCCTCATGGCAAGACTCAGAGATATAATTGGTAGTCAGGGCCCTTCTTTCCCTACCACCATGTCCATGTGTAGGTGCTGCGGGCCAAAGCAGTACCCCAAAGGTGCATAGGCCAAGGGTTGTGTTAGCTGGGACAGTCTTCCACGCCTTGCCATGGGCGCAGACTATCCACAGGTCCCCGGCATCTCCACCATCTTTCAAATTCCCTCTATATCTCGTTTGTGGACCTGGTGCCCTACCTGTACACCAAGGTCCTTAAGCATACTCACCAGGTGCTCCATAATCGGGCTAAGCCTGGTCTGCGGCACTCACGCAGGTTCTATCACGTCGGGGTCATCACGAGCTTATATTGAAAAAGCTTTGAAATTTACAAAGATGCTAATAATCAACAAATAATTAACGTTCTCCCCTTTATTTGCAAACTGAAAACTATTTTCTTTAAAGCTTGTGGCAGCTTCCTTTTCTATGCGGTTAATTACAAGAAATATCCGTAGAGTAATTCGTCTCAGTACTGTCTGGCTATGCATGAAAACTCTCAATGTAGCATGTTTGAATGTGAGAATATTAGTACTTTAAATGCAGTTTTCAGTTCTTTTTTACACTTTAGCAGGTTTTGGTTCTTTTCAATTACTTCGCTTTTTAATTACAGCTAACAAGAAAGACAGGGCGAAGCTCAAATTGGCAAGAGAAAGTGATTTTTTCTCTTTGTACATTTGGGGCATGTAAAAAAAAAAAAAAAAAAAAAAAACACCAATAGACCAGGTGCAGTTTACTTGGAAGCAAAAATAATGAAGTGTTAGGAAATGTTCTTCCTCCAAAAATGATAGTGTAACCCTGCTAGTAATTCAGCTATAAGCTGGTTTTAGGATACACATCATCCAACCTTCCTCAGCCTAATGTTGATAGAGAAATGAGAGGTTTTAAGTTGACTGTTTAAAAAATAAATTGCAGTAGGCAGTTAAATTTGCAGTAGGCAGCTAATGGCAGCAATGAGCTCCCGACAGTCGTTAAATACTTCTCTGCAGTGAAACAGAGTATGTCTGAAATGCTTTGCTCCTCATGCTTTCCATTGTGTATTGACTGCTACATGTTTGTTTAAAAATAGCATTTATTGCTGTAGCTTCACAGAAATTGTGACTAGCGGTATTAGTCAGTAACCTCTGAAAAAGAAGAGTAAAAGCACACAAAGCTGACACTTTCTCACAGTGTTCTGAAAACATGGAAACAGACATAAGATACTGAAGTCCTTAAGCATTAAGAGAAAAACAATTAAGACAGATATCAGAATACAGTTACAGGTTGCAAAAAAAACAAAAACAAAGCAGAGGGCCCAACTAAACAAATATTCAGAAACTATATACTAATCTGAGATGAGTAAGAATCATTTTCTGATCTCTGCTTTACTCTAGCGATGTCGCTGAACAGCACCTATTAATCATGAATTGTAACCTGCCAGTGTTATCACTGCCACTGAAGCTGGAAGGCTTCCTAGAAATCTTTCAAGTCAGATAGGGAATGACAATAAATGTGATGTTACCACTGCTGCCTCTCCTTCATAACAAGTAACTTCATATGTGTGAGAACTAGGAAGCTGTTTTCCTTTGTATTTGTTATCTCTCTCTGTTTACGTGTTTTGCCTGTGTTTTTTCTTTGTGGCCTAAATTTCATTTCTTGGAAATACTCTGCAGTTTAAGAAAGCATCTGCATACTCTGAAGCCCTTCTCTCCATGGGATTTGCAATGTGATTATGTTAAGATCTCTCTTTTCTTCCCATCTGTTTAGTGTCACAAAACCTGTGGGAACACAACATCTTTGAGGCCACAAAAAATGGAGTAATGTGTTCCAAAGCTATTAGAGGAGGTGAAACAGCATAGAGTAATAATCTTCATTTCCTTGGAATGAAGGAAAAAGTCTATGTTCCATGTTTCTTTGACAGGAAAACAACATCACTACTAAGTTTTATTGGTAGGGTTATGGTATCTGAGTTTGTTGCTGATTCCTAAGCGAGCAGCACAGCAACTTCATCTTGAATGAAGTTCAGTGAATGAACTTGAATGAAGAGGGTAGATTCTCTCTTACACAGAGGTAAAACATTACACCTGATGATGCAGTCAGAGACGGGAATCACTCAGAATAGATGCAAAATGCCAAGTCTTTCTATTAATTGTTCATGATTTTCTCTTAGTAATTACAGATTTTGCTTTCAAACTGACCTTTGTAAATAATCTTGACCATTGAGAAATTTTCACACCAAGTGAATGGGTTAGTTCTGGTGAAAATGAATACGTGAAGTTAGCTTAAGAAGAGCCTCCAGCATTTCATTAAGTACGATTTCCAGCTGTCACAATGCTGGTGTAGTTTGGTGGTGCTGTACCCCAGTATTACTAATTTTGTGGTGATATGTTTTCCATCAGATTACTGCAGTTTCTTTCTTTTTATCTCTTTATAATTCAGCCTTTGAGTCCTTTTTCAGTTGTTGCTCAAGGTAGAGGGACGTGCTTCACAAAACTAAATTGAAGAAGTCACACGTTAGCTTAAGTTACTTGTTAAGTTGCACATCATAGAAATTTCCCTTTGACCATGAACTAGAAGTGGTGCATAGCTGCTCTGCCTTTGTTAATGGAATAGCTATCTTTGCTTTGCATGGCTGGAAACGATCAGTTGGCACTGTTGCAGGGGTGGAAATGTTTTGCTAGATTGAATTTTCCTATTTTTACTAAGGAAAAAAGCATAACATTTGCCTTTTCACAATGCAAATGAAGATCATCAGTGTAATGACAGTTCTCTCAATGTTTGACAAATTACATGTGTTTCACTTCTTACAATTACAATAAAAGTGTTAGTAGAGCTAATAATGATAAACAATCATTCTCTCCAGATTTTCTGCCAAAAAAAAATATCAACTCTCTAAGCTCAGATATTTTATAGATCTTCCTCCTGGATCCTACATTTCCTAAACATAATTATTAAAAAAAAGGAACAACAAAAAAAGGACATTTTGTGTGCCTTTCATTGTCTGCCTTTGTGCACCTTTACCTCTTCCCTTGTGCGAGTTGTGTGATAGATGGCAGCTGATGGTCTGATGACCGAGGTGGTTGTGGCAGTTCTTTTTGAATTCTGTGAACTGCTGTGGCTCAGTACCAGCCATCAGAGATATAAGAGTTCAGTTTAAGAAAAGGCTACGTTCTAAGGTGTTTTTCCTTTGAAGAACCCACTAGAGGCATAAAATGAGTTTTAAAATTGATTTTTGTGTTCACAGGATCTCTGGACAGAGGACTGATGACAAGTATGTTTCAATTTATCATATTTCTTGTACATAAGGGACAAATCCTTTGCGTTACCCAAGCTGTCCTCCATGTAATTAAAAAATGAATACTTGATAAATAATAAAAAACGAAACTGAAAAGGCACACTAAAGCCAAAGTAATTCAACTTCATATGTAAGGAAACATGGTGCATCAGCCACTGATATAAAAACCTACTGATATTTTGTTTAAAAATGAAGCTGCTGCTTTTTGTTTGGGGATGATCTGAGCTTTTTGCTTTCTTACTTGATTTGTTTGTATTTGCATGGGAGTGTTCTCAGCAGCTTAAAATGCTTTTATATAATAGAGCCTTTTCCCCATCAGATGGCAGTACTGTTTGTTGTAACCATTTTATTTTTGAAAGATTCAAAAATAAGAAAAGCTTTGTCTTTTCTAATGACTAATGCTAGTTGTTATTCTGACTCTTCTCTTTGTAATTTACAAAATTGAGCTTCCAGCTTTTAAAAGCTTCTGCTCAAAAAGTGTTCAGTCTTTGCTTCAGGACAAATAATGCATTTCTGGGCAGTCAACGTTTTGTGCTGGCTCCATTCTTGTACTTGGCTGTTCTTTGGAATATACTCCCAAACTTTTTCTTAACTTCTTGAGTTCTCTGCCCTTAATGAAATCTCTTGATGAGCCCAAGCCTTTATTACATTTTTAACCCATTGACAAGTGGCCTTTTGCTGGTACAGCTAAATTGCCTTGGCTGGAGTAAATTTGCTTCCTTATAGCATCAAGTCCTCTAGTAAGGATCATTTACCTCTGCATGCCCTTTCTGGTTTTTACTCATCAGCAGCAATCGGTGACTTTTCTAATTGTTGAGCAGATTATGTTGATGTTCAGGCTTTTGTACAACTGTTGAATGTAAAACAAATGGTCAGTTGCTATTTCTTTTTGCTGCGGAAGTGTTCAGGTGCTGCAGTGAGTAATGTACCTGAGCAAGCGGAGCCAGGTTCTTTTTTGTCAGTTCTTGTAAACAGTTGGAAATCAGTTGCACTTCTTGAACCTTTTGGTGGATAACATGTGGTGCCATGTCTGCACTGGATGCACCATGTGCTGCTTTTGTTAGCCTCTGCCTTGAAATCTGTAGGATCTTTCATCTAGGATGTCTTTTTTTTCTGTTTGAAATGTTTTAGATCGTACGTTGTCTCCATCCCAACTGCCATGGTTTTATGTTTTTTGTTTTTCAGTATTCCGTGTCATAACATCATGTAGTGGTGGAGGATGCATTTTATGACTGTGATATGATTACAAGAAGTGCACTATTTTTGCTTGCAAATTTTTCATCTTGCTCAAGAGTACCTCCTCACCCCCAAATTAAAAACAAAAATCCAACCTCAAACTTTTTTTTGGCTCTTCAATGGAGAACGTTTACTTTCAAACTATGAGACTTGACCAATGGCCTACTTGATCTGAGATTAGTAAAAATATTGAATTTCACCTACTTTATATTTTGTTGGAAAACATCTTATTCAACAACCCATGTTGTCATCAACTTTATCAGCACAGTCCTGGTTAATTCATGCATTTTTATGCAGTGGAAAATAGCTCGGGAGTGCTTCAGCCCAACGACTGCTTCTGAATCCACTGTTAGAAAGTGGGGACCAGTAAGAAAGTCACCTTTGCCTGCAGCTGTGAAGAGAAGCATGCTGAAATCTCCTGCAGGTGTTTTCCAAAGCATGCTGTTTTCTCTCTTGTCCATTCTTCTCCTCTGAGTTTCCAGTTGTAAAAAGGTGTGCATGTGTAAGACCTATCATAGGGAGTGGGAGGAAAAAGACTTAAAATGAGAAAGAAATTTGGAATTTCTGTGTTCATTTTAGATAACTCGGGGAAATAGAAGTCCTGATGTCATCTAGCTGTCCTGAATAGCTTTTCATAACTAATAGTGAATTGTGATGGATGCCGATGGATTGATCAGAACTCACTGATGCACAAATTGCCAAATGAAGGGTTCATAGTGTGTGCTAAACTGTAAAAGCCAACAATTGTTTCTAGTGTGTCTGCTGCTAGAACACATGACTTTTGCTTCTTGCTTTAAATGGAAAAACAAACAAGTGGACAGGTTCCCTATTGTACATGCTTGGCATCTAGGAAACGATGTGGCTTGAGAATTGTACTGATGCCTGTGACTGCATCCTGGAGAGGAAGATGGAGTATGTTAGCTCACTGTTTAGCAGGAACATGATACCTTGTCTGAGTGAAAAATGTTGATGGTTTTATCGACAGGGCTCAATAAACTGAAAAGTGTATGCTGTCATCCATTATATGCTAGAAATTCTTGCGTTGCCTTAATTAGTTGAAAACTGCAGTACGCTTGCTTGTATTTCATTTCCTCGAGGCTTTTTCAAGTAATTTTAGATTTTCAGTGATTCCCCTTTGTATGTAGCAGTTGAGAGAATTTTAAAATGATTCAGTATTTTCATTTTTTGAATAGGTTCAATATCGATTTTTATATTAAAGAACTGCACCAAAATTACTGAGGGAATATCATACAAAGATAGTCTTTCAAAGCAATTTATTATATGTTCACAGTTTGCATTGAGAAACAAGGTCAATGAAACAAAAAGCCACCAGCAAAATCCTGGGCAATGCATTCAATTGCATTGTCAGTCTTTCAGTCTTTGTGACATGGCACTGTAAATCAGTGGGTTCAAAGAGGGATTAAACAAATTAATTAAGGATGTATTTCCTAACCAGTATCCTGAGCTCTGGAAATAGATTTGTTTTCTATTTCTGTCTGTGAATGGTTCTGCATGCAGAGAAACTACGTGCTGCCTTTTGGACATTGCCCTGCTAAAAGCGCAGCATCTGACACACCTGACCTTTGCCAGAATACTGACTTGGTACGAGCATTTTTCAACCTATGTTCAGAAGCTCAACTTGGTTTTATGAAAACCTGGTACCTTATCCTGCCTACCTTACACCAGCATAGGTACTGAAGGTAAAAAAGGAGACGTAGTATTTTGCCCTCCCCTTGCCCCCCTTCTCCCCCCCCCCCCAAAAAAAATAAGCTAAGCCATCTATTTTAGTGTATTATGAATTCCTGAATTAATAAAATTAGGAAAATGTCATTTTAGGTTCTTGATAGCTTGTTAAAGCTACATTTTTCTACTTACAGAAATTCCAGTTTATGGTTTGAAAGAAAAGGGCTTAGTCATGTTTGCATGGGAGAACTATAACAGAGGAGACATATAAACCAAAATCTTTACTTAGCATTGCATTTTAATAATCTTCTTTTCAATGTGAGGCTTACCGTACTTCCTCACTGAAGAAAACACCTTCAGGTGCTGGATTTGACTGAAGGGCTCTGGTGCTTTTTCTAGAACCATTTACATCTCTGGAAAGAGCTCGAGCCCATTTGGCATGAGCTCTCTCCTTCCCTCATTGCAGCTGTTCAATTTTGTGTAAATAATTAAATACTCATTTGAAAAGGTATTGGCACTCAGGGAGTGCCCCTGCCTGCTGAGTGGCCTAACCCCAATGCTATAGATCCGTTTTCATGCAGTCTGTTTGTTCCAATGAATATTTCAGTGTTTTGTGTAAAATTGAACAGCTTGAAGGGAATTGACTTGAGAGATCTGTTGCAGTGTGGTAAAAATAAATAAATAATAATAAATCCTTCCTGTCATGTAAGAGAAGCAGAAAGTAGTTCAGCATAGAGATGTTATATACAGGGTGTATGTGAGCAAGAGTCATTTCCCCATACCTACATCGTGATTGCAGTGAACTCATGTAGGGGAAAGGACTGTGGTTCTGTGCTGCTGTAGTGTTTTCTCCCTTAATATAGACAACAGAGCAGATCCCAGAAACTGTGATTATCTATGTTTTCCCACTTCTCTGTTCTTCACTTTGCATATCTGACAATGATTTACAATTATAATGCCATACAAAAATTTGATGAGTATCCATAGAATCTATGTGTATTCTAGCATGAAAGCTTAGAGATTGTGGCCCTGCAGGTAAGTGAGACCTCCCTGTTCTTTCTATGCTGGCTTCTTAAATGCTTTTCTTTTGCACTTTTGTCCAGTGGAATTTAACTCACCACTTTTCATATTGTCTGGAGAAATCTGAGGAAAAAAGTGTATTCCTTTACTGAAATGGTTCTTCCGAGCCTGTTCAACTGGAGGTGAGAAAGTCTGAACATCTCAAGTGCTGAGCTTGGTGAAGTCACTGTAGAACATTTTACTTTAAATTGTGTTAAAATGGGCTTGCCAGCTTGTTATGTTCACAAGTCTCTGTGTACCTATCTCAGAGGCAGATTGTTTTCCATTCCTTCAGACTTGGAGCTCTTTCCACCTGGACATACTGGGTGTAAAAACCTAACGATGTCCCTTTCCCCTTTGTGCATGGGATAGATAAAGCACCTTCTAAAGCAATTGCTTAAAACGCAGTGTGTGTAATTTTGTCCCTTGAATGTAATAAAGCGCAGAGTCACAGTGACAAATTCCTAACATACATATCAGTACCTCAGCTCAATAATGTCGTCTTAAAAGCAATTAGGCCAATGTTCTTATTCAAATACTGCATTGGATTCCGTGTGCAAGCTTAAGGCCTGTACATGTGTTGGATAATTCTTTTATCTCTAATCAAGGAAAAGTGTTATTCAACTTAAAACTGTTCATAAATAATTCAGGTTCAAGCCAATTAGATTAATTTCCTGGGTGTATTCTTGTCATTTATTGCTGTGTTCTTTAATTGAACAAAGTCATATGAGAGTAAACACCAGACTTCTGTATCTCCCATATAATCAATTTTGCATGCCTTGTATATAAAAATTGGTAGACAAAGTAGTGTTTGAGTATGCTGAGCAGTGTGAAGAGGTAATACTGAAAAGTATAACATTATTTTTAATTTAATGTTTGTAAATGTTGAGGGAGAACAATGATCATTGATACCATAGGCTTTTTACTCTGTTTGATGCTGGAATATTGTTTAGCATGGTTATCTATTTAGCAATAGCCATTCATTTATGTACATTATGTACATTATTACATACAGTTATCCAAGCACTTGTCTACAGTTTTTAAATGCAAAGAGACAAGTTAGCTCTTAAAGCCAGAAATGCTTTGATCTATTGGGAAACAAAGTTGGCTTCAGAAGGAGAGTTGGTGAGTGAGACCTGGGAAACCTATTCAGAATAGTTGGCCGCAGCAGTTCCCGCTTCAAAGTCTAGAAAACTGAGGCGAAATGTTCTCTGTTCAACAGATCTTTCTGTGTATTAACAGCCAATTTAGTTGAATCTGCTGTGCTCTACTCAAAATGTTAGCTACGAGGAGCAGGCAGCACATGTGTTTCAGGGAACAGAGAGAAACTCTTCTTTTAAAGTCTTTTTTTTTCATCTCCTTTGAACATTTTCCCATGGGCTTAGGTTTGAAACTAACTGGGTGCAGCTTTCTCTCAATGTGTTCTTGGGTAATTTTAATTTAATATGATGACTATGCCTGGATTCACTAGGCATAGCCCATGGAAACCTGTTGTAATACAGCACCGTTTCACTGATGGAAGTTATTGTTCATCTCATTCTTAAGCAATTGAAGAGTTTGATCATTCTGCCTGCTATCAAATAGGGTATATACAGCAGTGGCAGTCACAGAATAAACGTTATTTCAAAATAGGCTCCCAGTACTACTTAGGTGCTGGAATTTTTTTATAATCCATAGATCTAATTATTATTGGTGTTAAATATCAACATTTGAAAGGTATCTAGAGTCATTAAGATTGGAGAAGACCACTGAGATCATCTTGTCCAACCATCAACCCATCCCCAGCAATCCCACTAACCATGTCCCTCAGTGCCACATCTCCATGTTTAAAGAACACTTCCAGGGGTGGTGACTCCTTCATCTCCATGGGCAGCCTGTGCCAGTGTCTCGTTGCTCTTTCAGAAAAGACATTTTTTCCTAGTATTCAGCCTGGACCCTTGAACTGAGTCTGAAAGTAATAATACCGAGTCCTATATGCTTATTTCTCAGTTGAGCTGCAAAATTTATATATTTTTCTGTGACATGTTTAAACGTATCAATTTTAAGAGTATTACTGCTATTACTGTGAGGTTTTATACTTACTTGAATGCACTTTTCCTTACTGCCTTCTTATGATATCAGTAACATCATGACATCTGTATACAACAAAAATAAGACACCGTTGTATATTTCTTTCTATATTTCACATTCTAATACATTAGGTTGAACTGCATTAAACTTCTGTACTGTGTGTCAGAGGCTATAGTCTTATTAACATTTATAACTAGGAACTTTTGTTAGGATCGATTTTATTGAGCCCAAAACAAAGATCTGGCTCAGCAAATTAGGAATTACCTGAGCAGAGATGGGGTTAAATGCCAGTTCTTTTCCCCCAGTGTTCAGATTTGAAATGACTACTTCGGGGATTCAGTAAATCAGCAGTTCATCATTTGCTGCATCTCTACTTCTAAAAATAAGGTCCCAAAAATAGCACAGAATGCTAGTGGAGAAATCTGGGTCCAAACATATGGTCTGGTCCTCTTTTCAAATGATCCTTCTGGTCTTCTAAAAAAGAATGTATACATCTGTTGTTCAGTAAGTTTTTGTCCTGGTTTCTACGGTTTGAAAATTAATCAACACACAGTTCATGCTGCCAAATGAGTATAAATTAAATGGAGTCGTTCAGTGATCTTCACCAAGAAGAAAATTTAAACTACAATTACGGTCTATAGACTAACTGCAGTTGTCCTTTTTCCTAGACTGTACTTCAGATATGGTGAAACTCTTTTCCTGTGCTGCAGTGCACTCCATTCAAATGAAAAGCATTTGCAATTAGTATGGTTACTTTCTTATATAAAATATTCCCAGCTACTGGAGAAGTTTTAGTATTTTTTACTTTGCACTTCACGCATTTTAGTGACAATTTAATGGAAAAAAGATTTAATGGTCTGTAGATAATCAGGCATGTCTTACCACTTCTTAATGAACTGTACAATAAGCCTGTACATACTCTAGGCTTTTTAGGCTTCTCACAACTAAAAGCATCTTTGGTAGATACAAAATATATAGTATGTGTATATAACAATAAATTATTATATTTATATAAATAATTACAAAATTATCTTACTTTCCAAGACCTGTTTTTTAATGAAAGCATTATGATTTTATACTTATTAGTAACGATTTGTAGTGACTTTCTGGCTCATAAGAAAGGTCAGAAACATGTCATAAACCTTTCGTGCATTAGCGTTATGCTTTTATTCCAAAATGGCTTCAGTTCTCACATAGAACCGTGTTAGTATCAAAATGAATCCTCCCCCCCTCCTCACACCTTTGCATAACTGTTTCCATTAAGGAGCTGTAGCTGTTACTAGGTCTTAACAGAAGATCTGGACTGAAGGTGCTGATTGAACACTGAATTCTTCTTCCTTTTATCTTGATGGAATGAGACCAAGCGTGATTTCTATACTTTACCAGATTTCTGGAGGCTTCAACCGTACGTCTTCTGTTAGTTTTCTCTGGAAGTGGAAAAGGGCTTTGTGTGTTGGGCAGAGTAATAAATAGCCTGTGAAAAGAATGAAGCAGAAGAGCAAAAAACATAATAGATAATTAGAAAGCAAATGGAATTTTCAGCTGTTAATTGTGTGGAGACTGGTACGAAAGTGAAAATAGCCCAAATGCTTAGTTAGACATTCCCATCAGCAGAATCTCAGAACTTTGATTCAACAGGGAAACCAGGCCTTGAAGATAGGAAAGGATGAGGCAAGAAGGGAGGGAAATCAAAAATCTACAGTTCCCTGTAGCATCCTGTATCGGTCTGTACCATGTATTGCTATTTCTTCCTCTTCCTGTCAGCCCCTGTGACACCATGGAGAAGGTCTGGGAAGGTCTGGTGACTGAATTTTTGTTGCACTGTTCCAGTTTAGGTACTTGCCTTCTATGAGAAGGAACTTCGGTGAGAAATTTGATGGTTTTGTTTTTGCATTTTGGTCTTTTCTTATTTCATTAGTTGTATGTGAATAAACACTGAGTGACAAGGCCCGTGTTCTTCATATCATCCCACAGCTAATAGCATGCAAAGAATGTCGTCTTAGGGCTTTAAAACATGAGAATTTTTTTTTCTATCTCCCTAGAGCTGAGTGTTTCTGCCGGGAATTTTTTCTGCTTTTGCCTCAATAGGAACCTGTCCCTCCCAGGGTGCTGCTGATCAGAAATTGGATTTGGGGCTGTTTTTCACAAGTGTGCTGTCACCCTAACCAACCATTACAGGGAGAAAGCGATTCCAAATTGCTTTGCTGATGGATATAGTAGGGCAGAAGAAAGGGTGAAATTAGTGGGTACAACTGTTGACTCGCCACGCTTTCCTTTGTATTTCAAGGTACGAAAAATTAGTGGGTGATTAAATTCGAAAAAGAGCTGATGGTGCCAGTGGCTTTTGGATGGAAAATTGAACACTGAAAACATGTAAAGTAAAATTGTGACACAAGCTCTAATCAGTTATTAACACCTTCTGCTAACTACTTTTCTAAACTTCTATGCTTCCAGTGTAGGAGTCCGCTTGGCATCAAAGCCAATGAAAGACTGTGTATTTAATTTCGTGTTACCATGGCTTTGTGTTTTTTTTGTTGTTGTTTTTCATGTGTATGTGCAAATACTTTGGGTCATAGTCTAAGTGGAAATAAAAATGTTCTTGTTCTTGTAAATATACTCATTACCACAAAGGAAGATTTATAAATTCAGTATTTAGATAATGTTCTCCCTCTAAACAAGAAAAGCAATGGATTAAAGCAGTGGTGCTTGTTTCCCTCCCTCTGTTATTTGCCTTCCAGTACCACAGCAGATGTCAGAATATGCAGCATTATATAAGGTTTCCGTAATATTTCAGGCTGATCCTCAGGATGTATATTTTAAGAAGCAATCCTTGATTAATCTGAGAGGTGATTTTTAAAAAACCTTTAGTAGAGACTGAATTTGAAAGGGAGGCAGCTGGCACTGAGATTGTGTTGTATTTGGAGGGGAGCTGTGTTTGTCTGCCAGATGGCAAAGCTGTGTATAATTTTGGGTGTATTTGTTTTTGTGTTGTGGGGCGGTTTTTTTTTTTTTTTTTTTCTTTTTACCACTTATTTTGTTTGATTCAGATTTGGTATTACTTACCTCTCCTTAAAAAGGGCCTCTGAGCTTTTTATTCTCCTCTAGCCACAGACAGGGCTTTGCTATTGGCAATCCTTGGGTTGGGAGCCAAGATAAACACAGATTCTCATATTACTGTGAAGATACAGGATTAAAGACTCCAGTGGAACTGATGTGAGTTTCCACCAGGGCAAGTGGGATAAAAATTTTGATCTGAAGCTCATGTTCCCTAATGTGATGAAAACTGTCAAGCGCAAAGGAGGTTCTGTCAGTTTATAGTGTGACCTCCATTATGACTTTCCAGTATCAAAGCTTGTTTTCCTCAGGTATCAAAAATGTTTTTTTCTCATTTCTTGGTCTTCAGGCAGTAAAATACATTTTATCATCTTTAATAACAAGAAAGGAAAAAAAAAAAGCCCCATGTATACTAGTGATGCCTGTTGCATTCTGTACTTTGTTTTTGTGCCAAATAAGAGCTTTAAAAGCATTCAAGATGTAATTAGCAATTGTGTGACTCAAAACTCTAAGGAATTTGGAGCCTCTCAAGTTAACAGTATTAAGAACACTAGTTTTACTGTCTGTAGGGTTTTAAGTGTTCTAAATAGAGAAATAAAGGTTATTAGTAGCATTTATTCCAAGTAATTTCTATTTTCTGTGACTCTGGCTTTCCTGTTTGTGTAGTATTCAGTGAAGTTTATTTTCTATGCTGCGTGTCTTCTAAGCTTTTACCTACTAAATATACTGGTGAACAACACTCTCTCTCTCCAATATTGAATTGCAGAAGATGAATGAAAAATGAATTAAAATAGGTATTATTTACTTAATTATGCTCCTTCAATCGTTATTTGAAAGTAGTATGTTATCTGTTCTTGACATACAATTCACTGATGTCGTATAACAAAGAGGAATTATTTGTATAAAAATCAGTTAATTGCATTTTTGTTCCATCTCAGGGCTGTGTGAAGTACACACACATATATAAAAGGTGCTGGTGTGCAAGTTCATTAGCTGAAGGGTTATTGACTGAACACAATTTTAGCTCTCAGAATAAAGGTGATAAATATCAAGAGTTTCAGAGGTGTCTTTCCTGCTGTTCCTCACATATGAAGTGACTTTTTCCCCTGCTTTTAAGTGCTATTTTCTTCTATAATAATGTAGTTCTGTAACAGCCAATAATTTTTCATGTATATTCTTCAGCTTTTGAGCACTTATTTACAAATTTTACAAATCAGATGCAATAAATTAAAAGTTCTAAGTGGTTTACTTGCCATGTGAATGGATCATTGACTCATTTTTCAAAGACAGTCTTTTCTAAAGCTTGGTATTTGCCGCAGTCTTAACAAATTTCCTTAATGTATTTTTCCTTGATTTTCAAAGTATTCCTATGTCTCTTCTGCATTTGGAGTAGTTCAGAAGCTTTTCTGACAAGAGGATAAAAGCCTTCACTATTTATACAAGCGGTTAGCAGTTTCTCACCAATAGATTGTAAGTGGACACAGGTTTCAGTTTACAAGTTGGTATCTTCTTTATTGTCATTAAGAGACAAATTGAATTATTGCTTCAACTACATTCTTCCTGTTTTAACATATGGAAAAACATTATCTGTGAACTTAAAGCTCCATTAAACAATAAGAATCTCTTCTAGATAAGCTCCTAGTTTGCAAATTTTTACTACTGCTGCTAATTGGCAACTAATTTTGATTTCTAACTTGCTGTTGTTAACACGTTATTCTAGCTAATTGACAAATGCCTTTAAACTCCCGTGGCCTGCTGAGCATTCTGTGTGTCATCTTCTGACTTGGCACGTGCCACTGCATGAAACAAGGTACAGAAGTACAGACTGCAAGAAACAAATATGGCAGCAGGAAGTACCTAAATGCATGGCCTCGGAACAGAAACTTTAAATGTTAGTAAGTGGGGTGGAAGAGCTACCTTTTCCAGTTCTCTGTGCCTGGTGCCTAGAGATAGCTAGGAGGCTCTGATAGGAGGAGTTGCTCCACCTCTGGCACCAGCTGGGGCTACCACCTGGCTCAGTGTCACTCCTAGCAACCTGCATGGTTCTTTGCTGGCACCAATTAGAGGGAGTGCTTAATGAGTTTCAGGTGAGCTGCACCTCAGGGCATGATCACACCCAGAGCAGCAGGTACTCCAGTAAACCAGTCTGATGACGTAGAAGCTCTTTCATTTCTGACTATGAAGGTGCCTTTGCTACAAATTTAAAAAAAAAAAAGGGCATATGGAAGGAAACAAGTTAAAATTGGAGGTCAGTTCTAAAGTTCTTATAATAGTTTGGTTAAAGCTGTGTGTGCTGCTGATGCTGTAGATCCTCATATGGAGTACGTCTACTAATTATCTAAGCATGAATGTGAGCCTGGAGCTTTTGCCCTTTCTTCTCTTCTTGTAATGTACTTTATAGCCTTTATTTTTAAACCTTGACTATGAAACAAAGAAATAAAAAGTCACATATTTGGTGTTACCGTTTATATTGGGTAGTGAAACATGCAAATGTTTGTTCTTTCTCATGGAGGCTGTATGCTGAGGTGGAATGAATAACTTTCTAGTCTCTAAGCTTGAGTCTTTCCAACCCAGCAGGATGATTTTTCAGTACAACTAGAGTGTACTTGATTTAACTAGAGAGTATGTATGAGTAGGTGTCCTTGAGATATCTGTTGCAAACTGAAGAATAGAGCTGTGAATTTGTGTGATATGGGCTATGAATTTACCTTGATTGTTTTAATTATGATGTTCTAGAAGTAGATGAGAAAATGTTACTTTTTTTTCTTCTACTATTTGCATGGAAGCAAGAAAAAAGGCATTCTTACATGGCTCGACAAAGGGAAAAAAACTTGTCTCTTGAATTTCATTGTCTTCCTCCCGTTTGCAGACTTGATCTAATGGAAGATCAAGGCTTTTGTATCTTTCTCTCAGAGCCTCCATTATATTCAATCTTGGTGTGTTTTTTGTGTGTGATTGTGTCTGGCTTTTCAGATCTTGGTAGGCTGCTAATTTTACTCAAAGTTGCTTTAGAAATTTGCTTACCTAAACTTGGAAGTAATGCTTACATTTTGAAAAGCCACTGCTGTTTAGTTAGGAAGTCTGTGATATCCTAATACAGATATTTAAAAACAGAAATTGTCCTTAGAATTTTTTTAAGCTTTTGTGACTTGAGTTGGAGTACATTTTCTGCAGTGTTGCTCTTATTTTCATGCAACTGATGAATGCAATGGAGACAATTCTGTACTTAAAGACAGTGATGTTATCTCCACATGAAATTAATAACTAATTTTTTCTACTGCTAAAGAAAAATAGCAGCATCTCTTCTTGGCAATAGAGATGGTCTTTTTGTTTTATGTTTTTTTTATTGTAGTAAGCAAGATGTCTGTTTGATTGGCTTTCTTAGACCATTTTCTTACCTTTTCAGATTTTCATATCTATTTAGACTCCCTTCTGAAAGTAAGAGCTTGTGTATATATATATTCAAAGTATTGTGATGTGTCTGTAGCATTCTCCCTTTCAAGTGAAGAGGTTTCACAAATTGATTTACTTTATGTTTTTAAGTTTAAAATGCTTTCTTGCATGCAACTACATAATAACTCTGGCTATCCCTTAGAGCAGATATACAACTCTGCTGTTCAGTCTGTTCAGGTATGATAATGAGGAGTTCAGCCTAGACCTCGTTCACTGAATATCCCACTTGCTCCTGATCTTATGCTGCATATTCAAGGAATAGCACATCTGAAAGGACACTGTTCACGTGTGACAATACAGTATGTAGGAGGCCTTTGAGGGCAACACTACTGCAATGCCAGCATGGGCCTCAGCTTGTGTTACGTGCGGCTGTGTTGCTCTCCATGAAATACTTAAACATTCTGATAGTTTCCTTGTGGAGATTTAGCGACTTACTGTGCAATAACAACAGACATCTTACCGCAGCACTGTTATGAAAATTGAGTTTTCCCACTCTTGTATTGTTGGAAGTGTGAACCTGGAATAAATAGATACTGAGGGTTAAAAGGTATCCAGATTTTTGCTTAGTTGTTTTGTGGAAGAAATACAAATGGTACAATAACGTGTGAAAGCTCATAGCAAGGTCTGTTACAGCTGTGAGCAGATAAACAGCATTGTTTAATGGCTTGGTCCTTCAACTATGAACCATAAATTATCAGTCTTGTACTTGAATTGTTGTGTACCTAGTATCTTTATCTGTTTCTAAACAAGTAACTATATATTCTGCACTGGATCCCAACATTAAACAAGCTTATCTAGAGCCTGATGCTATGTGGGAATGCTAGAAGAATTCTACACTATTTTTCTGTATAAATCTGTACATCCCAGAAGACTGCTAAAGAAGAGTCGTAGTTTTTTCACTTTCAAGTCATATCCTTAAATGATTTAAACTTCTTGTGTAAACGTTCAGATAAAACAAATGGTTCAGGAAAGCAACCAGGAAAAGGCCAGCAACTTGGCCATTATTCACAGTGTGCACTACTACTACTGTCAATCAAATTCTGCCTGTTCTTCTTTGCTTTGAGAATGCTGAGGTCTTACTGTTGTGTGATAAAGAAAAACCACCACCACAAACAACCTGCTGCTTCTTTCTGTGCAGGTGACCTTCCCTGCTTAGTTTTATTTATCTTTGTAAAAAGAAGAGCAAGTATTCCAGTTGCATTTCCTGAGGAAATCAAGCTATTTAGTAGTTACTAAGTACAGATCAGCTGCTGTCGCTCAAGGTTAATTCTCATGCCGATGTCCTCTGTGGATAAGGTTGTTTTTGCTGCATTAGCAAGCTGAATCTGTATATTATCAACAGCTGAATAAATGAGGCATAGAAGTGAATACTAAATATGTGCAAATCAAACTAGTACATAAAATCACAGGTGAAACACTGTATCTTAAAATTTACCTTTTTTTCTATGTAATAAATATGGCTTATCTCACTCAGCCATATCAGCCAATATTTGATAGGGTATGTTTTCACTTCTGAAACTGCTATATGATGCTTTTGTAATCTTCATATATTACAAATGGGTCATGTAAAATGAGTAAAAGAAAGCACAGAGGGTCATTGGCCCTCTGGGTGGCAGTGATGGCTACAGGTGTATCTATGAAGAAAATAACTAGCTGTCACCTTAAAATCGGATGACTTTTCCCTTCCAGCAGTTTTAGCAATATTTGCAGTGAATTTAAAGGAATATGGATGAGAACCTTCAGATTCTGCTTATTTATCTCTACTAGGGGAATTTTTAAACAAAACAGATTATGTGACATTGATAATGTTGAAAATAATAACCTTTATAAAAGCCTCAACAGGATGATATTTTACATTCAGGAAATTAGATATTTAAAACTAAAATCATCATAGATTTTGGCACCTTTTTTATACCTCAATAAGTATTTTCATATTTTGATCATTCCTGACAGGAGTGTCTTTCTTTCCTGTTATTGATGGAAACAAAAGTGGTAGTTGGGAGATAAGATTATCCTGTTAATTATTAGTCTATAATTTGATATGTCACTTTGATGGAGGTATTTTGTTGGTCTCTGACAAATCAAGCAGTTGAAAGTGCAAATAACTTACAAATAATTAAGGTTGATTTGTCTAATGCATTAGAATGATTAAAACTTAGATGATTGTTTAATTAATATTTTCTGTTTATAAGACAGAAGATGGCCTACTGTCTGGTTCTTACAGAAATACAGCTTAATGGACTTTATTAGGTACATGGAGTCCTTTTTTCTTCCAATGTTAAGTGAAGCCTGGAGAAAAGGCTCTGTGCTTTTTGAGGGACTGCTGTGGGAATTGCTACCAATGGCATTTAGGCTGTAACAGAATGTGCATGCAGGGATGACAGAAGGAAGTGCAAGGGAAGGTAGAATTAGGGTTCTCATTTTGGTGAGGAAACCTGGGTGTATAAACATTGCTTGGCTTTTGGTAACAGTAAAATACATAGTGAAACAGCACAGCAGAATTGGAAGTGACAGCTTATTCTCCTGCGGGGCTAAAAGTAGTATTTGCCATAAAATATGATGCCCCCAATTTTCTTCATTTAAAATAAGTTTCAGAGCATTCATTCCTCAAATCTGGGAAACCAGCTTTATTTTCAATGTGTGAAGGAGACTGAAAAATCTGGATTTCATTGGAGCACAAATGAATGCAATGCTGACAGCTATGTCTTCTATTGGAGAGCTTCCAGTTCAGATGTTTCCACTTATCTAATTCAGTAGTGTGTTTTGGTAAGAGCAAAGATCAGTCTGATCTTACACAAGGGGGGAAAATTCCTTCTGTCTTTGCCAGCCAGCTCAGCATTTAAAGTGCTGCTGTTGTGTAACATCTAAGTGGAACTTAATGATTAGGCAGACACGTTTTGAATGGCATCCATGTAAAGAGTTCTGCAGGCTGTGTAACCAGAATTTTAAGTTGTGCGTCTCGCACTGACATTTATAGGGGAGTTACTCAGCTATGACTTCTAATCTAATTATGCTTGAAAATTTGAAAAAAAAAGTCATTATTAGATTTTATTTCTTGAAGAACATGCCCAATTCATGTAGCTTATTGTCCATAAGCTGTGTCGGGTTTGGTTTATAGCTGATGCTCTGCAGCAGTGTATTTATTTAGAAAGTTATTCTGCATGCTCAGAAGCTTATTTATTCTAATATTATCCTCCAGAACAAAATATTTTCCTGATTTGTGCTAAAGTATGTTATTGATACTTCCTCTGTATTTGAAACAAAGAAAAAACTCATACAGTTTTGACTCATGTTACTTAGCACACAGCAGTGTTTTCTACTCAGTATGGAAATGCTTTCTCAGACTGTTCCTGTTCCCAGTTATGCACAGACCTGGGCTCCCAGTGCTTCTCATGGTACTTAGGGACATGGTGTAGCACAGGGATGCAGGAGCTCAGGCTGCTGGTTGGACTTGATGATCCTGAAGTTCTTTTCCAACCTAGATTGCTCTGCGATTCTGTGAATGCTCTGCAAATATTTTCAAATGAAATAAGAAATATGTGAAATTACAGTTACGTGCACACGTGGTTGAGAGTTCAACAGTGATCTGCACTTTGCTGCATTTTTGAAGCTTGTTTTGTATGTGTGAGGCTTTCCTTTCAGGGGAAAAAAAATTGCTAAGTAGAAGGAAATCAGTTTGTTGGTTTTTACTTTGTTTTGAAATTTTTGAGTTGAGCAATCTCATGAGACAAGACCTCGAAGCATTCTCTAATGCTTGAATGCTATGAGATCATGCAGCTTTTTTCTCCACTTGGCAGAGGTTTCTCTTATGTCCTGTGACCCTTTATTTGCCCCATGGCATTATAGTGAAGCTGCCCTTGTAGTAGCGTATTTGTTATTCGTATGTATAACATAAATGTGTGTACGTATACATATCTACTATTAAACACAGATAAATTGAACAATTAAGCAGCATGCCTGTAGAACTAAGTGACAAGGCTTGTTTTTGCTTCATTTTTACTTAATTAAGTAGTATATTGTGGAGGTAATATCTATGTGCTAGTAAGCTCAGCGGTGAAGCGCATAAGAATTGTTACCATATCTTCTTTTGGGCAAAAATTCATGAATTGCCCCTTACACCGGGTTTGTTGTATTGAGGAAAATAAATTGTATCAACGCAAATCATTTAAAACAAATGAGTTCTTTAAAGTCCCAGGTACAGCTGAGTCTACACTACTCCAAAGCCCGTTTCTGTCTTTCTGAAACTAATGAGGAGTTTGTGCCATTCTGAAATTGCAGCACATAATGGACAATTATTTTTTGCAAGTTTAGTTTGAGGTATTTCTGAATATATTTTCAATTTTTGGAAGAACAAATCTTTTTTTGTGCACATATATTTTCAAATATATCACAGTCTAGAAGTAGTAGTGCATAATCCAGAAGCATATCTGGCCTTTGACTTACTGATGATGTCTTAGCTTGTGAAAAAATAATTACAGTAGTTCAGATAATTCTGAGATACTAAGTGCTTCAGGTCATTGACTGCCAAGGTTAAAACATACTGCTTTTGGGAAGGTGCTGTATGTACTTGTGGATTTTTTTGTTTGTTTTGGGATTTTTTGATGACTTCTTGTATTTCTTCCTCCTATTCTTTTAATACGCAGCAGAAAATCAGAGGCAAAGCATTAAGTTTTTGTTTTTTTTGGATGAGCTGAATCAGGAGGTGAAAGTAGAGGAAGAAAGTTTCATTTGACTTAGCGCTTGGGTCCTTTTGTGGGATAGGAAGGAACTTACAGAGTCTCTTGTGTTTGACGTGAGCAGATGATGTGTCCCAAGGACTTCCAGTATGAGAACTGGATGGAATCAAGCAATAGTACAAAAGATATTAAAGATGCAGGGTATTTTAAAGGGCAAACGTGTGTGTAACTCACATTAATTGTTTAAGTCAGGACTTGTTGCATTTTGTCCTTGGCTTTCATTTCCCAAAGACAACGTTCAGGATTCATAAAACAGTTAAAGCATTCAAGTAATTTTAGATCTCAAATAGTGGGCTGGCATTTAAAAATATTTATATGTTTATATAAATATTAAATACGTATACTTAGAAATGGTTATCCGTTGTTTAGAAAGCTGCAGTCCAGTTGCTACAGGAGCTTCCACCTCGTGTCAGGCTTTGGCTTTTTCCTCGCTTGCATTTTTCTTTTTTCCAAGTTAGTTCCAGGTAGCTTTTATTCACTTTGCATAGCCTTAACAAGAAATTAAAGTTCCTGTTTTCTAGGCAATGCGAAGTAGTTAGCATGTCTTCACTGCTTGGCAACAGAAAAATAAAAGAGAATGGCTTTAGCTCTGAGTAACTAACAGAGACATTTTCAATCATTACCAAAACAGTTTCCCAGAAACAGGCTTACTGCTTATAATGCCAAATAAGTATTATATTGATCATTTCTTTATGGAAATTTCCTATTAACTGTGCTTGTAAGTTATGAAACTTATCAGAAGCAATTCATTTTTTCTGACAGAATTCACAAATAATAACAGTTAATATGGCTTTTATGCATCTCTTTCTGCCAAGAGATTATTTGTCCAGTATTGGATGGCCGATCTAGCTTGGAATAAATTTACTGTATTATATTACACAGGAAGTAAACTCCTTCAAAAGGGGAGGACTGAGGTGCTACTGATAGCTGTTTGTACGTGCCTTGCTGAAAGGCATTTAGTTTTACATTTCTCCTAGGATCTTACTATCAAAACAAGGTAGTTGTGGCGTCTACAACGTCTGTGATAACCTGTCTGTGACAAAGGAGGGGGATGAACTGAAAGTGAAGAACTGTTCCTGCAGGGGGAGTCAGTAGTTTGTTCCTTGCTGTGAAAAGTTGTTTCTGGTTAGGAATTTTTGCTGTGCTCAATGTTGGGATACAGAATACATCCAGCCCTTGAAACTCCTTCTTCCTAGTGAAGGCTGTTTAAAACACAATGAATTAACGTTTTATCAACCTACTGCTGTTTCTAAAGTGACTAATATTAGGGGATTCTTCTGTTTGTTTTATAAGCCAGTGGGATGATACTTTTGTAGAGCAGATGTTTGTCCCTAAATGTCTGCAAATCTTCAGCATGGATGGGATTTACAGTTTAACATCTGAGTTTCTGACACTCTAGACTTGCTGATACTAGCATTGCCTCCTGATCTGCTGTCAATAGCGCAGCACACCATGTGAGTTTGGAATTTGCCATTTGGAAATACCCACACTTCTTTAATTTCACACCCCTTATGCTCTGGTAGGTGCATCATTCTGTAAGCTAGGATGTTCTCCTGGCTCAGTTTACAACATATCGCTGTATTTAAAGGCGTGGACTGACTTCAGTTTGAGGACACACATTTGTCATGTCACATCTCCTTGCTTCTGAAGCATTGCTTCTTCAGTTAAAGGTTATTCAAACACGTGTTGTGTAGACATGAACATGATTATTTCATCATTAAGTAACATATGCTTGCTAGAAAGTGCAGTACTGCCTCATGTTACTAATTATTAGACATATGCCAGAGATTTTTTTCTTGCTCTAGCTTATGTCAGATAGTTTAAAATACATACTTGCTTTAATATCTCCACATGTTCAATACTTCATTTCCTGAAGTTGGTGCTAAATTAGTGGTGTGACCAGTAGTTGCTGGCTGCTGTGCTTTTCTTTCAGACGAACAGTGCAACTGTATTTTCTTGACATGTTAAGGATGCAGTCCGAACTTTCCACTATGGAAAAGCTGGTGTGTGGTAGGAAGTGAATTAAGAAGCGATTGCTGGAACTACTTTAAAAAGCACTTGAAGGACTGTAGTCGTTCTGAGGTGATAGCTCTGCCATGTGCCTGAGTGCTCCGTACCTGGGAGCATTTGGACTAGAGGCACATTAGCACACAGCACAGAGTCCCAGAGCTCAGAGCCAGGAGGATTGCTGCTGTGTTCCTGTCAGTCAGAGCAGCCCAAATCTAAACTGACCGATGCAGGCTGTGTGATCAAAGGGAATTCATCAGGCAGTGTTTCTCCCAGTCTTACTTAAAACAAGTTTTATTAAATGCATTGCATGAACCCTATTCCTGATCTAAATTCTAATAAAGAGTGTTGTTAATGCTGTTTACGCTCAGAAATTTGCAAACAATATTTTTGTTAGGCAAGGCAGTGTGGTTGTTTTGTGCTCTACCAGTCATGTTGAGGAACTGAGTTCCACCACAAAGAAAATACACAAAGAAAGAAACTAATAGTTTTACCAGGGCCTGAAATTGTGTGTGCTGTGCTAAGCAAACACTGTAAATTATGAACTTTATTTATCTTCAGAAAAAAGGGGACTTTCATTCTATTTTCCAAAATGGAAAAGGTTTGTAATAGTTGGGAGCACTATGAATTCATCAATGCCAATGTTATGTGCACACTGTGCTGACTGAAAATAATTTTTTCAGTGCTATTACATCCAAGTGAACAGGTATTTTGATTGGAACGAAGCATTAATATTTGTTTCATTTCCCAGAGAATCTTATTAAAGGCCCCCTTTTGTTTAAAAAAAATGAATACACATGTTAAAAAATTAACAAAACAAGTTGCATAAATAAAAATGCTGTTTTGACTCTAAACTCGTAAGGCAATCAGCATCTCCTAATACTTCATAAAATATAACCAGCAACTGCAATGTAGAACATTGATTTTTTTTTACTTTTTAATTGGTTCTTCAGGAAGTTATGTTAGGCAAGGAGGAGCTGGAGCATGGGGAAAAAGATGCTGGTGCGAAAATCTGTTTCACAGTTTTAGTGTGATGAGACACAAAACCGAAGGAGTGCTGACTAAATTATCTTTAAGGTTAATGAGACTTTGTATGAAATTATATATTTTGCTATTTCAGAGAATTTGGCAGCAAACATGCAGTAAGTTGAATTCCCTAAGGTAAATTAAAATGCTTATGAACATTGTGATTCCCCCCCCCCCCCGCCCCATTTGGAAATGCTCCTTGAAATAAGTGAGAACTGCATGTGTTACATCTGTGTCTTGAATCCCAATTTCCTGAGGCTTTCTGAGTCCATATGAGACTTTTGGTTCTTGAGATGTGTGACAGACTAATTATCAAGCAGTATAAAGTTTTCAGTAGTATCTACTGACTTTGGAAAGGTCAAAACAGTATTGAAATAAAGGGGAGGAGAAGGTAATTGCGTAACTGCTCAGATGCAACAGCCATTTACTAACTTTACCCACAACGTAAACCTTTGCTGATATAGTCAAGAAGCATCAAACACTGAAATTCTTTTCAATTTGTTACTGGAAAGCCACTGAACGCTGTTTTGTAGTACTTCAGTCATCCATTGCAATTGGATTTTTTTCTTCAATGCTGTGGAATGATGCTGTGGAATCCAAGGAGCAAAGTACTCAAAAGTTAGCTGATTTTTATGAGTCAAAACAGAGATACATGTATACATATAACTGTTTTAGGAACCATCATTCCATTTGAGAAACCTACAGGGTCAGTTTATGGAAATGTATAACTTGCATCATGTGCAAATGCATGATTGTTTGCTGGGAGAACCCAGCCAAGCACAGGGAAAGCAGAAGCTGGAAATAATGAGGGTTATGCTGAATCATTCAGAGAAGGTGGGATTGCTGCAGCTCGGAGAAAACTCAGCAACTTTAAAGCTGTGCTCACCACAGTGGTAATTTAATTGGCTTTGCTTGGCAGATATAAAAATGCATTAGTTTTTGTTTTTAACTTTAAGGGTAAGTTGTTTCATATGCTGTCTCGTGTACTTCTAAAAAAAAAAACATTGCATTCAAGTTTTTATACAATAAGACTAACTTGAACAGTGTGAAAATATTACTGAAGTTCAGTCTGAAAGAGGAAAAGCTGCATCTGTAAGTTCTTGTGTTAAAATGAATGAGATTAGATCAGTGTGTGTGCTTTCCTGCCAGGTGATTTTCATTTGCCAAGCAATTCTTGGTTTTGGAAAGAAGTTTCAATAGCTGTTCTAATCTGCAACATGGGAAGTTGGGAATAAAGTTGTAACTAACTACACATATACTACTGTCCTGAAGCTGTTGTCATACCTTCATCATGGCAGATACCACATGGTTTTATAGCCACATAAATGATAGTGTAGTGGTGCCAAATTATAACTGTGTAGCCTGTGTTCTTTAAATTACTGTTTGTCCTTCAAATACTTTGTGGAAGTTAAGCACATAGGCATTGGATATGTCTGTATGTACAGTGAGACTATCATAAATCCATCAAACAGAATTGAGTTTTCAGTTAAAGTAATCACTAACCTTGCAGAAGAGCTAATTCAGTCATTGACGATAGACTCGAAAGTAGTTTTTAAGGTAATGGTTTGGTTTTGAAAAGCTGTACAATGGATGTGTGGCTCTGGCTTTATTGTTAGATGGATGATTACAGAGGAATAGTTCAGTACTCTCTTGGTATTGTAACTCTACCTCTCAGCGTAGATGCAACTATTTTGAAGGTAATCTAAGCAGTGGCACATTCTGAATGTGAGTCAGGAATCCTGGTGCTCCTGAGTATTTGGCTATTAAGCAATATGCTCACAAAAGCTTTCTGGCTGGGAGAAAAGAATCCCTTTATTTAGAAGACCGGCTGTCGATAAAGGTTGAATCTGCTTGTAGAGTCTTTTCTGGTAACAGAGGTTTATTTGGAAAAGCTAACCTCATTGTACTTAGATTAAAGGTAAATATTGGAAGCTGTTTAGAAAGCTTGCATCTTCCTCTTGGCTTCTTGAATGTCATCCCCTTTATTTTGGGAAAGGTATATGTGTGGCTAAGGAATTTACTGGGAAACAAGAGATAATAGTTTCAAAAAGACATATTTTAAGGCACCTGTAATGCTAACTAAAATAAATATGCATGTAGTATGTTCATTATGTTCGTACCCTATTACCAAGGTGGTAAAAAAAAAAAAAAAAAAGTTGTTTTGTAATTATTAGAAACTTAACGTTCTGGAATTAAATTGATATCTCTGAGGAGGTGAACAGATAGTTTGCTCTGAATACATACAAGCATAGAATTGTTTAAGTTGGAAGGGACACCTAAAGATCATCTAGTCCAACTCCCCTGCAATGCACAGGGACTTTCTGGGTTGCTCAGAGCCCCATCCAGCCTGACCTTGAGTATCAGGGGCTGGACAGTGATGGGACATCCACCACCTCTCTGGGCAGTCTGTTCTAGTGTCTCACTACCCTTATTGCTTAAATAACAAATGAACCTTTTTTCTTATATCCAATCTAAATCTCCCTTGTTTTTAGTTTGAAAGCATTTCCCCTTCTCCTGTCGGAACAGGCCTGCTAAAGAGTCTGCCCCCTTCCTTCTCACAGCCCCCCTTTAGATACTGAAAGGCCGCTCTCAGGTCTCCCCAGGTCCTTCTGTTCTCCAGGCTGAACAGCCCCAGCTCTCAGCCTGTCCTGAGGGAGCCAATTCTGCACTGTGCATTGGAGCCAAGCCTTTGGTAGTGTGGGTGCTGTCCTGTGTGTCATTTAGCAAATGAATTGCATCACTTTGAATTTAGCGTAATCTACAAGGACTTACCAAGAGGTGAATGTGAGGAATTCAGTGTTCTGGAAATTAAAATTCTACTTCGTTGCACAATAATTTTCATGCATAAATGACCCCTGAATTGTTGTGGGTTCAACATGTTTTAATGCATTTTTCAGCCACAGAATTAATAATTGCATTTAATTAACATTATAACCACATAACCTATCTACCTGAACTATTTTTTTCACATAAGACCATGGTGGAAAAAATCTATACCCCTTTATTTTTGAGCAGTAAACTAATTTTCAGATTTTCCTATGGATGTATGTGTGTTGCATTTGGATAAACATCTTCCATTCAATGTGAGTATGAGTGGTGGTCTGGATTTATATGTAATTGCTAATACTGCCATGTACACTTAAAGTCCTAGTTTCAAGCCAAAGGGGTTGTGATCTGTAAAAATAAATAAATAAAAATAAATTTAAAAAAAAAAAAAAACAACAAACTGTCATGAATCAACAGCAGTGCTTCAAGCAGCATCATATCTGAGGCCCTCAAAGCTGTATATGCCAATGCATCTTGCCACTGCTCCTGCAAAAGAAATGTCATAGTTTTGCTTTTCACTTAGGCTACACCAAATCCTTTTGTGTGAGATAAGAACAAAATAGACATGTTGGTAACAAGTCATGAACACTTCATTTTCATCACCTTGAATGGAGTCGATGGAGTTGATGAGATTTTGATTTGACAGAGCACTCAAAAAACAATGCCACATCCTTGTTGAAGGAGACATTTAAATACGTGGTTGTTTGTTTTGCACAAGGGCATTGGTGTCACTGAACTACACTGATCTAATGTGCTTTCCTGAGAAAGATGAGCTTGTTAGCATTTGCAAGAAACCAAAATATGGGAACAAGAAAATGAGGCAAAAGTACTCACCTTTATGTACCTTTGTAAATTAATGAATTGTCAGGATAAAGTGAACTGAATTATTTTTTTCTATTTTTTTTTTAATTGCAGAAAATTGTTAAAAGTGGTCAGTTTCTTGAAGTTGTCTGATGTATTTCTAAGCTATTTGGGACAGACGTAATATTGCACAACCTCATAAGTTAAAGCAATGTCAATAACTCCAGCATTTGAGTGTGGGAGTGTTGTGGTTTTGTCTGGGATGGAGTTATTCTTATGAAGCATGGCTTGGATTTTTGATGATAAGAGGCTGAGGAGCTGGGAGGGGGTGCAGCCTGGAGAGCTGACCCAGACAGAGCAAAGGGAAGTTCCATAGTGTGGTGTCATGCAGGAAGAGAAGATGTTCAGACTGATGGTGTTTGTAATCCAAGAAAGTGGGATATGTGATGAGCTCTGCTTTCCTGAGAGTGGCTGAACATCTGCCTGCCTATGAGACACAGCAAATAAATTCTTTTTTTTTTTTTTTTTTTTTTGCACGAGGCTCTGTATCTGGCAAACTGTCTATCTCTGCTCACAAGTTCTCACACTTTCACATTCCCAATTCTCTGCCCCAACCTACCCGGGGAGTGAGTAAGCAGCTGCAGGGTGCTGAATTGCCTGCCTGGTTCAACCACAGGGGGTTCAAGCTATTACTACCTCTGCTACTACTACAATAATAATAATAAAAAATTAGCCTAAGACAACTAATTCTTCATGCTTTTGAGTAAATGTGTACTGCCCTGTTGTGGTTTAACCTGGCAGGTGGCTCAGCACCGCAGTCCTTCACTGACTGCTACGCTTCCCAGTGGGATGGGGGAGAGAGTCGAGGGGGAAAAAATACAACTCATGGGTTGAGACAAAACGATTTACTGTGACAAGGAAAAGGATGATAATTATGACAAATGTGTGTGTAGTGTATATATGAATGTATATAAAACTAATACATAAGCAATTGCTCACCACCCCCCTGACTGATGCCCAGCTAGCCCTCCCAAGCAGCGGAAGAGAGAAAATGGTGAACTCATCTTCTGCCCGTTCAAAAGTTCTTTTGCATGATATCATATGATATGGAATTTCTCTTTGGCCAGCTGTCCTAATTCTGTTTCCTCCCAGCATCTTGAGTCCTTTGCTGCAAACGGTCTTGGCTCTGCAGAACGCAGCTTAGCAAAAGCTGTAAACATCAGTGTGTTTATCTACATTGTTTTTCTCCTAGAACCAAAGCATAGCGTCAAACCAGACACTGAAGAAAACAATTCAGTCTCAGCTGAAAGTAAAAGACAGCCACAGTGGAAATGTTTGTGCTTTGATCTACAGACTGTATTTCTTCCTTTCCTTCTCACTCAACAGAATAACATTGTGTGTACGTGTATAAATATTTATTTAATCAGAGGGAGAGAGAGAAAGCTGAAGAATGTACTTCTGATCCTCCCGTGTATTGCAGCTAACATTACTGTTATTTTAGCTACTGCTGGAACTCTACTCCTATCCATTTACCAGGCACCTTTTTAGATGCAGGACATCAAGCGGTCGTTGTGGATATTCACAGTAAAATTCATACTTGGTCAATCCAGTAACAAAAACATAGCCAAGTAGTGAGTTCAGTCCAGTTGGTTCTGGTTCTGCATAAACGCATACCAAGGTGATAATCCCTTTTCCAAAACCTGGGCATGTCAATACCCAGTTATACCTAATGAAGTACATATCTGTAATGGGAAAAAAACTGAAATACCTGTCCTTAATACCACCTGAGCATCCCTTTTTGTCTAACAGCTTCCTTCCTAACTGTTGTGGAACAGAGGAAGTCAGAGATTTATATCATATTTTAAAAATGAGATTAATGTGTGTTTATTTCAGTTCCTCCAAGAGAGAGTAACTAAAATCATCTTTGTGACAAATGCTCATTGCCTTGTTAATGTGTAGCACTTGTTCAGGCATAATAACATGAGGAGAGGAGCAGGAACAAATAAGTACAATGGTTTCACTTTTTCCCTTTAAATAAGGAATGCCTTCAAGTTAAACAGCAGTTAAGCATCATCAAGACCAAGAAATGTGGAAGCAGAGCTATTCAGAGATTTGAAATACAGCTTCTCTGAAGTTTTATGACAGCCTTGTCCAAAATAAGATGTTCTGTTTGTTAAGGCAAGCTCGCAGTTGTATTGAATCCTACAGATTTTAGCGTGTCCGCTCTGAAAAAATTCTGATCGAGGTAGACAGAGGTGGTTTGCTGATTTAAAAGTATTTTGTTTTTTCTTTCCAAGAAGATAAAAATCAAGTAAGTCCCTTCCTTGCTGTGGAACATATGAACTGCTGGAAGGCAGCTGTTTGAATCAGCATCCAAAATGTTCTTAAATTTGTGAGGTACCTTAGGAATAATTTTATTGTTTTTTATTTTGTGGTTTTTTTTCCCCCCAAGGAAATAACATTTTTTTAATTTCAAGCAGTTTAAATGTCCTTTTTTTTTCTTCCTCTTCTTCTCTCTCCTGCTTAGTAATCACTTTGCCTTGATTGTTCTTCATTGCTTAGTACAATCATCAAGTAATAAATTCTTCTCTGCTATTAAGCAACAATAAAAACCTTTTCTTCTAACAGTTCTCCCAGGAAGAAAAACCCATTGGAATTATCAGGCCAAATCTGTGGCCTGTGTGAGAAGAAATAAATGAGCTTTCCCTTATATATATAAAAAAAAAAAGTCATGATCATTGTTTTAACTTAATATGGACGATACATTCATGCTTAATGCTGCTTATATATTTAATAGTCTTGACAGTCCTTGCTGGCATGCAACTTCCTCTGGCTTCTCAACAAATACCTCAATATTACACAGCAACTGTATGGAAAATAATGTAGGTTAGCTTGTGACCAGCATCACAAAATTTCTTCTCTACAGTGTTGTCCATAAATTATCTCACCCATCTCAGTACTCTTTCCATTCTGCATCTTTCATATAACTTGCTTCTAAAAATGGCATCCAATTCATTTACTTATTTACTAGACCATCTGGGTTGAAGATATGTAAAAGAATGGTTACATTTGTAAACATAAAGAAAAAGTTCAACTTCATGTACTTAGTAATGCTTATTAATTTCTTTAAAGCATGCTTTGCAGCAACCATAGGTAATACTGTTAATTTTATAGGAAAATATCTCTTTTCTAACATAACAACTAAAGAAATGTCCCCCAAACCCCAGCCATGTTTAAAATTATGATAAATCAGCAACAAAATCTAAAATTTCAGAATGTTGATCTGTTTTGTGCTTCCACAGTTCATCCCATGCTGGCGCTGTATCATTTCCACAGAAGAGGTAATTTTGTGCTTTATAGATGTGTAAAATCCTTTTTTTCTTTTGAGAATTCACCAAATTTTGATAGAATGGAAGGAGGAGGGATGGCAGGAAATGTGAAAATGGAGCAAACAGAGGTCATGTATGCTGGCTCATTTGGGTAGGAGGGGCTGGTAGGGAGCAGGTAACACTGATGTACTGAATGTCCTGTTCTGAAACTGAAATGAAAAGAATGAGACCTGGGGGCTAAGAAAATGTAGCTAAGTAAAAGTCAGAACAGAGAGAAGTGTGAAGGACACGTTGGCCATGAGGATGAAGAAATAACTGTGCTTGTATAAAATATGCGTGGAAAAGCTGCAAAGAGTTGACTGTGGATGGAATGAATATAGAATTCTTATATCCTCCCTTTCGGCTCTTGTCAGGAACTGCCTGTGATAACTTTCTAGCTAGATATGCCATTCTTAGCAGAGTTAGTCCACGAGAAGGGTGATAACCTACTGCATGAGACTGAAGTACATCTTTAACATAACTAGCAGAGTGCTGTCTGGAGCAGCCTTGTTGGTGATCTAAGTGGATATGGATGTGACATGATATAATTAAACTCTTGTTATTCACAGTCTTTAAAACACAGGAAATTATGCATAGGCTTCTCCTTTCCTGTTGTTTATTCGGTGTCAAATTTGCTCCCTTGTCCATATACACGTGCATTATGATGGAGTCTGTAATTAAGCAAGCACGTACTGTAGCTTCCACAGAATTGCTGTCTGATGTGATGCATTGCAGATAAATCAGGGCTGGGAACATGCTTTGGATTTAATTCAAGAATGGTGTAGAAAACTGCCATTTGACAATAAGCTTAACAAAGAGGTTTGGAGCATAATAAATATAGCAGGGATTTGCAAAATCGAATGTATCTTTGTGGCAAAATGTGATCAGCTGGATCTTGTGCAGTGGTTGGTCAGGCTTGCATCTGATAGGCTGTGTATGTTATCTGCACGTGCTGAGACTTTGAAAGTCAGGCTTCATAACAAATTGGTTTCATAAAGCAAATTCTAAATTTTCTCAATTTTTGTATCACCTTTATCCAGTACAAAACCATGTATTTCACAGATAGCTGCCAGCTATAGGGCTCTCCTGTTCCATGTATTGCTTTGTGATCTGCTGGGATCTGTTCTGGACTCATAGTTGCAATGGAAGAAGAGATGAGATATACTTAAAACAAATATGCAGCTCCATCTTGAACAAAATTCTTGTCTAATATTAGGCACTTGAAATTCTTGGTCTTTTAATTTTATCATTCTGTACATCTATCTGTCAGATATGAGGGAAAACAAAATTGAAATGTGTGATGCACTCTAATGCTGCAGCATGGATATCAGTTAAAAACTCTCAAAGAAGTCGATTATTCTTCCTTTATTGCCATGTTTTTGCAGAGTAAAATCAAGAATGCAGGAGGTCACAAATAAGGCTAAACCAAAGAATACCAAAACCAGAATCATCATTCAATTCATAGTTAATTTGTTTGAAGGGTCAGCTGCTTTACTGGTAAAATGGTGCTTCCCTTTTGTCCATCTAAATCTCTTTTTTTCAATTTGTGTTCATTCTCTTGTTATCTCACCACATATTGTGTGAAGAAGCTGCACCAATACTTTAATTACTCTATTATTGGTAAATATGATCATAATGAATGCTATACACTTGAAAATTTTATTAACTTCTACTGAGCTTCATTTAAGGGGTACAGGAGTGAATGCAATTTCCAGACATGGACTTATTGAACACAAACTTCTAAGGGCTTTGTCACTCTAAGGACTATTGGGGTAAAGTGAGGACAATTAAAGAGTATTTTTTGCAAGAATCTGTTCTGGTCCTTATAGTTTAAATTACTTAGTGCAAAGATGAATAGTTGCATTTTACCTTAATATTCTGAGGGAATATTAAAAAGATGTTTAAAAAAAAAAATAATCTAGATCTTGAATAAGGGAGAAGTGTGAATTCTTAATCTGGAACAAAAGCAAGACATACTTTGTTCTTATCAGAGAATCCAGTTGGAAAAGACGTTCAAGTTCAGCCTGACTGAGTTTCATCGCAATGGATACTGAGGTGCCCCAAACTGAATGCAGTATTTGAGATATTCTCACCACAGTTGAATACAGAGGGACAGTCACTTCCCTGCTCCCGCTGGCCACCATATTTCTAGGCTAGGCTGCCATTGGCCTTCTTGGCCAAATGGGCACACTGTTGGCTCTTGTTCAGCCGGCTTTTAGCCAGCACTCCCAGGACCTTTTCTGTTGGTCAGTATTCCAGCTACTCTTCCTCAGTCCCACACTGCTGCATCAAGTTGTTTTAACTCAGTTGCAGCCCCTGGCGTTTAGCCTTTCGGAATGTCCTGCCATTGGAGTTGGCCCATTGATACAGCTTACCCAGATCCCTCTGCACACAGCCTTCCTGCCCTCAAGCAGATTACTAGTCCTGCTTACCTGCCAACTTACTGAAGGTGTGCTAGACTCTTCCGTTCAGATCACTGACAGAAATGTTAAACAGCTGCCCTCGATACATCACCTTTTGAAAGACCACTGGGGACTGTCCACCAACTGAATCGATTTCCATTTAGCCAGTTCCTCACCTACCAAACTGCATGCTTGTCCAAGCCAGGAGCATCCAATTTCTCCAGGGGGAGATGGTGGGAAATGGTACTTGAAAATGTAGACAACATCCACAGTCTTTCACTCATAGATTAGGTTAATCAGGTTCGACCAGTCCTTCATAAACCCATGCTGGCTGTGTCTGATCACTCAGTTGTCCCATATTAGCCACATGATGACATTCAAGATGATCTGCTCCATAAACTTCCCTGGTACCAAGGTCAGACTGACAGGCCTTTAGTTCCGTGGGTCCTTCTTGCTGGTAGTTTTCCTAACCCCTGGTTAACTGGGATCTCTTCAGTTGGCTGGGACTGCTGGTTAATCTTCTGACCTGTTTCCCCACGTGTCCTGTGCGTGGCTGCCCACACAGTTTTATTGTTAATTTTAGTGCTTGGAGAGCAGTTTGCACAGATGCATTATATATATGAATGAGGGTTGTTTTCTCTTGTTGCAGTGGTTTTTGTTTTGTTTTACTGTTCGTAGGTGAGTGAATACAAAAGTTTGAACAGCCTGACAGGTTGTTTTTTTTATTTTGAAACTTTTCTTCTGCCTAGCATTTTTTGCCCATAACGTTACACCATACATTTCTGAAACAGCCAAAGAAGATGAAATGCAGTAATTGTTGGAATGCTTCATGAAACTGTAAAAACTAATTGCTGTTTTTCTTGAAAAAAGTTAATGGGTATGTCTGTTTTCTTTTTTTTTTTTTTATAGATACAACGGCTTTAAAATCTTGCACTGTTAGCATTCATAATGAGAAGGAACTTCAGTAAAACGGTGAAATTATTTGTTGATTGCAGAGGCAGGCGGGGAGCTAACTCCTTTTGTCTCAGCCTGGAACTTTACCTTTTCAGTCAGATCAATTTGTTATAATATAGATTTTCAATAGTGCTCAAGTACTTCTGCAGAAGTAGGTTTGTCTGCAGAGATTTTTCTTTTTGTTCCATGTAATGTTGCTTTATTTTTTCTTGTTGCTTTGTTGTTATTTTGTTTCTTTCTGAATCTCAGGGAAATCAGAATTTTTTCCCTTTCATTCATTGGCTTGCTTGACTTCCCTACTGTTTCCTGCAGTTGCCTGAGGTCTTCTGAGGACAGAGGATCTCATTTGGAGTCTTCTGAGGTCAGGAGAAGAGCCCTCTCACTTGAAGATGTGTTGGATCTGGCCCCAAATCTTAATCAAAATTGCAGAAAATGCAGAAAAAAGTAATCACTTGAAAATAAAACAAAGTGGCATGAACCTGCTGAGGAAAGAAAAATATATGTATATATTTTTCTATATCTATGTTGACTTTAAAATAAGTCTACTTTTTTCTTTAGCTTCACTGGACGGCTAGTCAGTTTTAATTCCTTGCATTCTGTCCTATGTCTTCCCAGTAGCAAAAGGTGTACATTGATGCTTAAACTGGGGGAGTAGATGCAAAATCAGGCATAAGCTCATTGCGGACGCAGCCGTTGGAGATACTTGCTCTGCTGCAGACCTGCCTTTGAGACCAGTTTTACAAGAGATTGCACTGAAGCAGGAAAAAGGAATCAGTTTCTGGTACTTGGGTCTGCATCACTTTGTGGTCTTTGTAGTTGTCTGGCTACTTTGCGTCTCTGAGATGCTCCCTTCCTTATCTCACGTTATGGTAGTAATGTAAGTCTTCTGGTTGAAATGTGGGCATTCTGATTTGACTAGCATGCTGAAAACAGTAATACAACGTAGTTCTTTTGGTACAAAGATGGAAGGTGAGCAAAAACAACAATGTTCAGAAGATCAGTACTCAACTGTGTTCCGAATTCTGAAAATGAATTAAGATATTTGTTTTCTGTTTCACTACCACGTTTTCTTTTTTTCCCCTTTAATTTTAAATTGCAGTTTGAATGGCTGAAATTTCCCAATTCTATTCAGCTTCTTTCACTTTTTTCTTTTGTTCTGAATAACCATCCAAAACCCAAGGGGAGAAGTGAAAATGGTCTGTTTGCCTGAGCTTCTGCCTGCCTCTGCAGACAAGAGACACGGTAGCTGGTGATGTGGAAGGGAAAGTTGCTCTGCTGCTGTGTTCTGGCAAGTGGTAGCTGAAGGTATGATGGAAGTGGAATAAATCAGACTTTCTCTAGGACTTCTAATTAATTGAGTTAAGTGGCTAAAAAGGTTGGTTTCTGCTGTATCTAATCAGAATTTGGACACAATTAGAAATGTAGCTCTGGGCTTCATTCTGCCAAGCAAGACAGCACGCAAAGGCCTGTTCTGAAAGAAATTTGTTTTTCTTTGTTTTCTAAAACTGAAGTGAGTGCTTTCCAATTGATGGATGTTTTGTGTATTTTTATCCTCTCTTCTTGTCATATATCTTCAGAACTGAGTGACAGCTCAGAATGTGTGCTAATACACAGCACAATGAGTAGAAAAAAAAATGGGTGGAATAAATAAGTTATTGCTGCTCCAGACATTCTGTGTAGACGTGTCTAACAACAGAAGTGGATGTGGTAGAAGAACCAAGCGAGCTGGTACAAAGAAACAGAAGCATACAGAATTTGTGTTTTCTGTCTTAAACGTTGAAGATGCTTAATGCTGAAAATAATAAAAGATGATATTAAAATAAATACATACTTAGAAATGTGGTGTAATAATAAATTATACTTTTGTTACTAACTTTAGGAATTGGACCCAAATGAAAAAATGTGCTGTTTTAAGAAACGGGATGTGAAAATTAGCTGTTTTTCCCTCAGCTTTGTGGTTCTGTGGGACTGAGAAAAAGAGACGAGCTGAGTGTGAATGTGCACAGGAAACAAAACAGTTCAGGGGACTGGTACTGCGTTCCCTTAAAACTCTGAACAGCTCTTCATTATCTTTCTAAAATGAAGCAACTAAATTGCATTAATCTTTGAAACAGCTCCTCATTGGATATGTCTTGGAGGTGGATTTTCTGTGTTTTTACTTTTTCTCCTGAAAATGTTATAACTTGCCTGTTCCAATCTATTTCTGAAGCTGAGAGGATTTGGTGGTCAGTACAGATGTTGATGCTGTTGTAATTTTCAGTTTTTGGAAAGAACTTTGTTGCATAATTTTCAGAAAATCTGCATTAAAAAAATATCACAAATGATAGCACGTAATTCCAAGAAGCATTTTTTTAACCTTGTGTTTTATTGCCAAAATGATAGCTACTCAGTTTCTTATTCTTTTTTCAGAAAGCTACAATCTGCCACCCTGATCACATTTTCTTTTTTTCTGAGAAGATGCTTTGCAAGCACTCTCTCCTTTAATTTATTCCAGTACATCTGAAGCCAAGTTGATATGGCAGATGCACTGTTGTAACTAGGCACAAACTCTGAAGTATGTGCATAATTTTTACCGTAATGAAACAAACACTTGTGGCAGAGCATAGGCACTGTTTTTATTTGCTTCTAATACAACTGAACCAGTTGTAAAAAACTAAGTTGTAAAAAACTGAAGAACTGTATGGAACTTGTTTCTTCTATGGCTTTCAATAAACTAAATAAGGTGACGCTTTATTCTTGAAAGTACACCATGAGCAATGTGCATTACATAGATGTAATAGTTGCTTGCAGCAGATTAACTCAGGCTTTTCATATACATAAATTCACTACTGTAGTTTGTGGAAAAAGGATTTCATGTATATATTTATAATATATATTTTTGCCGAGATTTTCCCTATTACCTCATTCACCCACAACCCCCTGGTGCCACGTTGGATACTTAATTTTAGGATTTGGGTTCAAAATGTTGAATAAATGACTTTACTCATACAAAAACTTCTGTTTGAAGCACACTTCTATTAAACATTACTATACAACAGCTGTACCATAGCCCACGAGTACATTTCTTCCAGCAGTTTCTGAAGCTAGCAATAGTTTAACTTGGTGCATTTTCCTTCTAGGAGCTGTAATTCAGAAGCAGAATTACTTGGCTTCTTTTAGTTTTTATGGTATTTCTGTGACTATTACTCAAAACTTGATCAGGATGCTGAGATTACGGTACATGTGGCAGCGTTCTCTTTCAGCTTCCTTAAGGATTTCTCTTTCTCCAACTTTGAATTTTAATTCAGTGGATTTTTTCCTGTTTGCTAATAAGCAGCTGCTGCATTTCACACCAAAGTTAATTTCCTCTCAGCGGGGAACAAAAAGATTGATAGAAAGAAGTTGTTCTGGCAGTGTGCCAAGCAAACATTATAAAGATGGCAAAGTCTATTATGGTCAGAAATTGTACAACAGGAAAAACGTGTCACAGGCAGACAAAGCATGGATTGTTATCTAGTGAAGGAGCAATAAGGTTTGTGCATAGGCCACAAGGTGCCTTGGTCAGGCGTTTATATTCTGTCACCTCTGTCCTGGGAACCTGAAAGCACGAAGCACCTAAAGGACTCATCCTACAGCTGGTGCTGGGCATGGCAGGGGGGGAGATCTTGGCATGGAAGCCAGGGAAACATAAGGGTGTTGTTGCTTCACTTGTTTGCTCTGGTCTCTAGACAAGCCAGAGCAGCGCTGTAGTGGGGCTTCACCTATTTCTGTACGAGGCCCTTGTTGGAGCCAAATGCTGCAAGCAATGTGAATTACTTTGGCTAAAGTGAACTTCTGCACCTTTGCTGCCCACCAAGCAGCAACACCTTCCCGCTTCTCTTTTGAAAGTTAAGGACCCAAAACCCACGTCAGCTTTTGGGAAAATCAGTAAGTTTTGTCTTGAAGTCTTAATAAACAAATATTTTTCTTTTTGGAATATAATTTTCCTTTGTGTTTGAGGAGAAAGAAACTAGCAGGGTATCCAAAGAGCCTAGTTCTCACTTGGAACGAAGACCTGTAAGTTCAGTGTTTCCATGGAAGTGATAGTGTTCATCTAACACCAACAAACTTATCTTTGCTGAAGCTGAATACTGATATTCTTTGGAAGTCTTCCTCTCCCCGGGCACAACTCTACCAGATGCTCAGCAACACGTGAAGGAATCTGGGCTGCTACTGCTCTTATTAATGGCTGGAGATGCTCAGTGCGCTGCAGGGCAGGATCCCGAGTCACCACAGTTGTGGATTCAGCCCACGCTGCTGCACTCAAACGCACAGCAGTGAAGCTTCAACAGAGAGGGGATGAATTCCTCCTCTGAAAGGAGTATTAGCTGTGTTTTTCTTAGGAAACTTGTCTGTCTGCTTTGATAATTATTGCTTCCATGGAAGTCAATCTTCAGGATGTCTTCTCTGTCAAGAATCACTGCAGTTAGAAAAATACGTGGTTTTTAACTTTTTCTCGTGCTTTTCCTAACCAACTGTATGCAGGTAAATATTCATAATATACTCTGTCGCCATGGCAGCCTTATGGAGAAGACTGTTCAGCTGCATGCAGATTCATGATCAAGTTGTTAGGAAAAATAATAGATTGTTTTAGTAAGGGTATACTTGTGCAGCCTGCAGCCTTGACGTGGGAGCTGAAAAGCAGGAAGCCTGAATGCTGATTCCACTCTTAGGGGGCTTCCAGCTTCTCAAGTCACTTCAAGCCATGTTTGTTGAAGATTTCTGTTCACCTAGTTCATAGAATATTATACGGCTTCATCTGTTCAGCAGGGTGTTGTGTTTTTTGTTTTGGTTGTTGGGTTTTTTTTTCAAATTAGAAAAAGAATGAACTCTTCTGTTTCTGAAAGCGTAACTTCCTTGAATCACACCTGCAGAGTGCTGAAATTGCTAATTACTGATGTATGTTGCTGGTGCTAATGAACACACTTATAAAGCCTGTTACTGCTGCTCATAAAAGCTCCAGGCTAGTAGTAATACTCGGCTTTTTTTAGTAGACTCCTTATGTGTTTGCACAGCACGTGTACTTTTGAAATATAACAGCAACATGCTATTGTTTCACATTATATGCAGTGCTATAGTAAACTTAATCAAAACAGCAAAATGCCAATAGAACAAGTTTTAAGGTATTCGTGCATTTCAAGCATGAAAAATTTTCAACAGCAGTAGTTGCTCACACAAAATTTATTCTTCCTGTAGACTTTTTCATGGCTCATAAAGAGTGATGGATGACCTTAATTTTTAGTTTAATCTCCTTCTTTTCACTTCAGTAATTTCTCTGATGCTAGCAAAAAATTAGTGAGAATATGGAATTGTTCACCAGTCATTAGTGACTGTGTGTGTTGCAGACTTTGCATGGATGACAGGAGGTTACTTGATCTTTTTTCTTTCTTTTGGGAAGAAAGCCGTGAAGATTTTTTTAAAGCAGCATTTAAATATGCACTACGTACAATGTCTCACCATATTTTTTATTGTTTCAAATAAACATTTTTCAAGGATAATTTTAAGTTTTTTCCCAGTTGTTTTAATTGGTTTCCTGCTCCGATACCTTGCTAGTGTAAGCTAATCTGTGTATTTCTCGTCTGACTTCAATGAGAGTTTGTGTTCATGAGAACAGAACAACTGGCTGCACTGTGCTGAGTGGTATCCGATTCCCCACTCCATAGGCTGAATACTGCTGGGTGACACTGAGTTTCTAGCAAATTCCTTCCTCCAGGAATATGAAGGGAATTTGAAAGGCTCTATGTTGCAGCTGCTGAGTAAAATATGCTTAGAAAATAATTACATGGTTCTACATGCAAGCAAAAAAAACCCAAAAAACAAGAACAGTAACAGAAATGAAAAATGACAGGGAATAAACTTTTGGACAGGTGCATAGATGGTTTTGTTGAGTTTTCATGTTCTAAAAACTGCACGTTATTCCATCTTTGAGCTTGGTTAGCAAATTGTTCTTTTAGTATGTTGCTATATTTCTGTTTTTGACTACAGAATACTGCATTCTTACTCAGGTCATGTTGTTATGTAGCCCAGTGGACAAGATTGTGTAGGCTTGGGACTGTTCTGCTTTCCCTCCTGTGTTGGTTGCTGCTTTATATTGCCTCAAGAACTGAAATCAGCCACTGTGCTACTCCAGCGCATCTGATAAATAAATGCTTGCAGTCAGCTGAGTTCACTGTATTTAGAACTTTCCAGAAATCAGAGATTTTAATTTTTCTATGCTGTGATAAGAAAATTATTGAAAAAGAGAGACTGTATATGTGTGTGTGTGTGATTTTTACTCTTTTTGAAGAGCCTTGTAGAACTATTGCCCATCAAAAAGGCAACTTGAATAAAACAAAGCAGGAAGTTACTTTTAGGCTGAGGTGGTGAAATGGCAGCCTCCACTTCAATTCTGGAACAGGTGCACCACTTCCTTTAAACTGTGTCTGAGGAGAATATGATAAAATCCGTGGCAAAAATGTTGTCATTTCCTATAGTTGTGGTTGATAACCTATTCCAGTTCATGTCCCCAGACTCTCATCTTTAGAATGGTTTTCTGGCCAGGAAAAAAAAAAAAAGTTGGAAAGAAAAAATGCGTACAAATGGATGGCTTCATTCAGACTGAGTTATTCTATATTTTCCTCTGAGGAAGAGAATCCATTGGCGGGACAAAATCGCTGGGGGGGGTTGTTCTAAAAACAGTCTGAGATCTCAGATTTAAAATTCTCTTAAAGAAGTGTTTTGCTTTTCTTCGTTCTTACAATAAAAAATAAAAGCCACCTTAAAAAGGTAAGTATTTTTTTTCTTTTTCATTCCAACACTGTTCCACATACCGTCAAGTAACAGTATGGAGCTTCACAAACTGAGTATGATTTTTCCTGTGATCTTCTGGTAACTAATTCCTCTCTTGGCTCAGGTTGCTGGAAAATGCTACTAAAACACATACAGATAAATTATATTTCTCCAGAGGCTCCACTGCCCAGCTGCCATGTAGTTGAGCTGTGCACGCCTCAATAATATACTCCCTCCCTTTGTGATGCTGAGATGTCCAATGTAAGCACTGTTCATCTTTCTGGGATTATGGTGCTCGTAATCAGCAGCGCATACAAGTTCTCCCAGCTCCTAAAGGCTGACCCTTAAGCAGACATTTTAAATCACTGCCTTTTTTTTTTTTTCAGTGTGCCAACCCACTCAGCTCATCAGACTACTTGTTTCAACAAGCTAAGTGGAATTAACAGACCATTTGAAATTGCTAAGGTGGAAAAACATAGGGTAAAGCTGCATTTCAGCATAATAATTATGCTGGTGGGTAGCTGATCTCTGAAGTCTCAATCTGAAATTTGCAAACTGGAGCCTGCAGACACCATCAGCTAGAGCAAGCATATTCTTTTGTCCAAGCTCAGAAGCTGGGAAAGGAGAAGTCTGAAAAGGAGCAAGGAATGAGCGAGTGAGAAGACTGTGAATTGATTCAGTTATCCTATAACCCAAAAACCAAGCTGAAATCTTTTCTAATCTTTCTAGTAATTTCTTCCTTGCCTGAATGATGACAAAAAGTAGCAATTAGATATTATGAATTTGCTGAATTATCAACTAGCTTGAAATACTGAAATATATGATGCTCTGGCAGAGTTATAAAAGATGTCACAGGTCACTGAATGACAGCTGGGCTTTCTGGAAGGAATAACAGTGAGCTGCATTCTCCGGAGTTTCTGTTAAATCACATGTTACCAAAGGTGTTTGTGTAATTTCGAAGGCAAACAGAATTTCTAGTCTGTCTTTAAAGACTTGTAAGGGCTCTGTTTAGATGAAAACTCTTGTTAATAAGCCATGTTTTTTGATCCATTTCCAATTGCAACCTGAGTCTTATGTACCCTTTTCCAAGGTAAAGGTCCTTCTACACATTGAGCTTGTGTGCAAAAGGAGAGAATAAGTCATGGTACTTTTTTCTTGTACCCTGAGGGTTACACAGGCAGAATACAGACAGCACTTATCAATCACTGCTGTGCAAAATAATCATATTTAACAGAGAGATAATCAGAAAAGCCAATGAAACTGTTAGATTTAAAGTAAGTAAAGAAAAACTTGAAAAATCTCCCAAGTATTTTGCTGGTAATTAAAATTATATTTTCATTTTGTCCCTTTTGCCTTTTGCAGTTTACTTCTGGTTTGTCTCGCTTGTTTTAAAGTATACAAGCAAGAGAGAACCAGCTTAGAAAAATGAATATAATCTTCTCCAATCTTCCATCAAGGAAAATGCTGGATGACATTTGTCTCATTGTGTTGTGTGATTTGTTTTGCTGAATCCAGAGGACTAAACTGTGGTGTTCTGATGGTCAGAACACACGCTGACTCTGACAGGATCCTCATTTAACTCAGAGTGCCCTTAAGAAGTCTCTCAAATTATGTATCATTCTGGAATCAGCTGTGTTGCTCGTTTGGAGCCCTTATTCAGCTGAGTCACATCATGAGCCTCAGAGAGCATGCATTCCTAGACGTGTCTGTGTACAGCTGCAGATACTGAAAATACAAATTACTCTAATTTTCTAATTAGTCTAATTATTGTTATTGTACCTATTGACCTACTTAGCTATTGAACTCATGTATTCTTCTAACTACTGAATTCTAACTATTTTATTCTAACTACAGCTACGCTAGTTATTCTATTAACATCAAATATGTGAAATCAAAGGCCTCTCCTAGGTATAATACAATCTCATTTTCATTAATGTCTTAGATTGTAACTCAAAATGGATATAGTAAGTTGGAGACATGACTTGAAGCCAAGATGAAATTTGGAAAGATTGCTACAAAATGCTGCACTCAGCGAAACAAGTAGACAATGGTGGTAATTGGCCAGACACCGACATAGAGATTACGTGAGGCCACAGCCAGAGTACATTACCCTCGATTATGCACAAAGTAAAAGCTGAGAATGTGATATAATTGCAAAGAAAGGTAAGTAGAATTCTGATATATAATCACAGGAATTCTAGCATGGAATTTTCCTCTTATGTTCTATACTGATAAGACCTTGTCTGTGCAACTATAACCACTTGTGAAGAGCTGACTATGAGAAAGGTGTAAATATTTAGCAGAGTTTTTGTGATATGTAATAGGATTTATGAGAACTTTAGAGACCTGATCCATACGGAAATCATAGCTGCCTGTCTGAGCCTCGTCCAAGTGCAAAGACTTGTTGCTGTGTATGGATCTTTTCCATTTGGACAGTACTCATCAGTTTAGGTAGTTGTACACATCCTCTTCTGCCTTGGCATTTTCTTAGTTGTCTTGCAATACTAGTCCTTTGTCAAAGAAAGCAGAAGGTATATGTGAGCTAGGTATATTAATGAGACAAAGCCTTATCCCTCAGATCTTTTAGCTAACTTTCAGATCTGTATCTGAACTTCCTAGAAACATTAACAAAGCTTTCAATAATTTTCCTATCTTCTCATAGGATTTACTAAAAAAAATCAGAAGACTGTCTAATACTCAGTGATACAAGCCTTTTAAGTTGCTGTTTTTTTCTATAATAGCATCAATTTTGTTAACCTTATGGTCCATTATACTCTTAAAAAAGGATAACATTTTTTTGACCATACTATTGAAGGACAAGGAATTGTGCTGCTTGCAATTTCTATAGCAGATAAACTGAAGATACAGAAATGTCCCATTATTTGCAAAAATGTCCCTTTCACTTGAGAGACACTGCTGATTTTGTCAGATGTGTGGATCAAAGAGAGCCAACGTAAGCTTTTTGAATTTGTGTGGATGTAGGAGCTTTATTATCATCACTCAACATGCAGACTGGAGGCAAGCATTTCTCTCGGAGCCTTCTGCTGGCATGTCTTGGCTCAGCCCTGTACTGCCAGCTAGTAATGCTCATCTGTTCTTCCTTCTTTTCCTGTTTCACGTTATTCTAGGTTGAACTTCTACTCAGGTAATGAGCTGGAATTAATGCGTGATCCTCACCCTTAAAAGACGTAACAGTAGTCCAGAGAGTGCAAATCACTGAATGCTGTAATTAGCAATGAGACTCTGAAACTTGCAAAGGCAGAAGAAGCTGGTTCTTGTTCCTGAGAAAAGGGAGCAAAGCAGAGAGAACTGAATCAATGGTGTCTTGGGAAGCAGGATACTTTCCAAAGCCTTATTGTTCGATAACTACGCTGACTTGATGATGTAGCTAACAGAAGGGGTCGCTAAGAGAGCTGATGTAGGAGAACTAATAGAAAGCCAAGTAGCAGAAACCCTTTGGCAATTGCTTTGTGTGGATTTATGTAACAAATCTAATTTCAGATTAAGTAATTGTTTCTCAGCTCATAGTTTTCAACTACACCAGTAGATACAAGGATTTTTCTTCCAGCTTCATTAAAACCATATGTCTGCTGAATTAACAATTATAGTGCTACTTAGCTGAAGATACCTTGTGTTTAGAGTGACATTCCTTTGATAAGGTCTTGCTTACAAGCTCTGAAGTATAACAGGCTATCACTACTGACTGGCCCTTTTTGTCATTCTCAGTCATCTTGCTGCTGAAAGTTGAAAGCCTGAGAAAGTAGAAGAAAATTATATTTACATATATACCACTTGTTAATTGTTAATGAATGATAAAGGCCATTTTCTCTTAAATGAGAAGGAATATAGAGACAGCTGCATGAGTTGGTAATATTACTTATAGTTCTGACACAAATGGAAAAATTCATTGAAAAATGTAGGCTGTTAATCAAGGCACATAACAGTTGGAATGTTTTAAATGAAGTGGACTAGGAAGTGCCCACAAAATGCCTTGCAATGACAGAATTGTGTAGCTGGTAGCTGTTACCCCATGAGCAAGAGCTGCATTTGGGTATATTATCCCAAATCTTTGCTGTCTTCAGCTGGTGTGTTTGAAAACAGCTATTCTGACAAACAAACAAACTGCGTGGGCAATTACGGCTCTGTGGTATGAAAATAAAAGAAAATGGTATCTTTTAATAGGTGTTCAACTATGAGTTTCAAAAGCACGTCATTATTCAAGGTAGTATGCAAGTGGTAGATACTTTCTGTAAATTGGAGTAAGTTTGGGTGCAGCCACTCCTTGAATCTTCTTTGAAGTTTGTTTCTCTGGTTGCTTTTTGTGTTTTTGTTTGTTTGTTTGTTTGTTGTTTTTTGTTTTGTTTGTAAGTGTATGTTTGAATACTGGCAACAGCAGTGAAGGAAAGTATTTCTGCTTACAGGTGTTTAAATGTACTGTTTTTTCTTTGCTGTACTAATTTCTTACCTGCATGTGATCAGAAGAGCGCTATCTGATAAAAATGGGTGACACTGTGTGCACAGTATATAGGTGCTAACTACAGATGTTCTTAAGGTGCACGTTCTAAGAATGTATTTTTGTCTAAGCATTTTTTGTGTTTTTGTTGTTGCTTTTTTTTCCATACAAATAATACATTTCTTTTTGTCAGTTTAGCTAACTAGAGTAGAAAGTTAGGTGTAGAGCGACTCGGAATAAATGCAGAATAAAGTGACAAGCTAGAAAATCACTATGTAGTTTTGAATTATTAGGTTTAAACTCAGTAAGTTTTATAGATTCATGGATGTCACTATAGATTTATGGTCTGAAGAAGATGATAACAAGGTCCGGAAATCTGATGTTCTTTTGAAGCTTCAGTATGTTAAAGGGATTAGATGTGACTTCTGATTTGAACTAAAGCTATACAGAGAAATTCTGCTTATAGTCCTAAATTATTTTATGTAATGCTACTGGTACAAAAGACATCTGAATTAGATAATGAGCACTGTCAAAACTAGATATACATACTAAATAGTATAGAGCATATAGTATATATTTGTACAGAATCTGACAGGTTGCCCTGATAACATGATAGCATGTAATAATAATCATACAACCTACAATGGTGTTATTCTTTCTGTCTTTGAAACAATGCTTAGTTTTGGTATACCTTTGTATGGTGAGCTAATTTTATTTACTGGGCTGTACTCTACCTTCCCTAACAACATTCCCATGTCTTCCCAAATGCTAAGTGTGTTTTTTTTTTAACGTAATCAGGTAAGAGGGCTGTATTATGATGTTAAAATCCGTGATAGCAGATCCTATAATTCATTAGTTAATGATTTCCCATTGATTTCCTAGGATGATGGGCTTTTGTTTCTAAAAGCTGTTCCTAATCTTATTTCTGTCATCCTTTCTGATTTGTGTTGACGGTTCCTTTTAAAGAATAAAGCAGATTCTCTTATGAAATCTGCTCTTCTTATATGGGATTCTTCTGCCAGAGGACTGCTGCCCTCGCACTGAGGTAGTTGTTGACATTTACCAAAACAAAACAATGTTTAATTCATATTTTTGTGCTTTAATGTCATATTCCCAAGACAATGGTTTGTCATTTCTCTGTACTGATCTAGTTAATGACAGGTAACTTTAGAAATTCCTTTCATTCTTTAGCATTTGGGCTTAATTAGTGATGTTGTTTTCATGTCTGATGATTCCTAGCGAGACCTAGAGTCTCACTAATTTCAATATGTATGTGTGTATACATGCACGTATGTTTGTATGAACATGTTTAGATATTTTTACATGTATGTACATGTATACAAACACATTTTGAGACTTACATTGAGATTGTGCTTGCTTTTTCAGTTATAGCTCCAGAAATGACTGGAAATCAAGTAACTCAAGTCTCAATAAATAAAATGATTTTGTAAGGTCTTCTCTATTTTGAATTTATCATCAGGAGGCTGATTGAACTGAGAGACCAACATTAGCTTCTAAAGCTGTAGCTGTGCTACAGTTTCCCAAGTGGGTAAAACAGCCTCCTCTTGGGAAAGCAAGAGCGTGAGATGTGTTGGCACGGAAAGGCTTTTCAGAACAAGGCTGTCCAACATTACAAATTGCATTTGCTCAGACACATTTTTTCAGTGTTTTGTGTTTGTCAAAACCCTACACCAAAGAGAGTAGATGTGTTTCTCTTTGAAAACTGGATGTGGAGCTAAGTATGGCTTATGTTGGAAAACCAGTAATAATGGTCGAGAAGATAGAAATGACAGGATTAGAATAGAGAAGTACGTAACTCTCTTCTGTTGCAAAGAGATTGGTTTCTTTTTACTAATTCTCCTTTTCTGTGAGCAATCTCGGCTGCGGAGTGGTGGGGCTCAGATATGGAGTGTGATGTTCTTGAGCTGGAGTTCACAATGAATTGCAGTGTGCTTGCAACTCTGAGTTTACAAAGCTCAGATGGAAAGGGAATGGAGGCGAAGTGGATGAAGAAAGAAAAGCAGAAATTTGCAGGAAAGTAGGTGGAGACACCCAGAGAGATGATCATTACTTCTTCCTGCCTTTTGTTCTCATGCAGTAGGGAGTGTGCAGGAACCTTAGGAGCAAATATACAGAATAATTTAGAATGGGCTGGTAGGAGAAAAAAGGTTTGAAAACAGAAATGCAGGAGATGTACTGAAATAAGTTGAAAAAATAATAAATCATACTCGTCTAGTAGATGAAAGAAGGAAGGAGGGCTTCTTCGAATTAAGGAAGAAAAACTAATGAGTACAGATGACTTGAAGACATGGTCACTCTGTTATTATATCTAACTTGATATTATGATCAGAAGAAAAAGAAAGGAAAAAACTTACCTTGGTAATATGCAGGAGAGAAGTTATAGAACTATGGAACTATCTATGAGTAGTTCTACATCCCTTCCCCCCTCAGCTTCCTGACTAATTATGCTAAGAATAAAATAATTATAGTCAGTAATACCTTTCTTTCTGGATGTAATAAGATCTCAGGCTGGTAGAAATTTGAAGAACTTCTACTGAAAGGAGGCATTAAATACTGAAAATCCTGAGTGGGTTCCCAGCTGGTAGAGAATACTGTTTCTTTCTGGTCATACTGCAAGAATCCTTGAAGTAACCACTTTTACTGTAAGCAGAATATAAACGTGCTCTGAAGTCATGTTACCAAGACAATGATTAGTCATCTATTTCTGCTGATAGAACTGATCCTTAGAGTGACTTGAGACTGTGCCCAGTTCTCCATTTCAATACTTAGAGTAGTTGCTGGGCTTAGGGTCTGTGATATTAGAACTTCAGTAAAATGAGTAATAAATGGCCCTGATGCAAATTTAGATATTTAGTCTTTGTGCCTTGAACTGCATAAACGTACCGTGTTTATATGGTGCCCTTATGTCCTGAAAGCCATCTGTGCAATGCAAATATTCCTTACTCTGGTGAATGCAGCCCTTCTCATGCATGCATGTGTGCTGTATGTAGACAATGTATATTCATTAAATGAATTGGAGTTAGTTCAATCAATATTTAAAAAAAGGGGCATGGGGGGAGTGTGTGAAGTGTGGAGGGACATTACAGACGACTGCCATTAGCCATCGTTTGCATATCAAGAACTGGAAGCAGTAGCTTTAAACAACCAAAAAGCAAACAGGAAAAAGCAAAAGATAGAAAGTGTTGTCTTTGCATAAACCTGTAAGGGTACTTTGTAAGGAGCAGCTGCATCTGATTGTCTGGAAGAGGAGAAAAACAAGCTGTTTAGTAATGTATGGCTGCATTTCTTAATTAGATTTTACAATTAAAAATGGAATAGATCAATGTCTTCCACCCACCGGAAACTTTTCAAGCTTTGATTTAAAGGAATTGAGTTTGTTACCTTGAGACATCAAATTCTTCTGGGTGCTTCTGGGAGGGAAAGATGATTTAAGATTTTTAGAGGGAGCGCAGCAGGGAGCCACATTCTGACTCAATGAACCACCACAAGTTAATCAGTGCTTTTCACTCGGTATTGTTTTCTCTTGCCTTTGCAAATCTCGTGCTGTTCGTGAAATGCTAGGGAATTGAAAGAACCGATTGGCTGTCAGTACTTGGGGAAAAAAATGGTGTTTCACAGAGAGAGAAATGCGTATAACCTTCATTTGAAACTTTGCATGTTCTTTTCAAAACTTTCCCAGTGGTCCCAACAACTAAGAAAAGAAAAATGCTCCTCGTGGAGATAAATGTCCTTCTATACCCAGCTGGGAAAATTAAGAACAAATTTACTCATAAAATAATTAAAAAATAATAATGAAAAAAAATTGCCATGAGCAAAAAGTGCTGTAAATTTTGACTAACTTCTATCACAGAGTTGAAATAAAGCACTCCTAATGCTTAAGAATGGCTTAAGACATGATATTTTCTTCCTTATTTCAAAGGCATTTGCTTCTAATTTCAAGGCAGATAGTTCAGAGAGTACACTGAGAAATGCTGCAGCTCTTGGTATGTAGTCTGGGTACACCCAGAATGTGGGGAGGTTACATTACAGATCTGAGCATAAATGTGTGATCTTTTTTCCAGTCATTTCCCGACTCAATTAAGATGCATATTTCAGCAGATCTTTGTTTCAGATCCTGAAGAAATAAAGTGGGCTTAAAAAAAAACAACAAAAAAAGAATCTGTGAAAATCTTATTTTTGTTTGATTTTGGTGTCATCACTTTGAATTGGAGATTCGCTGATCCATTCATAGGGCTTTTTCTCTTTTATAAGTGTTTTCAGTAGTTCATCCCTTTTCGTTTGTTTGTGAAGGGAATACTAATGCACCATATACGGGGAAAAATTAGGAAATATGGGGCCCAGACTCGGATCAGGATGGATCTGGATGCAAAGGATCAGGACACGAACGATCTCCTAAAAACTCCTGCAAAAAGTAAGGCTTCTGTCTATATTCAGTGCTTCATGCTTCTTGTTGGTGGTACTGCTGTCTGTATTAGTGATGTTCTTTAAGCGGCAGAGAGGGAGACTTCTGTTTAAAATATGCGGCCCTGGAACAATGCTGATGGGAATAATGGGGCTGATTTCTCCACCTGCCTTGCTGCAGATGCACTGCCAGCAATGGGAATGCAGCTGCATAACCTCTGAGTGACACCTCAGTGCCACAGCCCAGCAGCAGCGTGGGGCCAGCAATTGAGTTCACGTTTTTAATGATGCATCTGTCGCTACCATCTTAGAGCTCCTTTTCTACTGCTAATGTGATAGGAAGGATGTGAAGGTATTTGTGATCGCTGTTACTGGATTGAATGAAAATACATAACTTTGTGAGTGGCTGGAAACAATACAGAAAAGAAAAAGGGAAAAAATCAAATTCTAGCCTATTTTTTTTTCTGTGTGTGTGTATATACATATTTCCTATTTTACTTTCCTTTGAAAATCTGCACAGCTTTCACTGATGCCACATCTTGTATTTTCTGAGTTAATTTGAACCTCCAGAGGCTTGTTTCTTGCATAGTACCATACTGAGTGTTGACAGAAAATTCTTTGGGAAAAGGGCTTTCTTGATGCTTTGGGATTTTACTGTGCTACTACCTGATAGGAAATGCAGAAAGTAATTATTTATTAGTATGGTGTATGACAAGGAATGCAGACCATGCAGATGTGTGCTCTTCCCAAGGAGTTTGAAGTCCAGTGCCTTTGTAACGCTGGTGACAAACAGGGACATGCATAGTTTTAGCTGCTCTTCAGCAAATAAACATGACGGGTTTTCAAATAAAGGAGAAGGCTGCAGGAATTAAGATGTGGGCACCTCAGTTGCACTTAAAATATGCTCTAGATCTTTTTCTTTGTCATTATAAAGCCCAAATTACCAGAGAGCTTTGTGTAGCTAGATATCTGCTTGTTGATTTCAAACTGTGTATTGATGTTCCTTTTGATTTAAAGCAACAGCAGAAAACCCCATTGTTATAGCCTCCTTCTGCAAGTCAGGTTGTTAAGGGACTTCTGAGTATGTCAGTGAGGGAGAAGTGCAAATGTTGCTACTTCTTCTCAAACTCTGTTTGCAGCAGGACAGCTTCAATTACTTCATTGTTTCACTAGCTTTTGTTTCCCAAAAAATTATCTCCTAGAAACAAAACGTATTTAGTGTATATAACCATCTTATTGAGCAGTCAAAACTGCCCCTTAGGAAATCAGGCTCAGTTTGTGTTCATTCAGCTCCTTGCTGTCAGTGTGTCTGTAGTGGAAGTGCAGTCACAGTTTGGCCATTGCCAATTGCAAATCAAAGATGAATGTTCTGCAGTCCATGTACCATGTGTACGTTCAGGCGCTGGAGCACCTGTGAGCAGAGGGAAGGCTTGCACCTCTTGTTTGCTATCCTTGTGAATATAAAAAGAAGGTGCTTGAGGCCCAGCTTCTCGAGTTAGTGCTGTGCGCTTTTGGGCCTCTCTTTTGCTGAGATACTTGTTGGCTTCTCTGAAAATCGCACACTTAGTTACATTTCTGTGGACAGAATTGTCCCTTGCTATGTTCATATGCTTTGTCATTCCTGCAGCAAGATGGGCTGGGTTCAGGCCTCCGCAGAGCTGCTGCCACAAAGTTTTCTCCTTTGAGTAGAACGAAATTTCAAATTGGAAGCAAAAAGCAAGAGAATGAGGGTTCTATAATAGCTATGTGAGTGGACAGGAGGATGTTAAGGAAGAAGCTTTCCTTGTTCCTTGCATTCCGCAGAAGTGTCTGACAGATGGGAATGACGCAGCTGCCATCTCGAATGGGACTCTCCCTGAGTGCCTCCTTCCTGCTTCTTGGTGAAGAAGTCAGCGTTCTGCTTAAAAAGGAATAAATAACAAAAAAATCTTCCCGTTCTCCTGAGCCTGCAAAAGATCAATGAAACAAACTGGTTTCACTGCACTGTTTTATGTCCCTTGAATAATATGTATTTTCAACTATCATCCATACCAGAGGAAAATGTATTGGATCAAATTTTTTTCCTCACAGGAAAGCTTGGTGTTCTATTTCTAGAGTTTAAATAAATGATGCTACAGCTTTTAGGCTTGTACATGTCTGCAAGCTGTAATGTCAGGAGAATTGCAAATGCCAGAGATGATTTTGATGCTGTCTCCATGAGCTTTTAAATCACGGTACTGCTTAAATACAGTCCTTGAAGTTGCAGTTTGATTGAAGCTAAACCAATTCCTAAGACAACTTGATTTGTAGTCCACTTGAGAATGAGGTATAAAAAGATCACATCTAGGCAGAAATTTTTTTGTTCCATTATAAGGGAGAAGGCTTTTATTGATAGTTTGGTAACAGCAGTACATGTAATGGTGTAGTCATTAGGAATGGAACTGCTGAAAGTAATTGCTCTGTGAAGTTGCACTTGTTTTTTTCTATAAGGTGAAATGTAATTTCATTTAAGTGTGTGGTTGGGATGGGAGGAATACTGTATTGTTTAGAGATTAATAGGAGTTTTCTCTAGATGAAGGTTTCTTCCTATGTCTGCTATGACTTGCTAGGCCCTGTTAGAAACTGACCTGGCAGGAATCAGCTTTTGCACTGAGCTAATCAACCATCATCAAATGTGATTCAGAAAAACACTGGGAATCGTCTTGAAGAAATTACAGCTGAGTAACAAGAAAAACACAACCCCTTGAGAACTTAATAACAAAGAACGTTCTCTAGCTGTCATCATCAACTGTTTAAAAATTCTGAGGATATACAGCAACAAGAAGTAAAATAAGAAAGACGAAGGAGCAGGCAGTCCTTGTTCTGTAAGTGAATGGCAGATGTATCAATACTTCTCAGTCCGTATATTCTGAATAGCCAATATTCAGGAAAGTGGTAAATTGATTCCATGCCTCTTTACAAAATTTGAAAGAAAATAAAGAAATATCGAAATAATTCACATTAATTCATCTTAGTAAAGAAAGAAAGTGTGTCTGTGTGTCTGGTTTCATCAATGACATAGAAGTGAGCAGATGTTATTTCTGTAGTGCAAAATAATGTTTTTTTAATATAATTTTTGATGTATGCATAGGAATATGTATAGCAGTATGTAGAAATGTTAACCCAGCAAATAATTATGAGAAAAATTTTGCCCAGCAGAATGCCTTTAGCGGCCAAGTAGAGGCTATATAAGCAAAAATTTGAACTGGGAGTGAGGGAAAGATGGACCAAACACATGGACAGCTGTGTAACCGACTTCTGCAAATCCTATGACATTCTGTATTAACTGAGGATGTTCAAGCATTTTTGTAATTCCAAACCATTTTATTTTTTTCCTAGCCATTCAAAATGCAAATTACTTCAATTTCTTTACATTTTCTTTCTAAATTTTTTTTCCTCTACAGTATTTTACTCTACTTTCCCTTGCCCTCCTTACAGCATCCTGGTTTTGTCTTCCCTCTCCGTTTGCTTTTGCTGATGTGAGATGCAGAGTACCTGAACAAAACTGCACTGCAAGCACACGTGCTGACTGCTGAGCTCAGAAAAAAACATACTTCAAGATTTTGAAACCAGTTTGCTCAAAGCCAAAACCTTTATTTACAGCTGTTTATCCACATCAAAGGGGTTGGGGAGGGGGGGACGATAGAGCCAGGGGAGAGGTAATGACCTATTTAATGTGTCCTTAAAACGCGACTCCACTTTCTCCTTGATTTACTCAGATGTCTGCTAAAGACATTATGAAACTGCAAAAGACCATAAGTTTCTAACTTGACCCTGAGTCCTACTCAGTGCTATTTCAGAGTAAAAGCTTGCTTTGAAAGGACTGCTACTAATCTGAGAAATGTGTGTTTTCTAAACAAGGTAGGTGAAATATACGAAAGAACCTGAGTGCTGCATGTCGGTGTACATTGAAAGCCAGGATATAAGCAATGCTTCACTGCATTCTCAGTTCAGCTCGTCTATTTTCACTTTATTTGTTTATTTATTTATTTTTTGTGAGCGTGAATTTTAACACCAGTTCCTGGCTCAGGGCCGATCAGAGCAATAAATGTTGAAATCCCAGAGATAAAACACAAACACCAAGCCGTGGCAGAGGTGGCAGCAGCTCCACTCAGCCCTGTTAAAAGCTCAGCCAACGTGTTTGCAAGTGTTTTTAGTTTGAGGGGCTTAAGCTGGAGCTCTTCATTATTCTGGGCCGACTGTGGGATTCCAGGGATTTCTGTCAATGACACTTCTGTTAATCAAGTTTATTGCAGCATTTTCTATTGACTTAAAACGAAAACAAAAAACAACTCTCCTATGTTTTGGGTGTCTCCTTCTGATGCAAGACCTTTGCTATAGGCACAGGTATAGGTAGGTGCAGCCTACCCTGCCCTGTTGACTCCTATCACTGTAGTGTCAGCCACAGAGATGAGCCACTGCCATCCCTTCGTCACGTCTCTGGGATCACATTTGTCTGATGCAAAGGGCTGTGTACTGTCAGCAGTCCCAAGCTGCTGGGGATTATTGGGAATGCTTTCCATGTCTTTGTTCCCACTTTGTCTTTTAAGTCGGTTGGTAAAATTTCACTGAATCTGTTTTATATTGTCCTTTGATTAAACTCAGTGCAGTGTAATTTTTGGCAGAAGGCCACATGAACCTTTGCCTTTTTAGAGTGGAAGAAGTGTTGAGATTCAGTAACTACGTATAGATTGATGCAAATCTGAGGTTCAGTAGTTGGATGCAGTTTCATGCGTCACCAAAAAGTGGCCGAATTTACAACAACCGAAAACAAGTATAGTTCTGTAGAGAAGAAGCTTTTACTGATTTATTATAACTTAGTGCAGTACACAGTCTTGTTATGGGGGATCAATGGATGAGCACGTTGTTATAGATAATAAAATGTTAACGTTCAGCTCAGACGTGGGCCTAATGACCCCCTGAAAGCACTGGTGGTCTTCTTCACAGAAAATGGTATGTGAGAATGGAGGGGAAAAATTAAATCTAGATACAAGAAAAATATTGTAGCAACAAAGGCTGTTGACTAGAAGGGAATGTTTCTCAGTGCATAAAGCTCAGTGCTTGGGTAGTATTAATACTGCAGTTTGCGTATACTCCTATTGCTGAATCTCTGCCTTGCTGTTAATTCTTTCTGTCAGGAAATGAGAAGTGTTGTAGGTTACTGAATTCTTTCATATTAATGAATATACAGACCTGGACAATTTAAAAATGGAATAATTCAAAACTGCTTTACATCTAATAAAACCTAGTTTATAAAAGGAAAGGGCCAACTGAGAAGTCAACTGCTTTTTTTAAATAAATATTGTTACCCTTTCTGGTCTGTTCCTGAAGCATAAATTGAAATTCTATTAGCAGCAGTATAGTAGGTGTACAAAGGTTTCCCTTGAAGGAAAATCTATATTGAGATTTTTAATTAGGAGATTCTTGAAATGAGGCAAGTTGCTTATTTGTAAAACGGGACATGATCTCTCTATTAGAAGTGCAGGCTTTGGTACTGTCCTTTTTATCCATATAGGCTGGTGAAAAATGGATGTTTGCCTTCAGTCTCTGCAGTATAAGGGAGAAGACGGAGCATAGACTGCTGCCCTGCTGGACTGTACAAAGCAGGTGCTTAGCTGTATTTGCATTTTTCTTTCAATTTAAATCACTTATTATCAGCTCAAATGGAATAATACATCTCTTCAGTTTATTTTTATGTATCAGAAGGATTTGGAGTAAGCCTACAAACCAGAAATATCAGAGACAGACAGCACATCTTCCTTCTTAAACCTTGAAACTTAAAATAAAATCCTACTTTTACAAGTAAGCATCTGGAAAGGATTTGAGCTATTTTCTCCTGCTTATATCAATTTTCCTCCCTTTTTCTTGTAATAGAGAAAGTTCTGTTAGGGATATTTTATTTCAACCTATTTTTCTGATGATGTGATAGTGAATATTTTTTTCTGAACTGATGAATAAGTAAAGGTGTTGATGGATTTAAATTTTTTGATACAAGAAAATACTTTTCCCATTTCTAAATTTCTAAAAACTACACTGGCAATTTAGCTAAACTTTAATAATTCTCCATTCTTTAAAAAATAGGGTTTATTTATAGAATAATTCTGAAAAACAGACCTTGAAAACAATTCTTTATTCAAAGTGAGTGTTAACTATCGGCCTCTCCTGTTGAAGGTGCTGTCTTTGTCCTTTGTAATCTAAGCACTCCTTAGAGGGCTATATAATTTCTTTTGTTATCGAGAATGGAGGCATCCAATTCCATATAGATTTTCCTTCTTTGGTCTTCATTTTAAGTTTCAGTTTAAATTCAACCAAGGCTGACAAGGATGCTTTAACAACCTTAGCCTGCTAGCAGGTCATACGTGTAGATCTAGGAACTTACCAGCTGCAGGTGCCCCATACACAGGAGGTGACTTCCTGGCACTCCGTAATCAGCCGCTTGGCTTTTTGCAGGGATGCAGAGCAACTTGGAAAACATGCACCATAGGAGAATTGGTGTTTCCATGCCAAATGAGAATTCTTCTAAGCTTGTGAGGGGTCTGTAAATTTGCTTTAAGCTGATTTACACTGGCAATATGCTCAAAACAGATGGAGTACATCAGTGCCTTGACATAAAGTTTCTTAATCAGCACTGCCAACCAAAGAATCCCGACACACAGCAGAGCAGGCGCTGTAGGCACACAAAATGGAACAATAGCTGAATCACATCTATATAGTGAGGCAGGCTTTTGCTTCGTTATTCTCTTTCTGAATATTGCAAAAACTGGACAGAAGTTTCTTTTTTTCCCCCCGTATGATTTATTGCTGGTTCCGCAAAGGTATTGTGTATTTTACCTACATTAGAAAGACCTAAAAGTGACTGTTAGTTTGGATTGTACTAGGTTGTGCAGGTTGACTGTCTGCAATTAGGAGGCACGAGATTACATCAGCTGCAGAGCTGCTGGTTTCTGATTTATTTTTCTTAATATGGTTACTGCGATGCATGCATATGTGTATAACCTACCGTGTTACCTAAATAGACATTGCATGCTCTTGGGTATACAGGCAGCTAATCATTTGAGACGCTTATATTTTATGTTTAATTTAAGAAATAAATAATTTTATTTATTATGATAAGACAGCGGGGATCTATGAGATAATCTGGTTTTTCTTAAAGTAGTTTTCTTATTAAGGCACAAAAATAATTACAAAAATGCTAGCTTGATCATTTACCCTGACATTAGCGTAGTGTTAGGGGTCTTTTTAAAAGAAAGACTCCATTTAGTGTCTAAACATGCTTCAACAGATACATTACCATTGGAACAGTGTCTTCTTTCACTGTTTCAGCTCCATCTATTCCTGCACAGTTTTTGTTTTTCCAAACCAATATTGCAAATCAAATTAACATTTATGATGTTGATCATTAGCTACAAAATGTTAGATGAAAAATGTGGCACAGCACAGAATAAGGACAATATTGTTTTAAATGCTTTTGCAATGATATTCTTGCAAGACCTGTTCCAATTGGTTCATTTGGTTTTCTAACCATTTCACTCTTGCAGTTTTAGAGCATTAGATTATGTGTATAGATCTGTGTCCTTGCAATGTAACAAGTTGCATCCTTTTAGAATCTCCAGGAATTTAGAAGTTAAAATTTAAGAAGTTGTATAGTGAATTCATTTCATGATAAGTGAGACAATTGTAGCATTGATCTGTTGTGGTGTGGTTTTGTTTTTTTCTCCCCCGAAGGAGGATTAGTGTAAGATGTTGAGGACAGTGCATTTTTCTCTAATACAATAGTCTGTTGTTCGCATGTAGAAGAGATGCCCGTTAATGACAAGTGGTGTATTTGTTTTCCCACCAAGACTGACTCACAGTTTCAAAGGTCAAGCACTGTCTGATGCTGCATTTACTGGCTTAAACTTCTCTTTTCCCACACTGGGTGAATTTGTATGAGAACTACCCAGCTGCCTTTCCACTAGACGGAATGTGTCTCTAGCAGTTGTGCAGATTGTCTGCTTCACTCAAAGCACAAGTTAGAAGCTAATTAGACTGTCCTTTTAAATAATCCCGCGTTCTATGGGGCACATCTTGGTAAGCATAAGCAAATGCCTCAGGTTATGAGTTGATTTTTTTCAAAAGGCTGAATTAAATGTTTTGATCCTCACTTTGATTAACAGAGGAGAATGCAACATAAGAGCAAGGGGTTTTTTTTGTTTGTTTGTTTGTTTTTTTTTTTACTTTTTTCCCCCATTACATGTTTCCACAATTCTTTTTTTTTTTTTTTTTTCTTAAAACAATGCATGCTTCAACTCAAGAAAGAAGAGAAGAGCATCACTTGGGAGGTGCGCACTTAACCAAGAACCAAACTTGGTGCTGACCTTTGGAACCATTCTCTCCACTGTTTGCAAAGGTTGCTGAAAGATGTCTGTTCCTTTCCCTTCTCCCTCATTAAGCAGCAGGAGCTGGTTCTGGCTAAGCACTTTGTACGTCAGTCACATAGGGCCTTTTCCCTTAGCTGTGGCAGGCACTAAGATAATGTCCTCTTGTATTCAGGCAAGACCAAACTCAGTGAAGCATAAAATCAGTTATTTCCAACCAGCTTACTTTTGATTGAAGGAGCAGCTTCAAGTCTCACAGTACGACTAACTTGTCACTCACTGAAGCAATTTACCTGCTCTAAAAGGAACAGCAATTGTTTCCAAAAATGAAAACAGCCACTGTTAGAAAACAGGAGCTACCTAAACTATATAGGATTACTCTAGCATTGCTTAGGAGCTGATCACCTTTCTTACTTGTTTTGAACCTAGCTTTCTTAAAGATTTAATTAACAACACAGAAGGGAGAATGAGGTATTTATGTAAAAGATGATGCTTAATCATTTATTATAACTGTGTTCCAGAATAAATTCAGGAGGAGCTTTCAACCAGCTAAGGTCAGGCTTCTGTGTTCCTTTTAGCTTTTGAACAGTTCCTCAGGTCAGAAAGGTGAAATTATAATGCTTTTAAGAAAACTAATTATTCTTTAGTTTATTTTTAATGTACATCTTTTCCTCGAAGAAATGATGTGCCACAGAAACCCTTTGATATTATTGTTCCTGGTGTTAACTGAAGTGCAATAATTGCTTTTCCTTGCAGGCTGAGTGAGGCATCGACCTGTGAAGTCTGAGTTAAAGTTCAAGTTATGCAGCCTTTGTTCTTTGCTTTACACTACCTGCTCTGAATATATAATGTGGCCAGTAACATATCAGATAAGTTGTCTTAAAAATATATGTTTCAACTCAGAATAGATGCTGGGCAGGATACCAGTACAATATGTGTGTTTTTTTCTTAAATAAGCAGAAGGGCTTTATGATGAATGTTAGTGCTATGTCCTACTTTATAGCCAGTTCTTTCCCTTCTCTGTTTGTGAACAGATTTGCCACAGTGCTGAGCTACACTTAGAACATTCAGGCTTCTGTTATGAAAAGTAGCAAAAAATCATTTGAATCAACTACATACATCATGTGAAGTATTTTATGGTCCATGGGTTAAGATATTACATGACAAGAAATAAGACTGTCACAGGTATGAATTAACTATCCCATTAAAGGTCAGCATTGTGGTTTTTCTGCTCTTCCATCTTTGAATTATATTCCTGTCATTTTAGTCAAGATACTAAGTTTTAACAAATGTATACCTGAGCTTGGATATTAGAAAAAGTCTCGAAAAGGAAGAAGTGAAATAATATCTGTATATTGGCAATTCACTGCATCTCCCGTGAACGATTTATTAATGGGGCATCCTCTCATGTCTTTCCTGCTCCCATTTTCAGTAGATCATCGAGGCTACTTATTGGAGTACTGGAGGAGAGGAGCTTTATTTAAATCACTGTAAGGTAATCAGATTTAATATTCAATGGCATCTTGATTTCTCCAGACGGCAAAGCATTGTCATCAATGGTGTATTGATAGAACCCAGCTATAATCAGATCTGTAGAGTGGCATCCTATTCTTTTGGTGCCGCAACAGGCCACTCTGAGGGTGAGGAGGCTGCAACCACAGCTCTTTTTAACATGCAAACCCAGTCTGTGTGGAGTTGTTATTCTGGTCCATCCTCAGCTCCAGGCTTTCCTTGTGCTACTGAGTGAAGATACGATTACTCCGCTGTCCTAAGTGTGTCTATTGGTGAGTTCATTTCTGTCTAGATAGAAGTTCTCACTGCTGTTGAGGATCCTGGGAAATGGAACGCAAAGTTAAAATCCCCTAATGAAAAGTGAGTGACCAAGCAGTGTAATACAGTCACGTCTCTGTGAGACTGCCAGCAGTGGTCAACATTATTCTTTGCTTGGAGATGCTGTGATGAGATCAGGCTTTCTAAAACCCTTCAGTCTTGTGCACATATAAGAGAGAAAGGAGGGAGAAAAGAAAAAAACATTTTTAGGTGGTGCTGATGTGTTGTTATAGTAACGCATGAAGCCTAGTACTCCGGGTAAAACATTTTGAACAGTTGCCTCTTGCAGTTTTCTGGTAGCCAAATATTTCCTTTGTGTTATTTGTTATCATTTTTCTTTGTTAGCGATGCAGAGGTCTCTGGCTGGTAAATTTTCCATGCTTTCTGTGTGTATGCACTGAAAATAAATTATAAATGACTGTAGTGGTTGGGACAGAGATCCAACTAATCCAGTGTCTTTTATTCAGCGATGACCAAAAGTGAAAGGTCTGGGAAGGAAGAGCCTGTATACACTGAAGCAATACTTCACTGAAATGCTCTCCTTGTTTTCCAACCACTCGTGGCTCAGAGGCTTTGTGATCCAGAAACAGTTTCTGTGTATTAAGTCATCTTCACTGGATTCTGTTTCAGGAACTTAGGCGTTATTCTCTAAGCCTGTGTTAACTTTTAATATCTAATATTAGATGACTAAGAGTTAAATCTGAATAAAGGTTAGAACTGGGCAAATTGGATGAAGTAATGCAGTTCTGTTCTTGCTTTAACTATTATCTCACTATGAGACTTTGGGAAATCATGATCTTGCTAAAGATTTAGCTCTGTACTTGTAAAATGTGAATGATACTTAAAAGTCTTGAAAACTTTTTCTCAGAGAGCATTGTGAACAGAGCAAATAAAATATCACTTACCTTCCTCGTCACTACTCTCTATATCAAAGAACCGTGAGGGAAGCACAAACATAAAAGAGGAAAATTTATTCCCTTTAAAGAAATTGCTCAGAAGCTTGTGATATGGTAAGCTTTCTCCTGGACTCTATTGTAAGCATCTAATAGTGTAGTATAAGGCAAAATTATTTATTCTGTACCCTTGTCATAAAAACCTACCAATTCAAGAAATTGATTCTTCTCACCAAAACTGGAAAATGTATTCCATCTTGGAATACAGGTTTTGAACAAAAGAGATTTAAGTGCTATTTTACTCTGATGATGCGTTTTGTAGAATAATACAAAAAAAAAAAAAGTAAAAACAAAAAACACCAAAACCAACCAGGAGTCTTTTGAGAAGGCTGTATTTAGTCTTATGCTATAGAGTATTTACTCTGTAAAAACTCTGTAGGAACCATGGCTGTTAAGTGAGACATCTATAGGAAGAAGTCTGAATTCAACCACTGTGACTGATACGGACAGCAGACAGAGTGAGTAAATATCAAAAATACTACTCAGCTTGTTCCAAAGGCAACTATCTGAAGGTATCAACATTTTTTAACCTATGAATTCCTGGGCACGTGAAGAGCTGACGTGGTAAATCATCTTGTAAATGGTTGGAACAGAAGACCCTGGTCCTTGGTTCATGCTTCTGCTGTTCTCAGATTGTGAAAACCCAGCATTTTTGTCTATCTGTCCTAAATAACTTCTAATTTTATTCTTTTAAAGTAGTGTTTATACAGTAGTAGTAGTAGTAATCGCTTTCACTGCATTGGTGACTGTGTGTGCTTGCTGCTGTCCCTGCCGTCTCTTGAGTACAGAGATTGGGTATAAGCTTACTCCTTCTTCACCACAGGAACTGTAGAGCAGTTAGGTGGGTTCTGCAGAGAGGTTGTGCAGTCTCTGTCCCTGGAGATATTTAAGACCCATCTGGATAAACCCCTGAGCAGCCTGGACTGATCTAGCTATGACTCTATTTTTGTAGACCTCCTGAGGCCCTTTCCAACTTGAGTTATCCTGTGATTATATTCCTGCTTGGATGATAGAGGTAATTGGATGTACAGATGTGCTTACATCTGGAATAGCTCCTTATTCTTTGACCTATTGCATTTAAACAGAGCATCAACAGATGTTTTTATTGTTTTCCTCTGGCAATGCCTTTTTTTTTTTTTTTTTTTAAATTAAAAAAGACTGACCCTGCTCTCACTTAATACAAGAAAGGTCTAAGGTGACCAAATTTAGGGGGGATTTCCAGAATTGAATCCCAGACTACCAGAGACCTCCGCTGTCTCTAAATATCTGATGAGAGTCAAAGGCTTATTGGACAACATCTAAAGTGTAGTTGGAACACTTTTTCTGCTATTTTCATTTCTGCTATTGAACTGAATGCTGCTCACTGAGAAGCCATATTACAGATAAGTTTGTTTGAATGGTTCTGATCTATTTTTATCCAAAACCAAAATAGATTAATGCCTTGGAATGTAATGGAATGCCTTGAATGGCAATTTAAAATAGCCTGTTTGTCATCAGTATAAACTCTTGTGGTATTTTACCTGCTTGGAGATTGGAGGGGACTAACATCTTAATTTGCTGTAGCTGTCGCCAAAAAAACTGCTCAGCTGTTCTGTGATGGGAGGGCTGAGATTCAGACTGCCACTGCAGAGGCTAAACACTGATGGTACTGCAACCCTCATGGCTGTCATGGCAAAGTACCTTTTGCCTTTATTTTTCTTCTGTTCTTCTGCTAAAAGATTAATTCTTTTCTCTCGGTTCATTACCAAGTATTTGTAGAGGAGTTGGTGGCCCAGCGTGTGGCAGGGGGTTGGAGATTCATGATCCTAGAGGTCCCTTCCAACCCTGGCCATTCTGTGATTCTGAGCTCGTAGCCAGGACTGCTCCAGCTATCACTGTTATTTGTTTTCTCTCTTCATTTCTCTACTGGCATGAAGACAGAGTTGGCACTGAAGCTATGAGAAATATTGACAGTAAAATGAGGTTTAATTTAACAGATCCATATATTTGTAGAAACTTCTATGAGGATTTGGAAACAATAACTGAGCATATCTGCATGGATGAAAAAAGAGCCAGTTTACACACCTGCAGCTACTTGCTTTATTGCCTGGTAAGACTTGGCCACCTTCTTGCCAATAAACTCTGAGAATCCCCATGACATCATTTCCATATATTCCTTCTTAAATCTATTGCTAAGGGGAATAAAGAAGAACAAATAAGGTATACGGGCATATAAGTAAGATAGTGTACAAAGCTTTCCTATAACAGAGCAGGCAATGACTTTCAAGCTGTACCTTCTACATGAGGGCATTTCTGTAGGATGTGCAGTAAAGGAGCATCTGTTAGCATGCCCCTGCAGGGAAAGTGTATTGTATCAGATGGCATGCTAATGAACAAGTTGATAAACGTGATCTAGCATCTATTGTAAGAGGGAAACAAGTTGGGTTTAAAAACCTTTTGAGGTGGCTGTGCATATGTTAGTGTTAAACACTGCAAATGCTATTTCAAAATCGTAATTGTCTTTTTTTGACACAAGAACATTAACTCTTGGTTAATATGTTTTCTAATACAGTGTATTTTCCTGGAGGCAAAACTAGCTACACCAAATATCATCATTCCTGCACTGCTTTTTGCAAAGAATTATTTCAGTATGTGTTACTGGCTGAAAGGAGAACCCAGGAAGTAATCCTAGAATAGATAGTCTGAAATTTTGCAGTTACAAGTAGACCAAATGCATGTGAATAAGTAAATCAAAATTTGTGGAGATGGTGTGTGCTGTTTGGGTGAAAAAGTGTCTGAGATCAGATATTACAAGCATGTTTGGGAATTAAGTATTTCCCAAGTCCTTGGCGTTTGCATCATGCCTTTTTAAAAATAACAACAGAAAAGCTTGTGTAGTTTTAAATATTGAGTTCTTCAGCTCTTCCATGCGGTTAACAAAAAATTGTTTTCATGACTTCTTATAGGGGAAGTCTGGTTTGAAGGAATTTGTTTCAGTTTCGCTATTTCTGAATACCTGTTTATGTTGAGAAGTCTTTATAAAAATAAAAGCAAAACAAACCTTCATTATTTAGACACTAAAAGGGAAGTGAACTCTTCTGATATTGAATTCCAAGTCAGAAACAAGAAGTCAAAACTTCTCTGAAAGCATTCTGCTCTTTTTGAACTTTGTGTTGGTGCTCCGATTGATTTAACATTAAAAAGATAAGATAGTTTACAAAGTTATGAACTGTGAGATGCATAGTGACATTAAAATTTCAAAAGCACTATTAAATCATTTTGCAACTTTGACCTATTTCATGAGACATCTTTAGTGCTGGCTGTAATGGTTCTGTTGATGGTTGATTGAAATTCATTATATTAGCAAATCAGGTGATTTAGAACCTCTGTTCTTGTTTTATAGCTTGAATCAATGTCCTACCTTTAAAAAGGATAAACACTGCTTTTTTTTTTTTTTTTTAACTTGATGTCTGTCAGAATGACTTGCAGTTCAGTGATGTCACACAGCGTTTGTATGTATTTATCTGTCACGTTCTCATCTGGGAGACCCCAGCTTTCCAATGAGGAAAGCAGCAGGAACTCTACTTTAAATGAAAAGAGGCTACTTAGAGAGCTTCCATACATGGGATCAGTCTCTGAATGTGTCCTACTCCTTTGTCTTCTTCCTTTCATGGATGTGTGTTAGCAAAGAGAAGCCGACTGCAAATTAATTGATTTGCTTTTTTTCAGTTTTGTCCCTCTCCTCGTAACTTGTACCGTAAGGTGGCTCACATTCCTAGCATTGTTTTTTCTTATCTCCGATGGAAAAGATTTCGGGCTCTTTAAATCAATGCATCTTTGTTGCCATTACAATCAACCTTCAAAATTCACATTTCTAGCATCAGTTTATATGAGCTATTGCTTTAAAAAAGTCTGTCAGCTACACAGGTAGCATTTACAAATTGAAAGCTGAACTGCACTTTCTTAGGCAGAAAATACGGATTTTTGCACATCAGCACAGCTCTTTTTTTTCCCCCGTGCCTGGGTAGGATAGCAACTTGTCAACAGATGAAGTATATAATTGAAGTAACAATTACTTGCTTTAGAAGTTCTGATATGGAAAGCTAAGGCAAATAGAAAAATGCCTTTTATTTTGCCAGATTCTGAAGAATTATAACGTGGATTTTGCCCAGGAACAGCATAACCTCAAGCTCAAATACATAAGCCAAGGAACTGACAATGTGCTTTATTTCTTGGTTTGCATTTCTGTAGCTGGGGGGGAACCCCTAAGAACTGTTACCTCTAAAACAAATATTCCAAGCTTTGAGTGTGGCTCCAAGGCTACGTTCGTGGCATGTGAAGAACACTTTGTGTTTTATCAGTTCTGTCATCCTATGGAGCTGTAATGTAGTCAATTAATTAAGTAAAATTAAATTTAGTACAGTCAGGCAAGCATTCCTTTAAGAGTTTGCTCTCTGATGCAGCTGATGTATCTATCACTTTGCATTGTTTAAAAAAAAAAATTCACACTGCAATTATAATGAATGAAAGTGCATGTACTGCTAGTCAGTCATCCAGTAAATGAGAAGCAAGCCTTCAGGTTATTCCATCAGACAGTAGCTTAACAGATCCTTTAGTAGTGGGAGGTGAAGGTTACACGGGCAGTTGAATTTCAATTTACATTTTTAATACAGGGCTGTGCTTATAAAGGCTGCTGCTTGTTTTTCTCAGAGCAATTGGCTTTTTGTCTGAATTACATCCAGCGAATATTTTACATGAACAAAGAAAAAAATACTTGTCTCTTCTAGGGGGCATTGAGTTCTTCAAAGACTTGTGCATGTACTTAGCTTTTTGGAATCATTTCTTGCTAATAGATGCAATTAGTGACAGTGAAATTAATCATGGGCCTAACTTTGAGCATCAGTGACTTTCCCTTCAAATTATTCTTAATGGATTTTGGAGAAAGCTAAGATCACTGCCAGACTGGCAGCCATGGCAATTGCCCCCATCTCTGTGTATCTGGGATTATTAGAGCTGTGTGGGACGCTCCTGCCTGCCACGCCACTGTGGTGCTCATGTTAGGAAGGAACCAAATGGTGGTAGTTCTTGCTGGAAGTAAAAAAGGGCTAGTAAAATTAGCCTTCTGTCTTCTGTAAGGGACATTTATTTTAATTGCTGTAATACAAAATTCACTTTCATTTAATAATAGACATTTTAAGCCTCAGCTAGAACTGCCCTAAATTCTACTGTGATACTGATATCAGTGGGAGTTTTGCCATTGAACTGCAATGCCAGACAAGTGGTAAGTGCTTTGAAATTCACATTGAAGCATAGTTATGTGCATAGGAAATATAATCCTATATCAAGTATTATTTAAACAGCCTTAGGGGAGAGAACTGAGCTAAAGGAGATACTGGTACTGCACCCGTAGCATGGTTTCATTTAGTCACTACCCGAAAATGTTACCAAGTTTTTAGAACAAATATATGAAATAAATACAAATTACTGCTTTCACTTAGAGCCTCCTATAGGTTCGCTGTGTGTTATTTTGAGTATCTAAAAGGGAGCCGTAAGAAAAAAGGGGACAAACTCTTGAGCAGAGTCTGTTGTGATAGGACATGGGGAAATGATTTCAAGCTAAGAGGGGGGAGATTCAGAATGGATATAAGGGAGAAGTTTTTTATAATAAGGGCGGTGAGGCTTCAGATTCAATTAAACAGGCAATTGATGCTCTGAAAAGCATTGGCTACTTTTTTACTTTAGCACAAAGGATTTTTATTCCTTGTGGCACACGACTTTCTCTTAGCCAGGTGTTCTGTGCAGCAACATTTATTTATGAATTGTGTGTATCAACAAAACTGATAGCTGTTTGAGATGCATTCCAGATAGCTGCAGGGCTGTCAATCACTTGAAAGTAGGTACCTATTTATAGTACTCTTCTCAGGATGTCATCTGGAGCTTTCCTGTGAATTTTACATAAAATAAATTAGTTCTTACATCAGTCAGTAAATTAGAAGATGGAAGTGAGTAGCTGTTCAAATCAACACGTTGTTATCATTAGGTACCACAGATCCATATTAAAATATGGCTATATGACTTTTCTCATCCTTCCCTTGCACCTAACTTAAAGTGTTCTGGGACACACAGTTTGCTGCCTGGCTGCACTGAGCTGTACTGGCAGTTCTGGTCTCCTTGGGTGTGCTAAAGGTGCAGCTTCGGATCTTTCCTTAGGCTAGGAGATGGCATTGGGCTTGGTTAAACAATGTCCTGCTCAGACAAAGTTGTTCAGGAAGATGGGGGAATCCTTTTGCTCTGGTTGTTGTTCAGTCTTTTGCCACTGAGCTCCAACGGGGCATCATACATTTAGCCTTGATTAGCTTTGAGTGCAAGAGAAAATAGGTGTGCTGCAGTTACATAATGTTGCTCACAGAGTGCTTTCTGCGTGTGCTCAAACTGTTGTGCTCATAACTTAGTTTGAATGTTTTTCCTCGTGCATGACAACCATCCTCTTTTTTTCTTCAATGCATTTCTGTCGTTTTGTCAGAAGAGACCTGAAAGATGATGTGCTTCCAACCCCCCTGCCACGGGCAGGGTTGTCACCCACTAGATCAGGTTGCCCAGGGTCTCATGCAATCTGGCCTTGAATCCCTATGACCAAATAGCTTTTTCCTCCTGTTAAATATTCATAAATCTTCCAGGACCACTTTGCTGTTAACAAACATAAGCACAAGTGCAGTTGGAACATTCTCTTGAGAAGCAGTGCTGGCTAAGTGCTGTAGGGGTTGTCTCACTGTTGCAATCCTAGCAGTGTATTTAGAAATGGATGCTGTTATGCAGGCAAGTCTAGGAAAATGAGTTTGTTTAGGTGAGGTTTGTTTTGCTTGGCTGGGGGAGCAGTTAAGGAAAATCAGTGTATTGGTGGGACATCATGAAGTTCCAAAGTTGGGAGAGTTTGATTGTAATGTGCCTGTTTTTTTTACCTAAAAGCAAAAAGGGAATATGTGCATTAGAATACATGCATTGGAAAAAGGAAACACTAAACACTTCAATGGTAGAGCATTAGTGGAGGAATTTGGACCTCATATTTTATGGTAGTTCACAGTGATCAGATAACAAGTGGCTCCTGGGTAGCTAGAAGTGACTTAGTGTTAAGGTTTTAAATTGTGTATACATTCCAATAGAAAAACCCATCCATTAGCAAATTGTTGTTTTAATGTGTTTGCAATAAAGCTATTTCATAAATAAGATATTGGTGTATTTCTTATAAATGAGAGGCTGTTTTTACATCAATAGGTGATTCTTCTTCTAGTGTCATAAGCTGCCCCAATGACTGCAGTAAAGGGTGCATTTAGTAAGGACTCGAGGGTGAGGGGGTATGTGTGATCAGAAGTGTGTGATGCTTTTTTTCTCAGAAGCATAGAGCACAGTTTCCTTTCATTTGCTCTTAAACTGAGGGTTTTCCAGGCTTATGTTGAACCTGATGCAATGCACAAGTTTTGTGACTGGATATCTGTATAAACTGAGCAAAAGAAGCCACTGCTTCTTTAAAAGTAGTATAAGTGGTAGTACAACTGATAGAGGAAAAAAAGGAATGATGGAAAAACTACTTACATATACATAAACCCTCCTTGTGAAATGGGCTGAGATGGACAAGAATGAAACTCTTATTTAATAGCTGAATTGAGTGGGACGAGATGTACAGATATTTCGAGTCATCCCTACCAAGGTTGAAAAAAATGTATATTGAGACTGAATTGCTTCTATAAAAAGCAGTGGAATCGATGTGGATCTGAAAGAAATTAAAACTACCGTTAATCAATCATTTCTGTTGTCCTCCCCCCCCCCCCCCAAAAAAAAAAAAAAAGGCTCTCATGAAGGAGATAATTGAATAGGGTGGATAATGATAGGACAAGGGGAAATGGTTTTAAACTAAGATGGGAGGTTTAGTTTAGATATTAGGAGGAAGTTTTTCACACAAGGGTGGTGAGGCACTGGAACAGGTTGCCCAAGGAGGCTGTGGATGCCCCATCCCTGGAGGCATTCAAGGCCAGGCTGGATGTGGCTCTGGGCAGCCTGGGCTGCGACCCTGCATATAGCAGGGGATTGGAACTGGATGAGCAGTGTGGTCCTTTGCAACCCAGGGCATTCTATGATTCATACTGTTATTCTGTTAGTAAAATGAAAGTGCAATGTATGTGTTTGTAAATTGTTGTCAATTCAGTCTACTCCTTTTCTTGGTTTACAAGTTGGAATATGTAACATGCAAGAGAAAGCAATTATAAATAGTAATGGATATCATCTGAACTCTGCTCCGTGGAAATTCTGTGATCGAATTCAATGGGGAAAATGGGAAGACAATCCTGAAAGCAGTGTGCTTTAAGCCAGTTCCTCACCTGCTTGGTATTGCTTAAATCTGTAGGTGCGAGTACGAACTGCCCTGGTTGCTGGGCCTTCTGTTTTAATTTAATATGCAGTTGGACTGAGGCTTTAAAAGAGTTCATTGATTGAAATTGACAGGAAATAAAAAGTAGCTAAATTCCCTGTGTGTTTTGAAATGTTTAGTTTCTGGGTATTAGTTTGCAGTCTTTAATCAGTCCTAAATCAAGTAAAACTCTCACAGGGACTTCAGCGTGAATGAAAACTGTACCATTTGATCCATTGGCAAGGAAATTTTACAGGAAACTCTTTTCTGCAAGCAGAAGAAAATTTATGCAAGAAAGGTCCAAAAAGATGTGAAAATAAGCATCTCTTCTGGAAATAATGAAATGCAAAGTGCATTTAATTGTGATGTTGGGTGTTTGGTGAATAAGAATATACTCAGAAACAGGCAATCTGAAATGAAAATAAAATGGGAATATTTACCTCACATTGAAATGATGCTTGCACATGCTTCTAGTGGACTTTTAGATCTCAAAAAAACTTCTATCTGGCATGTAGACTAGTAGTTCTACTTCAATTTTCAGTAACTACTTCTGATGATAGATTGCTGTAGAGTGAAGAGCAAAACTACTACTACTCTTGACGCCTCAAGATGCATTCTCAGAGGGACAGATATCCTTAAAGCACCATCACTTAGTATCTTCATCAGAATTTAAATTCACAAAGTATGCAGTATACATACACACACATTTCTGCAAATAAATTTGTTGCTTTGTCTAAAATGTGACTGCATGTTTAAAAAGCCTTCCAATCTACAGCCTTGAGAGCAAGATTCATCTAACTGCTTTTTTTTTTTGGGGGGGGGGAGGGTTTAAATGATCACTTATTTTGAAATGAGGCATAGGAGGTTGGGGGGAAGCAAGATGGTTTGCAGAGCTTCCAATTCTGCAAGACATGAATTCCCAAGTTTATTAACTCTTGGTTTTGGAGAAATACTGTCAACGAAAGGCTCAACCCCTATTTTGAAATATGCAGAATGTGTAGTGAGGAATTACCTCACATAATATGGTGCTGTACTTCAGAGGTCTGAAAGTTTTGCCACTTAAAGCACAGGGAAAGTGCAGTTCTATAAGTTCCAGTAGCACAAATTCCAGAGTTGCAGTGATTTCCTTACAGTTCCTGTTGTTTTTATTCTTTCCCCTTCCCCCTTTTTTTTCCCCCTCCCTTTTTTCCCCCCGTTTTCGACCCTTAAGTTGTCAGGCTCCGTTTTTTCAGTGCTTTGAATGATTGGTAACCAAATTATTGTTTAAAAATGATCCTCTGTTAAAGGTGGGTCTGAGAAGTGAATCCCTTAGCACTTTCAAAGCATCAAATCACCGTTTTGAATTTCTTTAGGACACTGAATTTAGAAAATCTCATGCATGTAAAATGTATGAGATGAATGTTTTCTGCAAATGATGCTAAATAGGGTCTTACTGAGCAGGGGGGACATTCTCAGAAACACCATATTTGGTATAAGGAACTTTAAATGAACTTTAAGTTGTAGTATTTACAATTGTTAAATGGGAAATTATTAGTCAAAATGGTGATGATCTGGAGGACTAGTGAAGAGCTTTTATGGTGAATAAGGGAAGAGCCAGAGAGCCTCTTTTAAGGTAGTTATAATTTTCTTCTGATGAAAACAGCTGTAGAAGTGAGCATCTGACTTAAAATGCCTAGGGTTCTCCTGACCCTATGGTGTGCGATTGGATCATACTGCTTGCTCTGCATTACCTGGTGACTGGATGATGTAATGCTGCCACAGGATCTAGGCGAGATTTAGGGGAATTCTCCTCCAGTTTTATCAAGCACTGAAGCTGTGTCTTGATCAAGAGCTGTTGAGGAAACTCGTGTGTTTCTTTAAAGCCTGTCTGTATAGGGAATGGTTTTTCATCATAGGTTTGTGCATGGGAACCAAAATGGTTAATGGAGCAGAACACTCGCCTCAAGAGTAAGAGACAAGGATGGAAAAACACAGCTTCTCTTCATTTGGGAGAGAATAAGACTGAGAATTGATATGACCAAGATTCACAAAGCCATGAAAACAGAGAGTAAAATGAATACAGAGAGATGTCTTTCATCAGGTCTCGAGTATTTGGATTAGAATGGCAGTCTAGCCCAGCAGGGATAGCCTAGTGCTTCTATATTTTTAAGATTCTGTATATTAAAAATTGCATACCAATATATGAACTGTGGAATTTGTAAGGAGTTGTTTATTTCAGCTGGATTTGTGCTTTGACTTTGATAAATAAAACAGTAGGGTAGGCTCTCAGGAGAGGTGGTTCCAGCCTTGCACGTACAGCAGAAAACCAGCATCCAATAATTCTTTAGGAGATTAGGTGTGGATTAGTGAAGGAAAGATAAGAAATTTTGAGGTGAGTTGTGTGAATCTAAATGTGGCAGTGCTGGCAGATTGACAGATACTCTGTTCCCAGCGGCACAGTGATCCTAAGTATGAACTTGCTCCTTTACCCCTGCTGCCTGTAGTACCCCAGAATAGGACACAAAAGAGGAGGACTGTCATTTTTAAGGCAAATGGAATGTTCTGGTAGCTGATAATACAAGGTATTGCTGTGAAAAAGACATTTTCTAGTAATTGAATAGCCACTGTACACTTGGCGTGCTGTATAACAGTACTGGGGGAGGTGACTCAGTCTCCAAGTGGGTATGCAACAAGTGCATGCTTCACAGGAGCACTATGCTGCTCTGTCATCAGTAACTGGGGAGTTCTGATGTGCTCATATGACAAGAACCATGCTGTGTAACGGCTTGGAATCTACCTGACGACTTACAAAGGATTTTTGTCTCAGGATCCATTGGAATGGCGACACTTCCGAAACAAGTATTCTAGAGGGGATTCTCATGCTAAAAAGTTAGCTTTGTATAAGTTTCAATAGTTTGCTCCTCCTCCATCTGGGCTGTCACAAGTCCATGGGACCGGATGGCCTACACCCTCAGGTGCTGAGGGAGCTGGTGGGGTGATTGCTGAGCCGCTCTCGGCCATCTGTCAGCGCTCCTGGTTAACTGGAGAGGTCCCAGAGGATTGGAGGCTTGCTGATGTGACTCCCATCTTCAAGAAGGGCCGTAAGGAGGATCCAGGGAACTATAGGCCTGTCAACCTGACCTCGGTACCGGGGAAAGTAATGGAGCAAATCATCTTGGGTGAGATCACGCAGCACGTGCGTGGTGTCCAGGGGATCAGCCCAGTCAGTACAGGTTCATGAAAGGCAGGTCGTGCTTAACCAACCTCATCTCCTTCTATGACTGGGTGACCAGACTGGTAGATGAGGGAAAGGCTGTTGATGTAGTCTACCTAGACTTCAGCAAAGCCTTTGACACGGTCTCTCACAGGCTTCTTCTGGGGAAACTGGCTGCCCGTGGCCTGGACAGGTACACACTGCTTTGGGTAAGAAACTGGCTGGAGGTCCGTGCCCAACGGGTGGTGGTTAATGGAGCAAAGTCCAGCTGGCGACCTGTTACAAGTGGTGTCCCCCAGGGGTCGGTACTGGGGCCCATCTTGTTTAATATCTTTATTGATGCCCGAGATGAGGGGATTGAGTGCACCCTCAGTAAGTTTGCAGATGACACCAAATTGGGAGGTGGTGTGGATCTGCCTGAGGGTAGGGAGGCCCTTCAGAGGGACTTAGATAACCTGGATCGCTGGACTGAGGTGAATGGGATGAGGTTCAACAAGGCCAAGTGCCAGGTCCTGCATTTTGGCCACAACAACCCCATGCAGTGCTGTGGGCTTGGGGATGAGTGGCTGGATGACTGTGAAGAGGAAAGGGACCTGGGGGTGTTGGTTGATGCTCGGCTGAACGTGAGCCGACAGTGTGCCCAGGTGGCCAAGGGGGCCAACGGCATCCTGGCCTGCATTAGAAACAGTGTGGCCTGCAGGAGCAGGGAGGTGATCATCCCCTGTACTCAGCTCTGGTGAGGCCGCACCTCGAGTGCTGTGTTCAGTTTTGGGCCCCTCACTACAAGAAAGACATTGAGGCCCTGGAGCGTGTCCAGAGAAGGGCAACGAAACTGGTGAGGGGTCTGGAGCACAAGTCTTATGAGGAGCAGCTGAGGGAGCTGGGATTGTTCAGTCTGGAGAAGAGGAGGCTCAGGGGAGACCTCATCGCACTCTACAACTGCCTGAAGGGAGGCTGTGGTGAAGAGGGGTTTGGCTTCTTCCCCCAGGCAACAAACAGGACCCGAGGAATGGCTGCAAGTTGTACCAGAGGAGGTTTAGGTTAGACTTAAGGAAGAACTTTTTCTCTCAGAGAGTGGTCAGGCACTGCAATGGCTGCACAGGGAGGTGGTGGAGTCGCCGTCCCTGCTGTTGAAGAGGCGTCTGGACGAGGAGCTGCAAGATATGGTTTAGAAGCTTGTGGTAGCAGTGGTAGTGTGAAGACGGTTGGACTAGATGATCTTATAGATCGTTTCCAACCTTGTGATTCTATGATTCTATGAATACTAATGAGTAATGTCTGATTTTGTTAATTTACTACACAGTGCATCTTTACAACATGGCACATTGCCTCCAAGTTTCTCTAGTCCTTTCTTCATTAAATTTAACCTAAGTTCTGTAAGAGTGCAATCCTGTCTAGTGTTGGAAAACTGTAAGCAAACTTAAAGCTTAGCCGGTCAGTCGTATCGTCCCATCTGCCTCTCCTTGCTGTCTGTACTTGCTGTGCTGTAGTTTTATCCTTCCCTAAGGCATACTAATTTCTGTGTTGTGGCCTTGGTTTATTATTATCTGATGCTCTGAAGCACTGGGTCAGACAAGAGAGCTGCATCAACTGGAAAGTGACTTGTAGCAGCATTTTTTGCTTTTGCTGATTTGAGATTTGCCTGATAAACTGAGAGCAGTGGCTATAGTGAGTGTGCTGCATGGGTTAGGGTTGCAGGCAGGGGGAACGTTCCAGCTTCCTGTGATTCACTGTATATCACAGATTTTGGTTTTCTTAATTTTTCTTTGCACAACATTAATTTGGGGATTTGTCATTGAAGAGCACATTAAAATCAAAAATTCATATTAAAGGAAAAAAGTGTCTGAACTGCAGTTGCGACTGTATTTAAATAAGTAGACTTTATTTATTGTAAGTTGCAGAGAAGATCCTCTGCAATGGCAGTTCAATGAATTTTATTAGAAGGATAAATAGGCAGTCTGAGGTTTTGTTTCCTTTATCCACCGTTTTCCCAAAGGATGTAGAACTCCTATTTTTACAGTGAAACAACTACAAAGGGGTACTCAGAATATTTTTCAGTTGTGACAGAAAGATTTCTGATCTTAAAACAGTGATTCTGCTTCAGAATGAAACCTGGAAGAATTACCTGGAAGTACAACTGACATCTGATGGCACGTAGCTCAATCTCATGGATGTTGACATGGCAATGCTTAAGATCTTAGGCTGAAAGAAATGCTGGGCATTTGAGCAGATTTATTTATTTTTTGCCAACGATGAGAATACTGGGATGGTTTTTAGAAAGCACATAACAGGAACTAAATCCTAATAGAGTGAGGAGTAGCGTCTGAATCTTTGGAGTAGCTGTTGTTCTAGGGGAAAAAATATTCTGGATTCTTATATAACATCAATTAGAAATGTGAGAGAATTCATGAGCTGTATCACAGAGCAGACAAAGGGCATAAAATCCTTCCCTGGACATTGGCAAAAGCTATATGAAGCATCTGGAAACATCCAAGAATTTAAGGCAGGAATTGGAAGGCAAACAATCCCAGAAGAGTAGCTGCAGTTCCATTGCGAGACCACTTGTGGTCCTGGGTTTTGCCTCTCTTTTGTGACAGAATATGGCAGTATAATTTTTTCTGGCTGTTCCAAAACAAATGTCTATAGCATTTTGTAATAATAATAATTCTGTATTTTCTCTTATCTGATACATGGTCTAACTAAATAAAGGGCTATAAATAGATGGGTTACTGTGAGAGAGAAGTTGTCAACACATGGCTAGATTGATAATCTACAGAAAGGCAATAATGTGGCCCTGGGTGGTAGGTCTCATGAGTCTAGAAGTAATGTCTGAGAAGACAAGGAGACTTGGTTGGTGGAAAAAAAAAGAAAAAAAGAAAAGAAATGGTTGTACATATTGTTTTGTTCTTCAAGAAGAATAAAGGCAAATAGATGACAACTGTAGACCCGCACACATTGCACCTATTTTCTGCTAAGCAATGATGTTTCAAATAACCTGCTACTTCAGGCTGGAGTGCCTTGTAAAAGCAGAATTATTTCCTGCAGCTGTGTTATGGATGTTGAGAATCGTGTGATTCTGTGACTGCCAGTCTCATTAGAGGCTCTATGGAGATCAATAATTGGTATGACAAATTATGCTTTCATGCTGGAAAACAGATGTCTCATAGGCTTCTAATTAAAAAATAAATAAAAAAAAAGCTTTTCAGAAATCAGGGAAGATTTGTTACAGATACATTCTACATTTCAATTAAATAATCCACTCTGTCAAGCTTTGAGTTGTAAACTCTTATCTGCGTTCTTTAGTCAGTATTCTTGTTTTCATCTTTCAGCTTTCCATGGTTGTGGATTGAAGCCCTTTTCTGAGCAGCATCCTGCCAGCAAGGCCATACCAACTTCCATTTCTGTGTCCAGGTAATTTTTATGTGGGAGGATTTGTGACTGATGGAAATACATTTGAGGAGTCCGTGGGCTTCCCTCATGTTATGTACTGCTGCAAATAAAATTGCAGCAGGGGTAAATGTGGGTCTTAGTGTCTCACAGTGGTGCCCCAAGATGGTCCTCCTTCCAGACTGGACATAGCCCTGTGCAAGCAGCTTCCTTCTTTGTGAAGGAGGTAGGATTAGGTAAAGACATAAATTAGGCTATGATTTAATGTTTTCTTAAATCTGAAGAACATGTGTGAGCTTTCTGTTTGCTACTTCTTGAGAATCCCTTTCACGGGAACTGAAATCCTCCCAGATGTTGCTTGCAGCCTACAAACCTAGTCCTGTTGCTGCAACCAAGCAGGAACCAACCATGTGTGCTTGAGCAGGTGATACTTAAACAAGAAAAGAGTACCTGTTTGCCCTCACACTGTTTCAGGGGAGACACTCGTATGAATAAAAGGATATTCTGTGGCACGGGGGCATAATTCTAAAAAATTAAATCAATTTATGAGAAAAAGAAGAATTTGGAAATAAAGTCCTGGAGTGATGCAATTCGTTGTTATAGCCTTTACGGAAAACATTCCTTTGAAGTTAATTCTCATGGAAATATTGGTTAAAGTTGCATGTTCTTCCCTAGAAGTAAGGTATGATTTTGTTAGCTAACGAACAGGTCATTAACATTCAGTGCCAAAGTCGTCATTTTTGCAGAAAGTAATGTAATTACAAAGTGTCCGGCTAGGAAGAGGGCACGTGGCCAGAAATGCATGGGTTATCATCAAGATGTCAGGTGTTCCTCAGCGCTGAGAATCCGTCATCCAGACAATGTTCTGTTTGAGTGCATTTTAATGAGCACTGCTGAAACTGTGAACGATCTGTCAGCACTTTTATTAGGCATCTTATTATTAAAGAGTTTATAGCTTGGCTGTAAAACCTTGCTGTGGGCTAAAACTAGTTAAATAATAGTTTCAGAGAACTGTTTGGTGCCAAATTTAATTCAGATAGCTTTAGGCATTTTTCCATGTTTGCATCAGAAGGCAATATGCAAGTTCTGATTGAAATCTTTGGAAGTATGGCAAGGTAAAATACAAATGGCCTAGATCTGAAGCTTTACTCATAGCAGACAGTAAGACAGCATAGTATTGTAGAATGTGTTTCATGTATAACTGTGTACAGTGGCTGCAGCAGTGGACTTAGTATTTCGGAGCAAAAGATGAAGACCATAGTGAAACAGAATCCTGTTTTGTCTGAGCCGGGTCTTTAAAATCAGAGCTACCCTGAGGCTGGCCGTGAAAAATGTAATTGACTAGCTCTGACAGGAATAATGACTTAATTTAAAACAAAAACTATTACTTTAAAATGCTGCTTTCACGTTACTTTTTTCCACGTTGCACGCAGTAAACAGCTCGGCAGAGCAATTAAATTGCAAGGCTCTTGTTTGTGGAACAAACGCTCTCATTTTGCACATCAGCATACACAGTTTGATACAGATTTTCTGCCAAGTCAAAGGAACCATTTTTCAGGAGGAGGTGGCATCAAGTAGTACGTCATGTTATTGTCACTTCAAGACTTTGGGTGTGGAAAAGTATTATTCTTTAACTTTATAAACACAGCTGACAGAGAAGTTGCATAAACCTGTAGCTAAAGAATCTAAGCTTAGAAAGATCAAAGAGGTAAAAAACAGCAAGTGGTGTGTGAAGACCTACTGATGTTTGTTTTGTTTCAGTCCGTCATGCAGTACATGTTGCATCAGTAATTCTCCGCCTGTCAGCAGCTGCCTGTCACAGGCAAATTCCTGAGGGTGAAAAATTCGCCTATTTTCTTGTCAACAGAGCCGTGTCTGGAGCAACTTTTCTAAAGTGATCAGTCTACCTGGGCAAATGTGCTGAAGAGATCTGTTTGTTTGGGAAAGCAGCTCTGTCGGGCAGCACTGTCATTGATCGCATGCCCCAGACTGTGGTCTGTCTGATGTCCGCTGAGCTGTGCAGTATGCTGAAGGTAGCTGTGGGCAGGTTTTATGAGTTGTTTTTGTTATGGTTTTTGGTTCTTTATACATGCTTGGAATTCAAGGAAGAATGTCAAAGCCAAGGGAGTTTCTCCTTTGTTTTTCTCATTTGCCTTTCTTCTTCATTACTTCAGCTGTTTACCAGCTATGGCAGCTGATGTGTTCCGATTATAATGCAAAACAGATGAGTCACCTTGCAAATACTCTCAGGCTGCTTCTGTGGAGCATAAGAATTAAAATAAATACAATTTTCTATATATATAATGCTTTTTACGCATTTGAAAATTTTTGTATTAAAAAAAATAGCAATGGGTGAATTTGGGATGGAACCTAAGCATCTCAGTTAAGAGTTGTATTCTGAAAACAGAAATACTAGTAATTTGCATTAAGCTATTCATTTTCAATCAAGTATTACAGCTTTTCTAAATGTTGGACAATGTAAGAGTATCTACAGTTCTTCCATTCCATTCCAGTGAAGAGTCCTCTCTTTGGTGATTTTCAGTTTGAATCATTAATATCTGCAGGTTATTACTCTTGATGAGGTTTCAGTAGATTTATGAGAAGACTGGACTAGATAAGGGATTCGTAAAGATTTAGTTCTCTCTATTCATTGGGAAAATTAGAAAGATGATACCCAAATTTCGAGAATCTCTTGAAAGTAAAGCCATTGGCACTTAAGCTTTAGAATATATCTTTCTTCCTGTCTTGGAAGAAAAAAAAATCCTTGTTTGTGGGGGCAGCTGCACTTGGCTTCAAGCGTGTGGTTCAAGGTACTTGTGCACTGAAAACTGAACATGTGGTAGCTGAATTGCATGGCTTGCAGGAGTTTAATTCGCAAGATGAAGAGTATTTACACTAGTGATATGTGGACAGAGCATTTTTTTTTGTGCTGCATAGTTGAACATAATATACCTTTCAGTACTTGTTTCACGTAGCTTAATTTTTAGAGAGGAGATGGCTCCAAAATTTTTGGTGTCTGTCTTTGCAGAAGTGTCGTGAATACTTAGCTGCTGTTCTTTCTGTGAATATTTATTATTTCACTTAAATTCCTAGCAAACTAAATGTGAGGACAATGGACATAAAGACTCACTGCACAAACTTCAGGTACAGACAAGTATAGATAAGTGTATCTAAGAATGTAATTTAGTCTACAGTATAAACTGAGGCTTTTTTGAAGTTCAAACCATGACTTAGTGCTGGGTTTTTCAACAACTGCTGATGCTCAAAGATATTTTGGCCTGGGCTTCTAACTTCAAGTGGTCACTGTAGTGTTTATGAGTAAACAAGATTTTGTCTGAGCTGATGGCTAAGGGATGCTGACTTAATAACTGTGTGTGTCTAAGCTAGAGCACTGGGTACAATTAATCCTTCTAAGAAACTCACACATGTGGCAGTGTGTGCTGCAGCTTTCTGGAAGCTGATTGTCTCCCCAGCTACTGATTAAGCAGAGCACATAAAGTCCGGGTTCTTCTCAGAAGAGACAGTAATTTACCTCTTTCTCTGTACGTGGAAAACAGTTTTTCAAAGTGGAGAAAATCCTGTTACTGTTGATCCCTTTAACCCCTTTTTGGTTTTGATGAAGCCTGCACAACAACTTAGAAAACACAGGGGCTGGCAAGAGGGATGCTGGCATACAGGGTGATCACCTTACCTGTGCCTCCTTAGGCCGTCACACCAAATGGGCAGGGAAATCTATGATAACACTGAATTTATGTTTCAAAGCTCAACTTTATGGGAAAGTTCTTTGAATTTTTAAACAGTCTCATAGAAAATTAGGAATAGCATTTGTACTGTCAGTTACTTTTTAAAAGTTTCTTAACGAGTTCCTGGTACTTTTTCTCCAATTAATTGTTCTTATTGGATGAACTGTAACTTCAAATGTGAATTTTTCATAACTTAGGTGCTTTCTTGTTGCAGACGTGGTGACTGAATTGTAAGAAAATTAAAGTACATGTTTAAAAACCGCATATTGATAGAGTACATATACATCCAGTTAAATGCTTTAGTCTTGACATTAAAATAATTGAATTGACTGAGGTAAACAAATGTCACTCTGGTTTTAAGTAAATTCTCGAAGCATGAGCTAGATATCTCATTTATGTAATTGCAGATCTTTATCCTGTCTTTTATGAGAGTAGTGAAACAAATGCTTTGCTTTTCAAAGCAGTGAAACAAATTCTTCCAGTGAAATGATGTAAAAAGGGAGGTAAAAATGATGTTCTGTTCTATATGCACCCTAGTGGCTGCTAAGGGATGGAGAGCAGTTAGTCAAAGGAAATCTGAAAGAAAAATGATGAGAATACTTAGAAAAAGGGAAAAAGAAAAAAAAAAAAAAAAAGCCAGAGTGTTTATGTTAGTTTAGACTGTGAGAAAGGGAGAATGGAGACAGTGGTCAATGAGCAGAACACAAACTACCATGCTTTCAGATTACAGTAATTTTGGTATTATCTACGCTGCTTATTTAAAAGAGTTTATAGGATTCATTCATAGTTCTAAACCTTTTCTGTTCTTAATTGTTAGATTGTTTAAACTTTAATACCTGTAGTTATGCAACCACTTTGGTATTCTGAAATATCTCTGTGCTGCCAAAGTATTGTTTAATAAGTCCTGTTTGTGACGATTGGACTATTCCTCTTCCTATAGCTCAAAAACTGACAAAACCCTTAAGTTTAACAAGTGTGACTTTGATATATCACAGTCCATTACATTTCATTTAGTTATCCCATTTTACAGATAGAGATTTCAGTCAACAAGTAGATTAAGTCAATTAGTCTGGGAGACTGAACTTTATACAACACACTGAATAGCAGAGATCAAGATGCTGTTACTGTCAAGTACCTGCAGCAAACAAAAACTGGAGTGGGAATTGCCTGGGTGATCATAGAATAGGTTAGGTTGTCAGGGACCTCCAAGAGATTTACTTCCAATCTTTTGCCAGTCACCAGAACAGGCTGCCCAGGATCCCATCCAACCTGGTCTTGAATGCCTCCAGGGATGCAACACCCACAGCTTCTCTGGACAACTTGACAACTTGTTCCAGTGCCTCACCGTCCTCTGAGTAAAACAATTTCTTCCTAACATGTAACGTAAACCTCTCATCCTTTCATTTAAAGACATTCCCCCTTGTCCTATCACTCTCATACCACATAAAAAGTCATCTCCTTTCCAGTAAGCTCTTTTCAAGCACCGGAAGGCCACAATGAGATCTTACCAAAACCTTCTCTTTTCCAGGCTGAACTAGCCCTTCCTTCAACCGTTCTTCACAGGAGAGGTACTCCAGCCCTTTGATCATCTTTATGGCCCTCCTCTGGACCTGCTCCAACAGCTCTGCATCTCTGCATCCTTTCTGTACTGAGGGCCCTAGAGGTGGATTCAGTACTCCAGATGGGGCCTCACAAGAATAGAGGGAGACAATCCCCTCCCTCTGCCTGCTGGCCTCTCCTCTGTTGATGCAGCCCAGGATACTTGTTGGCCTTCTGGGCAGCAAGAGCATGCTGCTGGCTCATGTCCAGCTTTTTGTCCCTCATGATGCACAAGTCCTTTTCCACATGGCTGCTCTCAAGCAGTTCTTCTCCCACTCAATACTTGTATCTGGGATTGCTTCAACCCAAGTGCAACACCTTGCACTTGGCCTTGTTGAACTTCATTCGGTTCTCATTTGCCTGTTTTTCAAGTGTGTCCAGATCCTTCTGGATAGTGTCCCTCCCTTCTAATGTGTCAGCTGCACCACTCAGATTGATATTATTGGCAAACTTGCTGAGGGTACTCTCAATCCCACTGTCTATGTTATTGATAAAGATGGTGAAGAGCACCAGTCCCAAGCTGGACTCCTGGAAGACACCACTTGTGACCAATATCCACTTGTGCATGTTGCTGTTGACAGCAGCCCTCTGGCTATGACCATCTAAACAATTATTTACCCACCAAAGAGTCCAGCCTTCAAATCCATCTCTCTCTAATTTAGAGATAAGGATGTAGTGCAGTACCATATCTAAGGCCTTGAACAAGTCCAGGTAGATGACATCGTTTGCCCTTCCTTTGTCCACCAATGCTGTTGCCCCATTACAGAAGGCCACCAGATTACTCAGGCATGATCTGCCTGTGTTTAAGCCCTGCTGTGTCCTTCTTGGATCACCTCCTCATCTCACATGTGCCTTAACTCTTCCAGAAGGATCTGTTCCATGACTTCTCCAGGCACAGATATGAAGCTCACTGGTCTGTAGCTCCCTGGGTCTTCCTTTCTCCCTTTCTTGAATATAGGAGTGGTATTTCCCTTTTTCCAGTTGCTAGGGACTTCATCTGACAGCCATGCTTTTCAAAAATGATGGACAGTGACTTGGCAACCACATCAGCAAGTTCCTTCAGAACCCTGGGGTGCATATCATCCATCCCCACAGACTTGTACACATTCAATCTCATGAGGTGGTCTTGGACTCCACTCTTCCACTGGGAGGGATTTTGCTCCCTGAACCCCACTTAGAAGTTCATGAGTATGAGAAGCATGAGTAGCCTGACTTGCTGTGAAAACCAAGGCGAAGAATTAGTTAAGTATCTCAGCATTCTCCACATCCGCAGAGGCCCTTTTCATTCATCAGAGGAGGAAGTACACTCTCTTTTGTCTGTATTTTCTGCCCAGTGTATCTAAAGAAACCTGTCATGGTTTTGTGAACCCTTCTTGTTTTCCATGTCCCTCACCAAGTTCAATACTATCTCTTCCTTGGCTTTTCTTGTCCTGTCCCTGCATAAGGGATACATATTCCCTTTTAGAGTATATTGTTAGTTCCAGTTTTCTCTTAATCTGGTTTCTCATTGAAGAGTGTGCCTGACAGCTGGAATTGTTCTTAAATTTTCAAACTAAATAGGGATGTCTTGAAATAACAGTGGAATTCTCCAAAGGGAAGAAAAGTTAAGGTTTTTTGACTCTTTTTTGAGAGTGGAATCCATGCTTGTCCTTTTGCTGTTTTTTTTTTTGTTTTTGTTTTTGTTTTTTAATCAAGGACTTCTGAGTTTATTTTAGGTGGGTCTCTCTACCACATTCTTGTTACTCCCGTCTTCATTAGATCTTTAACACAACTGCAGCTGACGTTTTGTTCTTAGTCTCTGCTTTCACTTGTGTTCAATTTGAGTGAAGTGACATTATAGTACTTAGCTGGATTCCCTTTGTCTCCAATTCTTCCCATTCTTCCAGTTTCCCTGACAACTTTCAATGAAATACTCTGTTAAAGGGCTTTCTGAGTTCAGTTACAAGATATTGCACTTGGAGTAGAAAAGCAAGCTTGCTAGAAAGAAAACATGAATGCAAATACATGTTAAATTTCTTTACCTAAAAGTTCATAGGGAACTCCTTTTTTTAGCTCCTTTTTTTAGCTGTGATATAATGAAACTACACAGTAGAGAGAGGGGCGTAGTATGTGAATGTTCACTGTGATCATAAGGCAGAAGACCATCCAGAGAAAAGGAAGATGGCCTCGAGTTGCAGATTTATGTTCAAATCTATGTTTGATTGTTGTTTGGTGGCAATGAGAAGGTCTTAAGTTCAGTCTTAGAAACAAGATCTGAAATTTCATTAGCTTTTCTTTTTCCTAGTGCTTCAGCAGAAATTGCAGCGTGGTGATATGCGTTGCTCCTGAGAGAAAAGATTATCTACGTTTTGGCAGAGGCCAGGACACAGAAAGAGCAAATGTTGCATAAACTGACTTTATGGGAGAGTTGTGGAATCCTGTTGCTTTGCGAATATCCACAGCTTCAGATGAGTTGGCATCAGCAACTTCACGTTTTCCTGAGCCACTCTTGGTTTTTAAGGAGAAAGGAAAATGGCTTCGTAACACAGTTAATCTCCTTGGCATCATATTTCAGGCACTGCCAATGTTACGTGAATGATGCTAAGCTTAGTAAAGCAGGTATTGAGCCATTTCCCTGCACAGTAATAGACAATTTGCTCTTAGTGGATGGAAGAAAAAGTTTCTTAAAGTACTTTAGGTACCTATACTTTAAACACTTAATTTTTAAGAACTTAGAAGTACTTCTGGCAACTAACAAGTAACTTTATTGGAAAAAAAACATCACATTATAAGAAAGCATTTATTAGGGTTTTTTTTACGTTAAAAATGTGTCCAGTTTTCATCCATTTGAATTATGACAAGCACTTCGCAGAAGACGAATTTGAAAAGATAGAGAAAATATTCATGTCAAGAAGTATATTTTAAATATGAGTATAGCAAGTAGATGTGTATACCTTCACTGCATCTATTCTCTTTGCGTTTTCTTATGTCCCCATTCTGTCAGTCTGCAGTCTTAAACAAACAGATCCAAATGTCACTGATATTTTTGCTTAAAAGACAGAATCTGTAACCTTTCAGGGAGTATATTAATAGCTGCAGCAGCTTGGTATAAACAATCTCAGCATTTTCCTTATGCGTGAAATAAATCTCTTTAAACTTTCTTTTCTTATTAAAAGACATTGTTAAATTAAATGATGCATTATTAATAAGCGTTGTTTTAAATTGAACCTAGGAAAGCTAACGCTCTATATGATCTATTGCAAAAAATAATCTACATTTAATTTCTCTGTCTGTCTGCAGTTCTCCCGTTTATTGTTCACATGGCTGATTATTTTAGCTTGATTTTGAATGTTTGCTCATTCCTTTGCCTATGTATGCACATGCAAATATGCATCCTGCTCTCTTGCACTCAAAAGACTCTAATATTACCTTCTTAGCTATTTTTCTCTGCTATCATTCTAAGTACCTGTTCAGCTAGATTTCTTTGTTTTCCCCTAGGTTGGGGGTAAAATGGACAGAAGTCTTGAATGAGACAAAAGTGGACTGTGGTAAAGGAAGCAGCTGCATTTCCTTCTTCACTGAAGCAACATCTCCAGAAGCGTTGCTGCACTGAGTATCAGTGCATTGCAAGGTTGTTCTTAGCCTGGGCATGCTGTTATGTCCCATGGTGGTAGAGAGGGACTTCAGTATATGCATAGAGCAAATTTTTGTGTCTGCATCCTAGGTTTTTCTGATTCTTACCAAATTTATTTAAAATTCCTGTATGAAAAGGTTGGTTATACAGGTATTTTTAAATTAGTCTGGCCTGTATTCTGAGACAACAAACCTCAGCTGTAAACCAAACGCATTGGGAAGCATCAAGACTAAACAAAGGAGCTTACCATTTATTTTTATTTCTTAAAAGAAAAAAAAAATCTCAAAGCATTTTAATTTGTTAATTATGTATATTAACACATAATAACCTAGAAAGATTGCTGAATCCAGAGGTGCTGCTCCGGTGCCCTGTGGTTTGAGGAGTTATTTAGAGGAATAAACACAATGTAAGCTTTTCCTATAGCACTGCTTAGGCCTTTTTTAGTCTCTGCTGAGGTGTCGTGCCAAGCCAGGTAGATCTTTGGCCAAACACAGTTACAAGGTCTTTATTTCATTATTTATTAGAAGTGTATCTACTCTCTTCATGTAATGTTATTGAGATATATCATGGTTTTTTTTGTATCATATTTTCTTTCAAACGAGTACTACTTTCTTTCGAGCAGCGTTGTAATGAAGGGGGAATTACTTAGGAAAAAAAACAATTTGTGCAGTAGTGAGAACTTATATTTGGCCTGAACTAGTAGTCATCTTTTAAATTGATTGGTTTCATTATATGACAGTAATGTTTGCAGAATTATGACCTGATGATAAATTTGCTGTACAAGTTAGACATTGAATACTTCTTTGTTTTCTGTAGCCTCATATCTTCTCAGTTTTGGAAGAAACAACTTCTCTGGATGTTAACTTACGTTTTCAGTTCTGGTTTTCCAGAATATATACATTGCCTTGCATCTTTTGGGTTCAGTCAATGACCATTGCATCCACGTACACAAGAGATCAAAGATGTAAAATAAATCAATTTATCTTATAAATGGAGGACACCGATGTCTTAGTGGAGATTTAAAAAAAAATAAATTAAAAAAATCTAAAAAGAAATGTTGCTAATGGTTTTGTTCTTTTCCTTTTTTGAAAAAATATAACATATGCTTGAACAGCTTTCATATAGGTGTATGTGGATGCTTTGAAAAGGTACAAAGAAAATGCTATATAGCTAAAATAGGACTTAAAAAATCTGTCTAGCATTCCAGTAGTCAACAGAAATCTAAGATATATTACTATATCCTTTGACTCTTTCCTCTCTTATATATATTTCTGAATCCACATTCTACAGATTATCTTTCAAAACCGTTTATGAATACATCAGTGCCTGGTGGTGAAATTGATCATGAAGTGATTCAGCCTTATCTGTGATGCTGTAGCTGAGATAATTGCTAATGCAGAGGCATGGTGCTGCGGTGGGCTGACACTGCCAGCGCTTACAGCATGAGACTTGGAGCTGCAGCAAACCTGGCGCTCTTGGGCTAACCCTCATACACAGCACCCAGCTGCTGTGCTCTGGGAGATGCACCTCATCTGCTGTGCTCTGCTCTGAAAGCAAGGAGTGGTTTTGCTGGGGAGAATGGCACAGTGCTGAGGGATTCTGAAGACACTTGAATCAATTGATGTATTCTGAGTGCTGGCTGAGTTGAATGTCTGGCAGTGAGTCTGGCGTGAAGGCATTGTGCTTCAAAATAGACTACAACCAATTTTTTGTGGAAGCTGTTAGGAGTCTACTTCTATACTAATGTTTAGATTTTAATTGCATCTATCTTATGGTGCTCAGGATGATACATTTATGCCCCCAGATTTCTGAAGAAGTATTCTGGCACGCTTATGTACTATGTAGCAATAGTAGTAGGGATTTTTCACAAGTAAATTGGTAATTGCAGTTGTATCAGGCTCTGGTCAGCGAATTTTTCTTCTTACGATTCTGAAGCTGAAAAGAATTTTTTCCTTTGAATAGAAGATGTTTCATTTGAAACAAAGAAAAGTTGGCAGAACAGCAGCAATGCATTCCTGTAGGTGAAATTTCGGAATAAAATGAGGGACGGGACCATGGTGAGTTCCCTTATCCCACAAAACATACAGTAATGTGGGGCTCGTGTAACTTACTGAGATTTGGATGCTGTAGTACAAGAGGCTGCTGCTTCCTGCTCTAAGCAAGAAGTTGAGCTCTTAAATCTCAGTTTCCCGACTACTCTAAACAAAATAACCTCAACTTTAAGACTGTGGGTGATCCTTTCTCTTCATAGCTTTTGCTTAAAACCCTTAAAAGTATCCACTTGGTCTTAATTTACCATCTCAGATGTTTGCGTAAATCAGGAAAACAATTTCCTGCATCTAACCCTGAGTGTTTCTTTTGGTATTAAAACTAGCAGCATTTTGCTCTTGATGTCCAGCTGTGTAAATTTGTTGTTTGAAAGTGGAAGCTTTGCATTAAGCAATTGGATACTAAGGTTTTTAAAAGTAAATGATGTGATCTTTGTAACTCTTATCTTATTTTGTCAATCAATTCTTTTGATTAAATGACAGTTTTTCTTTCCATTTATCGAGCTTTCCATTTAGCATAAGAATTTTGTATTTTTAAGATTTCAGAGTAGACTTTTTCAAAAATTACTTCAAGCTGTGCATCTTTGACAGTTGTTTATCGTGGAGATACTTTTTTTTTTTTTTGTCCAAGTATAAATGGCCACAAATGGTCAGACAGAATAGGATGTAACCTGGAGTAGTGTGCTCGATGTAGGACTCCTGTTAAGCCACACTTCCATATTCCTTTGGGAATTTTCTTTGCGCTATTACTAAAGATACATTCTTTCTTTTTGCCTTCTTTGAGTTTTATTTCCATATTGAATAATGCTTCTCTTCTAAATTCTAATGTAGGTTTACATTATTCTTAAAATTCTTTTTCCCAGTACTCCTTGATTATGCAGCTGTTCCATCAGATGTTTCTGGTCTTGAAATGCAAGTTCTGCTAAGTGTATTGCTTATGGAATGGAAAGGAGTTCTTAACAGTAATAATTAAAAAAACCCAACCAGTTACTCATCTTGTTTAAAACAAACAGACTATGATATGCCCATGAAGTGTTTCTTAGCATCCCATAATGTGCCAGCCAAACACTGTCAATACAAGCATATATCATGTGATTAACTATACATTAATTTATCTGAGGAGTGAAATATAGTCTTGACTGAAAATTATGACAAATCTATTAATGCCAGCAGAAAAAGAATTTCCTATGACTCCTTATCAAAATCCTATGCTTTTGAGATTTAGTGTTTGGTTTAGGAATTATATGTCCCAGTCATTTAAATCCACCTATCACCAACATACTTAAACCTTGCTCTTGTAATATTTGCACATCTTTTGGGCCAGAATTCAAGAAGAATGTAAGTCGTCTTCTGAACAAACTCCTGTCTGCCTTTCTCATTGCTAGAGCAAGCAAGTTACTTTGATGCAGGGAAATAGCTTAGTAAAATATGTATATAGCCTCTTTCCAAACCATTTCTCTATAGCTTATTTGGAAAATGACTGTAGTAAAGAGGTATTGCACTTACAGTAATTTTTTTTTAAAAGACATTTTCTATTTGCACATTATTTTTAGTTCATCATACAGTAATGTGTGATGCAAGAAATAACAAGGAAAAATGAAGTAGTTCTGTTGTAAACAACTCTGTTGTAATGTTTTTATTCTTTTGTTTTAGTTTTTCCTATTTCATTAACGGAAGCAGAGTATTTATAACAGTTCAAAAAATCCTATTATAGAAGTATGTATAATAAATTAGCTAGATTTCAGTTAGCTTTCTGTTTGCATTTGAAACTGTCAAGTCTTTGAAAATTGAGGGTTTAATATGTGAGCAAAAAAGGCAATAAAACTGAAGTGTTAGAGACCTTTGTTTTCAGGTCTGCCACTATTTCCTTCTGTCTGAGCTCTGTAGAACTAACAGAAATGAGAAATAGCTTCAGACTGCTCTTTGAACCGTAACTAGTTTATTTTACCACACAGGCAGGAGAGGCTGAAACTGAGGCTTGGAGTAAGTATATGCTTACTCTAGGACTTAAATACATCCACACCATGGTAATCACCCTTTCCATGTCAGTGGGTCTGGTTTTCCTTTTTCTTTGACTTATCAGGTTCTTGTTTATTTGCTTTAAACTGAACCATTAAGAGCTTCCCAGGCTGCTGAATTCATCCCATGTTCTCTTCTTCAGCTGTTCAAGGTAACTGCCACCTGCTGCCATTTTGTTTTCTAAAGTGGTGCTAGAATTTTTGTAAGATGCTGCTCAGCTTTTGTGAGTTTTAGGACTGTATTTAGGATTTGGGTTTTCCGTAAAACTGTGAGACTTTCTAAGTCAAATGCATTTAAAAAGAATGATGCTTGCTTACAGCCATGCAGATATCATAGATGACATTGACAGGTGTTGACTCTTTTATTAATGTATCAAATGTACTCTGCTGATATCTAATTCTGCCCTACTTGTTTTAATTATGTGGCCAGTTTTCAAACTTGCAAAGCCCCGTTTGATTTGGTATCTGCTTTTATTTCGTGGGTTTATTAGTATTTGTTCAGGTTCACTTGTAAACTAAATGCCATGTTTCTCAAACCCTTGTTTTCATCAACAGTTCATCTGAGAAGTATCTTTCCTGTGTCTTTTTCTGTGCCCCTGTGATTTTATAAGCATTCCTCTTCAGACCTTATGAAATGTCCTTTCATATTTTCTTGGGCATTTGCAGGTGTATTTAATAACTTATTCCCTTGAGCTTTCTTGAAAGAAACAAATAGTTAAATCACATGGCTGCGTATATGAAGTATATGATGCTTATTCTGTGAAAGAAATTGAAAGGAAATTATACAGCTGCATTGTACTCCAACATTATATCAGTCTGCATTCTGTGATACATAGAAATTGTGGAACAAATGATTGAAGCTTAGGAAAAAATTATACAGGATTAGAATTGATTCTGTCATTATAATTGAGTAAGATAAGTACAGAAAATTTACAAATGCAGAACTACAGACTTGCTAAAGTATAAAATCATTTAATTGATGTTGCTATCAGTTTCTCTGGAATTGAGATATGATTTTGTGTTGTTGTTGTTTTTTAACATCACTTTTGCCAGAATTTTGCTATTTTATTAATTTGTAGAAAATCAGTCCTTTTGTACTTTTTGGGGAAAAAAATATTTGCTACAAAAAACTGAATATGTATCATTGGACGTGCTTGTGCATTTTTAAAGGAGTAATTAATCATACAAATGATATCAGTGCCTGACTTGTCTCTGTTGTTTTCCTCCTCTCCCACCAAATAGAGATCTATTCCCTAGCCTCCATCTTCCTTGTCTGAAAAACTGTTTTGTTCAGCACTGTTGTCAATGAATGACATGTTTGTCATTAGACATTATCCACATATCTTTCTTTTTTAAAAATGTTCCTTCCTTTCTTCTCTTGGGTTTCATGTTGTCTTTTCTTTGGTGACTGCTTTTATGAATAAATGATTTTAGTTTTTTACATTTCTGCTAGAAATTGATGTCTATCATCAGACAACGTGAAACATTCAATGTTTTAAAAAATGTACAATCCTTCAGGTGTGAAATATTAACTAAAAGTAAATCCACAGGTTGTATAATACCATTTTGTAATGAATGAAAAAAATGTGCATTTTTACGTTAGGAACAGCCATGGAAACCAAGTATATTGTTCTCTTCAAAGACAAGTTATAGAAAAAAGATATTAGCTTTTCTGAAATTCTTGGAAAGATCTTAGAAAGCTGTGTACCAGGTTAATCTGTGTCGAGAGATGACAACTGAAAGACATCTTCTTACAGGAGGTCTTGCACATCTTGTGCTTGAAATTTATAGATCCTTTGGAGGTACTTGGGAGGTTGGAATGAGGAAAGAAGCAGAAATAAAAATAAAACATTTTTAGCATTTCCAACTGTATTGCTCTAGTCACTATTTGTTTTATTTATGAGCCTATCAGACCCAAATGCATACTCACTCTTACCTGTGACAAACTGGCAAGTGGGATATAAAAATGAAAGATTTTTTCCCTTTGCTGATGGCTAAAGAATCATTGATCTTCCTTAAACTAACATTAATCTTAGAAAGGCAGCAAGAAGCTTATAGGTCTTTCATGCAAGCTGAACGTGGTAAATTGGAAAACAAGAGAAAGATCCTTTTGTCCATATTCCTTACCACTGGGCATATTTTATAACGCTGGTTGCCATCTGATTATAGCTTTTATTTGATTAAAGTTTCATGTTCAGAGCACAACTATGGCATGCTTTAAAATAATTAGCTTAGGCAGTAGGATACAAAAACTGATGAGAAAATTGGACTTATTTTGCTGAATGGATCATTAATAGAAATAATATTTGAATGTGGGACATGATTTAGCGGACAATTGTTAGTTACAGCAGTATGGTTAGGTTGTGGTTGGACTTGATGATCTTAAAGGCCTTTTCCAACCTGAGCAATTCTATGAATTCTAATGAATTCTATGGAATTTTAGAAAATGCTCTGAAATATTCAATACAGCAATCTCTAGAGAGAAGTTCCAAAGTAGTGACAGGCAGTATCATATTTGCTCGGCAGATCAAGTAATTTAAAAGAGCAGTGTGTGGAGGTGGTTATATTTCAGCTTTCTGAAATCAAAGTAACCTGACTTGGGAGTATGATATGCAGATATTTTTGGGGACTAGACTGGATGTTTTGAATCCCATGTCATCTGAATTCCTTTCTGTGCATTTCCCAATCCTCAGTTCTGCATGAAAACTTTAAGTACCTTGTGATGGCTGCTTTGCTATAGTGAAGATGGACTTGCTTTGGTAAAATTGGATTTGGATTCCAGTTAGGACCCAGCTTGTGCACCTGGGTCCTTTGTCTGAAAGAGATATTCAGATGTGTTTTTTATATAAGTGATTTTGCAGGTGGTTGATACTTCTCTATAAGATGGTAAGTACACACAGACCTTGCATCTAGCACAGAAAGGAGTAGAACATAGCAACAGAAACTGTACTTCCTCTGCAACAAAAGCAAGTTCCTGTCATGTCCATTCCCCCAGCTCTGCTTAGGCCTCCAATTCTATCACACAGACATAAGCACTCATTTAAATGTTGCAGCTTACTTGTAATTTCTTCTTGTTTTTACCAGAGAGAAACTTTCTTGATTTTATGTTACTGGAGAACAGCCTCTAAGCTGTCGTGTTTTTCTCAGATGTAGACCAATGCAATGTCTTACTGCAGTTTGACTGCTCTCACCTATATCATACCTTAAAAGGTGTACAATGGCTAAGAATGAATAAAATGCCTTTCACGGTTTTTCTTCTTGGCTCTGCTTTTCAGAAGAATATGCTCTTGATTGCAGTTTTGCCTATGCTTCTGAAGTTTGCTGATATTCTACATAGTTGCATATTTCTTTTTAAGTGTTTGAAACTGTCATTGAATGGTGGGCCAGACTATGTATTCATATCGCAACCTGAGTGACAAATATTTTTGTAATTTCAAGTTAAAGAACAAATTCTGATTTCTGTGCACGACACTTGTGCTTGAAGTACAGCGTGTCAAGCAGGATAGCCCATGTCAAGCTGGCAGCAGCCAGCAGCAGTGAAGTGCAGACCAGTTGGCTGGAAGTGCCCTTTTGGTTTTAGTCTCGTTGCTTTCAGCTGCTAAGCCAGGTGGCCTCACTGATGGTTGTGCCTACAACCATCTTAGAGGAGACACAAGCTTTTATTTATCCTCAAGGTCAGCATGGGATAGTCTTTGCTAGAGATACAAAACGTGTCTTTAACTCAACATGATGAAGCATTTCGCAAATAGCTTATGGGGTAGGAGAAGGGAAAAGTGCTATGGATTTCATCCTAACTATAATGCAGCATAGGAAAAGTGATGGTGCCTGCCACTTAGGGCACAGTGAATGTTTTCAGATGACCGAATGGAAGTCAGCCAACATTTCTTGCTTCAGGTCTGTGTGAGTCTGTGTATCGTGGTTTTTCCCTCTTTTTTTTTTTCCCTGAATTTCTTCTGCTGCTTTAGAATATTAGCGCTTATTACAGAAGTATCCTTTGTAGTCTAAAGTACAGCAACAGAAATTGAGTTTCTGAGTTATCTTAACTTTTTAGGCAAGTTAAAGCTTTAATATGTAATTATATTAGAAAATACTGTAAAACCATGTGGATGACCTTCTGTTCTTGTTTATCACAGCATGCAAGGCACCAGAACAGCACAAAGCTGCACTAGCGCAGGATCAGACTGGACAGGCTGCCCAGGGAGGTTGTGGAGTCTCCTTCTTTGGAGATATTCAAGACCTGCCTGGACGCCTACCTGTGCGACGTGGTGTAGGGAACCTGCTTTGGCAGGGGGTTGGACTCGATGATCTCTGGAGGTCCCTTCCAACCCCTACGATTCTGTGATTCTGTGACTTTTGGAAACTTTTCAGTACTGTGAGGGTGGTCAGACACTGGAACAGACTTCCTTTGCCCCATACATGTCAGTGTTCAAGAGGCATTTGGATAGTGCTGTCAATAACACGCTGTTTTTTGGTTAGCTTTGAAGTGGTCAGGCAGTTGGACTTGGTGATCTCTGAAAGGTCTTTCAAACCGAACTGTTCTAATTTTCGCTGACTTCTTTATGGACCCATAGGTTACTTTTCTCCTATGTGCTTGAATATTTTGCACTGCCGAGTGTCCGTTAATTAATAGACTGTATGACAAGAGCAAAACAGTACCTTGTGGTAATAAAGCAAAGGAAAAATAATCAACTTCACATTCTGTGATTTAAAAAACTTCTCATGGCATTTTCACTTCAAAGGAAAGAGAGGCGAAGTTAATCGACTGAATAATATGTTGCAAGTATGAGAGAACAGAACCAATCATTAAAATGAATTGCATCCATATAGTCATTTTATGTGTCCTGAGATACAATGGCAGGCAAAACTTTACAGAGGTGATTTGTCATGCAAGCATACATGGCAGCGAATAAGCAATAGCAGAAAGTGATCTTTGCCTTGAGGCAAAGGATAGCATCCACATGTCCATCAGCTGCTGACTTCAGGTGGGGCAAATGTGATGTCAGGTTCTCAGAAACAGTGCTGGGAGAGGTTTGCTTCTCAGAAATCAAATGCTTCTTTCAATTCCCTGGGCCTGCACTGAATGTCTGAAAAGTACTGCTTGGAGAAGATGGAGGTGTGCAGGATGAATGCTAGTTACGTGTTGGGTCAGGGCTGCCATGGGTCATATAAAACTGAGAGAAAAGGTAGCTGATGCTAAAGCTGGAGATGATACATGTTAAATGATAATGCAGGTTAGTTAATTTCTGCATTCATAAAGCAAGGTTAAGAGAAAGTAATTTTTTAAATGATTTAATTTTTACTTGCAATGTGTTTTGTTTTTTTCTGCAAGTGCTGGACTCGTTTATTTTGTCAGTGCTTGCACGTTCAGGTGCATGTGATGCCAGCACCATTTGTAATAGAATTTCACAGCTAGTAGTACAGATACTGCATCAAGTCTTCTTCATCATAGTTTCCCAAGGAAACTATGCCCTGGGAGGGGTGGGGGGCTAGGTGCTTACATCAAATACATCTACAGTCTCCAGATGAATTTCTCCTGGGCCAGGTATTCTCTGAAGATACTGACAGTGCTTGAATGTCTAAATAGGCAAGACATTCATGAGAAAAGTAGGAGCTAACAACAAATGATGTGAGGTTATAGATCAAGTACTGACCAATCCAAGTCCCTCTATTACCTATTGGGTGCTACAACCTCCTGATTGTTTGTAGAGAGGTTTAAAAACATGAGGTTTTCTTAATGTTAGCTGTTTTGGGGATGTTGTGAGCACTTTTACTTTTCAAGGAATAAATAATAATAATAATGTATGTATAACATTACACTGGATCTATAGAATGTTTAGTGTTTCACTGTGTTCTGAAATATTCCTGTTATTGTGTGAACCATGTAATGCAATTTCCATACCATGTATTTTAATTTTCTCTTCCTGGATGGCAGCTGGATTTCTATTTAGGTGAAGCTGGTTTTGAATCAATGATTTTTTTTTTAATCATGGTAGCTCTTTATTGTGTAAATTAAGGTTTTTAAGGGGGGAGGGGGAAGGGGGAAGGGGGAAAGAGCTTTTGAATTGATGATCTGCAAAACTTTTCCATTTTGGATGTTTGTGAAACTAATGAGTAACAATGAGAGGAACATTTGAGTTTTGATATATGTTGGAATTTACTGGTTCTGTAGCAATTAGATCCAGAGGAGACAGACCAGACCTTTAAAGTGATTTAGGGTCTGTCTGGGAGGCAGAAATAGTTGTGGCTGCCTTGCAGTGATGTAGTTCTGGTCTTGTCATAGATGAGTTGCTGAAGCAACCTTGAGCTTATTGATGATCTTGAAATGGCTCAGGTCATTAGAACTCAGCCAGTAGTCCCACTGTTTTTCACATCAAATGCATTTGCTAGCTTTTTAAATCACAAGTTTACTTTATGGTAGATTTTAATATAGGTATTGGTGGCACATTTTTGAAGATGGTAATTTTCCACACATTACAAATCAATACAAACATAAATCTTTTTTGGCATTAACAAAACATAACAGATTCTTTTATTGAGACATTAAAAAGAACAGAGTCTTCAGAAATGCCAGAAAAACATTCCTTTATATAATCTAGTCATTTAAAAGGAAATTAGGTTGTTATTAATTATTTCTTTGTAGCATTACGTGGGAGTTCTAATTGCACAAGTGCACGTTAAACATTTCCAAGAAATTTATGTAGCAAACTCCCCTAGTTTGTCATAGCTTTATGTAATACTCGAGTAGATTTAAAAATCATCAAATCCATCTCTTCACTGTTTCAGAGAAAATAAAGATTTTTTCCTCTAAGCAGAGCTAATAGCTTTGAGAAATTTTGATGGCTGTAATGGGCCAGGCGTTGTGTTGTGCTGTACAGACAGAAGAAAATCTTTCTTCCTAAAGACAAAGCAAGTGAGAGTGGGTGGAAGAGAAATCCAAAGTAAGAATTTATATCACTGGTAAGTGGAAGGATTAGAGAGGAGAGCAGATGAGAAATGTATTTGTATGGTATGCGGGAAGAAAAAATGGAAGAAGGAAAGGAACAGAGAGGAGGTGGAGGTGAAGAAAATGGTTGATGCATTTAGTCAATTCACGCAAAATAAAATCCTTTGCAGGTGATAAGTGGGGGTGCATCTGAAGAGGCAATTTTAGGAGTCAGTTTAAAACAAAACAAAACTGCTGAACCACAAGTATAAGAGGAGCAGAAGAGCAAATGTCTAAAGTGAGGAGCCAGCTAGACAACAGGAATGGGCTGAAGATGTGAACAGTGCAAGCAGCAGATACGGTGTGAGAAGGATTTGGTGATTGATAGGTAAGATACTGGGGGTAAAGGAATAAAAAATGGAATCCATGGACTATGAAATGCCACAAACTTCCTAGGACAGAGGAGCAGGCAGCAGATGACTTACTGGAGATACAAGAACCTCTTTTGGTGAGCAGAAAATTGTGACAGCAAGAGAGATGGAGCAGACAGCATGTGCCAAAATAGTTTAGGAGCTGATCAAAGTGGAAACATTAAGTGTTCTGGAATTGATTTGGAGCAGTGGGAAGGAAAGAATAAGTCAAGCCTGATGCTTTGGTGAGATGCTCACGTGGTCAGTGTTTCGCAGAGGTGGGGAGAGTTAGTGCAGCATAGAACTCAAGCCTGGTGAGGGCAGGGCAGGGCAACCCAGGCTTTGTGCGCTCTGTCCAGGCTTCCAACTTCCTATGAGCTTGAAACAGCAATTTTATGAACTTCTGTCTGCCCACCATGTGGAAACTCCTGTAGAGTGTAAGGATGCTAGAGAGAGCTGGCTATGTACACAGTAGCTGATGGCAATATACAGGGGGAAAATAGAAAGACTCTGAACTACTGAATTTCAAAAAAGGATAAGAAGGAGGAAAGGAAGAGGAAGAAAGGACTGAAAATGGCATCAGTGCATGTGGGGAACTCTACAGTCTGACTCCCAGGCCACTAGCAAGGCAACCTGATCTAGCTGTGGTGTCCATGTTCACTGCAAGGGACTTGGACTAGAGGGCCTCAGAGGCCTCCTCCAACTCTAAGGATTCCATGATTCTATGAAAATGACAATAAATTATGAATTCAATGAGATGATGATGCATATCAATTAATAAGTCTCATAATGAAGACACATTTATTTTAGAAATTATGTGTAAAGTAGGTGTTCTGATGAGATGTCCAGCTTTTTTTATTTGGTGCTTTTGAACAACCATCTTTTTAGAAGCACAGGTCTGGATTCCTTTTCAAGATTTTTTTTTCTTTTTAGTTACAAAGATGATTGCAAAGGCTTCTGAATGCTTGGCTTCCTCAAAAAAGTACTTCAGGTTCTCTGTAATGGTTTTGAATACAGGATTAATTCTTTTCCATCAGTAAGATATTATATTGAGTATAATATAATTTTGATAGCTTATCGCACAGCTTAGTTGTGAATGTTTACATGCAAGTAATTTCTCCTTCTGAACGTTGACATATAATAAAATAGCTCTGACATCTTTAGCCTTCTAAAGGCAAAAGTCAGCCTAACTGAGAAATTGAAACAAAGATGCTTGGCAGTCTTACAGAAAAAGCAGCAATTACTGTGGAGGAGAGATGTTCAATGTCTGAATAGTTGTATTCAGGGTGGAAAAAGTCCACATGTTGCATGGGTATGCAGCAGAATTCTTTAAGATTATTAACTTCTTGAATATTCTCGTCTTGAATATGTCAGCTTCCTATTTGTGCATCACATGGTCTACGTTGTCAGTAGGAAATGTAAGCTATTCCTGCACTGCTTGAGAAATCTGATTACCATCTATTTCACCATCAGAAGGATTTTCTCGAAGCAGCATTGAGTGATTCCAAATGGTGAAATTAATTCCAAACAAAGAAATCAAATCCAAGTCCTCTCAGTGCATTTAAGGCTATATAACGCATGAGTAGGAGAGTTTTTACTAGTTTCAATTTTGAATGATTCTAAAATCTCAAAGGGTAGACTGGTACATAAATCACTGAAACATGGTTAACGTGGACATTATCCTTAAGGAGGTGGGATTTGGGGATGCAAATGCACATTAAAACCTACTTCTGTCTCTGCACATTTATTTTTCCTCTTTATTTTTTTTTAATCCGAATATGACACAGAGTTAATAATTGATTCTTATCACCCCAGCCAAGATTTGGACTCTACTATAGATAATTACATCCCTTCTTTGATGAAGAGATAAATGAAAGGACAATAAAGTCACTTTCCAGTGTTGACATAGGATGCATATAGATTGCAGTGTGAATTGAACATGAGCTGAATGGAGTGTCTGTAAAACAGAGTAATCTAGGAGTAGCTCACAGAACTGTAAAAACTGTTGTTCAAGTCCTAGATGTCCCAGATGATTTCAGTTACCATCCAAAATAAAAATTTAAAGAATTGCTGTCCCAGAATTTTTCACATAGAAAACTCATCTAAAAAGGAAAGTAAGAAATGAAAGTGGGGGAACTAGAGTTCATTTCTTTGTAGATTTAGCCCAGAAAGACTCATTCAGTTTAGGAAAACTAAAGTGACATCTCCAAATTTACGTTGTAAGAGAATACATGCAGGTATAACAAGGACAAGAAGTTAGGTTCTTTTTCATACTGAAATTTTGTTTGTGTTTTCTAGTGGGAGTAGGAAGATACAAGTATTGTATCTCCAGACAATTTTGTTTTGCTTGCTCTTGTTAGATGCAATTAAGGATACTGTAAGAGCGTAAAATAATCCTAGTAGTTGTGGTTTTAAACATGCTGGTTCTGAAATAAATTCTCAGTTTGGATTAGATTATAGTTTTTCACTTTTGACTAAGATATTTGCGAGGATTGGAAGGAATGTCTCCAAATAATGGCTGAGATTAGCTTGGTGCTTTTTGCATTGAGTCACACACTCTGGCAGAGGTAAACACTATTGCCCTCTCTGAATTGTATTTAGTGAGGTTTTGGGGATTCCTTGCTTTTGAAATTTCATCAGACATTTAGGTCACATTATTTTCTTGACCATAAGGTGGCCTATGCTTTTGAAATATGTACTGAATTTAATTTGCATTCACAGTTAATTAATTAATTCAAATGGAGTGGCTTTTCCTAAAGTATTAGGAGATTCTCTTGGAAAAGATTTTAGATTTCATTGTGTTTTGTGTGGAGTGCTAATGGTTGGTTGCAACTCGTGTTCAAATGTCTGGAATTGAAATCCTGTCTTTCAGAAGGTGTTTCTGTGTGGAATAAAATCACATAATGAATTCTGCTCATTTACTGAGGAGTCATTACTCGCATCAAAGATAGTAGATTTTAAATCCATGCCTGATGCTACAGGTTCTGGAGGGGTGATGAACTGTGACATGAAGCTCTGAATAACTTGAAGCTTAACAGCTGTGAAATTGCAAGAAAACTCATTTATTTTAATATAAAAGTAAAATAAAAGTCTTTGCATGGGTTATGAATGAGATGCTTTTGCTACCAAAAATGCATTTAAAAAAAAAAAAAAGAGAGAGGCCTCTATGAGGACATGGAAAGTTTTATCATATTGTTTGAGCTTAGATTGTCTTTCTCACTGGGTATTTGGTTTACCTGTTAAGGATAATTGCTAGATTTTATACAGAAAATCCATTGAGGTTCAATAACAGTATCACTTCACTGGCTTCCAAAGCAACATTATGTAAATACGCATTAATGAGCTCACACCAGGAGAGAGAATTCAGTGAGGTTTTTTTCCTTGATCGTATGCATTGTCTGAATTTGAATTCCAGATCTGTTGTTGGCATGACATGTTTTTGATAAACAAGTATTGGGACTTAATGAGCAAGTATGGAGGGTGAAATATCATAGTGGGGGAAACAAGGCGAGAATATCAAAATGACTCTAATGGACAGTGATGTCTCAGCAGCATAACTTTAATGTCTTACACGAAGAATCTCTGTAGGTAGAATGGTAATGCTCTTTGGTCTGATAGTTTCCAGTCCTCAGGGACACCTAGTAAAGAATCTTTGAAATGTTTTGTATCAACCTTTTTTCACATCCCTTGTCAGCTTTAGATGGTTCTTTTCTATTTAGTTAAATGAATTTCACTGCTGCTGTGTTTTCTAAATGTAGTTCCACTTCATAAAAATGACACTATTGGGTCCTATATTTACTTCAGTTCAGCAACTAAATGTCAAGTATATTTACTGTTGGAAGTGTAGCTTGATAAATCCTCTATCTGAAAACTCAGGCTAGAATGCAAGACTTGTGTTGTTTTTGGTCTTCTGTGTCCTTCTTCAGTGATACACAAAAATTTCTGCAAGAGAAATCAAAATTTTGGGCTTCTATACGTATAGACCAGAATTCATTGAACAGCTGTTTTGGTGATGCCTGAGAAGGAAAGTAAATGAATTTTCTTTCCCTTATCTGGAACAGCTACATAGAGGCATTTGTCACTTAAGCTGAGATATGGCTGATTGTCCCCAAGAACCAAATCTGTACTGCAGTTTGTCAGTATCTGTTAGAAACTCTGTGGATGTATACTCCCTCAGGTGCAGAACTGTATCCAGTCTTTGGGTGCTGTTTATTACTGAGACCAATTCACCCTAGAAAGATATCAACTGTATCTCAAACTATGCTCTCTGGGGCCTGATGCTAAGGATTATGCCTTCTAACTGGCCTTCCTTCCTGAAATATGTACTCATCAACTTAAATTTCTTCCATCTGGAACTAGTTCTTTTTCATGCTCCCAGGAATTCCCCAGGAGATCTGGATCCTCCAGGTTATTACCTGGCAAAGTCTGAAATTCAGGGCATGCAACTGTCAAAGTGCAGAAGATGCACAGAAAAGAAACTGAAGAAGAATCAAGAAGTATGTGCAAAACTATCCTTCCACTATCCATGTCATATCAACAAGCCTTTGAGTTCATGCCTTCCCGTTCACTGGGGCCATTCTCTCTTTCTTTACCTCCTTAGTCTCGTCTTCAGGCTCACATCTCTTTTCCAAAGGCACCACTGTTCAAAACAGGAGAGGCCCAGCTGTACATGTTAAATGGCCTTTTTGCTTGGCTTCCAATCCACTGTGCATGATTTACTGCTTGTATAGCAACCTGCAGTCCAAATCAGGAGCATTTTTTCCAGATGATCCTAGGCTGAAACAAACCCGTTTTCTTTGTGGTGATTCCATCTGGACAGACAACTGTTCAGAATAGTAATTCTGAGTCATTATCAGCCCAGAATATCCCACTCTAATGTAGAGATCAAAAGGCAAACAAGTGACAGTAGAAAACGAAATGAATATTCAGAAAACAAAATGTGGTGTGTTTTTAGTCAGCTTTAAAGGAAGTTTTTCAAGGAAGTTAAAGCAGCTCAGATTCCATGTTGAATTCTGTGGGTTTTTCGTGTGGCTATGCAATACATGCTGAGGCATATATGTGTGTGGCAGTGGACTCCTTTAGTTGCCTGTGCTGCCTTGGTTAAGAATGGAACTAGTCACAATAATTAATTAGTCAGCATCACAGCAATTATATGCTTGAAGAAATATTTCTAAGCACATTTCATCTGCTAATAATTAAAAAACATGGAGGATGTTTTTGGTAAAAGTTATTATAATGGGTTATAATAAGAACAGATGTTATTTAATGAACATACTGTGCTTTAATGTTTGAAAAGCAAAGACATGCAGCATTTGTTTGTACGTGATTTTTTTTTTTTTTTAAACTATCTCCACTGGGAATGGAGGGAATTGATAACATTCTTACTATTAGCATGAATAAGTTTCACTTGGGTGAGATGCACTCTTTGGGGTTTCCGAAGTGTTATTTCATTTTGCAATAACAGAGCCTGATTTTTATTTATTAATTTCAACTCTGAAACATCAAAACATTCTTGATCTTCTTTAAGTGCTAGTTTTTCAGAGTGTGCCAATCCACAGCAACTGCTACCACGGCAAGGTGTCACTGAATTGAACACGGCTGTAAATAAAAGTACGAGCAACTGATCATCCAAAATGTAACCTTTTGTTAAGGGTCATAGCCCTTTAGAAAGGGTGTGACACTTTACTGTCTTGGTCATCATCAGTCATTTGTTTAGCTGTTGCTAAAGATAAATATTTCTTCAAATTCATTCAGTTTCTTAGAGACAATCTGCCTATGAAAGGATTGGATAAAAAATGGTGCTGAGCTAAAATGCAGCTTAAAATAAAACCAACAACAATAAAAGTCAGATTGTCAGAGGAAAACGTTCTCAGTAAGCATTCCTGAAATGTAATCAGAATGATTTGGGTTGGAAGGGACCTGTAAGATATCTAGTTCCAACCCCCCTGCTATAGGCAGGGACGCCTCCCTCTAGACCAGGTTGCTCAAAGTAATGTGGAAAGGACATTAGTGTTCTTGTTACCTAGCAGTAACAAATAAAAAAAGCCTAAATCAAGTGCATCTGAAATCTGGAAAGGTTTATCTGGAAGTATATCTGAAGCAGAAAGCAAAGGTGTACGATAACATTTTAAATCAGCATCTTAGGGTGACTGATTAAGCCTACTTCTCTGACAAAAGCTGTGTCTTGGGGCACTGACCTGTGACCTCTCCAGGTGGCCTGGCCTCCGCTGTGTGCTCATTAGCTCCACAGGCTCATTAGCTGCAGCTGGGAGCCATCCCCTCCCATCTGCCCAGCCTGCAGACTTCTTCAGGGTGCCCTGCGCATCCCACGTCCTCCTCAGACACCCTCAAGGGAAGCCTAAACTGCCCCACTGCTCCCACATCCCCTTCCCAGTGGGAGCCCCTCTCCCAGCCCCTGAGTATCCCCTGCCATTGAGGTGCCTCTGGAGCACCTCTCTGCCCAGCACACCTAGAGCTGTGAGAGGTGGGAGGACACCTGGCTGGGGGAAGGCCAGATGGTGTTAATCAGCCTCGTTTGTTGTGACCAGCCTCACCTGGCACTTTCCCACACCCAGAGACTCAGGAGTCAATTTTAGCTCAAGCCACAGCTTCTGCTATGCTGTACACTGTTGTTCCTCTCTAAATTGCACTTCAGTACGTTGCTTTTGGGGATGAATGAATTCTGCAAAAGTGGTGGAGCTCCTTGTGTTTCACTGGCTGCAATGGAACTGGTGCTGCTGTCTCGAAGCTGCTGAATGTTTTTTCTTCAGACTCGTGAAAAAGGTATGTCGAAAGCCAGGGTAAGCTTATCACAAGCTCATCCTTAAAGAGCTCTATCAAAATGTGCAGGTGAAAATTCATTGTAACCAAATTTTAGAACTGTGCATGTATGTATCTAGCTGATTTTTTTTCATTTGCTATAGCAATTCAAGTTAAAGTTTATGGTAATTTTGTACTAGTCCTCATGAGATTCCTTGTATTAACAAGTTATTCCATGATTTCCACCCTCGGGAGGGGTAGAAAACTTGCTCAGTGATTTGTGAAGCTCAATTTATTTTTTGATCCAGAGCTGTTTTTTCAGTTGAGAACAATTTGTTGTCCAGTCTGGTAATATAGCAAACTATTAGAATTGTCTGTTATTTGTGGGGTAGTTGCTGATTAGTAATGTTGCCAGGGGTTTTGGGAAGTTATATTTTCATATTCAGAAATCAAAAGTTGTGTTTTTATAACAAAAATTTCCCTTGCATCCACCAAAAAAGCTAGCAAGAGAAACCTCTCTTAGTAATCTATACAACTCTGTTGTTTTTTGGCTCTTTCAGATTTCTCTTACCAAAATGAAGTCCTCTGCATAGTTACTAGAGTAATATTACACATTTTCTATGCTAAATTTGATAGCAAATGTATTTGACAGAAGAACCTTCATAGAAATGGCTTATCATAAAGATTCTGGTGGCCTTCCTGCTTTGTGACAAAAGCTATTTCACTTGGCCTGGGACTAGTATAAGCAGGTAAAGTTGCTGTCTAGTACTGTATGTGTCATTAACTGGAGACCTTAGATAACTTTGCCCAAATACTTAAGACTGTTGGAAGGTAGCAACTCGGAATGTCATTGTCATTGAGAGGATTTTGCTATTTGAGTTAGAATTCACATATAAATGGTACTGAATGATTGTCTACATCTCTTCAAGAATACCTAGAACGATGTAACGCTAGAAGTGATAAGGAAAGGACACCTATGATATTTGTGTGTTGCACTGAATTTTCAGCTCTGTATGCTCACTGAAAGGTATACAGAAATGAGCGGGCTTCTCTGTGTAGCATGTGGGAGGAGATGGGTTTTGAAGGAAAAAATCCTGCTCGCTGGCAGAGGAAATATCTAGAGGTAGCAGTAAACCCTTTGTTTCTGTGTTAGGAAGGATTTATTGCCTCAAGAGGTGTGCTAACTGCAGAAAAGAGAATACTTTTCTCCTTTAGAAGTGGAGAATGCTGCAGAGCGATGAGGTCTGTAACTTAGAACTAAATCAGCTCTGAGCAGATACTTTTTTTTTTTAATAAATCAGAAAACTCTGAATTATAGCTAAGGAAGTTTTTCTAAATCGATAATAACTGTTCATCGCTTGATTTGTATGAAGGTGAAGCTCTTGCTGGTCAAGGCAATCTCATCTGTGTGTTTGAGTGGGGTTCTTGGACATGGAGCAGGCAAGACAGCTTTCTCCCCCATTTCTCCCTTACCTGTCTTTAAAAGAAATTTATTTACAAGATTCCCTATTTCTTTTCTAAAAATAATGGGAGTTGTTAATCCTTGTCACTAAGATGTCCGTTGCTGTCTCCTAAATATACTGCAGTCATGTAGAGTTGTCTTGTTCAGCCCTCAGGTTCTGTAAGGATGTTCAAAGGTTCCATGTTCTGTCTGCTGCCCTTTAAGAAGATTGTAATGGCTTTTGCCTCCTTACAGGAAGGAATAATTAAGAACGTGTTCCAAAATGTTTCCACCTTGAACATGTTAAGTAAGGCTGTGACTTTAACCTCAGTGTTGCTTTTCATGCCCTCATGGAAGTGCTTTCAGTGTTAAGAAAGCAATTTTTGCTGTAATTCAGTAGGTTGTCATGTGAAAATAATTACCATCTCTGCAAAAAGTTCATTCTTTGATATTACAGCAAAAACAGGAAGTTGTTTTTGTATGTGCGTTGTCTTGTAATGTCATGTTACACTACAGTTTACATGCAGTAAAATGGTATGGAGAACAGGAGTTGGACCGCTCACTGTTTGAATGCTGTGTAATGAATTACACATTTCTCATGGGGGGCAAGCAGTGGAAGAGGCCAATTGTTCTAAGGCACCAAATCCCGAGCCCTCAGAAACCACCAGGATTCTTGCCATTGACTTTGCTCGTGCCAAGGCTTGGATTATGTGTTGGTAACTATTCAACTACAGAACAATAGTAAAATAATTTTCCAAATTAAAGCAGAAAACCTCCAAAAACTCTTAATTAATATTCTCCTGTATTTTTCTTTTTCTTCAAGATAAATGCCAGTTTTAGAGATGAAAAAAATACGTGTATTCAAAGACTGTCTTGAAAGATTGATCTTGTAATTGAAGTCAAGCAGAAAACAGAACTGCCTATCCCATTCGACAAGCCAAGTGTTGATATCTCTGTTTATATTGCTGAAATACCAGTTCATCTCTGGAGTTAAGGGGAAGGACCAGTGCTGAGTGGCCCACTCAGGTGGTATAAAGGTGGTATACAGAGAGAGATCAAGGACCTTATCCAACAAAAAAACTTTAAAGAAACATGGATTGAAATAAACGAGCAGTCTCATAAGTAAAAATAAGCCTGAATACTTGTTTAAAGGTACAAACATGATTTCACGCGCTTTTCTTTTTTTTGGGTTCTCTATGTAAAAGCCTCTTGCAAAAATTCAGTCTCTCTTTCCCCCTGTGATTTATATGCCTTTGTTATTGTTTTACTTCTTTCAATTTGCACTAGATCTAGCTAAGCTCAGCTACTTTGGAAGTAGAGTGGTATCAGCTGAAAGAACTTCAAGAGTCATTGCTGAATTGATCAGATTCTGCATCTCCCCTAAACACGTAGCTGGGGATTGAAGGAGGCCTATGAAATGTCATTTTTGTTTAATAAAAACAAAGAAGTCTATATGGAATGTAGGCATTCCAAAAAATATTTATTATCAGATCTTTTCTGTTCTTTCCCGTGATGTGAGAAAAAGCTTTAGGAGATCCTAGTTTTCCTTAATGTAGAAATGCCGAATTTTCTTCTAATTCAACTTCGATAATACCGGGGTGTAACACTGTGTTTGATAAAGTCATATCGTACACTCAAAGATTGATGAAAATCAAAATGTTTCAATGAAGTTTGTTTTTCCCATTGTGCACATCTTGGTGTGACAGACCTCTTTGCTCTGGGACATGTCAATGATTCTTGGTGCTTCTAAAGCTCTGCTAGTTTCTGAGGAATTCAAAGTTTTGGAAACTTCTACACTTTGTCTTCCAGATACCTACACTTCTGAATTTTCTAAATAATGTTATTTTCTTCCATGTAAGCTTTAGTTCTTTGGCATTTTTTCCTCCTAACTCTCTGCTTTGTTAAATTTATTTTCCTCAGAATGTTAGTTTTCTGAAGAACAGAGACAGTGACTTTACAGGCTACACGTACACAGTGCCTCTTGTGTACATTTTTGTTTTCTAATAGTTATAAGCAACTGTAAGAATTCTGTGGAGCTTGTTTGTTTTAATTTTACCGGGCTTAATAAAATTCTTACTTGCAATTATAGCAATCTGTGCATTGTTGAGAGGTAAACAAGGTACTGGCTGTATTACTGGGAATGGTTTCTTAAACCTGAACGTTTCATCAGCAGGCTTACTGATTGGTGTGGAGTAAAATCTAGATGGAACATAGTACAGAAAAGTAAATGCTAGCTAGACCTTTGGGGGAGTGGAATTGTACGTTGTGGAGTTCACAGAGATTGAGGTGAAATTCTTATGGCATGGGGGAGAAAACATTAATGCTGGAAGTCTATATTAACTAAGTTGGAATAATTCAGCATAATAAAACATAGATTTGCTATGATGTGTAAGCAGAATTTTGCTCTGAGTATAGGTACCAATATAACTTCATTATATTTGATTGGATATTGAGGACGTTTGGGAGTGATTTTCTAGTATCAAAGCATCTTTTCAGTTAGGCAAGATGAAAGCTGTCTGGTTTATGGCTTTGTTTACAGGCCCAAGAAAGTACAAGGTTATTCCACACATGTGGACTGTGTGTGGAAATGCTCAATATTTATCCCTTTTAAACAGTATTGTGAGTTTGTTCTACGATGAAATTGAGAAATGGCAACGAGCGTGGGTGTGACTGCTTAAATCCTGCCGCAAATGGAAATAATTCTGGTTATTCTATTCATCATTTTGGGGGTGGTTTTTAATCTTTGATTCTCTCTGTGCAAGAAATTAGCCAAATGGGGTCTTATATTAGAGATTTCAGGGCACTGTATGCAGATGGTTGTAACAGTTGTTTCAGAGAACTGGCATGATGGGATCAAGATACTTCTGCTGTATCTGTGTACCTTGTCAGCAGACCCAATCAGCTCTAATAGAGAATTACAATCATCTTGTGAATAGAGTAATTTGGAAGCAGATCAGGAAGGCTGTAGTGTTGGCTGCTGGTTATTTTAAAGCCTTTTCTGTTTAGATGAGCAAAAGTAGTAAAACAACACACAAACTATTAAATGAATTATTTTTGCTAGTATAGTTTTGTATGGGAATATTTGAATAGCTGGATTCTTCTAGCTAGAGTGGTTAAGAAAATAAATGTAAAAAGTAATTGCCATTTCAGAAAAATGGAAATATTTTAACTGTTTGTGTGTATCAGGTAGTTCTCATTCTGAAGTAGTTTAGTAGTGCATCTGGTTCACCCGTGGCCCTCTTGTGATACAGCTAAGTAATCCTGCCATTTAGCTTTGTGTTCCTCAGTTTCCTCAGTGTGTTCCTCAGTTTGAATTTTCTTGCTTTGCTGTTTAACATTGATAACTTTGCCTGGTTTCTTTGGGCAGTTCTCCAGTTTTCTAAATGTGATTCAGGGATTAGCTTTGTATTTATGCTTGGATTAATTTTTCTTTCTACCATAGGTTTTATGCATGAGTGACATAGAATTGCTGAAATTCATCTGCAAAATTGAGTTCGTACGGACAGAAAACAGGCAATCTTGCACATAGACTTAATGTTTTTGGGAGCTCTTTGTTATTAATAAAACCAGATAGTACCTCTTTAACCAAAATTACTGTTATAATTAAGAGCAGTCAGAGTACTTTAGGGTTCAGAGAATGCTGGATACACTAAATTGAAACTTTTAATAGTAATACTCTAATGGAATAAATGACAACATGAATGTTTTTTTGAGCCTGTGGTGGAAGTCTGGGTAAAAAGCAGAGTCGCAGAAACTGTGGTGTGCCAGTGCTGAAATGAGCTGCAGCCCAATGGCAAGGGCACGGCAGCTGGGCTACCAGCATCCTGCATATTCTGCCCTGCAGAGCCCAGTGGGAGGGATGTGCCTCATTACAGACAGATTCTTCCGCCACTGGCCAATAGTCTCATGGGATCCTCTTGGATTGAATTAATCTCTTAATTTTTAATTATAGAATCATTAAGATTGGAAAAGACCACTGTATTTACAAAGGTCTGAACTTAGAGGGTTTCAGACTTATTCAGGTCTTACAGGCTAAGTCTTCTGTTTCTTATTGTACATGTCCATCTTTCTCAGTTTAAGGGAATGTTTACCTTCATTTCTTATTTAAGTGTCCTTCAGGCAGAGTGAAAGCATTTCCATTCCAACGCACCACCTCACCCGTCTTTTTTTTTCTGTCTTGTTCAAAAGGCCCCAAATGGAAATTCCTTATTCCTCCAGCTTCTTTCCTATAACTTCCATTGTTTAGCCTGTTGTTCTGTTATATATTCAAGACTTTCATCAGCACATTTCCTTCTGTATACCTTTGAGCTTATTGGGTGCCACTTGTATAGTTGAAAATGCAAAGAAATCCATTATAGACATAACACTTGGATTCTGCATTTTTCTGGTTTATATAATCACAGTAACCACTGCTGTATTAAAATAGCTTGGCTTCTTTCACTAGTCAATATGCAATAGCTTTCTCCTGCACAGCTGGTCAGTAATTTTCTATATTTTCCTTCTTACAGCTTTGGGATTTTCAATTTATGATTTAGAATTGCCTTCCTACCATTAGCAAGCCATAATAGTAGATGTGTATTTAAGAACTGTAACTGTTTTTTCTCTTCAGTCTCTTAATTATTTGCGTTGTTGAACTACATAATAAATATTGGAGCAATAATGTATTTTCTCTATGTGAACGCTACTTTTCATTAAGTGTTATGGAAATCTAATCCCGTTTATGGACTTTCACATCTGTATTTTAATGCTGACTTTTTTCACTTCCATTTTTCATACTGCATTTTAAGTGCCTGGAAAAATAGGAAACTCTAGATTTTGAAGGGAACCAGAAGAGGCTGGTGGATCTGTAAGGGTTAACATGCAACCAGGACCTCCTTTGCAGTCATTGGCATTTATTCCTACTGAGAATGACATTACCTTATTTAGACACTTCTTGGCAATGAGAACTGAGCTGTTCAAAAAAGCAACAAAATAATATTAAAATGCAGACTACCTGCATTGCCAAATGATCTAATCCCTTGTAAATAGTGAAGCATGTATATATTTTAATGCAGTAGCATAGCAGGAGTACACAGTGTAGTTCTGACTTGTGTAAAGCCCTCTGAAATTGCAATTGCAAATTGTTTCTAAGAGTCTACTATTTCATCATTATCATCTACTATTTTCTGTACTTGAGGTGTAGAAGTACAGGGTGTTCACAACACTCCACATACGTACGTATTTTAATAATTCCCTCAAATACAAGTCCTTCATTTCTGTATTATTTTAAGCTTCATTCTCTGTTGCAAATTTGTAGTCTTGCTGAGAAGTTACCATCTGTAAAATTTCAAAAGGTAGGAACTTTCTTCCTTTTGCTCTGCAATGTTTTTCTGCATCAGCTTATTTACTGCTAGCAACAGCCTCTCCAAAAAGGTAAATGAGGCTTCCTTGAGAGGAGGCCATGAGTAGGTATAAGCAAGCGTCAGCAAATCCTGTGAACTGTATTAGTTGATTCAACTTCTAAAACATTTCTCAGCCTTCTGAGACTTTTATCAAGATATGTTCCGCTGACAATTAGAAGGTCTTGTAAAAGAGACATGGCTGAAAAGGAGAAAAGGCTTTCAGGGTGGGTATAATTGCACTGAGCTCTGTGCAGATAATACAGGAATCATGGTGTGTTTTAGATGTTACCATAACAATTCCCAAAGCAATTCATGAGAACTGTCAATGTTATGGTACCTGGAGTTTGCTGTGCTATTTTGGAACAGTGCAGGAGTGGCCTTTGGTTGCTCCTGCAATGGGAATAGGCAGATGAGTGGGGCACAGAAATGGTAATTTGTGTCATCCTTAAATTGATAAGCATGACTTCAGTTTACGTAGCTGATGCAGGAAAAGATATATAATTTCTGTCCTGCTGGAGGATGATGGTAACAAGAATGTGTATGAGCATTTATTAGAACAGCCTTAAATAGACTTTAAAGGATTTAAATAGCATTGAAATGCTGTCAAAAATGGGCAATTAGCTTTTATAAAGATTGTCTTTTTCAGCGTGTAACCTTTGGAACAAGAAAACAATCACATGCTTTCCCTGAATTCTGTAGCTTCTTCCTTTTATACAAAATACTTTTCTTTCTTTTTTTCTGTCTTTTTTGTTAAGGGGGAAAAAAAAAAAAAAACACCACCCACAGTTTATTTCACATCTTCCATGCAAGTAAATATTGGAAAATGTGTATTTTCCCCTTAAAAAACAATCCCTCAAACACTTTGTTCAAGGTCAATATTAGGGAAATACAAATAATTGATCCAAAGTTTTCTATTGGCTATTTTTCTTCCAGACACAGCTGTAACTTTGTGAAGACTGCGATTAAAAAGCCTAACTTTTGAGTTGTTTTGGTTTTGTTTTTCGGAGAGGAGAACTCTGCTTTTTTCACTCTTACTCGTTGATGGGATCGTAGAGTAAAATTCTGCAATGTCCTTTCTTTTTCTGTTGTAGCTTCCTTCTCTATTTTGCATGAGTCTTTGGTCCTTTGTGTTTCTACTTCAGGCTGTGACGCAGGAACTCTCATAAGAGCCCTTGACCATACTTGAGCTGATGCTTTCTTCTTACAGACTGTGTGAAATAAAACCAATGAGTGACAGTAGTATCGTTAGTATGATTATATTTTAGAGCAGTTCTATAAGCTCTACTGGTGAACTGCCTTTTATTTGATCACAGAAACACTAAGGTTAGAAAAGACCTCCACGATCATCCAGTCCAACTGTCAAAATAAAAACCAAATGAATGCAATTGTTGTTTTTTTTACTATCATTAATGTGATTGTGTGACTAAAACTGCTTGCTTAAAGCTGATTTAAAAAAAAAAATCTTTGTCACAGAAAAAGATGTGTATTGCTTGAAGTAAATGATCTGGGTGGTCACATGGACAAAAAAGAATCATGCAACTCATTTTATAAGCATCTAATGAGAATAAATTGATTTTTCAGCTTTTGGGATACTTAGAATCTTTTTCATTGTTTTTTCCTTTTTTTTTTTTGTTGTACACTTCTGCTTTCAGATTTCAGTTATGACAGTCAGGACCAAAAGAAAGCAAGGAATGAACCTCAAGATTTTTTCCAGTTTAAATGAGAAAGGACCCTAAGAGATGTCTTGGTCTGTCTTTGCTGAGATCAAGGCCTTCTGTACAGAAAACTTGGAGTAAGCATCTAAGTGTTGCATGCTGTTGAACTCACTAGAACATCCAGTCTAATTTCACTGATGAATCAAAATCATAATGAATGTGAAACTGTCTGGTTTACTCTGTGCTTTTTCCTGTGTGGCTCCAGGCCAGCACACCAGTCCTAATATGCAATGGTAAAGCAAGTAATATTTTCCACATCAGATTGTTCTTATGATCTGTTATGTCTGCAGAGCATAAGTGTAGTAATGTATCAAAAGAAGTAAGAGTATGCCTGGACTTCTCAAGGTAGCAAAGGAAGTGTTTTGACATAGTTGAGCTAAGCAAATAGAATGGGCTCAAATAATATGCTAGAATATACTCGGATTTGCTGAAAGACATAAAATCAAGTACAGACTAAGTAATTGACTACTAATGCATTAACTGTGCTAATATATGCATTAGCGTACTTGACTGTTTTTCTTTTGCTTATGTTACTTTTCTCTCTGAAATCTAAGTGTCTTTTGAGGTGAAAACCAGGAATTTCTCAGGAACAACAAGCACCTGAAGTAGTGTTGAGGGCAGAAAATGAAAGACTGTGTTTGAAAGCAGGATGGAATAAGACAGCATGGAGCTGCTGACCTGAGTTGTATTGGGCCAGCGTTTGTAGCAGTTTAGGGGCTCGTGTTTCACTAGCCATGAAGGATGCTGCCTTTCAGCATCCCATTGCCATTGATGATGTCAACACATGCTGTTATGGCTTTGGGTGACAGTCACTTTCTGCAGTGTTTTCTAGTTCTCCTCTGAGTGTTGAGTTGGTGAAATGGAAGCACTAGTGGTGGGGGGTTTTGAGGGTGACAGACTTCACTTTGAAGTGGAGGAGTAACTCTTCTACCTTTGCAATTCCTTCTTTTTTTTTTCCCTATAAACAGAATGGGCAAGGGACAGGAAACATTATGGCATCCATTTGGCATTTTTCTTGGATTTCCATAGGCAAAAAATCAGTCTGTGTCTCTCTGTGTCTCTCTGCCTCTCCTATTCTGCACTAAATATTTGCTGAGAACAAGTTCATAACAGCTGTGCTGATTTAGAAAGGCAACTTGTCTTTCTGCTGCTTACTTGGCCAAGTAGCAAGATACAAGTAACGCATCCACAGACCTTCCACAATGCAGGGCTGTATCTACTTAATCCCGTACTCATAGTGATTGAGAGGGCTGGAAAGAAGCAGCACCATCTACTGACTAAAAAGCAACATTACTGATTCCAATCGAATAGCAATTGCAATGTGTTCTCAAACCACGTGAATGTAATTGAGACCTCCCTGGTTTATTAGCTAAGTAGCAACAAAAGTTTTGGTTATGGGTTCTTAGCTATTTAATTTCTCTTTATTTTGTTTTTTGTTCTTATTTTCAAAATTTACCTTTTTATTCTGATAGGAATTTAAAAGTTGATTCTGCCACTTTCCTGCCAAATCAGTTGGTGGTGAGGGCTTCTAAATAGCTATATGTTAATGTTGCTTGTGGCTTTTGGGTTAGTGATGTTGCTTGAAGCTGTTGTAAAAAATCTCCATAGATAAGGAGAATGGCAGGTGGAAACTGAAGTTTTAGTTCCTCAGAGGTATTTATTAATGTAATAAATCATAGAATGGTTTGGATTGGAAGGGACCTCTAAGATCATCTAGTTCCAGTGCTCTGCTATAGGCAGGGACACCTCCCACTAGAGCAGGCTGCTCAAAGCCCCATTCAGCCTGGTCTTGAGTCCTTCCAGGGAGGGGGAATCCACAACCTCACTGGGCAACCTCTTCCAGTGACTCACCACTTCCACAGTAAAGACTTGCTTTCTAATATCTATCCTAATATCTAGTCTCAACCCTCTTACAGTTTAAAGCCATTTCCCTTTGTCCTGTCACTACCTGCCGGTATAAAAATATTTTGGAGCCTATTTTCTTTTGGGATTAGGAGTTCAGATGCCTTTGGAAGACTGGTCTTGCACAGGGGTATGCTCTTTGGCTTTAATGGGGCAGTTAAACAGGAAGGAGAACAGATTTGACTAAGTGCTGTCTGTTCCAGAACTGTCATTAGTCAATACAGGTGAATTGCATAGTCTGTGAGAACAGGCTATCTTGTGCTGAAAGCTTTATTTTTTTCATGTAAGGTTTGATGTTGGTAGTTGCTTAATTTTTTATAAAGAACTTACTCTTTAAACTGTTTTCTGACTGCAGTATTTGTTTCTAAAACTCATTGCTACAAGATGATCTGTACTGCAGGATAAAGCCCTGCCATACTTGAGTTGAATTTTCTACTAATACAGGCACAAATTTCCAGGCCTATGAAGGTAGTAAGTCTAAGATGTTTCTTTTTCCCCTCTATCTAGAATGCAGGCATGATATGTTGAAATCCAAGAAATGAGTGAAAGGAATTTGGGCAAAAGTCATTTAGAAATTAATTGGAACTGCTATTGTCTGCTACAGGTCTTCTGAACTTCTGAAAGGTCTTCTATAAAGCATACAAAACACTACATTCTGTTTGGAACTCAATTTATATCTTGTTTCTTTCTAACAGCAAATCTTGGTAAGGTTCCCAAATGTGGTTTATGACTACAAACCATCATTCTGGCAACTTTTTTTTAATCCAAATTGCTTTATCTGACCCTGAGAAATGTGTCATAAATTACCATCTCAGGATACAAAGGAGGAAATGTTTACTCAAACAATTTGAAAGCAAAGTGAGTTACAAGTGTGAATTTGAGATCATTAGGCTATTAATGCCTTGCTGTTTTATTCTTGAACATACACTTGACCTTTTAAAAATATTCTATTTTGAAATGCGACCCTTGAATTTTAACTCAACTTTCAATATTTCATGGTCGGACTTGTTGAAATGGTTCCCACTGAGTTACTCGATTATCTGATTTCATGGATTCTATGTGTCGAGGCATCAAGGGGGAAAAATTCTAAGTGCAAGGAACTGAATTCTGGTTGTTACATCACAAATACTTAGTTGTACGGTGGATTCCTTTCTCCTACTTGTAATAGATAACTTTATCTCAGTCACGCAGGAAGCTTGAGCCTCTGGAGTGTGTCAGGTTCTGCCATACATTTGTCTGGCCTCAAATAAAGCCCAGTTTTGGAAGCAGTGAATTCCATGAATTGTTGCATTAGTGGGATGCAGCTGTCTTTATAGACTTGAGTGTTGTAGAAATATCCCCACCTCCTAATTTAGCAAACTTCTCAACATCTGAGAATCCTTTCTGTATTGTGACCAGTCTGAATTGATGGACTTGGTGAGATTCCGCAGGGGTAGGATTTCTCTTCTTTAGAATCTCTTTAGAATCTCTTCCTATTTCAACTTTGGAAAAGAAAATTATTTTAAAAAGTGAAGTCTGAAATCAGTTGAACAGATGAAGTAAATTCGAACAATCATAAGTTAAACTGTGGGTTTGAGGAGAAAAGTGGTCACAAGTTGATAACTGTGATAATGCCTAGATACCTTTGCTCTCTGTGCTACAATTGAAATAGAAATACGTGAATATTCTGTGACAAAGTGCATGTGTAACTTGCTGGCATCAGTTCCATAACAGTTGTTTTCGTATTTGAACAGTACTTTTTTATCCCAGTGCCTCAATTCCAAACTTCATCTCTGCCAGGTCACTCTTAAGGAAGTATTCAGTTTATCTTTGAATGTCTGAATCAGTTTTAATGAATTTTCAATACTCTGCATAAGCTCCAGTTATTCCTGAAGGTTTCCTTAAGGCAAAGGATTACCTCTGGGGTAGGGGAGAGAACCATTCTTTTGTAAACCTCTTAGAAATGGTAGGCATTCACACTCATTTCTCATTAATACTTTGTTACATTTGCCCAATAACAGTGATGGAGACTCTCTGCTACCTTCTTCTTCACAGCTCATAAGCAAAAATTACTTTGTGTTAGGCTTCCATGTTTCAGGAACTATACTGAGGTTTGAATTTGAGTTTGGCTTCTTATCTCAGAAGCCTGAAAACAAAACCTAACATTTGAACACTTGTGATCTGGAGCTGTACTTTGTCTCTAGAGTAAGTTATTTGTGAACCCAAATACTGGAAGTTGAAATCCAAACATTTTCCTTGGTTTCTTTTGCTCCTTATGCTTTCCTCTTAAAGTGCTAAGTAAATTCAGACATTTCTCAAGCTTTGCTGAAAGCGCTGGGAGATGGAACAAACTTTTCAGCAGACTTCTTCCAGCTTTTGCTATGTAAATGAGCTGTTTTCCAGCCCTTGCATCTTACTGCTTTGATATAACAATTAAGGACAAAATATTGAATTGCCTCCTGAATAAATGCTGTGACTAGGAATTAGATAAGTGCTAAACCAGCAGACAGTTCATACTGCACACTGAATCATTAAATTCCTGTAGGAGTTCAGGTTCTTCGTTTTTGCTAATTAAAAGACTAGTTAGAAGTTAAGTGTGGGTACTGTAGTGCTTGTGCTGTGTTATTTCAAATGCCAGATACCTTGATAATCCAAATCTAAATAATAAGATATATTAAAAAAAAAAAAATCTTGACTACTTTGATTAATAGCTTTGCAGTAGGCAGCACAAAAGCAAAGTAATTATTCCAGTGAACTGGATTTGATGTAACTTATTTAAATTCCTGACACCTGTACACTTCATTGATATGCGTATGGGAAATAACATAGGTCTGGGAGGAGTAGGCCACTTCTTGTTTAGATTGAAGTAAACCTCTTGTTGTGCTTCCTGATCAGCACAGGTCCACATTAGTAAGCTTCAGAATACAAATTCCTATAATTTGGTCTTTGTCCAACACTTGCACAAGATCTCATTTCTCCACTTTAAGCTGTGTGGCTCTACAAACTGAGCTTCACTTTCCTTGGTGTCGGTGAAAGAACATTTGTGCTATGCAGACCCTTTGGGCAAGGGCAACTCTTGAAATGGAGTGATGTGTTGAAGTATTTTAGTGCTGCACAATAAGAAAGAAAAAGAATTAAAGATAGATGGTGTTTTGAGGGAATGCAACTTTGCAAAACAAACTGTAGCTTTCATGTTTTTAATAGATAAAATATATCAGTTGATCTTTACAGCAAAGGTGAACGTATATCATGTAGTTAGCATTATTTCAAATAGACAAGATAGTTCAATTAGTCTTTAGCTTTTTTTTGAAGTGCTTTTTTTTGTGATACTCGGGTCTATTTAACTTACCTATGTATAAAGCAATGGCAGTGTGTGCTATGAGCAAAAATTGGAAATCAATGCAAGCGAATGTTACTCAATGTCACAGCGTGTATTAATGTATTGGTCTGGGTTTTATCTGAACCCGAATAGCTTACTACACCATTATCCATTCAGATTTTTTTACAATGCTCTTTCTGGTCTTCAGGGCAGTTTCTTGTAAAATAAATAAATAAAAAAAAATAAAAAATAAAAATTGTCATCGTTGATGTGAAATGCTAGATGGATATTAGTGTGAGGCACAGGATAGACCTGGATATGGATTTCTGTCAACCAAAGCACTTAAACTTGGAATGAACACTGCAGAACCATCAGAACCATGCACAGTCTTTTCCTTTCTGGCAACTCTAGAGGGAGAGCAGTCAATGATAATAACTTGAAAAGGAAAAAGCTGTTAGCGCTTCTGGAATTATTATCAACTCCTGTAAGAGTGGGCTCTGAAGCAGGAGTGAGCTTGTCTAGACCCTGATCTATATTCTGAAAATTGAATGACCCTTTTTTTCCCAATTATTTCTATGCTTCCTGTCTGTGATTGGAAGTACAAATGTTTAAGTGCTGTGCAGTGAATGCAGTTAATTTTGTTGCTATTACAGTCATGAGCAAAAACTGGGCTTATTTGAAAGCATATTCACACAAATAGTGCAGTTAATTTTGCAGATTGCAGGAGTAGGTGATCTAGAAAAGTATTCCTTATTTTATCTCTCTTCATCTCTCTTGGCATCCTTCTGTAATGTTATCTGGCTTCTTAGTAGCTTTTACATGCAGAATCTGATGGAGCCCTCTCACTCTGAGCACAGAGACCCTTAGATACTATGCTGCCAGCACTGCTCTATTGAGCAGATAGCTCTGCAGGGTCAGTAGTTCTTTTTCAAACAGAATTGGACCAAAGTAAAAATACTGTAGTGACTGTCTGGCAATTGAGTACTCGTGCTGTTAAGTTTAAACCTTTAGTTATACAGTTGTTATTCATTGTTGAAGGAGATCATGATTGTCAGAACATGCTTGGTGGTCAGGAAAAAAGTATATGATGAGGAAAGGCCAGAGCCTGGCTTACCAAGGCACTGTTTTGGCTTGCGGAACTGCTTGCTTCCCTGCTCTGTCTGAAAGGAATCAGGGCTTACATCTCATACAGCTTATTAGAAGCCTGTCTGAAATTAGGTGAATTCTGGAGCTGAGATGCAGATCTAAATGTTATGTGAAACCTGTATTTTCTTGGAGGGTTGGAAATTGAGTTATTTTGTGTCCAGTGACTAATAGACAGAGACATGTCAACCTCCAGGAAGATGAGTGGAGATAGCATGGAGATGTAGCTGCTGTTCTGAAAAGGTGTTGCCTTCACCACTTTGCAATTTTGCCTGGAAATAGAAAGTTGCTGGAAGGTTTAAAAACGCTTTTTAGCAGTACATCTTTCTAATCAATATACAAATATTCATATATATATATATATAATCTTCTGTTTTAAAAGCAATTTCTTTTGTGGGCAAAATACCTCAGCAAAGTCTATCTTTTAACCACCAAATGGGTCTGTGATGAAAATTCATAGGAGTGAAAAACAAAAGCAACCAGACAAAAACACTGTGTGGTGTTAGTTAATGGACGTTGCTCTAATTTCCCTCTCATCAGACCTGGGCTGCTTTAGCTCTGGTAACCGAGAATAATTTGTGCTTTTTATTTGGGATATCTGTATTAACTGGTTTGTATGAAATATCCTCCTATATTTATTAAATCATAAACACAACCGTATTTTTATGGAGAACCTAAACTAAGGCATGTACCCCATTGAGTCTGCAATTCTGTTTAAGGCTTTCTTCCAGATGTACAAGAGTTTTAAAATTCACTCCTGTTTTTGAAATGCCATTGCTGTCACTGTTCCATCTCAGTTCTATGCCAGAAGTCACAACAGAGTTGAAGCTGTGACAGGGACCGTTTGTGAGCATTAGTATTGCTGAGGCCGCTGTGTAGCTGCAGGTTCTGAGGATTTAGTTTGCCTTCACTGGGTTTTCAAAGCCAAATGGTGGAAGATGATCTCTCTGTTATTGGGTTTTGTGTTTTTTTCTAAGTCGTGCTTCTACCCTTGTCAATCCAGCAGTATAAGATCTAATCTGATGATGAAGAAAACGGTGAAACTGTTTGAAATACGTGGTGCCAGTTAATCCTGTGTTGTTTGCTGTTCTTTTTTCCTGGAAGTATTCAAAGATAATACCAAGAGCAAGTGCATAAATACAGGAATCATTGCCCATATACATACATACATATGTATACATGTGTATATATATATATGCTGATTAAAAACTGGATACTGGAAAATACTTTGGGAATTGGCCTATATCTAAAGAAAACTGATGTAGTCAAAAGCTGTGGCTGCGTACATACTAACGCTCCGATTTCCATTTCACTTGTAGGAATTATTTAACCTAAATCCCAGCTCTTGTTAGAAAAAGTAGAAGTTCCTATGTCTCAGTTTTTCCTTATTCTAAAGCCCATTTTAGTATTATTTTTTGCACTGGTGTGGATTTCTTGGAGTTTTTGTGTGTGTATGTGGTTGGTTGTCACTTCATAACACCTCAAACTTATTTCAAATGGTGAGTTTGGAGTTCCTATATATGGCTGCCCAGTTAGGAGGCAGTTCCCAAATGTACTTAAGGTTAAAAAGAAATATGACTTAATAAAACTGAAATATTTCTAATACTTTGATAAGCTCTGCATAATAATATATATGTGATCTTAAATGCCTTGTTTTTACTTCTAATTTTCTTGTATTTCTTTGACATATTTTCTTTTGGCTTGAGCAGATGTTCTTCTGTGCCTTATAACTGTGTGTGTGTCTCACAGGTTGCTTGAAAGGCAAATAGGTGGCAGCCTTTTTGGATAGAAACTTTCCACATTAGTTCCTGCTGGACTTGTGATGTTTTCAGGATCTGCTCTTGAATTCGACTGAGTGATCCTTATGGGTCCCTTCCAACTCAGGATATTCTATGATTAAGGTTTTCCTCATTACGTTGTGTTGTTTCTCATAACTAGACATCTTTTAACATTGGAAATATAAGCATCTGATAGGTTGGATGGATTTAGGATTTTAAGATGCTGCGTATTTTTGGCATCAAAGTTAACTTATGTGTTTAGCACTGTTATTGTATAGGAACGTAAAGTGACAGAGCCTATAAAGAATGTGCATATTTGAGCACTACAACAGACAAATAAGAAATAATGCCTTCAGCTGATATACATCATTTTCCTGTTTATTCAGTGAAGTCAGGAACCATCTAAAATGTGCAGTCGTGTAGGTACAGATTGTCTCACAACTGCATAAGCATTATTTCTACTTAGCTATCACCTAATGTACATCTTCTGAAGGATATATTTTGGCAGATTAAAGAAAAGCCACAAAAACAACTGAGAAGATAGATCTAGCCTTTCTGTAACCTGAAAGACCCTTTGACTGAAACAATGAGCAGCTCTGAGCCCATGCGTTCTTTTTCCTGGGTTACCTCAGCTGGAGATCTCAGAAGTGAAGAAATTCCTTCTTTGCCTAGCTATGTTCAGTACTTTTATCCTGTAGGCTAGTAAAGATAGCTTTATTAATATGTCTTGTACATACCTTTTGGAGCTAAAACATTTAATCCTCTCCAGAATTCCACTGCAATCTTTGTTTCTAAAACATTTCATGTTTTTTCACATTCAGTATGTGTTAAACATGCAGTGTGCACTTCACGTTCTCTCCTATAAGACTAACAGTTTTAGAAACTTGTTTATGTAATGTAGCATTTGCCAACCATCACAACTGAAAATAAAGCTTCATCTGCTTTTGGCAGAACATGTGTTCAGTGGGAGGGACCATGGCGGAAACCTAAAGAAGTCTAAACACCTAGACAAGAAATAAAACAAAGAAGCACAATTGGTTAATTAAAAAAACACTTGGGCATCAATTAGTCTAATTCCCATCTGCTTTAGACAACTGTAATCCCAGAGGAACTTTCCCTGGCAGCAGTTCAGGGAAAAAACATTTTTATTATGAGGAAGGTCTCCTAAAAAAATGTCTTCAACTGTGTCAGAACTGAAGTGTCTTGAACACAGATTAATGATGTCTTTTTACATTTCTATAATTGTCAATCTGTTTATTGTAATCAGTTGCATTAAAAATGGAAGAATGCTGATAAAATTCAAGGAGTGATGGTCTGGAGATTGGTCTGCTTCTCCATGGGCTCTGCTACAGTTGTTTTTCTGCCGCTTAGCATTCATCTTTTCAGAAGGAAGTGATTTTCATTAGCTTAGGGAGCAGTCAGTATCACTAACTATCTTCTGAAGCACAAAAATTCATGATGGTAAATGTACGAAACATCAATCTTTTAAAAAGCAAAGAAGGAATATCTGCTGGATTTCGATTCTCAAGACTTATGTTTTCATATGACTTGAATTCAAACTTAATTCTGTGTTTGCAATCACTTTGTGAGTCAAAGACTTTACGTGTGTTCTCCTGGAAAGCAACAAGTAACCAAGAACCAGGAAACTTTACTTAGGCCAGCAGGTTAGCTGGCACTTAAAGGGGGTAGTGCTTTCTTTCCACTATGTAAATGCTTCATCGTTCTTCATTTTCTAATTCTGCACAAGCCCAGGCTCTCAGTGCTCTTTGTGGCGTTAAGTGACATGGTTTAGTAATGGAACTCTGTCAGTCCGGCTGCTGGTTGGACTTGATGATCCTGAAGATCTCTTCCTATTTAGATGGCCCTTTTACTCTAAATACAGTTCCTTAAGATGTCTTCCAGTGTATTTTGCTTTACAGGCATCTGCTGTCTTTGTGAGTATGAGTAAAATGACAACAGGGGTGTTTTACCTTGCTTGCATTGCCAGTTAAGCTTTGTGTTCGAAGTACTTATGGGAAGCCTTAAATCAGGCTTTATATTACAGGAGTGGAATGGGATGCTCTGTGATGCATGAAGGAAGTCTGCCCCAGACCTTAAGAACCATCTCTGGTTGCTCAGCTTCCTATCCCTGGTTTGTGTTGTGCCAGAGAGCTGTACTCCTGAAGTCACTCTTATTCACAACTTTACAGATGATTCTTTTTTATTCTTTTTCAGTGTATTGTAACAGCTCTGAGACCACCCTGACCTAAAAGTTATCACAAATTAATTCTGTTACAAGCACTGCACTCTGAGACACTTATCACCATAACTCTAATCCCTGGAGCATCTTGTGTTCCTTCTGTGTCCTGCTGGAGGAAGCTGTTGTTGTTATAACAGTGTTTTCCTTCATTTTGTATTTAATTGGCCAAAGAGATTTTCAGAAATGCACACGTGCTGCAAATAGCCCTAGATATTCAGTTCTGAGAATCACTGTTTTTCTGATTCCAGTCACCATTCCTTAATTCCTTCTTCGTTCAGTCTTCGCTTTGCTTTATTTGCCTTTGGCAAGGCCTTTGTAAGTCAGTTATAAATCTGTTCTATTGAGCTCTTGACCTCTGTGTTACCAGCTTGCTCCAGCAATCACACACAAGGCTTTAACAGAGAATCTCGTAGTAACAAGTTACGGCTTAGGGAACATGTTTTCTGACTGTTATGAGAGTTTCTAGTTTCTCTATGGTATTTTCTGATGGTTTTGAATTTCTAGGTGGTTAATTTGAACTGTAATAACCCTTTGTTAACTGCTGTGTGAATTTACCAACATGCATCTAAAACTTCTGTCTTTAGGAAAAAATGGAAATGACAGAAACAACAAAAGAATCGTACTACTTTTAAATGCTAGATTAACCAGTTTCTTGGTAGTTGAGTCATACAGATGTTACTGATCGGCTCCTCTGTTCTGTGCTTGCTGTAGTAATCGCTGATGTGACTTGAATTTCTCTTGTTCTCACGAAGGTGTTAGAAGTTTGGGTGTAAGAGTGCCAAACTTAGCACCTGTGTCAGGTGAAACCAAACACTGAGAAATGAGACTTAAAAATGAAACAGATGAACAAAACCCAGCTAAGCCAGGTTCTTGTTTCAGTAGATCCTACTGATGTATTCTCATCTTCAGGCACTCAGTTTTATTCCTGGCACTCTTCACAAATATGCCACCTTGGACAGCCCTCATGAATTTACTTTCCTGTTTTTTAGGTTCTACTTCCCTAAATCACATCTATAATTAAGCTTTCAGGAACTGTAACCCTTTCTGAAATGATCTTAAGAGGCATTTTTGAACCCCAGTTGGCTTACTGCTACAAACTCCAGGGGCACAGATGCTGGTACTTACCCTGTTGATCAGCAGTTCCTCTAGAAACTGAGAAGTTAATTTATGGTGTTTGATTCTGTTAAAAAAAAAAAAAAAAAAAGCTCCATTTATCTTTTCCTCAGTACGTTTTAATAGTGGTGATTCAGCACCCTATTTTCTAAGTATTTATGCACCTTTGTACCTTGCGTAAATTAACTAAGTTGTGAGGACTTGCACATGATCATAAATTCCTGCGATCAGTACAGCAAAGAGGTATTATGAAGGGTTTCTACTCCAAGCTGTTTTTTCATATCTAATTCACCTATAGAAAAGCATTTCTAGCTGACGTGCTTTGTCTCTGTCCCTTATGATATGAGAATTGGCTTTACAAAATGCTTCATGAGTTGTTTATTTTCTAGAAATCTTGTAAATGATCGGCAATCATTTTTTTTTTTCAAAGCTGTCATCCCTCATCATCAAATGTTCCCATTGTAACAGGAGAACGCATAAGGGGTGTTATTGTACTTTCAATTTGGGTAAAAAACACCCAATCAAATAAATCACAGGTCATTTTGTCAGTCTCTCGTTATGTCCTGTTATGTTTGATGAAGTTCATAGGAAGCTATTGAATTTTCATGCTAGGCATCACAATGGCCCTTTACCTCAAACTGGAGGAAGGTAGATCTGAGTTCCTGGAAAGCGAAGTCTGGGAGCGTTTTGAAATCCCCAAATGCTCTGCCAACAGATGACCTTTTACAGGAGGTAGGGGTTAGCTTTTGCTTCGGAAATTTGTTTTTCTGCTCAGGGTCTTTGTACTCTGCTGGGGATTATCTGTGGATAGACTACATTTATGGCGAGGCCTGTCCTTTGAAATGTCAAAGTACTTTAAAAGAAAAAATTCTTCAGAGGAAGAAAGGTAACTGTCATTACAGAGGATTATTGTCCTATCAATTTATCTTAAGTCATGTTATGGCCATTTATTTGAAGTGTGCCATTTTGGTAGTTGGCAAATGGAGCACATTTGGTGCCATCACTTTTGTACATGCATCTACGAAAAACCTTCAAATGCTTTCAAATTTAAAATCATCTTTGAGGATAAGCGAAAAAAACATGGTTTTGAGTGTTGCATAATTTTTAAATACTCTTTCTTGCCTGCCTAAAGCTTATATTTTCAAATCAGTGAGTATGTATTTTTTTTTTCTTTATCAAGCAGTAGAAAGCAGTAACATAGCATTAAGCTGGTTGGGATTTAGTTAGTGTCAAGCCACCAACAGCACTTCTATCCATATCGTTATATATCTTAACACTTCTACAGCAAAGAATACACTGGGTAGGCCATAAAACTTTCAGCAGATGTTTTTAAGGTTTCATATGATTGCTGCAGCGATTTAATCACAGCCATAAATAATGTATTTGTCAATAGTTGTTGTGACTAATTTTTCATAAATGGGATCCACAGTGGAAGTTAACTAGTAAAATGCTGTACAACACTAAGTGAAAGGACAAACCCTACCTTATTGCAACACACTAAAACTTTACAGCTTCTAGATTAAACTCTCAAGTCATTAATAATATAGATAAGAATTAGAAGATAATAGTGATTCTTATGATAGCTCAACATCCCAGTGGACATCAAAATAGACGCAGAGATGAATTTAAGTACATCCATACACTGTTAAAAGACAAACCACAGTGTGAAAACTAATTTTTTTCATGCATTTTGCTCAAAAGCAAAGAAAACTCTATAGATGTACTTACTCCCTATGATATCACAGATCATTGAACCTTCAGGTTTAATAAAAAGTTGAGATTTTCAAGGCCTTAATTCAAATAATTTGGGAATATATTGCTTTATAGAATCTAATTAAGTATTAATTGACATGACTCATAGGTTTGGGTCAGATCAGTAACAATTATAAAGACTTTGAAGTGCAGCCTACAATAACTGCTTCAGTCCTGTTACAGTTAAGTTTGTTCCATTAAGAACTTACACAGAATTGATCAGAACGCCTGCTATTTTCTAGTGTTACTGCTGTTATTCTGAAAACATTCAGGTGGATTTGTTTCAGTGGAGCGTGTGGGAAGTCTGCTGTATACTGAAATTTTTAAAACTGTGACAGTGCTTTGTTCCAGACTTGCATGTACTTTATGTAGAGGTGTTTATGTCAATGTGCATATATGCACACCTACATTTATATGGTTTTCAGCAATTTTCTAATAAAAGCATGTGTAGAGGATCCTATTACAATATACCATGTTTATGTGAATAGTATATGATGTGTTAGAATGATAGATCGAATGAAAGATAGACTGTGGGACAATTGAATATAAAGGAGATTCCTGCAGGATGGAAACTGGTTTTCATGGGACATGACCAAGAATTACCTGATGTCGTTGTAGCCTGTTCACAGAATGTGGAAAGGAACCCCAGCCCCTGGGAGAATCGTGTTACTTGAAAACATTACGTATTCAGGGAGGGAATGTTGCACTTAGCTGCAGAAAAAGTGATTCCTGATATATCAGTCTTAATTTCCTTGTTTGAGGATATTTGGTTTGCTCGTTGTTGTCACTGTGTTGGAGAAAGCCTTAGTTGTTTTCTTCTGCCAGTTCCATCAGCTTTCTAGAAGTGCTGGCATCAATTACTTTGGGAGAGGCCCAAAATAAAGCAGGCGCATAAAAGGAGAGAAAAGCCTCCTGGAGAGGCTTTTACCTTCATCCTCTTGCTTCACTTGGGGAGCGGGTTGCTGAGTGTTAGAGGAAGGATCTCCTCTAGCATCGTGGCTTCGGGAGTGGTGTTTTAAAGCCAAACAAAGTTGTTGGGCAGCGTGCTAGGGATGTTTGGGAGCTGCCTACTAAGTGCTCTGCAAGGGTTGGATACAGGGGAGCAGTAGTTTTGCTGGCTATCATCATAAAATGGCCTGATGCTCAGGCTGAAACCTGCTCCATCTCAGGCAAGATTTATTCTCTTGCAGTTTGGGCTATTTGACTATCTTGTGATGCTCTTCTATAGCACTTCAGGCAATCTGGTTAATCTCCATGCACTACTTACACATCCAGCTTTCATAATAACATTCAGTACTCCAAATACTCTAACTTCTTTAACTCAAAAAAACTTGGTAAGCTGTAAGTGAAGGTCTTGTTTCTTTCATTTTATCTGCTCTCTAAAGGTGTTGAGCTCTGAGACGTTTTTAGTTTTCACAACAGATGTTTAAAAATTGGGCAGTATTGTTTGACTGCACTTTTTTTCCTTGGTTTTCTTTCATCATAGTTCAGTTCTTGAAGACGTCGTTGAAAGGGCTGTACATATTCTAAATGCCTGTGCTAGCTGCAGCTGTTATGAGGAGGTCAAATGTTTATTTTACGATGTTACTGTAAAGCCTTGTATTGCACAAATTCTTTGGGAGATCTTTTACACTTTCTTTTCTTGTGCTAGGAAGATATAAGGTAATCTCAATATAAGCATTTATCTGTTTTAGTTCTCTGCTGTGCTGTGACTTACATAAACCACTGCTTTCTACCCTGTACAAGCTTTTTATCAGCTGGAGATCCTGTGAGTCAACATTTCATTCTTCAAGAATACCCATTAATTACTTTGTAATTCTAGATGTTATTACAAAACTTATGTTTTTGTAGATAAGCACAAGAGGGTTTGCAGGCACAGTAGTGGTGCAAAGTGTAACTTGCATCGAGAGATTTGTGTTATCAGTTCCCTAACTTATTTTGATATCAAGTAGGAAGGTTGCAAGGATGCATGGAGCATGGAAAACACTAACTGTGAAAGATGGAGAGTAACCAGCAAGGCTGCAGTGCAGCTAAAGGAGAGTCATATGGGTGTGATGGAAATCAAATATTAATCAAATATTAAGACAAAACAATAACTATTTCTGATAAAGTAGATGCTTTTCGCTTGTAAGGATATGATTTGGTCAAGAATGGTTTTGAAAATGGGGACTGTGCCTTGGTACATTCTGAAGATCCTTTCAGACTTGTTTTCTGTGTTTTTCAATGTTGTGTTTAACAATCTCTCTGAAGCTGATGTGAAGTCTTTTGTCCTACAGTTGCACACTCATAAGATGCTCTTGGCATGACTAAAAAAGCAAACCAAACAGACTTTGTTCATTCCTACAACACATCTCCTTTTCTTTCTATGGTGATCTGTAGCAGCTAAGAGGTCAGACCATTCTTTGTGGTGCATTAAATGCAACATCAGCAGATGGGAAAATGACATATTTTGACCTCTAGATTTTACACTGGTGTGTTCTCGTTGGTAGCCTGAAGTGGTCAGGCAGATGGATTTGCTCATGTCTGAGGAGCCCTTCCAGCTAAACTGCAATATTTCAAGTGAGCTGTTCATCAACGTGAACTAAAGCTTCTCAAATTCATTTTGTCTCTGTTATGGATTAAGCTGAAAAAGAAAAAATTGGATCAAGAGGAAATATGCTTCAGGTCAGGTAGATAGAAATTGTGCGGTACTCTTGTTTTAAATTTTCCTTCAGAATATTGGGGTTGTTTTTGGCTTCTGATATTTATTTCAGTGATGTTATGTTTTTTGAGCTGTTTCAGACAAAAAAAAAACACCAAACAAATCAGTTGCCTTGTTAAGTTGCAGGGAACTGAAGGATCAAGTAGATCTCACCAGAAAAAATATGACCTTTTGATGCAGCTCATCAGGTTCTGCCTTTGTGTTATTTACATTCTGCGGTATTTTTGGTTTCAAAGAAATGAAGACTGATTTCTTCAAGCACTCCTGAGGTTCTTGAGTGCATAACCGATATAAAAGCTTAATCAGTCATGTTCTGAGTTTTCTTCTGGGGGATGGAACTCTTCCAAAGGTATGCTATTTCCTATAGATACCTTGGGTGTTCTTTTGACTTTTGCAGCTTGTGTAACAGTCATCAAAGCTGCTTTTCATGTGTTTTGTATGCCTCTAGATTCCTGAAGGTGATCGCAAAGCTCCTTCCTGTATTATTTGTTGCTTACCATCACTATTGCCTTTATTGTGCATTCCGCCATTCCTCCTTGCAGTGCTGAAAGTATCCACTCGAGTTCTTTCTCCTAGCTGAAAGATATATATCCATGTTAAGAGGATGAAAGGCAGGTTAGCTCTGTTTCTTATGAGGGTGGTTATAAGAAAAGTTGAATACATTAATGAATTTCTCAATGTCTGTCCAATCTCCAGACTGTGTGTCAGATCTCCAAACTGGGTGCTATCTACACTGTGCAACTTCTGTCTTATGAATGGCATCTTTGTATATAATCAAGTTTCTTTCTTTACATTGCTGCCTTATTAAACACTCCTGTACTATGGTACTACATTAGATGACTAAGACAAAATTAATGGATATAAATAACTGCTGTAATTATCTAAACTACAGTATCTCTGCATTTTTTCTGTACATGGTTACAGCTTGGACTGGGATATATATCAGAAAATATTATCTAATTGGCGGGGGGAAAAAACAACAAAATGCAAGCACTACCTCTTTTCTTTTTTTTGTAGCCGTTTCAAAAACCTTCACATTTTTCCCTGTATGACTATGGGAAAATTAAACATAATCTGAAACCCTCTATTATCTTGCAGTCAATACCACAAATAGTTTTTAGCCATATTAAATAACGTACATTTAATTACATTTTTGTAATTACATGTACATTAATTACAACTTATTAACAGTAAAAACATTTTAAAATATCAATATGAAACTAACATTTTTGGACATTTATCTATCCTTGATTGTTATATGTGGCAGCACAAGCTGCAAATCATAATGACTTAGAAGGGGACTGGTACCAAATAAGGAATTTCTGAATATTCTTTGAGTATGAGAAGTCAGGACATCCGATAGTTGAAGAAATCCTTTCTACTTTGCTGATGTGAGAGAGGGAGGAGATGCAGATTTCACAAGTATGTTTAATAGTAGGCTTTTTGAGCTGGGGTTAGAGTTGCTGTTGTATTTCAACCCTAGGAATTTCTTCTAATTCTTCTGATTCATCTAGAAGTGTTACAGCTTACAGAGCTGAAGTCTGGAGAACATTAGGCTTCAGTGACTGCTCAGATGAAAGATGTTCTGAAATACGGATTTCTTGGCCGTGAATGTGCTCGTGGCTATTAATGGCCTGGCTCTCAAGGTGACCCACACAGTCTGCGCACCAGAGTTCTTTGGGGAAGTCCATAGAGCACAGGATACCCAGCTACCATTCCGGGCATTTCCCAAGAAACAATCTCACTGTCTCTAGCAGCTCTGCTTTTATTATCAAGGTAAACTTGCAAAATACTTTCTAAAGTGAAGCCTGCAAACCCAGATGTAGCAGTCTGTGAGGCAGTAAAAAAAAAAAAAAAAAGAAAAAGAAACCCAGTAGCTCAGTAGAGACATTGGTTTATAGCACACTTTAGTATTCCTTTCCCACACTAACCTCTGTTTATACTGTAGGCTATAAAATTACTTTTCCACCAACTTTTCACCTTCTTTTTGTCTTTTCCTGCCTCTCTTTAACATTCTCTTTACCTCACAAATCCAATCCAATCACCTTCACAAAGATGGTCCACTGAAAGCGCAGCTAATGAATCTCTTAGAATTGTATTTAGCTTTAAAAGATGGCTTTATTTCTTTTTTTAAAGACCTGAAATTTTGTTGTGTATCATTTTGCTTGGTGTCAGGCAGTTTAGGTTCCTGTCTAAACTGCAGCAAAGCTTCCTTTGATATGAAAAATGAATGGATCTGTAAATCTGTGAGAGATTTCCCAAAGCTCTTTTACCACTTGAATTAGAAATCTGAGATTTACGTAACGGTTTTGAAAAACTCTTGCTTCTTTCTGATACCCCCCCAGTGCAGACCCTTCTCTCTGCAGGGATCCTGTGGATAGCCACTATCTGTTCTTCAGATCTGTGACCTGCAGGAATACCTAGTAGTGCTTGACATAATCATGAGCTGGTGAAATGGATGGAAAGAAAGCTTTCTGAAAAATCCATCAGTGATGGAAAAACTGCTTTGAAAAATGCTTCCTAATACTACTAGAATCTCTGTCCTCTGTCTTTGTTACTGTCATCATCTGAACAACGATAGCAGAAGGACAACCCTCAGAATTAATTGCACTTGTAACCATTCTGCCTTTAACTCAGTGCTGATTGAAGTGGCTGGTCTGGATTCCCAGGGAGATGGTTTTGAAGTGGAAGTATCAGTGGTCTGTAAACTGCAGCAGTGCTGCTGCTGACAGTTGGAGGTTCCAACAAACTTGCCATCCCATGATATATGAGAGAGGTGCATCGGTCTAACAGGTTACAGTAAATACTTTCTTCAGAAGGAAGTGTTATGAAGTCCAACAGGAGACTGTAGACAATATGATCAAGAACAGGAATTAGTTGCAAAATGCATTCCTTGGAAGATTATGCTATTTTGCAAACAAACCAGTGTGCCTGAATTACAGTGCCAATCTGCAAATGAATGTAAGCTAACTGGTGGAATCACCTTATTTCTTTTATTATTTTTGTGTCATCCTCTGTCTTAATGCTTAGTCAGTACCAGAAGCTCCAGAGAAGTTTGTCCTCCCTCTATCTTTTCTGTGTGTCTTTGACAAAAATATCATTCTTGGTTTTGGTCTTTTGCATTCACAGGATGTGTTACTTCACAAGGAGCATTGCCTTAGCACGTTTCCAAGTACTTACGTCCTACTCTTACCAAAGTTGAAGCTTTAATTGCTTCATGAATCATTATAAAAATCCTTGTTATATAAAAAAGATTGGTTGAATAAATATTAGACATGTACTGTTAGTGTTTTTGTACATGATTTGTACAGACATAAGCCAGTCATTTTCTTCTCCAGCATGTTGTCTTTAATGTTCTTCCTAAGAAATTGCCTGTTTTCTATCTGTGCAATATTGACTTTACATTAACGCTTGCCTTGAATTGTTATCCTAGCCATGCTGAGAGCTCCTTACAGATTTCAGTTTGAACTAGTGCAGAAGTGGGAGCTTTATCAGGTGCCTTGGGGGAAGAAAAATGCGGAGTGAGTGTAAAAGCAACAGCTAGCCCACAGATGTTGAGCAGTTCAAGAATTAAAATGTGGTGATAAAAAGCCACTGGATAACCTTTCAAGTGTGGAGCAGATGAAAAGCTGAATAGTTTGATTGCTTTTTCATTGGTATTTTAGTTGGAGATGCTGAGAACAAGTGTGTTACATTAGTGGGAAGGGGCTGAATAAACCCTTGTCAAGATGCTGAAGCTGGGATTGAGACTGAGGTTCTAACTTAGCACAAGCTTTTACATATTGTTGTGTGATTTAATGTGCAAAGAGTGTAGGTAAATCTGGTTGGTTGACTTGTTTTCAAGTGGTGGCTCTTGCCAAGGTGAGTGCAGGGGCTCCGGTAATATTGTGGAGGACCACAGGACCATGTTCTGCCCCTCTATGGGAACTGGAGACCCTGAGCACGAGGATCCTGAAGGCAGTGATAGCTGAGGATGGCTGTAAGCTGTGTCTGGAAGAGACGCAGTCTAGGAACTGCTGGTGCTCCAGGTATGCAGCAATAAAATTTCTCAGTGTAAATGAAGCTTCACATTAGGTTTGCAGAACCTGTCTCTGTTTAATTTACCCCTGGGAGTTTTCTAGGATTCCCAAGATAGCTCTTGAAACTCGTTGTGTGGGAAAAGGAAAGAGATTTAAGAACATATTTACTGTCTGGCATTGGAATGAATTCTGAGTTTAAATATTACAAGAAGTCATGGTCTTTCTGTAGCAAACCTCCCCATAATAGCCAGTGTACGGAGGAAGAGTTTCTGTCAACATTTAATCTTGAAAGATCCATTCAAAAGCAGCTTTGGTTTTAATCCCGTTCTGCCTGTGTAACCAAGGGTGCAGGCAAGACTTTTCTAGCTCTTTTGCAGTCTCTGTGCAATTTCAAAGGCAAATCTTGTCCCACAGTTTTCCAGGTCAGTTCAGTTTTTGCCCCAGTTGAACCCAAAAGGAGCCCCAACTGCTTTTCTCTTCCTCTGTGCCCCTGCTTCTCTCAGCATTGCAGTGTATCTCTAATAATATTTAAGATGCTATTCTCATCGTGTCAGGAAGCAAAGATTTCTATGAAATGTATTAGAAATGAATACTCTGTGTATTGTCTGTGTAAAAATATGCTGCTGACATGCACGACTAAACAGGCAAATGTAATTGAGCTGCTGGGAAGTTTAATATTGGAGAGGCATTGTATTGACTGACAGTGGTATAAATGGTGAACAGACCTCTGCAAACACTTGCTGTCATTACCCTTCACTTCTTGGATTCCAAGGAGAAGGGAAGTTGAGAACAGTGCCACAGAGCTGTAAGAAATCATCTCAAGTGTCTCCAAAGCCATTTCCTTTGTCTAATAGGACAGCAGATTACTCCAGATCTAAATGGGCTTCTAAATGAGCTTCAAATGCAGCACAGACCAATCAGTTTTGGAAAAACTCTATTCTAGCTGCAAATGGAGGGGAGTTCTAGTAGCAACATGATTTTTCTTCCATCTATTCTAATAGAAAAACATTACATTTTGTTTAAGAAAAATAGAATGTGACTGCTGGTGGGGGAGGTGATAGAAATTGGACTATTAGCTAGCTCTGTGGTAAAACATGAAGGCCTAAAAATGGGACAGGAGCATTTTGCAATCCTCCAATTCCCTGCTTCCTTTCCTAGTCACCTGCAGGTTGGTCTGCAGCATTACTTGCTGGTCATCCATCATGCTCATCCTTTGCCTGAACAGCAGCATCCTCTGTCTGGGTGGTAAGGAGCAACTAAACGTTTCTCTCGTGAGGAAAAAGATTTTTTAGAGATGAATAATTGTCTCCCCTACATTTTGGTAGCTGTAGTCGGAATGCACTTGCGAATTTAGTTGTGTTAGTGTTAGTTGGACACCTGAATGCTAAACAGCTAATTGATCTCTGGACCTTTAGAGGAAGGAAAGGCACCCTGTAGCTCAATCTCTTGAAAATTCTTCTCAATTGATAGGACACACTTATTTTCTCTTCTCCCTGGCCATTGATTTCATCTTGGGTTCAAATTTAGAAGAACATTTCCAGAAGGGGTTAAGGGCTTCAAGAAGGCTTACAGCTCTGTGGGGAGAAGCCTGACTGGTTAGAAATGAGGCTTTGAACACCTGAAAACCACACACAGAATCGAAACTTCTGATTCCTTACTTGAGCACTATACTTTTTAACTCTTGTGTAAAACAGTAGGCATCCTTTTTGCCAGTATTTGAATGATTTATTCCCTTGTTGGTGTATCAGTATAGACAAATGAATCTTTTATCCCAGCAAGGCTACCAAGGAGCTGAGCAGGAGATTTCAGGCATCTGTCACCTTCATGTTTCTTAGCTGGTTTTGGTAACCTCTCCTCTCTGACCCTTGTAAGGGCTCTAAAAATTTACTAGGGTTGTTTTACTTTGAGGAGCATGGACTTTAAAGTCAAGTGTTGCACAGTCTGGTGTTACGATGCATGTTAGGCCTTAGTAGATAATTCCTTGATCGTCAAGTAGCTATTTGAAATCAGAGAAGCAGAAGGAAGGAGAGGAAGGAAAATGGTAAAACCACCACCTACAATATCTTCCAGGCAGTGCAAGGATATTCTGCAGTAGTTGGTGCAGTCCTCTAAAATCTCACCTTAAAATGAGCTCCTTGTCAGAAAAAGCAAAAAGGAAGTCCGCAGATCTTCTGAAATGTTTCTGCTTGCTGGGAAAGCCCAGTTGTAGAAGCAGTGGGGGAGTGGAGGCAGGGAATGTTTTCTCCAACCATAACAGCTCATTCAAATGCAGTATTACCCCAGTAATGATTGTTGTGCCTAAGTCATGGGCAGCAACTCAGAAAGGACAACCCAGAAAGGAGACACAGAAAAGCAGCACTGCCGTCTCTAAGATGCGTTCTTTCTCTGTGAAATTTGCCATGGGTAGTTGGATTCATCCTTCCATTTGCATGCATCTTTGACTGATGCATCATGCTGGATGCCTTAGGCACGCACTAATTAGTAGAACAAATAGAAAACCCCGAGGATGCCCGTGCTTAATGACATTGCCCGTATTCTTAAACATCCCTACAACAAATTACTCATTTCGTGGCTGGAGGCAGCGCAAGTTAACTTATCTGTATCAGTTGCTAAGTGGAAGCATTTACTTTTAACAAGAAACACTGTATTGTACCTTCCCAGGTAACTTTCCAACACTTGAGCTTTTGGACAAAAGTAGGAGAGAAGCTAGAAGAAACAGGCCAATTCAGGGAGGAAAAAAAGTAATAGATGTAGGATGCATTGAAGGAGTTAATAGATGCAGATGAATTAATCAACTTTGAGCTTGATACTGTGTAAAAGCAGAAAAGCTGCGAAGGGGACTTGAAGTCCTTTGAGGAGCTTTCAGTTAAAACCAGAACTGTGGCTCAGAACAAGGGTGGGTTGTGCAGAGGTGCGTGCAGTTCCTGCTGTAAATGCTTCACTCAGGTAATTGCTTTTCAATCAATCTCAGCAAAAGAAATGAGAAGTCAAGTATGGAGAATGAAGCAAATTTGCAGGTGTCTTGTGCCAGTGTGGTTATAGCTGTCATTTTCAGTTGCATATTGGTTTGTTTTTCTTCACTGACAAAGTTGATTGAGGAACTTGGAAAAAGTGAACCTTGTTCTCATGAAATGAATGAGCTGAGCATAGCAGTCAGATGATACCCAGGAGTCCATGATGTTATTGAGTTGTAGTCACTCATTTAATTATTAAAATGAACGTGGGTCTTTGGATGGCTGCAACTAATCACCGTGCATAACCAGGAGAGGATAGCAGTGAAGGGAAAGGATGGGCACTACCGGTAGTTCTGCAACTTTTTAAAGAGCTGGATGAGACAAGTTCTTAACGTGAAGTGTGTTGAATGTGTATTTTGAGGCTGTGCTAGTTCATGTACTTGATAAATACATAGCATAAAGACTACTTTATGTCTTTTATTGCAAGCCTGTCTGCACTACAGTAACTGAAGCACTCAGAAAGCAGTCTTTCAGAAAGTGAAATGTTTATCATGCTTACAGAGAGCCCAACGGAGGAGCACCTTTATCTGGCAAAGTAACACTAGTTTGTTGCTGAACAACTCGGAAAGGTCAGTGTAGAACCCCAGTGGTTACAACCAGGGTCTCAGCAGCCCAGGCGCGGCTCCGAGCCGCTCGCTATTTGCTGCACTTCTTTGGGAGTCGCACCGAAGTGCGGTCGGACACAGTGCCCCACCTCGACAGCGAGCAGGGGCTGAGGTCGGCTGGGTCTGTGCCCGTCGGGCAGCCTGAGGCACCCGGGTGCCGCCGAGCTCCGCCGCTGCAGGCAGGGAGTACAGGCCGCCTCCGGGCTCAGTACTCTGCACGCGGATCCTCGAGGGCTCGGCTCACTTCTGCCGTCAACTTCTCCCGTGGACGCGGCTCGGTCGCCCAGCGGCGGTCGCGGCTCTCCGCTCCCTGTAGCAGTCAGCGCGCCGCTGCCGTTCGCACCGCTTCGGAGTCGCGGCGTTCCCACGGTCGCTGCGCTGAGCGGCGGTGGCGGCCGTGGGGCGATGCGCTTCGCCCCGCTCCGTCCCATCCCGCGCTCGGCTCCGCAGCCCCGGACGGCAGAGCGAGGCCGCCCCGCGCCGTGCGGAGGCAGCGCTTCGCCGGGAGCTGGGCGAGAGCCGGCTCCGTGCTCCCGCCCTCCTCCTCCCCTCCCTCCCTCCCCGCCTGCCTCCTCCCGCGCTGCCCCCTCCCCGCCTCTCCCCTCCCCTCTCCGCGCCGCAGCCTCCCCCGGGCCGCCCGGCGCTGCCCGAGCTGTGCGGGCGCTGAGGATGGCAGCGCGGCTGCGGCCCCTGGCCCTGCGGCTGCTGGCGCTGACCTTCCCCTTGGTGGCGAGGGGCTTCTCCGACGAGACCCTGGAGAAAGCCGCCAAATCCGAGGGCTACTGCAGCCGGATCCTGCGAGCCCAAGGCACCAGGAGGGAAGGGTACAATGAATTTAGCCTGAGGGTGGAGGGCGATCCGGAATTCTACAAGCCTGGAAACAGTTACCGCGGTAAGTTGGCCGTCTCCTCCTTCAGACAGCAGGGGGAACGGGCTGGACAAGTGTCCGCGAAACTACGGCGAGTCCCTGCCTGTCAGCTCCCCATCCCTCCCGGCGTGCGACTGCGTGGGCTCAGGCAGGGTAACGTGCTCCCACGCGTTACTTTATTGGGGATGCTTTGATGACAAGTGAGAGCGAGTTGCGTTTCACGGCATCGCTTTCGCTCCCGAGAACCAACTCGATATCAGGAGGAATTTCCTTTCTTTTATGAATTCTCTCTGCCGGCTCTGCTTTAGTGCAGCGTTACAAGTTGATGGGATACAAAACGAGCTCTTCCCCCGCTCGCCCGCTTCTGTGGGATTTCTTTCTAGCCCTGCAAACGCGGCGCAGCGAGGGGAAGCTTCACCATCCAGCAGGAAGGAAAGGGAACTTGGAGCTGGTTGTTCTCGCCCCGAAATGTGAATGGTAATATAATGAGTTAGTATATGGGCAAACAGTGATGCAGCATGCTGCCAGCTTCCCACATTTTCCACTTCTGTTTATCCCACCCCCCTGTTTTTTTCCTGGAGAAATGAGCAGATGGCTCAAACAGGAAAGAGACAGAGGAGACTCTGCTAATGACCACTGTAAATAAGAGATGGAGGCACTCATTCTCTGTTGAACATTTTGCATACGGTGCTTGAAATTAACTTCCGAAGCACCCTTCAGCATATTCTTCTAACGGAATACGGGCAGGTTTTACCCACTTTTCCTGTCTCTGCATATAAACCCTTTGGAAACAAACCTTCTTGGAATATTCTTTTAACTTTGTGTTTTGAAGTCTTCTGTGAGGAGATTGGAGCTTTTTATGTACTACAGTCCATCTCTCTTATAGGCAAAATGAATGGTTTCTTGGAGAAATCATCACTTTGGAAAATGGATTTTGAGAGTAAGTTTCTAAGTATTTATCCTGACCTTAGAGTCAGTGCAAAGAGCAACGTTTTCCCCTTGCACGAATGTGGGAGTTTTAGTACATAGGGAGAGAAAAGTGAACGCATGGCATAAGCGTCGTGTTCTCTAAAATAATGGAAAAAATATCTGCTGCACTGATGAGCCTCTTTGGAGCACTAGGCTGTAACTTTGTGTGATCTCTGATTCTTTTTTTTTTTTTTTTTTCCTCAATAACTGATATATTCTAATGTGCTGTGAGGAAACACACGTTTCCCACTGACCAGTTAACTGCTCCAGGCATTAGGGTTAGTTCTTGAGTCTGAAGGAGTGCGTGCTGCATGTCACCTGGATGCGCCTACCAAGCAGCATGAAATAGGTGACAGGTTCTCTGACAGTGACAAATGTGTTAATGTTCTTGGGAAGCCTGAGAACGTACGTCTGTGAAAACATTCCTGGATATCTTCATTTGCCTGCCAAAGAGTTTGCTATTCCATGGGAATGTAGGGGTGAGGAAAGTCCCAGGTGACTCAGTAGGACTAATGTTGTAGGTCTGTTAGGTCTTGATGTTAGGAGGCTGTTCAATACAGTAATCACATTAGTGAATTGCAGTATCTTAGAAATGAGAAAAATGCATCTAATAAAAAGTTAAAATGCAGACCAAGCCATGTGCTCAGGGTTTTGATACTTGGAATTAGAGCATTCAGTTGGCATGTAAGTGTACCCAAATTGTTCTTCAAGGACACCGTCTGAATGGTTGGAAGAACATAAGTAAATGCTGTTGTAATATAGATGTTATTTATGGCAATAACTAGAACTGACAGACTTACAGGAAGTTTTAAGAGCTTGTTCTGTAGTAGAAACTGATGCTATACTATTGTTTTATCAGAAGGTTAGATAAGTGAGCAAATAAACTGTGGCATTGTAGCACATCTGTGATGGTTTTAGCTGCAGATTACTCGATATACTACACTGCAGAAGATTCACACAACCTCAGCTGAGTTGGAGCCAGATCTGCCTGTTTCCATGGCCCCTGTTTGATCTAATGCAATCTGGATCCTTGGCACATTCCCTAGTGAGCTCCCCGAATAAACAGGGATTTCTGCAGGGTGGATAGTGCAGGAATGAGTTCTGCGTACAAATCCCGAGCTCCATCAAATGGGTGGCACAGGGGCATCCATGGGTTGATGTGGTGGTGTGGTGGGATACAGGAGACCATAGGTCAGTGCTCCTTGTTGTCTTTAGGAAAGCTTCAGTGGCCTTTCTGCAGTTATGCACCTTTAGATCGGCAGGGTCTGTCTGGGCGTGTTAAGTCTTGCTCTCCATCTTGATGGAGCATGAGGAGAAGAAAATAGTCCTGAGCATACAATCATCTCTATTTTCACCTGGCACCTCCTGTGGACCCGAAGCACTGGTAGCAGCAAGCAAGCATAAGTAAGGATGCATGCTGCTGTCTCAGGCGATGTGGAACAAGGCAGCAGTAGGCTGAGGAGCCATCCTTCTATCCTCTCATGTGTAAAATGGGAGTGATGGACTTTGTGGCTTTTCTCCCCAAGGATGGTAACCTGACAGGTTTCTAGCATCTTGTTTGGGGTACAGCCTATAAGTGGTCTTCCCCCCCTACCCCTAAGGAACGTTGGGTCTCTTTTTTTTTTCACGTCTACCTTCTGCCCAACGTGTGAATTGTCTTTTCTTCAACAAGTCCTCATTCCGTAACTGTCTGAGCACTTTTCATGTTTCTCAAGATGCAGATAGAAGAAAATATTAGAAGCATACCTGCATTGGCTGATATTTGTGCATCTGGCTTATGCAGCACACTGTAAGGCAGGTGCAGGGCTCGGTGTGCTGCCCCAAACCCAGGGGCTCTGAGCACCCCGCTGGGAGTATGGGGGGAGAGCATCGAGTGCGTTGTGTGCGCGGTGTGAGGGAAGTGAGGATCTGTCGGGTGGGGGATGGAGGCAGACAAAAGGAGCTGGTGATATGTAAGCTTCCCTTTAAAGTGCAGCCCTTAACTTTGAGGTTTAATTGATCCTTACGGGAAGTTCTCATTGTTCAATGAGCGCTAATGAACGTAAGCACCGTGGGAGGGATTCTCAGCTGCTCTTTCAAATGACACAAACGGAGTTGAGCCCGAGGAGGACTTTCAGCTCTTGTGCAACACAGAGCCGCTATCTCTTGTGAAAACCAGCTGCGGTCCGGCGGCTCCGAGCGCAAAGCGAGCTGCAGTTTGCCTCCAGAGCCAGTAAGGGCAGGTATCCCTGCACTGTGGAGCTTGGGCAACCGGCAGAAGTGCTTTAAGCCAGATCGGATGCCAGTGTTGGCCCAGCACAGCTCAGGAATACCCAAACCCCCTCGGAACCCCTCTGCTCTAGGGTCCCCCCCCATCCTGTGCCTGGTGTCCCCAGCTCCGGCACTCCCGGGGCACCGTGTCTCCCTGCACGGCTGGGTGCGTGCCCTGATTCAGCCGGGTGTGCAGGGGGAAGGGCTGCACCGCTCGTGTCGGATGAAGCACGGATTTATTCTGGGTTAAAGCCACTGTGTAACCGCAGCATGAGTGCTGCTAACCCCAGGCATTCAAAAAGTATGAGTCAGGCTTTGGAATTCTCATCTTTTTTTTTTTTTCTGCTGCTGATGATAGCTTTTATAGTGTTTTAGCGTCCTCTGTTTTATAGGTAGATGTTTTCTTCAGGGTTTTGGAAACTTTGGTCTGAGATGTGAAGTTGTGAGGAAGACAGTGAAAACTGTTGAGTCAGTTCACAGCTGGATTCTCTGTTTCCTTGCATAAGCATTTAAGTATTTCTGGTGTAGCCTCTTACTCAGGGTGACTCAGACTTTTGAACCGCATGTAATATATGGAAAAAGTTGTTGCATGTAAAAGACCTTTATGGCAATTAGTTTCTAAGAATCAGTGTCCAAGAGAGCGTGGTGGGTTCATCCTCACTAAGTGCAGCGGTGCTCTTCTCAGTTATTGCATCTGGCTGTGGGTTTCCATTTAGGTGAGGCTGCAAATGTTTGCAAAGCTGGGCTAATAATGCTAATTTTGAAGCAGTTTGTGCATGAGATGGAAGCAATGTTTAGAAACGTAATTGGAAACTTTAGCCCTATTATGGTGCCATCATTTCCTGTACATACGATGTTTCTTTCTCCTAAGAGACAGTGACGTTTAACCTCATAATAAGACTCCATGGAACAAGCAGAAAAAGTGCACAGGAAATCATGAGAGCTGGGAGGCTTGCTATTATGTCCATCAGTACCTTGTATTCCTACAGATGTTCACAAATAAAGCAAGAACTCTCCTTGGTCTCAACTCAGCACTTGCAGTTTTTAACCTTTTGTGCATCTCTCTGAGCCATTCTTCACAGGTGGTCAGAAAAGCTGCATGTCTTTGTACAAGCATGTGACCTGGACCCAGATATAGCTCCTTAATGCTAGAAACCTCCAAATATCCTCTTTTATATTTTTCTGCTAGAGAATATGTAGATCAGAAAGACCCATGTATTCCATGTGAACTCTGAATGATGTTTGGACTCCTCGCCCTGTTTGTGTGCAAAGTACTCTCTCCTGAATGCTCTTCTGTAAAGCAGTGCTGGCAGTTGTGCTTTGCTCGTGAAAGCTGTGGGTGGTCTTTGGTTTTTATTGTGCCAGTCAGGGTTAGAGAATGACAATTGTGTACTGCAAGCAATGCTGTCTGCATCATGCTTGAAGTAAAAGTCACTTAGAAGTATTTGTAGTCAGATTTTCTGACCATTTTCTTCTAATTCAAACAGTTTTCTCCTAAGATTTTTCTCTCTGTTTCAGACTAGGATTCCTATGGGGTGTTGAGAAAAGTTCAGTAATTTTAAAATGCCCCCAAAGACCTTCCTCAAAATTCTGCCCCAATCCTCTTTTCTTAATAGCGTTCAGAAGAGCCAAAGCTGACCTGTAACTCAGGTAGGGTCTCCTGGGTGACACTTAGGTGCTGGAGCAAATGGAGGATTGGAGTGTGGAGAAGGGTGTTTTATTCACAGGGTCATAGAATGGGCTGGGTTGAAAAGAACCACAATGATCACTGAGTTTCAGCCCTCTGCTGTGTGCAGGGTCGCTGACCACCAGACCAGGCTGTTCAGTTATTCTAGTCCACGTTCTTCTTCTCGTCATATCTTCTCCAAGCATGCTGTAGACAGGCTAAGGCCAACTCCCAACGCCGTTAGGGCTTCTCTCATCCCACTAACATCACTAAAAAGCATAGAATGTCATGGAGTCTGCCTTGAGAGCCTGAGATAAAAGGAAAGGCTTTAGGGCCAAAAATCTCAGTCACAAGCTCAGCTGGTGGTCAAACCTCATCAAGATGAGACTTCCCTTTTTAGCCACATTTGACAAATGTCTAACTGCAACAACAGCCACCTGCAGAATAATTCATTCCAAGTTTAAAAAAAAAAAGTCTGCTTTACTGTTTTGCTGATGTGTAGGAGGCTTTGGGTACCCAAGCTGGCAGCACAATCATTACCCAGGAGTTTAACTTCATGTTCCTGAGGTTAAGGAAGAGGAAGGCTAGTTGAAAAGTTAGCACCTCCATGGGCTGGAATGCTGTGCTGGGGTGGGCAGTGTGGTTAGACTGCTTTGTAGTCAGACGCTTTCTGTGCTCTAATGCCTAGAGCTTTGTCTGGGCTCAGAGCTGGACAAAAGCTGAAGCCAAATGCTTCAGGAGATGTTCCTTCCCATAAAACTAAACAAAACAACAACAAAGTCCTCAACACCACCACCACCACAAAGCAATCTCCTGTAGAGCTGAGCAGATAAGCTGTTCGTTTAGGGGGGAAAAAAAGGGGCATGAACAAAATAGCTGAGATACATCGCATCAGTATTCTGGTAGTGCTTTTCAGTTTATGTGGAAACTTGGACTGAACTTTTTTGTATTCTGGCTGGCTCTGCTCCATGTTGTTAGTGCTTTGGCTTTTGTTAATAGCAACTTAACTCAGCCATGTTTCATGCTGAACTGTGAAACGATAAGCACACGACTGTTTTCACAACTAACAGTATGCTTTCTCTGTTTCTTGTATGTCAGTGACACTTTCTGCTGCCACTCCTGCCTACTTTCGAGGATTCACATTGATTGCTCTGAAGGAAGGAAAAGAAGGCGATAAAGAGGAAGACCATGCGGGAACATTTCAGGTGAGAGCTCTTTCCCCCTAGGAGTCTGTTTCCCTTCTTGCTGGGCTCCAAGGGAGCTATTTCTTGCACAAAAAGATGAAGAAGGCGTGGAAGTAAACATAAGTATTTGTGGATACTGACACGAGAACCGTATGACGTGCTCTGTATGCCATGCAGTCACTTTAAGAGGTTGTGGCTTTGATACCTTACTTCATCTTTCTTTTCCACTTTTTTTTTACAGTTGAACATGTGCATTAATTATTTGAACTAGAGACACCTGAATTTCTTATCCAAAGTGAATATGTAATTTGCTTTATTCATGTTTTGATTTTAGTATTTCTGTGCTTAGAAATTCTTGTCCCTTCAGATGCAGATTACTGTTTGGAGAATTGTGCTTGCCACAGCTGTAATGACTGTTTTATCAGTCATAAATTAGGTTCTGCTGTTTTATTGATGCTTAGTAGATCTTAATGAACGCATTCAGTGGGATGGAATGTTGTTTATCATTATCAAAAGAATCAGAATCCAGATTGATGATTCACAAAATGGCATTTCAAGCTATTTCAGAATCATGTCACACGAGAAGCATTCTGGAAATTGAGACCACACATCATATTTTATGAAAACTGATAGAAATTGGGTAGTTTTGTTGTCTCAAATGAGAGATTATTTGTTGTTTGACTTTCCAAAGTTATAAATACGGTTTGTTATACTGATTATAGTTTACAGGATGGGTAATTATACTGATATTCATTTTAATAATGATAAATTTTGTAACTCACTTGCCACTAAAAAGCATCTCTATTTTTTGAAGAGAAATACTCAGAAGTTTTTACCTAGAGCCACCAAGGGGCATCCTACCGTCTTTTCTTAAATTGAATTGTTTTTTACTTATAGCAGATATAATGTGCAAACTCAATATGTATTGAGGTTTATTTTTCTTGCCCAGTTTGCCTTGAGGTGTCTTTGTAGCTTTCATACATTTTCTAAGAAAATCTGGAATAAATAAGAAGACAATTGATGTTGGAGTAACTCTGCTTTCCTTAAAATCAAGTGTTTTCTTAATGCTGTTTCAGAAAAATCTGTTTAATATGGATTTTTCTTTAAAAAGTAAAATAATGTTCAGCTCTCATCCAGTGTTAAGAAATAGAGATGGTCTGCTTCACAAGTTTTAAAATGAACTTGTTACCAATAGTTTCTCTATTTCAGTTATTAATGTCTCCATAGCATGACTAATGGGAAAGACTTGGCCTGAGTTTGTCCCTTATGGCTAGATGTGTATCTAACATGAAGGGAGAAACTCGCTAAGCTTTGCTAGAGCACAGAGCGGGAAACAATGGAAATTCTACACACAAAAAAATAAAAAGTCTGATGGATCTCAGTGGAGGAAAGATTGTTTAATTAGTTTTATTGTATCGATTGCAATCTGAAGTCAGTATTTTAATTGGCAGGTAGAGCTTCAAATTTTATGCGTAACTAAATTTGTATTTCTGTGGTGCAGGCAGTACTCATTGTGCTCATCACACATCAACACAATTAGTGGAAGCTCATTCACATCCTGCCAGTCCTGCCTGTGTTCATACAGGTTTAAGATTTTTATTTAATTATCCCATGGAAGCTTATGTTATTGTTAAATACTGGTATCTCTTGTAAGATGGCTACATGCTAGTAACTAGAAGGGAAGTTTATTACGAAGGTTTGCACTGTTTGCATTGCAGTGAGGATCGTAATGGTTTCTAAGTTTGAAGAGTAAGAAAAAAACCACGTACAATCACATGCATGCCACTTGCAGTTATGTATTTCCAGTGCTCCAGTGCAGAATATGTTATCCAATGAATAAGCTAATGGAACAGAACTCAAACTGTTAAATACTGGTAAAAGACCAGATGCCACTTGTGGGCTACTGGCATAATGCTTTCTCGCCACGAGGAGATATTTACTGTTCAAATAATAATCACAACAGTAAAGAACATAAAATGCACCGCATGAAGCAAAGTGCTTCACTGATTTTAGCAAGTCTTTGTAACGAAGCCGTGATAGAAGGAACTTGAGGTTGACAAACACATTTTTTCCCCCTTGGAGAGCATAAACCACCGTATTTTCAAGCCTGTCAGTACCACTTTTCAATCATGAGATCTGGGTTACGCTGACATGGACAAAACCTACACCAGAAGCTGTGCTCAGCTGAGGATCCCATGGGGCCGTGCCTTTTGGTTTAAAGGTTGAACTGAGCAACATGTGTAGTGCTTCAAAATAGAGTAGAGGAGCACGTGTTTGAGCAGGAAGGTGTTGGGTAAGGATCGGTATCTCAGCAGCTGACAGAGCCGTTGTACGCCTGGGTTTTGGGGTCACAGTCGTGCTGCAGTAGGTTTTGCTCTGCAGCCCCTTGTGAAGGATGAATGTGCTGTGACGGCCTGCTGTGAGTTTACCCAGCAGCTTTGCTCTCTTGCAACCTTCTCATGGCTCATTTACTTTGCCTTGACTGCGAGTCAGCAGGTATGGTCAGTCTTCATTAATCATTAAGCTGCTGGGTCTTGATTCTGTAAGTAGCACAGCTGTTAAAATTCTTGGTTGGGCAGGTATTTTTCTCCTGAGCTTTTTTTTTGTTACTTTTGTACTTGTCACAGAGTAGAGACCATTAAGAAGTGCAGTTTGTACTCCATTGTTCTAAATCTGTTTTTCACAGAGAAAATTAGGATTTTAGATCTGATGTGTTACTATTTGTTCTTTACCAATGCAATCAAACTGTTTTTCTTGGTTCTTGCAGCACGATCTGAGCACAGTTTGTGCTTAGCATAAATAAATCACGTTATTTCCCACAAACATACGTTATATTGAATATAACTGGGGAGTTAAAGATGCCAAATTCAGCTGCAGAAGTACCAGAATGTAATAACACAGCTCTTTCTTACGCAAATGGTAATTGCACAGCTCTGGGGTGCAGTGTAGCACGCTGAAAGCTTGGGATGCCGTGTCCCACTGGTCTCTTTACAAGAGCTGTTCCCAACTGTTGTCATGCAGAGTGCTGATCCTTCTGCTTTGTAATGATGAGCAACAGTCTGCAAACTGAAGGCAACTGGAGGGCAGGTTCTATTCAGAGGCAGCAATCAAACTGATAGACTGTAGAATAGTATCTATACAGGCTGTTTTAATCAACATGTATATGCAGTGTAATAGATTTAGTTTGGTAAGTAACATAGATTAATAGAAATCTAGTCCTGAATCTCATTCCATCCATTTTCTTTCTCAAAGGAAAAATAAATGCTCCAAGAAAATCCTTGGGGGTGTTTTCTGAATGTTTTCAAGAAGCGATCAACAGCAGCAAGAGATTCATAATCTCTTCAAGTTTCAAACCCTTTGATATAACATTCTATGAGAAATTCAAGAAAAACTATATAAAACTTTTATTCTGATGTCTAAACTGAGTTGGCTTTAATACTGGTCAGATTGTTCTCCAGAATTAAGAACTTCCATGGTATTTTCTGAGACGGTTACTTTGAAGTTTCCCTTAATCCCTCTCCAATTCTTTACACTTTCCATTTGTATTTTATTAAAATTAACGTATTTTTCCTTGTTGAGTTTTGCCTTTTATGTTGTCAAGTTCCAAGTTCAGTCTTATTTGCGTTGCCCAGAACTGTACAAAGTTAGTCATTTTGAGCCCCTAGTATACAACCATATAGAATTCAGACAGGATAGTCCTTTGAGAATATCATAATTCTGTTCTCTTCATACAGAGTTCTCTTAAGTGTACACAACTTACCTGTACTGTGGGAACTTTTGGTATTGTACAGGAGGTCCATAATGAATTTCTAAGCCCTTTCTTGCACATACTGCTGCCTACGTAGTTATTCATCATTTATGCTATATCCATTTTGTTCCTTCTCAACGTGGATCTTTGTATTTGTCTTGCCAAATTTCATCTTGACTGCATTTTCAATTTACCAAGGAAATTCTCAACTGTAGTGCTATCCCTCCAATGTGCTCAGCATTCTTCCAAAAGTTGTTGCTGTTTATGAGGCTTATAAATACTTGTTAAATAACGAACCGGTCAGTTGTATGCAAATGTGACGTGCTTTTCTCAGGTATGGGGATAAACTGAGTCAAAATATAGATATCAAAACTAGACATTTCTCTGTCTTGTTTTGGCTTAATCTGCCCTTAGATTCTTATGCTATGTCTGCTGTTTTTGTGATATTTTACTACTGAATGTTTACCTCAAGCTGTCCTTTTACTCAGCTAAGAAAACAAGTGGGTTTCACTTTCTTTGCTTTGAGTGAGTCAAGAAGTTCTTAGTTTAGGTCTCCTGAGTTTACCACCCTGTAGTGAAAAACTAGTGTGAGAACAGGAACAAGATCAAGGTTTTGCTTAAAAAAAAAAAAAATGTGTGATGTTTATAATAATTAGTTGTTTTCTGCTTAATCGGATTCATGTAACGGAACCTGAAGTAGCAGTTGATAAATAAGGCTCTAGTGGTCTTTTGCTGTAAGTCATTTCTCTCTTAAGTTATTGTGAAACTGCCCCAACGTTGCCTTTGTTTGCTGAATGGTGATCATTTCTTTTAATGCTGTTTTGCTGACTGATGGGTTTGCCGAAGCTTTCATATTAAAAGGTATTTTTATGAAGCTCTTAGAAAAGCAAGCCCTTGGTTGCTGTGTTCCTACGTTTTACAGGACTCATGCATCTTTTAAGCAGTTGATATACTGCATTTTGAAAAGAGTAGTCTTAAAAGGCTTTTAGGCACATGTCAAGATATATTCGGTCTTGTATTTATATTCTAACTTAGTTTATATTTTAAAAAATGACCACTGTTATTTATCAGGCTTTTAATTTCCAATGCTTGTTTCTTTTTTAAAAAAACTTATGCCTGTTGTATGAGTGTATCAGTCAACAAGTAAGTGGATTATTCTCTGATGGGTGAAACAATGTAGTTTCGTTCAGGACTTGCCTGGTGTTTTGCTCCTGTTTGCATTCTGTACCTCCCCAGCATCTTTTTGCTGGACCGGAGTCAGTCATCATACTGTCTATAAGTGTATGGAAATAATAAATTTTTACTCTCACTTGATGTGAAATAATCATCCAGTGTTTTGCAAATAGTGATATTGATTTCCAGTTCATAGTAAAATTGTGTCGCTTAAGTTTCTCAGTAAAGCTTCCTCACTGCACTGAATGAAAAAGTAATGTTCCCCTCTCGTTAAAATTTTGAACTCTTTGAGGTTTTCGTGGAGGAGGGTTGTGAATTTACAGGTAGGAAATTTAGTCGTCAAGTGACAGATGAAGTGAGAGGAGGTAAGAAAAGGATGGACGCTATTTATTTCCTTGCAGCTTTAAACCTAGTAATTACATGGCCACAACTTGTGTACTTCGCTTACGTTTATCAGAGAGGAATACAAAGCAGTGTGTTGGCTATCCAAAGAGAGACAGATGCTGTACCACCCCACTTCCAAAAAGGATGGGTGTGTGTGCAGTTGCATCCAAAACCCTAAATGAAAATTCTATTTCTGAAGTTTTGATCAGTAGTTCTGTCATCAGCAGGAGCTAAATCAATGTGAAACAGCCATATACAGTCACTAAATTCATGATCCAATGCTACTATAGGAGTGTTAAAGATGAGAGAATTGGGATATGCCAGGTATGTGAATTGGAGACTGAGAAAGGAGAGATGAATTTTGAATCTGTAAAATTAAATGTCATATTTAAGTCTCTGGCAAATGCAGAAGACCAGGAGTATTCCCGAATTTCTGCTAAATCCAGTCTTGCCTTGAAATTATTGTATGAGAATCATTGCGCACGTTATTCTAGGCAAATTCAGTGATAAAAAGGGCTTTAATTCCCATTGTGTGTAGGATGGAATTGATTGTCCTTGATGTAAACTTTGACACGTTTTCTAGAGCTCCCTGACTTCCACATCGTGTGATACTCAGGGGTTAACCTTGAGCTTATAAAATAAAAGGCATCTGTCACAACAGGTAATAGCGATGGGAAAATGTGAACAAGCACTTGGAATGAGATTACATGAAAAAATCTCCTGTACACTGGAAGAAGTAGACCTGAACCACTTACTGGCAAGGCTTTGGTTAAAACTGTATTGCTTCAGACAGTAAAATATTATTCTGTAAAACAAAAGCGATGAGTGCTGGGAACTTTTAGAAGGGGAACAGCTCTGCGGTAGGTATTATTTGCAGCTGATGACACTGTAGAAAAAGCAAATTAGATTCTAATCACTTTGTTTGTTTGTTTTTGACCCTTCATTTACTTTTATTTTGTTTCCTTCTGTTTGAACTTGTGTTTAAATGAGGCATTTTTTTGTTCAGTCACCCATTTCTTGCTTATACTGTATACCAGCTTGTTACACCACAGGAATTTCTTCAAATCATTATATATGCAGTTGTCATGTCTTTTAGAATTAATTATTGAAGCCATACGAAGACACAGCTAAAACCAGAAAACATAAGAAATCTGTAGATATTATGTGTTTGACTACAGTGGATGCTTGAAGTACTAGCTAACATTTATTAAGAGGAAAAATACTGAACTTTTTTTGTTGACAACTTGCTTATGTCGACTCTGAGTGTTTTCCTGTAGCTTACTGGTTTATTGCATAATAGGAAAAGAGACCTTCTGCTGAAAGCTTGCTGGGATTTATGTGAACTCTTTCACCATGGATGCTGGGAGAATGAGAGACAGCAGGTACAAGCTGAAACAAGGCAGGGTAGGACTTGATATCAAGAAAAATCTTTTTTCTGTGATGACAGTGAGGCAGTACCACAGACTGCTTAGAGATGGTGTGATCTCCACCCCTGGAGGTTTTCAAGACTAGCCTGGATACAGGTACTCTTATTTGTAGCAATGCATTGCAATAACTGGAGTTATGAACAGATGACAACACTGACAGCACTACCCAGGTGCAGCACATACAGAGCAGTTGCATGCAGTCTGTAGTGAGAGGTGTACGTTCTTCCATATGAAATCAATCTGAGTTAAGGGTAATATCGATGAATCCATATATAAAAGTATGCCTAAATATTGCTAAACATTCCTGTCTTAAGCATGAAACCCAGAAGACCTCTTCCAAATCATGCCTGCCTCAGTAGGGCTTGCTCATGCTGACAGAAGGCATCTGACTTCCCCTCAGACGGCTCCATTTTTAACTAGACTGGACTGTCTTTCACAAGGGATATCTTGCTGTGTCTCTACCATCACTTTTAAACCTTTAAATTATTATTTTTTATTTATTTGGCACAAGTTTCTTTTTCTTTTCCCCATTTTCTTGCCCTCTTCCTGTCTCTTTGGCTGTGGAAAGGTTAATCTAGTTTCTAGACGTCATTCTTTCATTGTTTAATTTAATCTCATTCTGTTTTCATATTTTCTTTTTCATTTTTTCTTTTTGGTTGGTGAGTGCTCTTCCTTGAAAGCAAGTTCAAATGGCGATTGTCACAGTAAGAGCTTATTTTTTTTAGCAAAGGGCTATGCCTAAATAAATATTCCATTTGTTGATGTTTCGAGTTGTGCTTTCAAGAAAAACACACACCAAAAACCCACCCCTACCTTCTCCTCAGGAAAAAAAAACAGCCCTAAACCAAAATCAGGAAATGTGCATCTTGAGATATGTCTGCTAAAACTCCAGACTCTTTTTCAGATCTAAGGCTTATCAGAAGTATGTTGTCTCAAGTCTAACTTCTGCCCTGCCTTGCAGTCTGCAAGTTGTACACAGTCCATTTCTGCAGTGCCAGACTGCATCACACTAATGTGTCAGAGTTCCATGCCTTAATCTCCTGTGAAAAGAATAACCAGATTATTCTGTCCCTTGGATTAGTTCTAAGCCTTGTGGCTCCCAAAGATTCCTGAATGGACTCATCAGATGATTGAAGTTAGCTGCTCCAGTCTACGTGGAAAGATGTGTAGAGAGGAGATATCATTAGAAGCACTGTCCTTTTCTGCCTTACAGACTCCAGCCTGCTCTTCACACACATAGTTATGGGGAAGGACCTTCTCGGCCTCTTGGGGCCATGTAACACCTTGCAGGAGTTCTCAGTGCAGATCTGGCTTCCTGACCGAGGTTTGCATTTGCAGTTATTTCATTCAGAGCCCAAGTCCACTTCTGGGAGTGCAGTTCTCTTTTGTCAGTCAGTGAAAGCTGTGTGTTCTTGCCCTCTAAGCATTGTTGAAGAGAACATAACCATCTCAGTGATTTCAAAGGAACACGTGTTAAATATCACTTTCTTCCAGCCCAGCTAATCTACCCAGTACGTTGTTACTCCAGCGCCAGGCTTTCTTTAGATAGTGACTCGTCTACACCAGAAACACTTAACTCTGGCAGTAGCTTTACAGAGGATAAATGTCATGGTTTATAGCTCCACCTGTACATAACTGTGGCTTCACTGAAACTACTGCTGAGCATCTCTTTCCTCATTCCTAATGTTAACATCAGGCTTTCTTTTTGGTCTCGTTATTTACTGGCTTAATCTAGGGCTCTCACCAATTACTTCAGATTCTTTATGGATCTGCTGAACTGTATCACCACTGTTATCTCCTCAGCTCTTCTTTAAATGCTCTATGAATTACCTCTGATCTATTTACCAGCATCAGAAAACCTTCAATGTGTCGGGTTTCAATCAGCAGGACCTTAGTGTCTGTTTACTGCACTTCCACTTGACATCAGTTTACAGGTATTCCCTATGGATCTGGACAACCGTGCTACCCCCGCCATGAGACAGGTTTTCAAAAAGCAAAATTATTCTGGCCAAATGTGGTACCAGACTGCAGTGACTGGACTATAGAAGTATAAGTTTATGTATGTACGTGACTCCTCTCTTGTATTATGCTTTTCTTGGGAGGGGTGGGCGTGAAGATGATAGTAGAGTCTGAGTCTCAATTTGACTGTTTCTCCAGGCTATATGGACTTTTCCACTATTTTAAGAAAATCCTGCTTTCAGACCTCTAGAATTGTGAGGAAGGAACACACACACCAGTAGAAAGTCTCCCAGTTAAATTTAAATGGTGGATGTTGTTTGTTTGGATTTTTTTCCTCTTAATTAATTGTTTTAAGTGCCTTTTAGTAGTTTAGAATTGCAGTGGCATTTTTAAGTTTAGGAATTTATCTGCCTACTGGACTGGTTCATGAACAGCTAGAGAGAAAATTCTTCAGCTGATCTTCAGACCATATTGGACATCTTCAGTTCTCTAGGCTTCATAGCTGTGATGAGAGTTGGTTCTCATGACGCTCGTTTGCTGAATTAATTGCTACCAGATTGAATTTATTTTGCTGTGCCATTTGTCTTGAGAATTGCTTTGTGAATTCAGAAGGTAATTTTATGTTACCAAAGTGACAGTACGTTTAGCTTTCATTATTCCAGCCTGCATGTGTGCCCTTCTCAGACCTAGATGCAATCTACACTGACAGTTAGTCTTCCTCATTTGCAACTGTTCCCTTTCTGATGTTGGTAGGAGTCTTTCACTGTTTGCAGAAGGATACTATTTCAACTTCCATTGCTGTCCTAAATAGTTGTAATTGATTATTTTTTCTACTGCGATAGCTCTTTCTCATGACCTAACAACCTAGGATCATTAGTCATCTGATCACAGTGTATTTACTCTACATCAGTGATTTAGACCATGTCCCTGAATGCCTCTCCATGTACCACAGGACGTGAAATGCAGGTGGTGATGGACAATATTGCTGTTTCATCTTACAGCTACAATGATGCAAGATCTGTTAAAGGAAATGGCCATATGTTTTGATTCATTCACTATGTCTGTTTTTCAGTGCTTTGTCCTAATACACCTTCATAGATAACTTTTGTTAGTTCACTTCATGCAGTCATGACCAGATATTTACACAGATGTCCTTGGAATGATAGGCAAGGACTTGTAGATTTTTTTTTAATTTTACCTTTTCATTTTAAACACATCAGATGTTTTGCTTCAATGCTAGTATTTACTCAAGAGACTCTTCAGACATTTCTGATTAGGATGCTTGATTTTCTTCGGCTTCTGTTCTTTAAAAACTTCAAGTTGAGGCTAGAATGCATCTTTGAGGTGTCTCCTTTCCCTGCATGTGTTTAGACTGTTCGGAAACAGACCAAAAAGCTGTATAACATCACTTTTCCTCCCAGATCTACTGTTGGAGGACTCTGGGAGCTCTTCATCCAGTCTTTTGCCAGCACAATGCCAAATTGCTTCAGAGTGAAGTGACCTTTTTTCTCTCTGGTCTGTGAAGACTGAGATGTTAAAGATGTCAAAGATTGAAAGTACTTATATGGAAGAACATCTTTGGACAAATTGACAAGTTCTCACATTAGGATTTCTCCTGGTCTGTCAAACCTCATCCTCATTCTCTCCAAGTGTTTTATGTCCCCTAAAACTTTGCTATTAATCATCTGAAAGGTATTTCTTTCCATTAATGTCAAGTCCTGCCAGAGAGGTTCTCAGTACTCATCCTCTGCCTGAGTAATTTCTGAAAGGCTTCCACGGGCACTGTCCCAGTGAAACTTATGCTCAGTTCTGTCTGCTCTCTGACACCCTTTCTGTTCACACTGCTCCCAGCCTGCCCCCTGTATCCCATTCTGCTGGGAGTACGTGGCTGCTGCCATCGCTGCTGTGAGAAGAGTCATGTTTTTATTGCTGATTTCTCATCTGCTAAGTTGTTCTCTGACAGAATTGTCCCTGTTTCTATGCAAGAGTGTCATCTTGATCAGCAGATGAAGCCGGGAGATGTAGGTTACACTTTAGGCAAGAGACAGTGATCTCTGACTCTCTCATTCATTGACTTGCTCCTTTTAGTTCCAAACTATTTCTTAATGTAAGGGAGAGCTCTTGCCTTCAACCCGGAGACGGGCACTTGTAGATATGGTCTCACTGCTGAGTCAGGCAGATTCTCAACCTGTTTGAATATTTCCATCCTAGCTGGCTTTGGGACTGACTTGCAGGAGCTTGACTTAGTAGGCAACCAGGCAACCACTACACAGTGAGAGATACATCCAAAAATGATGCGTGACTTGATGCTGTAGTTAGGCAATTTTGCTTTCTGAAATGATTTTTGAGTATTCTAAGTATTGTGCTTGTGGAGGGGCCTGTTGCTGGGAGTCACCCACAGTGTAAATATACATGCCAGCAATCATTGAAAGGGGACAGAAAAATTACTTGTAATTACGTTTCTTGCAGAGGGGTGTTGTTTTTTTTAATTATTTTTAATTATGCCTCCAACTGCCCCCCTTTCTCCTCTGCTCTTCACTGTCCTGTTCAGCTGCTGAGCAAGAGAATCTGAAATCATGTCTTCCACTTTGCTTTTCCCATGGTGATGTGAGATACTGGTGTATGAATACATGCTACAAGTAGAGAAAAGCAGAATTTTCTCACTTAGGTACTTTTGATTCCAGTTTGAATAGAGAATTGAATACCTATGTGGGCAAAACTTTTCAAGAAGCCAGTATTACTGGCAGCCCGATGGACTTTCTATCCAGGAATTTATTTATTTTGTCAAATATTTGCTGGACAACACTTTGTATTTTTCCATGTAGCTACTTTTGATTATTAAACCAAGTCTATCGAAAGTTAATTTTCATATGAAAATAAATCAAGAATAGCGAAGGAACTTCTGATCCAGTTTCACAAAAGGCAGTGTTTGGTTCTTGAGAGTGCTTTTCATAGTGCTCGGTAATTAGAAAGGGAAATTCCCTGCTGGTATAGAGCTACCATTTTGTCCCCCGTTCCCTGCATTGTCACTGTGGGTAAGGTTATTATGCAATCTCTGGCAAGCTCATCCTAGCAGACTGCTTACTAATTTGTAGGCTGTAGGTGTAAATGGAAAAGCCTTCATTCTGCTTCTGTTTACTTCACTGATTGAACTGGGCTCCAATTATTCTCATCTGTGTGAATTGAGGCACTGTTGTTGCTCTTGCCTCTTTTTTGTCTTTGTGGGTGGGCATAGCTCGTTTGGACCTGCATTTCTTTTCAAAAGAAACATTTAAGAATGCATAAGAAGTAGTTTTAGTACTTACTGTTCTATAATCCAAATGATTATATATTTTGCTGCAGTCACTGGTGAAGTACAGGTTACTTAGGGCACTGCCAGAGTTTGTGATTGGTCAGGCACACATCAAGGTTTTGTTCTCTTGGAACTCATTTAGTCTTTTTTAATTCCAATAGTGTGAGTAAAGCTGATTCTACTTGTATAGGAGACTTAATTATACCTGATGGTGCTTGGTTTAGCCTGTTTGTCTCCAACCTACTTAAGCTGACCTACTGCTTTTTAAACAGAAGAACCAGAAAAAGGGGATGTAAAGTAGCAAACAAATGCTGAAAATGGAGAAATACTTTATACTGTGGCCTGTTTTGAGTAATAGGTCACTTTCTTATGAAAATTAGCTACCTATTTTATATAATTAATAGAAGAATGCTTTCTGGAAGCTGCAAGGGGGTACTTTAAATGGTTGCTAAGGCAGCAGATTGCCTCTTACAGGTGGTTTCTCTGCTCTGGCCACTCTGTAAATGATATTGTGGGAACCCTAGATGCAGGAATAAAGCAAGAACCCAAAGATAGGATACCACCCCACACTAATCCTGCCTGTTAGGAAAATTTGCCCAGACATTGGGATAAATCCTAGCATTATTAAGATAACTGAAAATATTTTCTCTATTTGCTGTGCACATACGACTCACAGGATTTTATTCTTTTTTTGGCTGTGCAAAATTTCTTTGCTTCCTTTGAGATTCTTTCAGTAACCTAGTTTCTAATCCACAAAGGTTATCCAAAGTGTGTACATGAATTAGAATTGGGTTATGATATATTTAGACAGTGAGATTATATAATAACGTCTGTTTCAAATGTTGAGTGTTCCAAACAGTAATTTAGAACATTTTTCTCAGGGGTTGTATGGGATTTTTGTTAAGGGTGGGAAAAAAAAACTGTATACCATCTCCTCAGAATTATATGTACATTTATCCATTTTTTCTTTTAGCTCACCTGATGCTCATCAGCTCGTCTAATTACATTAGTTGTAAAATGTATTAAACCAACATAATAAACAACCAGCTTTGTATGCGGTGCAGATGTTATGCAACTGCCAGCTTCCACAGAAAGAACAGAGCGTACCTCACCAAATGGTCTTAGGTTTCTAAACCCATATCCCTCTCACTACGACTATGAAAGAGATTTGGCATTTCTTTGGGGGAGTAACGAACTTGATACAACCGATGTGAAAGATCTTTCTGGAGTGTGACCATTTCTTTCATATTTTCAAATCCGTATCCACGTACAAGAAATTGTTTATGCCTCATGGCCAAAATAAGCCAGAATGATGTAAATGTGAGAAGGACTGCTGCAAGAGTAAAGAATATGGAAAATGCAAGAAATTGGGATAAAGTGCTGAACTCGCTCTTCTTAGGGTGCTTGACTGTTAACACAAACTCTTCTGTGGATTTAGAGATGCTATTTCTAAATTTTTATTCTGATTAAATTTACTGAATCTGGTCCTAGAGATTTCATTTGTTGGTGTTTCCAGTTTTGTATGTAACAGTATGGATGTGGTATAGCTTTGAAATGTGCTTTGATACTGCCTTTCCACTGAAGATTTTGATGGTTTTCTGTAAATTAAATTCCACGAGTATTTTCATAGAATGAGGATTTATCACAACTGCATTACAGAAAACGAAACTGTCATGCAATTTAATCAAGATGACAAATCAGGTTTTAACCATGATTAAGCTTAGGGATTTCTGCTCTTTACATAGCGTTTGTCTCCTGAGTCAAGAATGTTTAAATAGTCTTCTTTTTCTTGTGTGTGAATACTGTCCGTGCACAAAACACAACTGTTTGTAAGAGTGTAGAACATTCCTCCCATGAGTGTAAAATATAACCTGGGGATTTTAAAATAGAAAAACACAGCCTAATGCTGCCTGTTTGGTGGGGGTCCCTAAAAGCAATTCCAGTAATGGCAGCAGTTGGTATGTAGTTTGAAACATAAGCAAGTCCTTCTTACTACAAGATCTGAATGAGAAAACACTCTTCAAATGCTCTTATCACTCTAGGCTCCAGTGTTTAAGCTGTACAGTCTGACCAGCTAGTTTTGTTTTTGTTTTTTTAAATACTTTTTTATTTAAATTAAGCATTGAACATGGAATACATTTTATTACATGTATACTTTAACTGTATTATACATTCATGTGTGGGCTAAGCCAATTCTTCTTTGTTCAGTATGGCCCAGGCAAGTCAAAAGGTTGGATGCCTATGATTTAAACCAGTGAATGCATTTGGATGCATGTTACATTTTAGTTCCTCTTGTTGCTATTACATAGCTAGCATGCATAACTAACAACAGGAACCTGAAATAGCATTAGCACGTAGTCTGAGTATTCTGAATCAGTAAACTGTATAATACCTACTGAGCTCTCTGTAAGGTAGAGCTGTAGGTATATATAGGAGGTATAGAGTATTAAAAAATATCTTAGAAGTAATAATGTCATTATGTATTTAATTTTTGACACTGCATGGTTCATATTCTGGTGATAAGCCATCGTTTATTGAGCATCTCTATCTCCTGCAACTTCATTTTTTACTTTATATATGGCCATTAGAAGTTGTTTGCCTTCCTTTTAAGTCAGTGTTTTGTCATATCTCACTGTTAGAGTTGCTTTAGAGTGGTGTGCCTCAGAGGATTGCTTCCTGAAGTAACTGCCACAAAAATTGGGAGGTCGGTTTGTATGAAGATGTAGAAGAAATGTGTAGAGAATCATTCAAAATAACATTGAAACTATCAAATACAGATCTCAGAGTAAACACCGATGTGACTGGTCCTTCACAAACACTGGGATTTTTTGTATCACCAAAACTCAGCTTTAGGTATGAGAGATGTGGGAGATTCTCTTAAGCTAAAAAGCACCTGCTGAGCCATATTTAGTTTCTGCAGTGAAAATCTGTGTTACTGCTAGTGCTTCCATGCTGTTCACGTTTGGCAAACATTTGCAGAGGTTACACTACTTGTGGCACTTCTGTTCAGATTATTTGATTCTGGGTATGTTCTGTTCTCAGTTGTAAATATATATATATATAATTATATAATTATATATATATATATAAATTCTTAGTTATCTGCTTGAGATTCTTATATAGAAATCTAGAGGAAAGGGACAGTTGTTTATATTCTTGCACACCTGTGCTTCATCAGTTTTTAGAGAAGCTATTATGTACCCCCACTGTATTTGATGCTGCGCTTTCTGTTGCATTTCTTGCTTTATACATCCTTCCAAATGTTTTTGAAGTCACGTGACTGAAAGAAGCTTTGCTCAAGATTGGAAAAACTACCTGTAGCAGATCAAGTGTGGTGAATGAGGACAAGGAAGTGCAAAGAGGTTCTCTGCAATAACACCACAAATGAGGAAATTTGTTGACTGTATCCTCGCTGCACGTGTTTGTCAGTGAGTGCATTCCATATGATGAAATCTGTGTTATTTTGCCTGCCACTAAGAAATAGGTTATTTATATGTATTAAGTTGTTTAAGACTTTACAGTTCTTACATAAAAAAAATTGCAAATGTTGATTCTGCTTGCTTTCTAATCTCTTGTGTGTCACTCCTTAGTTAAATGATGTCATCACAGATATCTATTAAAATATAGATATATATAATCTGTAGATAATATATTACCTATATATAGATATAGTTATCAAGTAAATACAGTAGTTGGAAGCCCAAATGCTGCTTTCCAACTTCACTTAGGGCTAGGATCACCCCTGTGAAATAAGCCCTTTAGAGTAGTCACGAATAGTGCAAAACGTGCTGAAGTGCACGAGGTGAGCACAAAAGCATTGTCATTCCCATGTCTGTGTGTTTTGAAAAATGTTACCCTGCCATTCAAACATTTTCTATAGACATTGCTGTTCTTCTGTGCTTATTTCCATGCAGTTATCTGCATGTTCATGTTTTTGAAAAGCATGACTAAGACCACGTATATGTGAAGTTTAGCTGCTTAGGGCCCCAATTGTTTATATCTTTTTTAGATGGCTCTTTGAAGCATAGTAGGAGGGGATCATCTCTTTCATGCAGCAGAAAACGAACTGTTTGCCAAAAGGAAAATGAATGCCTTATGGTTTGTGCCTAACATCTTTTCTGCCTTCTTTTGTCTTACGAGTGTTCCTGTCTTTCATATTTGAATAGCTGGGATAATGGGGGAGAGCTGAGTGCAAACAATAAGATCCTAAGACTTCTCAGAACAATCTAAATCAATCTACAGATGAACAGAAAGCATATGTATTGTGACTGATTGTCAAACTACCTGTAGCACATGAGCAGTACTACCTTGAGTGTATTCAAAACAGCAGCAGAAAGTACAGGCAATTTCGGTTGCCTTGTGGTTACATTCACTGTTTTCTTCTGTTGCTACTGCGTGAAATGCAGACCTAAATAGTACAGATGAACTATTTGTTGTCCATAACTAGGGCTAGTGGTAGCAAAGGTTACAGAGAGGGGACTTCGAACTACATAAAAAATTGGGACTGGTTGAAATGAGGAATTTCCCTCATCAAAATACAATGTTGTGTTAACTAATCCAACAATTAAATCACTTGGAAATTTCCAATCAGACGGTCATCAACACTTTATGTGTAGATTAAAAAAAAAAAAGTTATATTCCTTATACTGCATTATTTCTAATGCATTATAAATGTTGCAGCAATACTACTTGAGAATAGTGAAAAATCAGTACATAATTTCAGAATAGATTGTCATGGAAGTATGTAATTTTTTCCGTGTTTTTAAGTATTTGAATGAGATGTCATTCTCAGTAGAAAAAATTATCTTGACGAAATTGTGTTTTGGAACTGGAAACTCTGTGAAATGTTTTCCTACTTATTATACTTAGTTGTTGTGGGAGTTACAAAGCCTAAATTTCAGCAGAATATCACCAAATCAATTAGAAACTTAGCTTTATTTAAATTGTACCTTTGGATAGTGGAATATCTTAAATCTATTGTGCTCGGTGTAGATTTGATGAGGACTTGAAGGAGAACAGTGGAAATAGAACGAAAGTAAATACAGTTTTTGGTCGTTCAATCAACATTATAATTTCTTCTGTTCTTTCACATTCTTGGCTTCATCTGCTTTTGCCTGTTTTCTTAGAATCACTAAGGTGGGAAGAGACCATTAGAATCATCTAGTCCAACTGTGAAACCATCACCACCATGCCCACTAAACCATGTTCCTAAGTGCCACATCTATGGTTTTACAGCAGTGGAGTGCTAAGAAGATTTTTGATGCTTGAGATCTGCAGTTTTAAGTTGTGAATCCCTTGTTTATTTGGCAAATTGATTTGGAAATGAATTTTCTAGTTTTTTCAATCTGAGCAATTCTGTGATTCATTAAGAAGACCTTAAAGACCATCAAGTCCAACTGCAATCTAACCACGCTACCCTAACTCTAACAACCCTCTGCTAAATCATGTCCCTGAGCACTGTATCCAAAAGGTTTTTAAACAAATCCAGGGACGGTGACTCAACCACCTCTCTGGGGAGCGTATCCCAGTGCTTAACAACACTTTCTGTAAAGAAGTGTTTCCTGATATCCAAACTAAACCTCCCATGGTGCTACTTGAGGCCATTTCTCCTCACCCTGTCACTTGTCACCAGTGAGAAGAGACCAGCCCCCCTCTCGCTATAGGCACCTTTCAGGTACTGGAAGAAGCAATAAGGTCTCCCCCAGTGTGCCCTCTTCCCCATACTAAACAGCCCCAGTTCCTTTAGTCGCTCCTCATAGGCCATGTTCTCCAAGCACATAAAGCTGCTTTTTCCCCAAAGAAAACATAGTTGTTCTGCAACTGCATGTACTGAACCCTAATGAAATTTCAGATGAAATGACTTTGGTCTTGATACACATATTCATTGGAATTAAATCCCTTTGAGATAAACTTGTGTTTTTTCCTGAAGCTCTTCTGGTCATCTGCATGTATGGTATAATGACAGTGCATGTTACTAATTGAAGCTTCCGTTTCTGTCCATGACCTCGGCACGCGTCAAGAAAGCTTATATTTCAAAACATCAGGAGGTGCAAACTTAATCTAATGTTTGTGAATATCTTGTTTTGCTCTGGAATCTGCCTGTAGCTTTAGGGCTTCTGCAGCTCCTAAATTTTTGTTTTCTATACAGCCTGTCAGTGTTGTGTTGGGAGCTGTGGGCAGGTGGTGCCTGGCTTCTTCCTCCCGCTGCCTCGTGTTCCTCTGCCAGCCTGTCAGAGGGCCTGGTGTCAGGCATGCCCTGCTCACGTTGGTCCTGCTAGGATAATCCTGTACTTGAGGAATTTGCTGGCCTCTGTGTGATTTGTCTTGGAAATGCACTAAAAAGCACAAACGCTTCTCAGACTGAGGTCCGTCAAAATCTGTCTATAATAATTCAGTTTAAAGAAAAAAAAAAAAGATGTGCTTGAAGTACTTGCCAAGATTCATGGTTCATGTGTTAATACAGAAGTACAACAAAGCAAACATTCATTGTATTTATTGATGTAGAATGGAATCAGTGTATCCACAGAGCCACTGTGCAGAGCTACTGTGCACATCCGTGAGTAGAGGAGTACTATTTTAGTTACTAATGCAACTCCAAAGTTGGAGCTGCTTATACCGTGCGTGTGTTTTGTGGCTTTTTAACATTAGACAGTGACATCAGCATGAGATGTTGCCCATTTTCCTCTAATCTATACTTCTAGCATTAAAGTTCTTCAGCATTCTAGGTAGGAGGAGGCCTTGTTACTGTGCTGTTGCCGTGCCAGGTTTAGCAAGTAAGAGATGCGCTGAACAAACCACAGCTTCACCATTGTACCCTGCTTGGAATTAATGTGAAAGCAAGAACCACAATATAATGACTTCTGTGAAACTTGCAAGGGTTGTCAGCCCCTGCATATTGTTAATCTGTACGCACGCATAATTTGATACAGCTCAGTTTCTGTTGCTGCAGTTCTTTTTCTCAGCTTCAATTTAGAAAGCTATGAAGGATTTTATTGTGTCTTTTCTAAAATTCTGTATTACTCTTTTTTTTCAGAATCAATTTCTGCAAGTTTATTTCCCTTGAGATGGTTTTAAAACTCTCTAGCAGCCACCTTATCATAATGAAATGTATAGCTGTAATGAAGGAAATACGGAACTTTTTTGAAGAAAAAGAAAGAAGAAAACTTTGAAGCCCTAAATTACTTAAATTACATTTTGTTTCCCCTTCCACTACTACTGTCATTGTTTTGTTCCCTTTCTGAGCGTTTTGTGTCAGACAGTGTTCAGGCAGGGTGTCAAAACCACGGTTCCACACGGATCCGCTTCTAACATTTGGCACTGCGGTGTTTCAGGCACAGTACTTAACCCATGTGGACTGCAGGCAGAGTTTAAAGAGAGCCTACCGGCTTCTTGAGAAGAGAGCAGGAGCCTGCGTGCCAGACTCCCTGTTGTGCCAAGGTTTGGCTTCAGTGCTGACTGCATGCACTGTGCCTTTCTGAAGCAGAATCCTCACACTGGAAGGGAAAAAGGAGAAGCTTTTGATTTCCTCTAAACTCTCAGCAAGCAGGCTTAACTTTCCTCACAGGTACCCGAGGTGATGTGAAATTAGGCTTTTCAGAAAACTTAAGACAAGAAGGAGACAGGGAAAAGTGTTTCACGAATAGCTTGTATTATCTGAGGTGCCTTTTAAGCAAAGAGGGAATCTGTGCTCTGATAATTCATTGGCGTGTCAGAAATAAAAGCAAGAGGGCCTGGCTTTTTCTCTCTGACTCTGCCTGAGGTGCGTGCGCACACTCAGGCGTGCACAAAGAGCGTGGTGACTTTGGAACTGCTCACAGCTGTTGTCAGTGCTGCTGCCCAGCTCTCTGTTGAGTTTCTGCAGCTCTTCTGTCTGAGCAGTGTTCCCGGCCTGGTAGCTGATGTAAGTTACTGCGCAAAAGCTTTGTGAGCTCTTATGAGGAGCTTATCTGCATAAAGCCTGTAGTTCCAGATCAACAGCATTTCTGCTCTAAATGTGGTTTTAGCAGTGGATTAACTCTCTGAAATAGATGATGTTCTAGTACGCAGCCATCTGAAGGCTGAGGGAATTTGTGTGGAATATACTTGAACTGGGTTGTATATTTTAGCACAAAGCCATTCAAGAAGGGCATGAATAGCGTGTGTGCCAGACCTGCTGATGCTTCAAAGCTCCAGCGGCAAGCAGGACACTAATGCTATTAAAAAATATGTATTTTCTGTAATCCTTAAATCCCTTCTTAAGTTAAATGAGGAGCTCTGAGTGAGGTAGCTATTCTTGGCAGTAAATTCTTAATGCTGAGTGGTGTAATACTTTCTAAAATGACGGATAAATGAAAAGCCTGAACAGAATAAGTAACTGAGAGATGCTGATCCACAGAAATGCGCAGACTTGTTCTTTTCTATGTTTTTCAAATGACTTTCATCAGTTCTGATGCACCTAGCAGCAGAGAGGTGCTTCCTTTTTACTTTACTAGCCGATGTTGTACTGTATTGTAGAAAAGCGTCATCTCTATCTTAATATTATCATTGATTATATTAGAAAGGAAACTTGATCTAGGTTTAAGTCTGTGTTGCACTTTGTCATAGTTAGTAAGGATTCCTTTGCCTGGCAATTAATGCGCTGACAAATGCAAGACGGAGAGGCAGAGGGAAAAGGAAGGCTGTTATCACCACCCTGCAGGGAGTGCAGGGACAGGGAGAGGTGGCTTCAATGGGCATGCTATGTATGCGGTTTGACTAGCAGCTCTATGATTCTCTGGTGCTTTATGTGTCTTTTTGGATTTACCATTCCTTTGCCTTTGATCAGCTGGACGTGTAACTGTGTTCTTATCTGAGACGTTGTACGGAAGGAAAGGACCAGTTCCTGAGTAATACTCACAAACTGAGTTGGCAGTGAACCTGGGCTTCGTTGCCACAGAAATGGAAATGAGAAGTGCCTGTGTGAGCAGAAGATAAGGTCCATGTCTTCCATGTGAGTCCACAGTAAATATTTTCCTGGCACTCCTGCTGCTTGTGCTCAGCTCATTCCCGTGCTAAAGATATTGATACTACACAATGGTGGCAACAGTACGTGAATGATAATCGTATCACAAGATTCCTTACATAATTCATTTTGTTACAGGAGAGTTACGCCCTTTGTAACGTTACTGAATGCCAGCATTTACCAAACTGCTGAATTGTGGGAATTAGCAGGCAATGATAACCAGTACATGTGTTTTCTTCCTCTGACAAGAAATTCAGATTTTCTTGTCTGTTCTTAAACTTTCCAAAAATGAGTAGATGAATGGTGGATTTACGACTAGATCATGTTTTCTCTCTCTTGTTAGGGACAAAGAATTTCAGATTTTCAGTTATTTGCATTTGTCATCTTTTTGACAAATGGATTTGGAAACTGTAGGGGGATAAAATGTAATTTTTAATGCTTTTTCATGTGTATGTGCCTTTCTATGCATAAGTAGCCTACTGTGTCAAGCAGAAATTAATCTAGTCTGTTCTTTGCTAAAAGTTTCTTGTGAATTTTTGGTGCAACACCATATAAGCAGCAGCGACATGGCCAGTGTGCTTGTGCTTGCTTAAATGCAGTTTGTAATGTAGACGTGTGGTAAGATTACTGATGGACCTGAGTTCAAGACATCACATAAAGTTGCTTGGCACAGGGAAGCTCGGTGGCCTCTGCCAAATAACATCCGGTGTTTTGTTTTTTCAAACAAGGACAACTGTTTGTGAGGGTCAAATGAATGCAGGGGGAGTTACCATATTTGGTTTTAATTGAATCTTTAAAAACTCCTAGATCCTGGACTGGCAACCAATGCCATGTGGGATTTCCAATTTTTTGGAGAAATATTTCAACCTTGCACCACCAGGCCCTTTCATTGGGTTGTATTGATTTTTTCATAGCTGTTTTTGGGGAGAATTTTTTCGTCTGAGGCATAGCCTCAAGTAAGAGCGAGGGGTTAGCCGCAAGTGACAAAAGGCTTTCAGTCCAGATGGAGAGGCAAAGTTCAAGTGTCTGAGTCTTAGGACAGGAGTTCCACCAGAGTATGGAAGAAGCCACGAGGAGTGCTCAGCAGCACTGTGTTTCAGGATTGATTCCTCATAGTCTTTTCCTATTTGCTTTGTAAAAATACTGGAATACTTCCCTGCCAGCCTAGTGATGAGACTAGCTTTGCCACTTGGATAGAGAGTCCTTGAAATAGCAGCGATGTGGAAACACATAGTACTTTCATCACCTGACTGCAGAGCCAGTTTTTTTCCTCGGTTCAGTGAGCACATATGTGAGGCAGAGCGGATCAGAGCGGCTGCAGGTTTCTCCTGCCAAAGTTCACACCGACAGCAAACTGCTAGATTGAGAATGGGTATGTGAATTGTGCCGTTCCTATCAGAACTGGAGTTCTTAAATGCTGGTCCCAGTGCATGCTCAACCAGAATGTCTTTCAGCTTTTGCAAGGAAAATAAGGTTTTCTATCTCAACCCAGCGTGCGTCACAATGGAAATATAGAGGAATTTTGCAAAACAAGATCCTCACTCTTAGCAGGACTTGAATTTCCATTTTAAAAGTAATTATGCTACAATCCCTTCATGTGCTGACAGCGCATCCTCATGTGTAAGAGATGTGATTGTCAAACTGGAGCTCTGCCAGGTTTGGTTTTGTTCAGCTTCCTGGCTTTTACAGGCATCGGTGCATGCAGCTGGGAGATCTGTGGCTGAATTTGGCTGTTCCTTTTTTGGAAGTGAGACAAAAAGGGTGTTACACTGAACCATCCCAACATTTCAGCTTCCCTGGATTCACCTGATGTGAATCCCTAGTTGATTCTCTAAGCCTGTTTTCTATCTCGTTCGAGCTATTGGCTCATTTGAGCGCAGGCTGAAAACCCAAGTCTCATGTTTAATCTCTTCCCAAGTAACCCATGTTTGTGAAGTCTGAGGCTAATTTCTGAGGTATGACAAGCTGTTAAGGCTAGTAATAAGTATGTTTTTACAGAGCATTTCACGTATTGTTTTGAAAAAGGAGCTCTGTGTCTATATCCCCATCACACAATTCAGAAACAGACTGCACTAAAGTGATTTGAGAGAGGTTGCTTTGCAAAGAAACTTGCATCTCATGATTTGCAGTAGATTGCTTTATCCATGTTGCCATGTGTTATTTTATCTCACTTGATTTTATGAGGCTGTGAAAACATCTCTTTTCCTTGAACGACCTCCCAATGGCTTTTATTCATCTAGAAAATCAGATTCGATATTTTTTTTTAAAGTACAAAGTGGCTAAATATGAAATTGTATTATATGTAACAACAATTTTCAGGAAAAAAATGGTAATTGTTTTTTTTCTCTTTCTGAAGAAAAGTGTGAATACTGTAACCTTAAATGAAAGGTCTGAACTGTAGAGACTGCAAAAGAAATATACAAGACCTTAAAGCTTGTACTGTTTTCAAGTGATTGCTTAATAAAACTCCTTGATTGTTGATTAGGTTGACTTTAAAACATCACTTTCAGTAAACAGCGTTTCTCATAAGGTGAGAGCTCTTGAGTCACCATGCATCAAAAGCTATTTTTCCCTGTCAAAATTTCTTATCTGATTGAAACAATGGTTATGTTTTTCCCAGATAACTTATGTTCATATGGAGATAGTTTGACAGAAACACTGAGCATAAAAGCATCTACGTGAAAGCATTGCCCAATAAATGCTGCATTTATCTTTGTCAAAGTTCGTGTTTAGTCATCTCTGAGATGAACGTGTTAGTGTTGTAACATTGCTGCTTGGGTCAGTCCTGGCTCAAGGGCTGCTCTGGTTTCAGGTTAGTGCAGACTATTACTGCATGGCCCCTGCCCGCACGGAGTGGACATGGCACAGCCTGCTTGACATCCCCATCATCTTTGTTATTATTCTGTCTCAGGGCTGTGGTAGCGTGGTTCTACTTCCTAATCCTTGGAACTGAGTCTCAAAAGTAGTATTTCTTCATTTGCATTTATCTAATCATTTGCAAAATTTAACCTATTTTCCACGTACTTGTTTCATGCTTGCAGATGCAAGCTACGTTAAACTATAAGTGAGCTCTGATTCCATTGAAACGCAAGTTCTGTCTTCTAGCTACAATCTGAATGTAATGGAAAAAAAAAATACACCAGTTAGTGTGTCTGAGCTGTTAAGTATAGCCCATACCTCCATAAATTTACTCTACATTTAGGTCTAACTTGATTAAATTATGCATCAAGGTAAGCCAAAAGTCCTGTTTCTTTAAAACTAAATTTTTCTTGTTTTACCCAGAATCCTAATGCAACATTTCAAATGCTGTATAGGCTGAACCCAAAGCATGACATTTGTCAAGCAAGGCACGGCTCACAGCTTTTGTACCGAATGAGGTGGGAAGTCTCCTTGCCCATTGTGATGGTGCGAAGCCCTGCACTGCAGCTGCTCAGATGTTTACAGCAGTCACCTGGCATGCTCTCAGCCTCTGCATGCCAAGGTGGGAAAAGCAAGTTCAGTCTACAAAATAATTCATCGTTTCTGACAAGGATTGTTGGATAGTGTTGGCAGCATTAAGAAACTAGGATCTTTGAAGGGATTTCATAAAGCAATGTTATTCAAAAAGATTTTGCTCTTTCCCTGCTGGATCTTAGTGTTTGCTAAGAGCTTTTCATAAATGAAATGAGAGGAAATTTCTTCATCAGAATAGCTTCTTTTTGAAGCTATAGGCAGAAGAAAATGAGACTTACAGCCATGAGAATAATGATAGCTATCCATGCCTAATAGAGTTTCCCTGTTAGGGAGTATAGAAGTAAGATATTATCTAGGAAAAGCTGTATTATCTGTCAAAAATACTACTAATGTAGTCTGATAATCAAAGTAGCTGAAAATGGTTCACCCAACTGTTTTCATATAAATGTTGATGTTGCAGTTAAGGTGAAAAACTCATGGAAACAAAACTTAAAGTTTAGTTCTTTGTTCGTAAGCTTTGAGTCTGCTCTTTGTGACTGGCCAGATGGGTTGTTGGGAACTGAGAAATGGCCAAGTTCCAGTATCTAGATTTTCTTCCGTAGCATTTCCTTGATTGGCCATTTTCAGTTGACGTGCTAATACCTTCAGCATTAGCCTTAGGATTGAATATTTTACAACACAGAGATAACTGGGAATCATTCAAACCCAACACTTCGTATCTGCTAAGTGTTTACTGTTACTTGTCTCTGCCAATATAGATGTTATTTTTCTCATACATATTGAATTAAGTGAAGAAGGAATCGTTGTCAAACTTCCTATAGGCAATCTCTGAGGAAAGGCTGTTTAGCGTGGAAACTTGCAATGCTTTATTTTCATGATGTTTCAGGTTCTAGTCACAGTGAACTGATTTCTTTCTCCTCCTGTTTGAATTGCACCTTGGAATATACACTAGGGTCTGCAGTAGGTGTAATATAGCTTGTAGGTTAATTTAGACAGAAGAATAACGTGCAATGTAGTATGATAAAGACAAAGTCCTTGATAGTGAATAATTACAAAACAGCTTAATAAGATTCTCAGATAGGATTCTTTCAGTAGTCTATCCTTTTGATCATCCAGCATAGCCTTTTTTTTTTTTTTTTTTTTTTGCAGTGAGTGCAATATTTAAAATCTTTGTTGGAAAAAGGGAAGAGCAAGTGAAAAAAATTCCCTAAAATATCTCGCTATTTATTTATTTATGTCTTGGAAGGTATGTTTATCCTTTATTTTTTTCTTCTCCTCCTGTGTCAAAGTCTTGATCTGACTATCTAGCATCATGCTTCTTTGTAGAACTGGAAGTTTCCTTATTTTTTAAATTTGGTTGTTCCAGTAGAGCACAGATGTTTCAGTGGGTGGAAAGCGATGATGCATCCATAAAACAAGGAATGGTGTAGAAGATCCTGGCTAGTGGTTTAAATAGCGGACTCAAGCCAGTAGAGGATTTATGTAACTTCATCTCCTTTGTACTCAATGTTAATTCCTTTCTTTGTGTTGTAAGCATTTTGACTTTTTTTTTTATAGATGTGTATTTTTAAATGAATTTAACTGTAGAGAGTGTTACCACTGGTGTTATCTTATTTGACTAGTAGTTTGTGAAAATTAGAAATAGCAAGGTCTGTCGTCCAGCAAGAAATTGTTGTAATTTTGAGAAAAGAAAGCCACTCCTCAGTTTAACAGCTAAGCATTCATCCAGTCCTGCTTTTCAGGAACACCCAAAACTCCTCAAATTCTTCAATGTTTGTAATATGCAAAGAATGCAAGATTGAAGTTGAAGCTGGCAAATTCTCTCTCTTAATATCTTTGCTTCCATGTTTGTAGATTTACACAAGCCAGCTGAATTCTACTTTCTGTGACAGTCATTTGAATCCAGGTTAACTACAGGACGATAATCAGAATTTACACTAGTTTCCCTGAGGGACTAAATTGTTCAAAATAATATTATAATTGTTCAAATAATATTATAGTCATAATGTTTCCCAACAATGAGAAAACACCCAGCAAATAGAATGTGAAGACTTACTGTTATTGCATTCATGGATTCAAAAGAATTTGTCACACAGAGATACCCCTGGTTTGACACCGCAGATTCTTATGCCAAGTGTTCATTTCAGTTTTAAGGTTTTTTACTGGTCCATTCCTGAAAATATGAGGCTTCCCATTACACATAACCTAGAGTTTAGCAAGCTATAATTTTGCAAATGCTACATTTAATCTGTGTGGTTTTTCCTGCCAATTTTTCCTTTATGCATATGTGGTCTGACTTGACTCCAGAAGAAAAATCAGGATTCTATTATTTTCAAAGAGTACATATCTTTTTTTTTTTTCCCCCATGAAGTTTGCCAGGATTGTATTATTTCCCCTATGTTATGTGAATGCAATAAAATCATCCACTACTGTAAAATCCTGTGTCATTTGGAATCCTGTTGTATAAGTGGTGAACACTTTCTGCGTTACACCTTGGAACTCAGAAAATCAAACCTCCATAGGTATGGAAAATCGCATATTTTTAATAAATACTTTTGAGATGGGTCAATATTTACCCTATGTTCCTAGAAACTAGGGAATTCTTCTGAGTTTTCAAAAATATTTTGAAGCAATTTTTTAAACCGCTCAGATCAACTTATATTTGAATTTTTCTGTCTAATTTCGGAGCTTTTTACTGTATTCTGTCAACCTTAGAAGTGTTTATTAAGGAAGCTGCAGTCTAATTTTTTTTCTCAAACTTTTTTTTTTTTTTTTTTTCAGGACCTTAGTGTTTTATGGTCAGATTTTTCACAATAGACACCTACTGCTTAAGTATTCTTGCGTTAATAGTGACTGATGTAGGACATGATGATGTAGCCTTCAGGTCTAACCGCTTCCTCTTCTTCCTGTGCTGTGTTTTAACCTGCAGTCAGAACTTTTGTTTCATTTTGGTCATCCATATTCCTTGAAAAACTCATAATTTTTTAAGTTCTAGGGATTTGGTAGGCTATAGAAATACAAAACAGTCTGCATTTTTGTATTTGTTTGTTGCCAGTAGAAATCTGCATGGATGTACTCCAAACTAATGACTAAAATTCAGTCATGTACTTTGAGTTCTCTTTTTTGCAGTGGACAGAAATTTTATATATAACAACTATTCACAGTTGCTCATGGCTTCTCTCTTATGCATTAGCTATTGGATTTTTTAAACTGTATTTGTTGTTGTTCGTTTGTTTTTCACTTTTCTTTGTGATTCCATTCATTGTTGTGCAAAAAAGCAGGGTTGACTCTCCCAGGGTCAAGAATTTACCTAACACTTAAATGTATCACTGCTAGAAGAACGATGTAAAATCAGCTGAATTCTCATTAGCTGAAAATAGCAACTCTATGCTTTGAGAACACAGATCCAATTTCAGTTGGACTTCTCCAGAAACATTCATTGATGAAGTGTGTTTCAGACAAGAGTTACAGCAGAGTTGTAAAAGCAACATAAGTGAAAGGTTCATTGAATGACTTCTATCTGGTCAATAGTAAAGTATTTACAGTTACCTGTAAGGACTTATCTTCCTTGACCTGAATTGGAGGTGTTTTCTAAGTTTTTGTGCAAGGTTGTGAGTTATGATAGAACAGCAGCAGTTTGCAGTGAGCAACGAATGTGGCGCTGGTGTAACTCCAGCAGTAATTTGCAGTAGTCATGTTTTTCTAGAAAAAAACTGTCTCTTGAGAATTCTTACATGACCTCGTAAGAGCACCTTCAATAGGAATTATCCTGTAGTCATATGAATCACAATTTTTAGTGGTTTTTCATTTATATAAGGTGGTATAAAATCATTCTTCATTCCACAGAACTTTTAATTTTTACTGTGAGAGATGAATAAGTCACTTACTGTGACCATAACTTAATGAGACAACCTTTCTGAGAAATAACCGAACAGTATTATTTCTCTATTTTACTGTTGCAGGAGTAAGGCAGGCAGCGTGAATACTGTTGATGACCAAGGCAGAACTGTAGGTTAGGGATTTCCTAGTAATCAAGTTAAGTGCATTAGATTGCATTAAGTAGAAATAGAAAATGATTCAGTACCAATTTAAGCATATGCTAAGTCCCGTGCTTCCCAGTACTTCACGCTGATTAAAATCTAGCATGGTAGTAGCTTCACATGTTGTGTTTACACAGATTCTCTGAAGCGTTAAAAAAGTTGGAGAATATTAATGGCTTGACACTTAAAACTCACTAACCATTATCCTATTGATTTGGCTAAATAGAGTTTAGATTAACTCCTTGGGTCAGTGCCTCTCTTTTGTCATAGAAAGCCAAAACTATATTTGGCTCTGCTATAAAAGTTTGGGAATTCTGGCTGTATGATTGGGTGAAATAACATGGATGCCTGCCCACTGAAGCAAATCTGATCAGACTATAGATATTGGTTTTTTTTCATAATGTAAATAAGTATCTGGTGTCAAAATATTTATATTTACAGCAATAAGATTATTTTTTCAATGTAATTTGGCAAAAGTGTGTGTTGTTAGTTCAAGAATTCTGGAAAAGCTCCTTTAGAAAGGAGCCTTGCTCTTTCTCAAAATGGTATGGTTTATAATTCATCTTGACCCAATGTCGTGGGAAATCTTACTTCATTGATGACAGTGGACCACGGAGTAAGTGTGAAGAGCATTTTTGCAGTGTCACAACATAGCCTGTTTCCAAATAAAACTAATCAGCTTCTGATGAATTTAGAATCTGATGAACAGACGGCTTAAAGTACAGTCCATGAAGCACATATGTTGCAAGAAAGCTGTTTTGTCACAGACACCTTTGAGTAAAATGCTTGGAATAACACCAGTTTCATTACAGCCTCTCTGGTTTTGTGTTAACTTACACCACTTAAATCCTTCTGTTGAACCGCAATCAATTGTAAAAGTAAAACTGTGTGCAGGTTGGATTAAATAGCAGTCTCTGAATTATAGATCAGTATGATTCACATATTATCTGTTCTGTCCTGGAGAGTTTTTATACTTGGAAATGATACTGCTTAAACAAAGGTTACTTTAAAATGAAAATAAATAAACTGAAAGCCCTTCCTTTTTCTTTCTGCCCCATCTGTCCTAACCAGTTGCTGCAATACTGCTACTAATTAAAAAACTGGAAAGGATTAATCTTTAAATATTTTCAGTTCATTAATGTTTACATGAAACTCCAGCAGTGAAGATCCACAAATAAGGTTAGCTGCAGCCATGCTCAGAAAGGATCACCACCTTTTAACTTAGAACTGAAAAATTCACCTGTAGCCAATTTTTTTCTTTCTTCATTTTAATGACTTTTGTGCATATTTTGAACCAATTTACAGAAGAGTGCTAAGCAGAGCATTCTAAATAATTTCACTGAAAGAAAGCAGGAGCCGACAGAACATACGTGTATTTCCGAGATAGTGGCTCTGTATGTCTCATCTTTTTCTGTTCTTTTCTTTGTAATTCCTTAGATCATAGATGAAGAAGAGACGCAGTTCATGAGCAATTGTCCCGTTGCGGTTACTGAGAGCACACCTAGAAGGAGGACACGCATCCAGGTGTTCTGGACAGCTCCTCCTACCGGTACAGGCTGTGTCATTCTGAAGTAAGTGCTTTTACGTGTATTGAACTCAGCATTCAAGTCATATTCAAGGTCAGGATGAACTGGGCTCTGACCAGCCAATCTAGCTGTGCTGTCCCTGTTCATTGTAGGACAGTTGGAGTAGATGGCCTTTAAGTGTCTCATCCAACTCAAACGATTTTATGATCCTGAAGGTCTTTTTCCAAATTAGATGATTCTATTTATTGTACCTAAAAATCTAAAACTGCTGTAAAGATTGCTTTAAGATCAAGATTGCGTCCTTTTGGTCGAAATGCAATCAATGGAGGTCTGTGTAGAAACTGTAAGTCACGTAGTGCTACAAAGATTATTGGAGAAAGCTGCAAGGGGGTCTGTTGTTGCCAGAGAAACATTATGTTGTCTCTTAAGATTTTGCTTGTCGTATTTAATAGGGCAGTTTGGTCAAATATGTGTAGACAATTGGGATTTCTTCACTCGCTTTGAATTTCTGTTTGGAATAAGTAAGCCTTTGCAATTGCTAAGATGTGCCCTGCAGTAAACCAAAGAATTTCTGAGCCTTATCAGTACCGGGAATATCTTCAGAGACACAAAACAGCTCTAGGCTTGTGAGGGGATGCTGTCACAGTAGTCCTGCTGCTGGTAATTCAGGCCAGTTTAGGAAGAGGTGTTGTTAAAATTGCAGCTGGCTTCTGAACAGGTCAGCAAGCTGCTTTGTGGTGCTGCCCTTGGCACAAAGATATGAGGGTCAGCTGGCCCCTGACACTGCCTGGAGATCGGGCTCAAACCTTCAGCGGTGCATGTCTACCTGCTGTAATTTTAAGATTGCCTCTTTTAACATTCACTGAAATGAATGCACATACAGACTTCTTTAAGCTCTGGACATGTGTGTGTCAGACTAGCCAAAATGAGAAGTGTGCTGCTTGCTGGATGGTCGCACTGGTTGTCTGTTAAGGTTTGTATGCAAAATTTTTCAGCTGTTTATCAGTAAGGCTCTTTGTTTTTCCACTCAGAACTGCCTCCCTCGTAGCTGCAGAACAAATATCGCTTGAAGCGTTTCTTCAGTAGCATACTAAGGTGATGTTTTATGCCTCCTTTCGAACAGACATGATTTAAATTTTAATCCTGTAATGACATGTAACAACTCAAGTTGGTGGATTTTTTTAATTACCATCCTAAATAGGATTATCATCTAAAAAAACACCCAACAAAAACACAACAAGATAACCAACCGAGCCCCGTACTTATCTCATGGAAGCTTAAACATCAGAGACTATGGTTCTTTGGGGGCTTGTCAGCAAAGGAATGCAGTAAAATACCACCAACTATTGAGATTGCAATAAATATTTCTTCTCTCTCCTCTCTGCTGGTCAGGCCTTGCAGGTTTTTCAACACACTTTCATTTTTACACTCAGTTTTGTACATTATGGCAGAAAACTCAAGCGGCGTCCAAAAAGTTGCAGTTGGAACTGCAGTCCTAATGTTGTCCCAATACACAGAAGTATGCAATTGTCACTGCCTTAAAGATTGTACAAATTAAATCAGCAGCATAAAATCTTCACAGAACAATCTTCATCATGAATGCCAATAAAATAATTGAGGTGCCAACTTAGATGACCTGACCAGCACCAGTTGCCACAGTCTCTTTGGGTAGGTAAAAGAAATGTCTTATAAATTGAAATTAATGGAGGAAGGACACATTTTTAGCTTTGTGAGCACCCGCTTACAGTATATCTCAGGTAGCTGAGATGTGTATGTACTGAAAAAAGTGGGGAAAAAAAAAAGTTGTTTGGGTGATTTTCAATAAAAATATATGAAAAATATAGGCTTGCTCCCTAAACAGTATCTAGTCTGTTAACCTTAGAGGAGAAGAAAATTCTCTACTCCTGAAGGCATTTTGGAGAAGGAATGAAACAATCATGATTGTTATCAGTTGCTGATGTCAGAAATTAATAAATGGGGCACAATGCATAGAAATCGCTGACTGATGTGTTTTTGACGCTAACAACATTTATATTTTTTCTTTTGGATGTAAAATTTTGATGATATCTGAATTAACGTTTGCAGTTAGCCTTCTTTGTGGTTACCTCTCACAAAATTCCATAGAAGAGCTGAATGTAGTTTTCATAAATATCTGGTTTAGTCCTTGGAGGCTATCTGATCATTTTTTGCTAGAATTCCCAAAACAGCATGGGCATGTTTTGGAGCCTGTTCTGAATCATAAGGATATAATTCTCCCTTTTCACAATATTGTGATGTAGGGACTTCGGTTTAATGTAGGCAGAAGCTAAATGTTAATGATCCACCAAAAAATTATTACTGTTTTGATGCTGAATAATGTTTGTTAGGCTTATTATGTGTATGATTAAGTACAGAATATTCCCAGAAGTTTTTTTCTAGATGGGTATTGAGGTTTGGGAACATTCTTTTTCTTGGTTACAAGGATGGGTGTCTTTTGAGAGAAACACTTGATAGCCTGCAATTTGGCTAGTAGTTATCTTAATGCTTTCTGGGCATGGTGCACTTGATCAATTTTGTTCACAAGCATGAAATGAAACAGAATAGGAGTGATCTGTAGTTCCTGTGTTCAGCAAGAGATAAGTCTTTTCGCATGAGCAAATCTGTGTATAATGCTGGCTGACTGCAAAATACAAAGTTTAGGAGAGAGAATTAACATATACTTAAATTTGGTTTATCGTCACTAATTTGCTTTCTAAAACATGTTTTTCTAATGGTAGTACATAAATCACACACACAAAGAGAGATGTATTAGGATATGTTGTCACACAGTAATTGCTCAGTCAAGAACAGTTAATCTCATCTTTTCATCCCTGCTAAGTGATGGCAGTGAACTAGCCTAAATGCTCGCATCCTTCCAGCCGCTTTCTTGAAACTGTCAGTTTATCAAGCATCCTTCTGGAATGCAATCACTGTACCTCTGTTTGTCCAAGGATTCCAGATAGGTTTGAGCCTCACTGAAATCCCAGGACAGAAGACTTTGCTTAGCTGTTAGACACTGCTCAGGAGAGCCTCTCAAGCTTTAAGCTCTCTTTTCCCTTTCTTGATTAATACTAGGAATGCTGTCAAAATCAAATTGCACAAAGCAAGCCTGCTCTTAAAATGATTTCTCTGAATGGATGAAAGTAAGAAACAGTGTATAGCTTTGGGGATGGCCTTGGACACTGCACATGATTTTAAGCACTGATTTTTACCATCACCAAATGGGACTGGAATGCATCGTTGACTGTCCAATTGAGTAGTCAGCCTCGTCATAGCACTGGGGTATTTGAGTAGAAATTATTGCTGTGTGGAACAAACTCATTATGGAAACATAAATCAACAGAGAACGCTAGTATCTTACTTAGCAATCAGAATTCTTTTGACTGCCTCAGCATCTGTTCTAGCTTTAGAAGTTACTTATTTCTTGCTTCAATGGTTAAAGACATCTCTTTGGAGCACCCTAAGCCATTGTGCTATATGCAGTCTACTATAAAGAACCCAATTGTGTTGACAGTTGGGCAGTGGCAGAGCCTGGTGGTGTTCATATCATAGTATAGAAGTAGATAAATTTTCAGAGGACTTGAACTCTGACTGTTTTTGTATTTTGTATGAGTCTGAAGATGTTTATTTTTACTTTTCTTTTCAAAACCTTCTTTTCCACACATGTAAATCGTCATATTTAATTTATTCTTTCAGCAAAAGTAAAACAGAAATACATTCACATTTTTTGTTTTTAAATTAGACAACTAGTAGCGGAAGTTCTCATCCCCTGAATCAGTGCTTCTGGCCAGTTATGGCTAATTTTTTGTCATAGCTCGATGCTGTAACTTTTTTCAGAGCAGTGTTTTCACACATTTCAAACTAAGAGAAGATGAATAATTTTCAGGCATCAGCTGTTTCATCTGCGACAAAAACAGCTAATGGAAATTTATCCAGTTGATCGAGGAAAATCTTAAATGTGGATTTCAGTAAGTAATATACCTCATTGACAAAAAGGATGATAAATGTTCAAAATTTACTGGCTGTGATGCCAGCACCTCTTTCAGACTAATGCTTGCCCCAGATTTCTAGGCAAAACTCAAGAGAAAGTGCCTCTGCCCAGTGGGCTCTTACATCCCTCAATGAGTAAGTAAAGGTTGGGCCACGTAATTAATGGACAAAGCAGAGCAAAATAGTTTTCTGCAAGCACTTGTAGAATTCTGTGATATAAAGCAAGAGGGAAGAACATTTTGTAAATATTTTGTTACACATTAAAATTTCATGGTACATGAGAATCTTGTTAATATCTGCATTGATTAAATCTGTCAGTTGCTGTAGGCCTCATGAAAAGAGCACTGCTACATGGTAATTATCTTTCCTCCTGCAGGAACTGATGGTTTTCACTAAATCTGAGGTCAGTGGTTAATGTAATAAATATTGGCCACGTGCTGATAAGTTATATTCCATTGCCATTTAGGAAAAAAAAAAAAAAAAAAATTTTTTGTGATTGGCTCATACAATAATCAACTTCTCAGGTAATGGATGTGATTTGTATGGTAAATTTAACAGAAATTCTTGCTTACTTATTGATGCTATAAACTTATTTCTGCCTAGGCAATCATCAGATTAAAATCCAAAGCCTGTAAATATTGCTTATTAACATTGCTACTTGTAAAAATCCACTGTATTTATCATAATCTCTCTTCTGTTCATTTCTGGAAATATTTTCTAAACCATGTCCAGGGGAATATTTTACAATTTTTGAGGAAAATATAACTTGGTTTAGTTTGGTTTAGTTTGTTTTTCATCATATGAAGTTTTCTTTGTTTTTAATCGTGCTAGTAATTGGTGGTGTTCAGTATGGTTAACAGAATAAATAATTTCAAAGAACTGCAGTCTTCCAAATAAAATAGATTTAGTATAGCAGTGTATGTATGGACAAAATATTTCAGATAGCTGTGATGTTGTAGCAAAGCTCTTGTGCTTCAGCACTATTGTTTGGGTCTGCTCCTTGAATATAATATTCAGCTTCCTGCCTCATGTATGTTTGCTAGCAGCTGTCTTATATAGGTAGTGATCGTTCTGGAGATGGCCCTGCGTGAGAATTTGATTGCATTTCTTCAGTTGTTGGTGTATAGGGGGCTTATTTGCAGAGGCGGTTGTGAAGCTTGTTGTACTGTGACTGTTAGTTCTTACATCCACAGAGCCAGTGATGCAGTGGGTTAGTAGCTGGCTTCACTGCAGCTGAACACTGGTGGAGAAAGTATATCCCCTTGCTATTAGGTGGAGAACTAAAGGTTATTAAGGGCTTCCTCTTTCAGCTGGACTATGTAAGTGATGGGACATCCTGCAACCACAAATCTGTAGATGCTGCTTTGGTTATGTAATTTATTTTCTCAGGTTTCAGTGCAGATGTTACCATGTCCAGCTGATGAAGGTGCTTGCAATAGTATCATGCTGGAGTTGGAGCTGGCATTGTACAGAGGTGCCTGGCTGCTTCTCCTTGTACTGCCCGGTCTTTTGTGTTGTGAGAGGTCTCCGAGGTCCGAGTGGGGATGGGGCTGCAGTAGGGCTGGCAGCACGCTGTCTGCGTGGTGTGTGTGCAGCGAGGAGAGGGTCAGCACCTTCCCTCTGGGGATAGGAGTAATACAGGAAGGTTTTATTATGAATGATAGTGCTTTTAAGTACTTAACATTGCACCTTCAAAATGTGTATGCAGTTTTTGTCCTTGAGTGTTGTGGTGCATTTTATTGCAAATGCTTGTCTTTCTCTAAATCAGAGTCTCTGCTTGTGGTGCCCACATGTGAGCGTTGTAATCCTGCAGATACCTCATATGACTTCACAAAGTCATAAGGCACTTTCATGGTAGTGTGGGCTTTTTATTTTTTTAAGAGGAACGCTTACTTGTGTGCATCTCATCCACTAGAACACCTTCATTCTGATATCAAATGCTTCTGTCTCACTGACATTTTCCTTCCTGTCTTTGTGCAAATAATTACTCTTATCTAAAACCAGGTCTTTGCATTTAGCATTATTTAATTACTGCTTTTTCAGAATTCCTCAGATTTATGAACTGCTTTGCATTTTAATCAGCTACAGCTTGATGCTGTCTGCAGCCAGATGGAACTCTATTCCATCATTCACATTATTAATGAAAATAATGATATATGCACAACCTCACTGACCTTGAAACTCTTGAGTTCTAAGCATGTAAAAATAATCATTCGTTTTACATATTTGACTGTAGTCTAAAAATTCATGCTGTCTAAATCTGATGTAATTGATATGTATCTTTCATAACATTTTGAGAAGTCTGCTAGCTTGATGTATCCATATATATAAAGATCTAGAAAGATGTATGAGAAATCAAGAAAATGTTTTTATTCAGGAGTGTTACGTAATTGACAAAATCTGTGCTGAAGAAGAATAAACCCTATAAGAAGTATTATATCTATTTCCGTATCTTGGAGTGGAGATGCAGAAGGAATATCACAGGTATGCAGGGAAGCTCTCGAAAGTATCTCGCACTGCAATTTGGTTTGGTCTGAATTTTTTTTTCCAGTAAATAGGAAGATAAAGCAGGAAATTCAGAATTCTTTCTGGCTCAGTCTCTAATATTCTGTGTCTTCATAATTTTTAAGTAGTGGGAGGAACTTTTTATAGTTTCCACTATTTTCTTATTGTTTGCTGCTGGTAAATTAAAGTCATTGTTAATTTAGGAACCCGGCAGCTGTAGATCATTTGCCATTCTGCAGCAGCTGTCAGTAGTACTCTGGTTTATTTTACAAACAGATGTTTAATTTGACTTCAATACCATTGTCAATTTTTTTAGGGGAGACAAAGAGAGGAAGGAATAGAAATAATCGTAGTCATAATAATAGTCATAATTTGATTTCCTTTCAAAACATAAAACAGAGGGTCTGTTGAAGACATCAGAAGCATCTTTACAAATTTTGATTGAATGTTTTAAATCTGTTTTTTTAATTACGTGAACTGAAGTTAAGCTTTCTCAATGCATAACTCATGTTAAAGAAATGGTTTGTTTATAATGTCAGAAGCTGAAGGTATTATGCTCAGTAGTCTACTTGAAAATAAATGGAATACCATTTTTAAAACGCACTTTTTATTTATGGATTAAAATGTCCCATTACTTCTACTGTTTACAGGGAAGCAGGTGAGTTGGTTGGTTTGTTTAATAAAACTAGGGACCACTGAGGCCCATGTCGTACAGACATAACGCTGGGAGTGTTTTCATTTCACACCATCGAAAGTGAAGGACAAGTTGGGTCCAGTAATGAGGAAATTAGATAATGGAAAGGCTAAGTAACGTGCAGTCCTTTTTAAATTTTCTTAAAATTTTTCTTTAAGTTTTCTTTTCTTCAGTGATTTTGTCCAGCGTGTGCCTATTGTGAAGAAAATGTTCATGTAATGTGAGATAGAATACCTTGATGAGATCCTCCCTTGTTCAAAATGTCCGCAGGCCCAGGAAAGAGAGTTAAATAAATTAACAGCGTAATGTGTTAATCCCACAACCCTTCAGCATTTCTTAGATGTTAATAAACCTGGGGTAAAGTAGTCATGAAAATGGCACATCTTGCTGATCATTTGCTCCTCTTTTTATGTAATCTTTACACGTATTTTAAGACTGTGTTTCTGTGAGAGCGTGTAAGTAAACCTGCTAAACATAAGTATATTGGGTGTGATAATGTGATATGAAAATCTCTGTTAGCAAAATTCTTTCAGCATTCTGGGTTTGCTGAACTGTCTGCATGCCTAAAGAAAAATACTGCATTTTTGTGTAATTCATTTAGCAGTTAAAACTTGAAGCACAACGATATGTTCGTATGAAAGGCAAATATCTGAGTTAACAGTGTCAGATGCTGCTATCCTTACTTATATTCCATAGTGTTTGACTTCTCGTGGATTTAAAAGTATTGACTGAGGACTCGCCAAGAGTAAGGTACTGTATAAATGAGGGTCTTGGAGCCTGGACATAGTGTTTATCTTGACTGTTTTTTTCATGTGAAGCACCACAGCATCAATTCTGATTGGTTTTCTTAAAGAAGCAGCTGCATTTATTGTAATTCGTCTGAAATGATAAAAGGAAGAAGCCACCTAGAAAAGAAATTGTTTTTTGTGTAAATGGACTGTTGAATCGATTCTTGTCTTTCCACTCACCTGGTCTGACAGTCTTTCAAGGGATTTGTGAAAGGATTTAAATATCAAATTCACCCAATAAATGGGTGAACCATTCCTTTTTCTCCTTTGCAGTAATTAGATACTCACTTTTTCTCTTTTCTGCTTCATTAGACATGCATTACGTATCCCTACTATCCCAACTGTAGTGATCTGAACGCTTTCTGCACTGCTTCCCCACAGAATTGGATTTGTTAATCGGCCAGTTCACTGCCCTAGCAGAATGTGGTGTAAAGCCTCGCAGTGCACCAGAAAGCATATTTGTCTTTGTTGATGGTTTCTGGGTTTTCTTTTGCTGCAGAAATGATAGACTTGTGGACATAGGGTCCTGTGTCTAAAGAAGGCATCATCTCTCTTGGAGGGGAGTGAACTTAGCACTTGTTTGCTGTGCAGCGTATGCTGCCTGGTGATTCCTTGAATGTGATCCAACAAGTTAAGTCCTACAGATGACCTACTGTAGTGCTTCTCCCCGTACATTTCTTTCCAAAGGTTCAATATACACTTGTTCTGCAAGTGGAGGGAGGCGGGCTGGGGAACTACTCTCCTTTGCTGCAATTGCCTTGCAGTTGTTTGCTGAAATAAATTGAGTGCTGCTCCACAAGTAATGCCTCCTGTTTTATGATGTTGGTCCACGACATCAGAGGTGGATAATGGTGGGATGACAGTAGAGCTTGAGCCCTCATCAGTGTACTGTTCCATTTTGTTGCTGTGTGACAGATGGCAGTAGAGGGGCAATCTGACAGAATGGAGTCAGACATGGAAGTGTGGATCAAGCAGAAGGGTGGTATTGAATTCCTGCACATGCGAAAAATTTGCACTCACCGTTCGTTGACGCTTGCTGAATGTTTGTAGAGGCCAACCAATGGATGGATGTGAACATGGTAAGGTGCTGGGTGGTGCATTTCAGCAGGGACACTGGGTCACCTCCGCTGGTGCAGATTGCTATAAGTACAGCATGCAGGCTTTTGTTCATCACTGGTGAAAATGCATAGCTAGTGGTGGTGATTACATTGAAAAATGTGTTTTGTAGCTGAGAATTTGGTCTATTGAATAGTGCTATTATGTACTTTGTATCTGTTGTACTTTCCATAGAACTAAATAGGAAGCATTACTTTTGAAGCAACTTATGTTCATGATGAGGCAAAGAACTTATATACAAAGTAGAAAAATGCTCTGCACTGCAGAGGTGATGCCACCGTTTCATGAAAGTTCATGAAGAAATGCTTTTGTTACTTTAGATAAATTGTCTGTTAGTATTCCTTATCTAGATTTTATGAATAAATCATAGGCAAAGCACCATTTTCAATATCATGAAGAAACACACATAGCTCTTCATTCTTGTCAGTTTTATAATAGTAATCTATATTTCTGCCACCCATAGCTCTACTTACAAGGTACTAGAAATGTTTAGGCCAGTAAATAAAGTAAAGCCAGACTCATGAAGAGGAGGCAAATTTCAGATATACTCAGACAAGTGTTTTCTTCATTTACTGGATCAGGAAAACACTTCACTCAGCAATAATAAAGTTAGAAGTGATATCCTTATAATTTTCTAGTTTTCAGAGGCTACTTGGAAGGAATTAAGGCTGTGCTCCTCATCTAATTAAGTGAAATTGATTTTGATAGAAATAAGATCAGTTCTCAACAGAAGGTCATCTCACAATTAGCAGCAAAATAAGGTTGCAGCACACACGTAGAGTTTCAGAACGGACTCAGCATCAGTGTATCTAAACTGTGTGTTTTCAGTTTTCAAAGTGTGGTTTTTCTGTCTCCTTTTCTTTTTAAATGCATGTTAGAAGCAAGTGACTGTCAATCATTAAAAAAAGAAAAAATAATTAATAAAAAAATCACGCACACATGCACACATAAACCTAAAAAAAGAAAAACCCAAACCCACAAAAATCTGAGATTGAAGGTCAGATTTATTGTTCACTGTGCTTCAGTTTTCAAATCTACACATGCTTTTGAAAAAGTTTAAGTTGCACTGCTTGGATAATGATCTCAAAAACATTATGAGTTTACTTATTTCTCATACACACATCTGAAGGAGCACCTCCATTTGTGTCTACTTTCCTTGATCTCCTGCTCTGTCCCAGGTCTGCTTCCCCTTCAGCTGCTGATTCTGCTTTACCACTCTTTTCAGCTTCACTACTTGTGCTCCTTTGAGATTTTGGATGTCTTATTCGCAGCTGATCTCCATGGTAATTCCCCTGCTTTTAAATTTCCCTTGCACCAGTCCTTTGTCAAAATGAACTCTCTTGCCCGGCCTCTTACCCTCTCCTACCTGGTCAGGTGTCCAGCATCCTATACCCTTCATACAATAATCTGCACCAAGTGAAATCACAGCCAGTTTTGAGTGCTTAAATTTCAGGGATTATTGCTGTCCCTGCTGAGCTGACCTGCTTTTGAGGTGTTCTATGTTGTCCCATTCAAATTCAAGCCATGTGTGCCCTTTAACACCATTGCCATCCATACACTGAAATTTCGTTAGCGAACCAAACACAATTTGGGCTGTAATTTTCTGCTGAAATCCTATAAAATCTTCCTGAATCCTATGTGTAGTGTTGTTGTAAATGACTGGGTATTGACCTTCTGCTCTCATATTGATTAGAGCACAGTTAAAGAGATCAGATTACTGAAGGTTTCTGAGGTTAATCTGTGGTTTGTTAATATCTACAGAGCAGTAGGAATGCTGGGAGCTCCGTGTCTTCTGTCAGTGGTTCTTTTAGAGTAAACTTTGGAAGAAGCATCTATTTGGATTGCAACAGAAAAACAGTAGGTGTGAACGTTTGGTTTTTGTATTGTCCAAATAGTTGCTAAGTATTCCCAGCTATAAGCTGAGTAATGCAGCTCTGCTATTGATATATTTATGTATTTATAGATGACTTGGACCAGCTTGTTCCTTGAAAGTACTGCAGAAAAACTGCTACTGGTGCAGCAGCTAATCAGACGTGAAAAGGATATGTTGAATTTGGCACGCTTAGAACTGAATTAGGGAGAACCGAATGCCTCTGTATGGGCTCCCTGCTGTTGCATTCTCCAACGATTTATGTACCAACATTTAGCAACAATATTTGCTACAAATCCTTACTCTAGCCGCAGGTTTGTTGTAACAGGTTTTGAACAAAAAGTACAAGGAAGAGCCAGGTGAAAACCTCCTTAGTTGTGTAGAGTCATTTCATGGATTAATGTGATAATTCTTTGATAATTATGTGTCACATGAGTGGCATAGTCTTTCTGCTATTATACAAGTACATTTTGAAAATGCTTTCTTCCCACATACTCTTCCTTCAGAATGGTGAAGGTGGAAAGATTGCAGATCCTGACCCTCCTATTTATATTGTTTCATTCTTTTCTTTGTTTTCTCTGCACACCTATCTTCCAGTGTAAGCAGCCAGTATCTCCTGGCATCAGGTGTCTGACTGGTCAGTGGGCTTCAGTCTCAGCTGTCATGGAAAATGTTAGCGAAGCTAAGCTAGAACTGAGCTAGAAGAGGCTAAATTTTTAAAGGTATCAGTTCTTAAAAGCTGAAGTTGCTGTCTCAGCTGCAGTAAGGACATGGCAAGTCTCTTTCTCCTGGTTGTTCCAGATCCAGTTACAGTGGATTTGGGGTGTCAGACTTAACCTCAAGTGTTATTGGAGCCACATCAAAATTAAACTTTTCTAGATGTATACATTTATAACTTTTAAGTGCCTCTTAAGAAGTCTTTACTAAGTGCTTTAATATCAATTAATACTTAATTTCAGTGGATATTAATTTATCATTCATTGTGGTGCTTTTATCTTCAGATACCTGTGAGCTAAACTGAGTAGATTATTTTTCTGAACTTGGAAGGCATCAAATAAATGAGTTCTAACTGGATTTCTGCAACTGAATACCCAGAATTCACTATTTTACGAGGAAGGAGACTGGATTAGGATATTACTCTTGACATACTATTCTTGTCTGTACAAGCAAATGATTTAGTCATTGCAGTGTATCTTTGGTGTGTTGCTAGTGCCGACCTCTTCTAAAACAATGGCTGGAGAATTGACAGCTCTGATATTTTGTTAGTATCTTCTCATTTACTTTTTTCCTGAACCCTCTGAGAATATTGAAGGTTTAGAACAATTTTTCTAAAGCCTTGAAATTTTTTTCAATCTTTGTTAACTGGGCACTCATGGGTGTGTTTAATTTTTACTTATTTTGCTTTGTTACTGCAATACTAAAAGCCAGAATAATAACAAAAACAAAATAAAATATTTAATCCCTCAGCCTGGATTGGGCAAAGGGGAGGTCCAGAGAGAAGGGAAATATGTGTAGGAATATTTTGTTGGGTTACATGTGCATATTATACTGTGCCATTAGTGACAAAATCAACAGAGGTCAAGCAGTAATGGTGAAAAATTTTTTGAAGTGAGGACTGGTGAGGAGTGACGTGTGGAAGAGTTTAAAACACAGTAGTTTTGCAGTAGTTTGTTTGCTTTAACATCATAATGTAGTTGGTCTTCTTCCTCTCACGGTAGGTGGAACAAACTGCCAGCCCTGAAAGTGGGAATGTGATTTTCTTTTCTCTCTTTGCTTCTCTTCAATGTCCAGAGGAATTAAGTCTTTGAGTTCCCTGTGCAGGTTGGATGAGCGTTATACAGGTCACATGTACTTCTAGAGCAAAAATAAAACCATGCTTGACATGGGTTTGATGTGTCCTAATATCATTTTGATATAAGGATTAGTTAGTTAATGCACAAGTGCTGTACATCAGATCTTACTGCAAGTTAGCTTAGTGAATATAGCGGTCAGGTAGAGTAGCACTGGGCTTCTTAGCTTGATAGAAATCGTACTCCTGCTTTTGGTACATTGCCTCTATTTGCTGTACAGGATTAGCACTTAGAATTACAAGATACATCCTCCAACTAACCACTCCTATTCAATACTATCTGACTTTTCTTTGTGGTGCAGTTAGTAATGCTTGCTTTTGAAGTTCAAAATGATGCCTGCTACAAGAACATTGTGAATAGCAAAATATGAGGTGAAGATACAGCCTATAAATAGCAATGGGTTTTAAGAAAGATGAAGCTTACTCAGAAGACCAGGACAAACTCATTATTTCATCTTTTGGTATTTTCCTTTTTTTTCTTTCTTTTTTTTTTTTTTTTTAAAAAAAAAAAAAACCTTGCAAGTAAGAGGTGTAGCATACGTGTCAGAAATGATTTTGTCACTATGACTTCTTATTCTGAAGATTTGAGATTCAATATTTATGTCCTGTGAGCATTCAAGTAAAGAACAGAGAAATTTTCTGAGAACAAATACGGCATTGCAGCATATACAGCTGTGTTTTCCCTTGAGTTTTTTGTTGTATTCTACATGATATCCAGATCAGACCTGCAGTCAGTGAGCTCCCACATGTGCTCATGTGGTGTACCTGAGTATGACGTTAAGGACAAATGAAAGGATTGTGAACCTAGAATATGTTTGTAGGGTGAGTTTACAGTGCTTGGTTCTTGCTGTGTAGTTTTGCTCAAACCTTTTTCTGGTAGCGTGGGTGAAATGGTTAAAAATAAAACTGAAGAAGGATATTCTTATATAGATGTATTCACTGAATATGTTTTTTTTAGAAGTAAGCAGCTTTTGTTGTTCTATCAGCTGATTAATCTACTGGAGAAAAGACAATCATCATATGCAGAATTGTAATTGTGGGAAAAGTGAGACACTTGACGTTAATATTACATCAAATATCAGGTCTGGTTGGTTTGCTCAAACTATGTTAAGAGCATCCAGTTTAAAAAACAAACATTAAAAAAAAAAACCCATACATGTGGTAACTCCTAAGTTTTCTAAGTTAAATATCTAGAAATAATTTTAGATGAGTGCTGACCCTTGTCAGTGATGATTGATGGCAAAGATAGTTTTTGGTGTAGGTAGAGCTTTTTCTCTAGTGAGACTGAATATTATTTTGAAGCCTCATTAAGCATCTTGTTAAGTATAATTTATAGTTCTTGGTTAAAATATGTAACATATAGTTCTTGGTTGCTTTCTGAGGTGGGAAAGAACTTAGTGATGTCATTAACTCAGTAAAGAATGGAATAATTGAAGAAAATAGCTTTGATGGCTGGAATGGGAAGACAAAGTAAACTCATAATATTGAGCAGACGAAGTTTCTTGTCTGCAGTGTAGGATTTTATTATTATTTTTCAATATCAATGGGTTTTCCTAGTACTTTTTTTTCCTAAACTACCCAACTTATTTTTCTATTAAGTGGGCTAAAGCGTATTCTTCCCTGTTATCACACACTCTCGAGCACTGATTTTACTCACAGCCATGGTCTGCAACCTCTGGCAATACAAGAATGTCACCAGTAGTTCTCTTCCCACCTGTAAAAATCAAAAAGGTTACCCCATATTAGCAACTGCTGTATTTGTAGCTGTGATAATACAGAGCCAAAAGCAAACAAACAAAAAATAACACCCACAAAAGTAGTGTGGATGTTTACCTTTGGGGGAAAAAAGGACAAAATCCTTGGAAAGGGAACTGTGGTTTGTTACCGGTGAGGGAATGTCTTGGGTATCACACTCACTGCTTCCTCACTTGCTAGACTCTACATATTCCATGTGTTTCATTGGAGGAACATTTCTTGTAAGGAAGCATATGGTTTGTAAGAACTGCAATAGAGATAGAAAAAGTGGAAACTTGTGGTGTATATTCACCAGCTCTGGCAAAATCTGTTTTACTAAAATGTATCTCTAATATTGTACTTAATGCTTTTGATACAAGTTTGAAAATGTCATAGGAATAATTCTCGTAGATCCCCTTTCTTTCTTTCTTTGTCACATCATTACACCCACTGAGACACTTTAAGATTATTTCTGCTGATGCTGTAATTTGACAAAGGATTAAGGATGGTGATCTAAAGCTATATCTATGGAAAAAGTAAAAAAAAAAAAAAAGTTTTTGGTATGAGTTGCAACATACCCCCCAAAGCTGCTTTGAATTTTTATGGCTCGTGGTATTCTGTGTTTGTTAATATCCCAAATGCAATTTACATGACTTTAGTAGAGTTTTCCCAGCAGGATGGCATAGTTGCGGAGCTGTGCTGAAGAGGGCCTTCACTCCAGGGAAGTCTCTTAGGGCGGGTCTCATCCTCCTCGTGCTGAGATGTGTTCTGAATAAATAAGACAGAACAAAGACTGGCCTACTTGTATCCAATCTGTCAATGTTACGAAGTCGTATTGCTAAAACAAATATTACAAACTGCCAGACATTCCTTGATTTTGCTGAGAGAACTACACAACGGAGTGAAAGAGTAACATTTGTTTTTGAAATAAAAATAGGTGCTGCTGAATGAAAATAAAAGGAAATGATTTACTTATTATGCATATAATTTTTCTCATGTGATGCAAAAGCTTTAACAATTACTGGAAAGCATCATTTGAGGACAATAAGAGCTAGAGAAGATTTCGGAGACGTATTTGTTTACTTTCTCTTTCTTATTCATTGGTACTCTGTGTCAATGGAAGAGCTGTTTTCCCTTTTCCCATTTTATAGAGATGATTTTGCTGATAGTCACAGAGAGAAACGCCTCAATTAGAAGAAGTCTCCTTAAATCTGCTAATGTGTAGGGGAAAAGCAATCATATTTCCCCTTCCAAAAAAGGTCAGACAGCACTGGATGATAGAAATACCAGCAATGATTTGCATAGACTAAGCAGATGTGTATCTTGTGTAAATTCTTAAGAGCTTTCTTGTTTCTCTGTAAAAGCCAGCCATTCCATTTTGAAGCAGTTGTTGTCAGCTTACCAAACTCCACCTTTAGTCAAAATCAGAACTTTTATTGAGGAATCAAAGTTATGTCAAAATAATAAATAGTAAGATAAATAAAAATAGTGATAAAAAGTAGGCAAATATACCTTTTTCAGATCATTTAATCAGTCTCCAGTCTAGAAAATGATTCTTAAAACAGTGAATGTTTCAAAGGTGATTTAATACCATTTCCATCTGACTGTATGTAATGTTGTGTGCCTGCTTTGGGTATTTATACAGCCATCTAATGTATCAGTCTCTTTTCAGCTAAAGTTGGCAACAAAACTCCCATTGGCTTAATTTGGATTATTAGCTCCATATATATTCAAACCCAGCTGAAGAGACAGCTACTCAGAAAGTTGAGAAGCTTTTGTTGTTAGAAAAGGAACTGTTCCCATGATGTATCACACTGATGAACTAATTGCAGCAAAATGAATAAAATAAGTAATCTTCAGGCTTCAAACAATTTCCATTTTATTTCTAAAATAACTTTATGAAATAAAATACTCAATGTTTTCGATCTGCAGATTTGGGTGCTCCTTCACCAGAAAGCTGATTTCTTGCTTGTTTAGCTTTTAAGTGTGGGTGCTTTTAGACAGTAAGCTTTGAAAAGCTTGTTCTTTAAAATGATATTTAAGGCATGGGGTCATAGGATAATTTAGAAATTCATTTAGTCCATCACCTGCTTGAAGTAGGTGCTGTTACATCAAGTTGAGGAATGAGTCTGGTTGGACTTCTGGAATGCAAGTATACATTAACATCTCATGTCAAGTCTTTCATCATCCTGCACCCTTAATCCTTCTCCTCAGGGCTGCTCTCAAGCCATTCTCCTCCCAGACTGTATTTCTGCTTGGGATTGCCCCAACCCAAGTGCAGGACCTTGCACTTGGCCTTGCTGAACTTCATGAGGTTGGCACCTTTCAAGCCTATCCAGGTCCCTCTGGATGGCATCCCTTCCTTCTTGCATGTCAGCTACACCACATAACTTGGTGTCATCTGCAAACTTTCTGAGGATGCACTTGATCCCACTGTCCATGTCTCCTACAAAGATATTAAATAACACAGGTCCCAGCAGTGATCCCTGAGGAATGCCACCCATCGCTGGTCTCCGCTTGGACATTGAGCTGTTGACCTCAACTCTCTGAGTGTGACCATCCAGCTGATTTCTTTTACAGTTGTCCATCCATCAAATCCATTTTTGTCCAGTCTGTCGACTGGGATGTTGCACAGGACAGTGTCAAACACTTTGCACAAATCAAGGTCAATGAAGTCAGTTGCTCCTCCTTTCTCCACTGACGCTGTAACTCCCTCATAAAGGGCCACCACATTTGTCAGATACAATTTACCCTTGGTGAAGCCGTGTTGGTTACCACCAATCACCTCATCTTTATTTTCCATCTGCCTTAGTAGGGCCTTCAGGAGGATCTGCTCCATTCTTCGTTTCACACTGCTTTTTTCAGAGCCTTGGTTGTTGCCTGTATAGTCCTTTACTACATCTGCCTTTATGAGATGCCAACTTATTAAGGAAAAACAATCTGTAGTTTTCTGTACCCCTCCCAACTTGATCTAGCTTTAAGAGGTTTACGAAATTCAGTTATTGTACTGGGTGGGTTATGTGTGAAATGGAGTATTCCGTCCTGTCCTAATCTGAGCTTGTGTCTTGGAAAGAAAAGCACAGTAAAGCTGCACCTAGTTTTTGATAACTTGTGGGGTGGGATGCTGTCATAGGAAGCAAACTTTAGCAACACTTCTAAGCATACACCGTGACTTTTCTTCTTACTTCAGTAGTTAGAAGTGAAAAATCTCTCGAGAGAGATCACGTTGACTGTAAAGCTGAGGTAAGACAAGAGTCTGACTCTCACTGTTTAGAATTTTATGTCCCTGACTGGACCTTCTTATTAACTGCTTGCCATTATACCGGAGCAAGAGCTGCTGTGTTAAATTCATGATAATGGTATTCAAGGGATGGTACAAAGGGTTGTCAGAAGAATGTGCTCCCATACTACTAAACAAAGAGGAAAGCTCAGGTTCTCCTCAGGAAACTCTGTACGAAGAATGCTCATGAATTTAACCCAATTGCAACTATTTTCTAACATCAAAACCACAAAGTTTACATGTAAATTAAATTTTATAATTATAAAATGGTATAAGAACCTAATTAAATTTGAGTAGGGCTGGAAGGGGGTCACTTGAGCTGTTTCAACTGATCATTGTTTATGATATTTGCTCTGTGTTGGACACTAGTCTGCAAGAAGAACATAGTATTTTACTGGTTTGAAGATACTTGACAGAAAACTCTGCTTACGATCTCTCAGATGGGATATTTTAAAAAATTAATGTGTACAATTCCATCTTTATGTTTTTTATTTTAAAAAGTTGCACACTAATTGTTTTTCCCTGTACTATTTGCTGATTCAAGAACTCTTTTCCCTTACCTGCCTTCAAAGTGAGGCTTATGAAACTGCATTTTGTTTGAACTGTATGTCTTAATAAAGTATACTAGATTGAATTAAAGTGCCCTTTCTCTTGGAGCCTTTGAATTACTTTTGAAGACTTTAGCTTATGCTAGCTCTGTATCTTAACTTCATAGTTTGAGTTGGAAGGGGCCTTAAAGGCCATTCATTTTCAACCCCCTTGTCACCGACCAGATCAGGCTGCACAAAGCCCTATCCAGCCTGACCTAGAGTGCCTCCAGAGACGGAGTAAAAAACTTTTTAAAGATTATGTTTGTACTGAATTTCTGTAACTTATCAGAAGTATTTATTTGCTCAGAATGTAATGGAATTGCCTACAAACTGCTGCTTAATTTAGCTGTGCGATTTTCTGAAACTGATTATAATTTCAGTACTTTAATGTAAGATTTGATTTATTAAATATTCAGTAGACCATTATGCATTTCAAATGCACAGATCCTCAGATCCTCACCACGTAACTGTGATCATTTCTGTGAAGATAACAACAACCCAAGTCTCTGCAAAATGTAATGCAATTCAAATGCAAGTTGATAAAAATAAGAAAATAAAATTAAAAAAAAAATCCTAGCTTTACTACTATGTATATTGTCAGAATAAGAAAGTATGCCTAGGTTTTAGCAGTCCAGTTCTATCCTTTTGCTACTTTCTCATGCACTTTCTTCTTGCTTTAAGCAATAAATGTATTTCAATCTTTTTTTTCTTTGTAGAGCCAGTATTGTGCAGAAGCGCATTATTTATTTTCAAGACGAGGGTTCTCTCACCAAAAGAATCTGTGAACAAGGTAAGGTGATTTCCTTGTCATGTTCTGCTGAATTCTCCTAACTTGTTATATCCAATTAAAATTTTGATCCCTTGAATGGTTTCATATAGATTGAAATTTAGAATCTCTTATTTCGGTGATGTTCTTCCTTACACTGCATACTGTTTCTCATACAGTCTTTCTTGCTTTCACCTAAATGTGACACTTGCACCTTTTTACCTTGTGTGAAACGTGTTGCTTGGACTATTTCAACCTTTTCTAAAATTAAGAATAGCAGAGAGATTTAAAATTCACATGCGAAATGAAGGAGAACTACAATTGTCTTTTGATAAGTAGACTTTTATTTCTGCATATGCAAATTCCTCCTCTCCAGAAAGGTCGTGCAAGTGAAGTTAGTTCAAATAACCACAGTCTCCTGATTTTCCTTCTGTGTTTTGTAATTATTTTCATTCTTTCTTCTTTTGAACCAGGGTTGTCATGGCAATGTTTGCGTATTTTGGAGGAAATTCTATGAAGTACATCAGGCCATTAAACTCCCTCTGAAAACTGAGGGGAATTATATGTTGAAATTCTTCAGGGGCTTTATGGAATCCTCTATCAATTCTTAAATATATAATTTGTTATAAAAGCAAATATGGAAAGTGACCTTTAGGTTCTGTAATCTGCTGGCAGATTGTGTTGCTTCTGTTAGTAAACATAAGTATCCTTCATATAGGAATATGTGCAGATATTAGGGAGGTACATTCCCCTATGAACAGATATTCCATCTTTGCAGGAGGGAGGGTGTGGTGTTAAGGCCTGTGTAGCAACTATGGACTACTCCCTTGATACTAACATGCACATATTCTTTTGATTTAAATTCCAGATCATATAGCTTAATTCTTTCCAGGAGAAACTTCCCACATTTCCTTGAAAAGTAATAACTTCGTGCAGAAGTGCAGAGTTGATGGTTATGGGGTAATTCTTATTTCTTCTCCTTGCAAGTTTGGAATAGTTTTTCTTTAGTTTTGTACTGAGGAGAAAAGAAAAAACACAGTTTCTTAAAAATACCTGCCAGACTGTCCTTCATTTTTAGTGAACTGAATGTGTGCTAGTGAAGCATTCAATTGTACTTCATAATGTGGAATCCCTGACTGTCACCAAGAAACCTCTTTGTCAGTGTTTTGAGCCATTTCAAACATGGAAACACGTAAGCTAAACTTCTTAAAAAACATTGCACATTTGGTGGCAAACCTGATGTAAAAAGCCACCAGAATAAACAACAATATGGTTATTATTTCGAAAAGAAAGGAAAAAAGGCAGGATTCTTGAATACTGCATAAGGAGTCATAATGATTTTAGTTAATGGAAGCCAAGTTGTGTCAAAATTGTACTTCTAAACTTCTGCCATATTTTTGAGTAACAGCTTCATGTTTGGCAAATTTCAGTTGTCTGTGGTGAGTTCTGACAGCGGAAAGTGTGTTTGCCCATCACCAGCTACTCAGTCTAGTTGAAGTGTTAAATCTTATCTGCTTAAAATATTAAGGACAGCCAGAAAACTTCAGCTTTCTTCTTCAGCACCACTTTTGCTCTAGTCTAGATAAGACATTAGATAAGAAGAAAGCTATTGGCAAATTTGGGGAATTTATTTATTGGGCTCTGTCCTAAAGACACTGAATGAGGGAAAGTACAGAAACGCATTGTCTTAATAACGAAAGATTTATGTTGCAGTTACAGGCAAAGTTGTTCTACAATCAGTGTATATATCTTTCTGGAATAGGTGGAAACAGGTGATTCTACTGGGGAAAAAAAAACTTACGAAACTTCAGAAAGACTTCATTCACACAAGAGGCAATTTGATTAAGTCCTAAAACTCCTTTTACAGATAATAAAATGACTTGTTATTGCTGCTCAATTATTTTCCTGAGTGTGTCCTAATTAACTAAAATAGAGTGCTGAAGGTATGGATTAGCTTTAAATTGTTTGGTTAAGGTTTGGGCTTTGGTTTTGAGTTTCACATCTGATAGCCTCGTCTAATCTGTACATTTTAGGAGTCAATTTGTTTCAAGCTCTTCATGATCATGACCCGCACTGCTATAAATGAAGTCTTTTCAAGGGACAGAAAGAAACTAATCCTAACATGTGATATTTCTGTCTCTGTATTCTCTTCACCATCACGTGTGCAGGAACATGTTGTTCATCATTTATTGGAAGGCTGAAGGATCCTTGAGAAAGACAGTAGCAGGATTGCAGCACCACAGCAAAGCCATTGATGTAGCCTGCTGTCTATTCCACGTCTCTTGTTAAAAAAAAAAACAACTAGAGAATAGTCAAAAGAGCTACTGGAGTTCATTGGCAGCACTGGTTAGGTCTCAGCTGCATCATTCAACATTGCTGGATGTTTCTCAGGGCAGGGAATGATTTGTGAGCAGGAAATGTGTGCATGCAAAAACTCGGGGGGGTTTTGTACATGCAGAAGTACAGCTGAGGCATTAACATGGGGCTTTTGCAGGTGATTATTGCATCCCACTGAAGAACTTATGTAGGATGGCTGTCTAGAAAGTTCCAGTCTATTGTATTTTTTAGATCTGCTGAGGTTTTCACCAAATCAAATAAGAACCAGAAATGAACCTGTTTTGAATCTGAAAACAACTAAAATTGTAAATGTGCCTTTGTGTTTACAATGAGTCATTACATCCACCCATGAATCCAAACCGATTACTTCAGGATTCTACTTTTGTGAAGACTAACATTAAAAACTAATGAACACGAGTAAATGTGATTCGAATTTATTTGCTGGAGTACCTATTGCGTCAACTTTGCTGTCATCGGTTGCTGTTCAGTTGTAACCCTTTTCAGTAGGCACTTTCATTACTGCTTTTCAGATTCAGCCTCAGAAGGTGTGACTGACAAACCAATTTTAGATTGCTGTGCCTGTGGAACTGCCAAATACAGGCTAACATTTTATGGAAATTGGTCAGAAAAAACACATCCCAAAGACTTTCCACGTGAGTATCATTATTTTATTTTCTTAATATTCTTGTACTACACAAACATGGTGTAGATATTTGGAGATTGCTATGGTGTTACTTAGTAAACACCCCACCAGAGTCAGTAATGATATATATGCAGTACTGCTTATGTTCAGCATTGAAAATCTATGGATGCTATAAATTACAGATAAATTCTAGAGATTTGCCTGATGTTTTGAGGTGTAAAGATGTTTCTTTATAATGAGATCATCTTTTTTTTTTTTTTTTTTTTTTTTCCCCCCTCTTCTCTTACTGAAAGCTTAGCCTGGATTATCATGTACAGCTAGGAAATGGAATTTAATGAAAAACACGACCTAAAATGCAGGACACACTAAAATTTACAACCGTGTTTACAACCATGCTAATCTAGCCAAATCTCCGTATTGTTTTCTTTCACAACCTCTGGAAGATTCTAGTTAATTCAGTGAGCCTTGTATCTGACTTCCAAGGAGACTGGTTAGATATTTAGACACTAGTGTACTCTCAAAATGTTGCAAGTTGATTATACAGCTAAAATATATATTCTGAGCTTTAACTATCAGATTCTGTTTACAGGATCAGTATTTTTATTGTAATAATCCAAATAACTGTAAATAGTGAAGTTACAAAAAAGTGTATTTGTTTATTCTTTCATTACTTATTCCACAGCTTGTAGCAGTAGAGGCTAGGATATGATTTGAGAATGTGAGTCACATTCATTGCTCTTTAAACTTTGTTAGGTTGTCTGTGGCTGATGTTTGTTGTTTGGTCTTTTTATGTTTCTTTTCTAAATTTATTACTTTCTGTCAGTGTACTGACACAAATGTGGTTTGTGTATCAGTGTATCAGTTCATAGTTCTGATAGTCTAAGCAATATTGCTTACATTGATTATTTAGAACATTTTAAGTTGAACGCTACCATTGTTTAAATATTATTTGTCAGCATAATGCACAGGAGATGAAATAAGCCGAAGTGAGTAATTGCAGAAATGCTCCTCCAGGCTATTGCATGATTTATATATCTGCTGAGTGTCACACTTCATATGCAATGTTAGTATGGATTTAGGTAGTGACTGGAAATAGGAAATGTTTGGAAACTATGAAATTGCTGTGACTTTGTGATGTAATAGATGGAAAAATGCCCTGATGGGCTGGCTGACTGGTCTGGCTCAAAGCGCTATAGTCAGTGGGGTTCCATCTAAGCTACCAATCAGTCACTGCTGGGGTTCTGCAGGGCTTTGTTTTGGAGACAGTACTCTTCAATGTTTTTATCTATGGCTTGGATGCAGAAATTGAAGGTACACTAAATAAATCTGTAGATGTCTCTAAATTGGGAGGAATTGTCAATTCCCACAGGGGCAGAGAGGCCATAGGGAGAGATCTTGGCAAATTGAAGTCTGAGCAATCACAAACCAGATGGAATTTAATTCTGCACCTGGGATGGGACAGCCCTGGCTCTGTGTACGAACGATCTGGGGATTCTGGTCAACAGCAACTTGGGTCTGAGCCAGCAGTTTGCCCTGGGGGACACCAGGCCCAGTGCTGCTGCTGGGTGAGGGGAGGGATTGTCCCGCTCTGCTCTGCACTATGTAGCCTCACCTCGAGCACCGGATGCACATTTGGTGTCATAATATAAAAAAGACATAAAACTATGTGAGAGCATCCAAAGGGAGGCTACAAAGATGGTAAAGGGTCTGGAGGGAAAGACGTTTGAGGAATGGCTGAGGGGAGGAAGGCATCATGGTGTCCTACTGCTCGTCCAAGGGAGCAGAGGGGCAGCGCTAAGCTCTGCTCTCTGGTGACAGTGACAGGACCAGAGGGATCAGTGTGGAGCTGTGACAGGTGGGGGTTAGGGGAAGATTCTGAACCAGTGAAAGGTCAGGCCCTAGAACAAATTGCCCCTGGCAGTGGGCCTGGCCCCAAGCTGTCTGAGTTCGAGGAGCATTTGGACGCCACTCTCAGACATAGGGTTTGGGTTTTGGGTGGTCCTGTGTGGAGTCAGGGGTTGGACTTGATGGTCCTTGTAGGTCCCTTCCAACTCAGGATATTTTATGATTCTGTGAAAAAAACAACCACCACATAATATAGTAGGATTAGTCCGAGTAAAAACAGCTGATAAGATTTTGCACTGGAATTCCCAAAAGGTGGTAAGATCTTTTATCCAGATGTAGCTATATAAAAAATGAAAAGTAATCATTAACGTTATTCTTTAAAAATTTGTGCAGTAGTTACATTAAAGTACTATTTGTACTGTACTACTGGACTGTAGTAAATCCCTTATCATTTGCAAAGTCGTTATGCTATGATGAGGGGTTGGAACTAGATGATCTTAAAGGTCCTATGCAGTCCAAGCTATACTATGTTTCTAAAAAATACCTGCTTTATTTTTATGCCAACAGTGAGGCTGAAATAGAAAGCCAATCATAATTTTTTTTTCTTTAAATCAACTTGTGAATCATTTTAAATATCACCAATAATATGTATTGTGTTGCTTAGCTTTTCTCCTAAGAGAATATTTTGTTTACTATCAAACAAAATGTTTCTGGAAGGTACTGTGTAAAACTGTTAATCCTAGGAAACTCTTGTGGGTTTTCACAGATTCCATGAATTGGAAAAAATTATTATACCGGTGCAACTAGAACACCTCTGCTCTATGAAATTACACAAAGTATAGAGTGTATTTAGGAGTCATTAGACTCTACAAAGTTTTGCTCAGAAAGAAATCACTGCAAACTACTGCAACACGGTCTTATAATCACAGAATGACTTGGGTTGGAAGGGATGTTAAAGGTCCTCTACTTCTAGCAGTCTGGTTCTGAGTGTGCCAGCCATTCAGTGGGTGGAGAGAATGCCTGTAGGAAAGTTTCTAAAAGTAGTTCTTAAAAAACTTTGCTTTCATGAAACTGAGAGAGACAGAACATTTTTGATTAAACTGATAAACTGAGGCTTAAGAAAATCAAGCATGCTTTGCAAGTGATTTTTGCACATCGTTATGGCTCCTGATTTTAAAACTAGTGGAAGTTGAATATTCCACCTCTTATTAAATCTTGCTCAGTGGGAGCAATCAAATTTCTTACAATGTTTTTCTGGTCAGAAAGATTTGTATTTACATAAATCCTGAGATTAAAAGCACTTGTCTCTGGTTATTGTCCATATAAGATAACAAATATATATATTCTTCATTATGATTTCATCTGCACGATGTGTCAGAGAATACATATATATGCATAAATTCATGTTAATTGAGGAATTATACAAAAATGAAGTGAAATAACACCATTGTTAAGCTGTCTGCATTCTGTTTGCTATCTCAGCAATTGGATTGTGATAGACTGGTGATACAGAATAGCTGTGGCCTGACATAGATCTGATTATTTCATGTTTTGAAGCTTCTCTTGTATTTAGAGGAAAAAATTTAACAAATGATTGAGTAGTCTGTTCTCACAAAAACAGAACTTTCAAAGTGAAGAGTGAAACATTTGCAAATGTCTCACAGATTTCATGAAAAATGTTTTGGAAAAATGTAGCATATGCTTTGAATAGATCTTTTGGGCAAGTACGTGGGCCAACTGCATTATGTGGAGAGCCAGCTGCTTTTTAGGGAGGGCTGCTGGATGGGTGAAGCTGGGCTCTGGCTGCAAAAATACCGAATACTCTTGCTCCATTGAGGACAGGACGGGGGAAAAAAGCTTGGAGCACATGGGGCAATTAATTTTACTGAAGACTGAAAGGCTCTCTGTTTTTTTTCTGTAGTGACACATTTTTCTTTTTTAGGGAGTACATGGAACCATCTCTTTCAGTAAGTTTCAGTGTCACTTAGTGCATGTCAGGGAAAGCTGCTGTCTATGAGCAGTGAGATGGTTTAGACCTGTGTGTTAGGAAAAAAGAATGAGCAGTCCCTTCACTGAAGCTGAATGACAGTTTCTCTCTGCCGTTTGAAAAGGCTTTGCTTGAGGAGCAATTACTAGATTATGCATTAAGAAAGCAGCAACACAGCCTCTTACTGGGGAAAGTGGTGTAGTGGGGTTTAGTTTCTCTTTTTCTCTGTTTAGGGCACAATTGCTGATTAGCTTTATTGGTCTCTCAACATGTCAAGCCTGCTATAATTCAGAGCTCAGTGAGTTTATTTATGTCCAAGGGAAAAAGCAGATGCTCTGTTCACTGTGCTGCTGGATCACCTTCTTTCATCTATTCTGCTTTTGCTACACTTTTCTCGCTTGATTCCCTACCGTTGTTTTTCTTTTTTTTTCTAATCTATTTTCAGTTCTTCTCTGATTATGTTCCTCCATCTGACTTTATCTATTCAATTCTCTACACTGTCGTTATCAATTTCATTGTCCCACTTTTCACATTTTAAATTTGCATTCCTTTTGTTTACTTTATTATTCATTTTTCATTCATTTATTCTAGTTTTCAGCTGTTTTTCTCTCTCCTCTCTCCATTTTGCATTGCAAAGAAAAATGTTAAATATTGTCTCACTCTGTCATTCTGTCTCCCTGATCTCCTATGGTCTTTGCACTGTTACCAGACTGTCTACTTATGTGAGTAGTTCATTTCCTCATCCCTTTCCTTTAACCTGATATCTTTGCAGAGCGCTGTTTGACACTTAATGAATTCATTTTTATTTCCAATACTGTGGAACTTCTGAGACTCCTTTCTGCTCAAATCTCTTTTCAATTCCATCAGACTTTTCTAACATTTTTTTTCTTAAACTTTAACATTTTTTCTTTTCCTGCATAACAAGACAAGAAACAAGAACAGGAATCCATTTGCCTATCTCTGCAATTCTTACACTTGGGGAAAATGGGGCAAGTAAACCAAGCAGCTACAGAAGCACCAAAATGTACTCCTTCACTTCCTTCCTCAGTTAGTGGGAACCACTATTAATGGTTGAGGAGAAAATAAAAGGCAGCGCCATGTATGTATGATGTAAATATGCAGTAACAGAAAAAACAGCTACATCGGTCTTCATAAGAGCAATTCAATACCAATATTTCAAAAGTTTCTTGGAAGGTAAGCTGAGCACGATTTGCCAATAGGAAACTTTCCTTCTTTTTTTTTTTTAGTCAGGAAGCTGCTTGAGCAGCGCAGGGAGGTTCGTAGCTCTAAGCCCTCTGTATCTTTTCCTGAAAATGATTTGGCACAAAGATATAAACAAAAAGCTGAAACACTCAGTGATTATGTAGTCATAGTTATATCTAGCCTCTAGCCTTTTCTGGTACTCAGCTATCACCACCCAAACACAAATCTAGTGGGCTGTTGCAAGAAACTAGTATCTATCCATAAGGAAATGACTTGCTGAAATCTTTGACTCCTTGCAAGTTTCATCCTTATAAACACTTCATTTGAAGACCTAAAATTAAAAGATTTTTAAACATGCCGAGGAAGCTCAAATGAAGACAAATTATACTAAGCCTGTACTAAACTGTCTTAGGAGATGCTTTCTTTCCTATCTTTCTTTTCATTTCTGTCTTTGTTATATCCAGTAATTACTAACACACTGTATTGTATTTTTGTAGTGGACTATTTTGGTACTCTGAAGATGAGGTGTGTTGATGCAGTAAGAACTGACAGCATGCAGCACATGCAGACATTTGGTACTGATGAGGACCGGGGACTTGAAGCCCTTCACTTAAATAAAAGATTAGGAATTTGAATGTGTGCCTCTTTTGATGGTAGCAGGTATTAATTTTAGAAGAATTGTTGGGTTTTTTCTTCTGGTACATATCTTATTTGCAGTTAGCTGCAGATTCGTCCGAGTTAGAAATGCTCTTACAGGAGAGTAAGGTAATTTTTGTTGCTGAGTAGGAAGACTTTGCATAATTGCACTAATGAAACTTGATGAAACATGGGGACTTGAAACCCTTCACTTTAACAAAAGATGAGGACTTTGAGTTTGAGCCTCTTTTGCTGGTAGCAGGTATTAATGTTAGAAGAATGAATATTTTTCATTCTTATTATTATTGCTGTCTTAATTCTCTTTTTTTTTTCTTTCCTTTCTTCCTGCAAGGGCGCACCAACCATTGGTCTGCAATCATCGGTAGTTCTCACTCAAAGAACTACATCCTTTGGGAGTATGGAGGGTATGCTAGTGAAGGTGTCAAGCAGGTTGCAGAGCTGGGATCCCCAGTCAAGATGGAAGAAGAAATTCGACAACAAGTAAGTGTAATTTAATGTATACTTTAGAAAGAATGCATCCTACTTTGGAATCAGTCAAGCAGATCAAGCAGGCTGTCTGTCTCTAAAGACTCATTCTTACTCTGAAATTTTTTTTGGTCTCTGAAAGAACATATAAGTTGTAGTGTTATGTACTTAGACGATACCTGTGTTATCGAGACATAAATTAGAAATATGTGAGTAAAATGCTTTTTTTTCTTAATTGTGAAAACACACAGTTTGTTAAAGGAAAAACTTGAAAATGGCAAGCAGCATGCCATTTTTCTTTTTGAAGTGGTGAACTTTGGTGTATAATATGTTTTAATATTAATAGATTGGGTTTTTTCTTCTGGTACATATCTTGCAGTTAGCTGCAGATTCATCCAAGTTAGAAATGCTCTTACAGGAGAGTAAGGTAATTTTTGTTGCTGAGTAGGAAGACTTTACATAATTGCACTAATAAAACTTGATGAAACAGGTTTATGGTTAAGGGCAAAAGAGCCTTTATAGTATATCATCCTACAGGGGATTGACTTAGCTGAGCAGAAGTCAATCTTTCAAATAGTTTATAGATGATTTTCATTTTGTTACATGAAGTAGAAAGCAACCAAATAAAGTACGCTGGGGTATAGTGATGATTGTTATTAGAATGTCTGCCTCCATGAAATTCAAGGACTCACTAGAAACTCATCAATGAGAAAGAAGATGTAGATATTAGCACATATAATCATGCTATATGTATAATTTTATATGAAAGTATGCATGGGGGTACAGGTATGTATAATATGTATCGCTATGATTGCACCACATAGGGGAGAAAGAATTCTCCCAAATTACAACATTATACAGACAAGACAGGTGCCAAATGGAAACAGCATTCAGTAAGGGAAGTTAAGACTGAAAAGATGAAGACAGATCTGATTTGCTAGAGTCCCTTTTTCTCAGTCCTTTCCCGAAGCAGGTGGGACAAGAAGTACACTGTTTTGACATTTCATGGGACTGCTTCTCTATTTCACTTTTAGTATGCCGTGAGGCAAGATTTAGTCTTGAATTGAAATGTACTGTTTTAAATGTAATTCTTGGGCACTTTCTGGTTCTGCCAAACTTAATGAGAATTAAAGGTTTCAAAATGGCAGAAATTTTAAAGAAATTATGTGTTTGGTTTTCAGTAATTCAGCACTTTTTTTAAGGGTACAAATTTCACCAAAATCAAAATAAATACTATGAGATTGGAAAATAGTACTTCACACTTCAATGATGATCAAAAAATTATCTTAAGAACAAAGGCTTGTTATCTTTGTACTAAAAAACAGAGCACTTCTTTGTACAGTCTTTACAAACATCTTATAATGAGAGTTTGGTGCGTGTGAGTGTAACTGTATGAAAGTTTGGCTTGCTCCAGAAACATAGGGGAGGAGGGAAAAGTATAGGATGAAGTCAAGTAGAGGTGTAATTGTGAAAGATCATGCTGAGCAATGGTGGAAGAGATAGGGAATTTGAAGGTAAGATGGAAAAGATGAAAATGGCGACTCATTCTACTTTCCAGAAACTGTGTTCTCTGTTTTTATGCACCATGCATTTGCAAAAGAAGAGCGGGACTTGTGCACTGGCTTTGGTTCAGAGGTGATTGTGACTTTCAGAGAACATAGCATGGCTAAATGGCTGCAAATATGGCCAGGCTGGATGGGAATTTGGTTATCCTGGTCTAGGGGGAGTTGTCCTTGCCCATGGAAGGGAGTTGGAATTGGATGATCTTTGTTGTTCCTTACAACCCAAACCATTCTGTAGTTCTCTGAATCTCACGGCTGCTGAGGTCACACTTGAAATTAGTGAATGCTGCAGTTCCTACCTCAGGCCTACCTGCTTGTGTCAAACCTGCAACAATTCCTGTTTCCCTTGTTAGAATTTACTGTACACCAGTTCAGCCAATGAGCTGATGTTATGACTGAATATTGCCTAGAACAATGCAGCATCTCTATGTACACTATAACATTTTTATTTGACCTTTTGTTTGTTTTCGATATGCTTAAGCTCAACTAATATTTCTGAGAAGTACTGAGGTAAAGTTCTACAACCTGACCACAGAGCTACTAATGTGAAGAGCTATTTTGTTGGTGTTCATCGAGACTTTGGTTTCTTTTACTGTAATTTTTTCATTGCAGTATCTTCTATTTGCTTTGAAATCTGTAATGTCATTTCCTTCCCCACACTTCCCAAGCAATCTCTGTATTTATTTCCCATTTCATATTCCACTTGGGGCTCAGAACTCTGTTGCATCTGCTGTGTTTGCTGTGCAGTCTATTACGTGAATACATAGGAAAGTACTTGCAAAACTTAACACTCTCTGAGGTTTTATTGAGACCCAAAAACTCTGATTGTTTTGATGACATTATTACTAAAAATGTACTGTTCACGTCTGAAAGAAAAAAAAAATTCTTTTTGTTAATGAAGCTGTTTTCTTTAAATGGTGCTTTGTTAAGAAGTGCCCTAACAATTGTGTCATTAACAAAAGATTCTCAAGCGTGCAAACCTCTGTTCCCCATTTGATGGACTGCTGAATCATTGTCAGCTTTTCTCCCTGAATTGTGCCTTGAATGTGTTGTTACTGTAAAGAGACTCTGATATTGTTGAATGGATAGTCATGGGTGCTGCAAACTTCCTCTACAGTTTACAGTTTACTTGCTTTATAGCTTATTTCTCTGGGATAAATTAAAAGAACTACTCAACCTTTGTGGTAAAATTTTTGTTGTAGATTGGAAGGAAAAAATAGAGCACATAAAAGTATTTCTAAAAACAGTCTGTCAAGTGATTGATGTGTACAATAGGATAATTCATGCATTATGCTCCAGGGATTGTTCGTGAACAAACAAGGGGTGGAAAAGTAATGGTGTGCACAAAAGAACATTCTCCAACCTCTTGTATCTCTGAAATATGTTCATTATTTGACTTCTCAACACTTTGGTTTTCAGAAGGTCTGATTTGCCCAAGATCTATCAGCTGAAAAACTACTTGGTTAGAAACAAATACAAAATTTGAAAAAAGGAATCTTGCATCTGTATTCTGATTGCTTTGTTTAAAAAATAATAATAAATTACACTGATTAAAACATGTAGGTGTACAAAATAGATTGAAGCGTAATGCCCAATATGATTATCATTGACAAATGCACCAAGATGAGAATGAGGTGAAAACAGTGACGGTCTTATTCCCCTTAGTTTCAGTGTCTGAAAGGAGAGCTTATTTGGTTTTGCTTAATTGTTTTAGGAAGAATAATGTAGGAGAAATACTAAGTCATTTTAAAAACATGTTGGTGGTAAACTAGGATAAAAAATATTCTGGACCTTGCCATTATCTTCAGGAAAGACAACTGGTACTTTCTCCTTATAGCCTGCTGGCACAGAGCTGCCATTCCCTACAGGTTTGGTTTAATGCTCTCTGAAATGTCAGCAAGTGGGATAACTTCTTCTGTTGTCTTTAGTGGCTATACATTAGACTGACTCTGCCTCCAGAACTCTAGAAGAGCAAGTTAGATGTTTGTAGATATTTTATATGTTATAATTTATGTGAAGACAATTTCCTAATAGAAGAAGACACCTGAAATATCCAGAACTTTCTACAGAAGGAAAAAAAAAAAAAGGAAATTTGGATTGATCCCTATTTATGTATTTTATTTTGAGAACTAGAATTTTAGTATTTCAGTTGAGTAGCAACCATTTCATTACTGGTATTGTAATGCAGCACTGCATTTGTCCGTGTAAAAATGCGGTCATTAGGTTTTTCTATCTCAGTCTAGTAAAACACCTGAATTGCAAATAGGAATCTTTAATATATTGTTTGCACTATTATATTACTTGGCAAACTATTACTGAAGTATTACCGATTACTGAAGCAGGCTCAAAATTTTAATTTTGTGGGGATTTTTTTTACTTATCGTATATGAATAGAAGTTAAAATTGTCCTACCAACCTGGGAGGTTCAGTTGAGTGCTTGATAGAACCGCTAAAAATTTAACACTTGAGTCTGGAAAGCAGGATACCCCTAATTATGGTTGAGAATAAGGCTGCTTTGCACTTGAAGGTTGTGATTGCTGCAGAAATCTCAGGCTGAGCTCATTTAAAGCAGTTAAAAATCAGTGAAAATATGATGGCTTGGCCTTCATTGTACATAGTCTCTTAGATTATTTTGCCTTGTGCTACTATTGAGTTTTCTGCGACCGCTGTTATTCGTGGAAACAGTAAGAAATTGTCTAGCTGGGATGTCTCTTTGCCTACCCAATCCTACAGTGAATGGCATCACCCTGTGTGTCAGGCGCCTCCATCTCATTCCCAAGGGCAAGGATTTGACTTCCCAGCTGCTTTTCAGAGGTTTGTTTAGGAAATATTAGTATGACCATACAGTCTAATGTAAAAATTACAGCTGCTATTTTTTTTTTAAATTGCCCAAAACCCCTTTGTTTTTGTGCAAAGTCTATAAAAACTGCCAGTGTGCTTCAGACTCTGTCAAATACTGAGGTAGTAAAGCCCTGTCCCAGCGTACTTTCTACATCAGTTACAGCCTGGCTGCATGTTTTTAATGCTGTATTTAATCTAATTCTAGATAGATTGAGCTGCTTGATTATAAATTTGTATCTAAACTTTTGTTTGCTCTCAGATTCCTCTACTGCTGTGTACATACACATCTGTCATAAATTATAGTACTTTTTCTTCTCTTTTGAAACTGTTAATAGTAGATTTTCCACCCTTTCTTCTTGGAAAATATGTCTTGTCTATAATTTCAACCCTTTTGCATTTTGGTAATTAGAAAATTTGAAACGCCTTGTAATCCCAAATTTCATGACTTATTTCTGCCAAAAAAAGAAATTGTTGTCAATATCATAAAGGGAAGTCTATCTACCAGAAAATAACTCATACAGTGGGGTTTAGACCACTTCTTCTAAGTTGAACTACGTATTCTAATCAGAGTTTCCAAAAGAAGCTTATTAGGATGATTGCCAGTTTGTGCTGATTTCTTTGAAACAAGCAAACAAACAAAGCAGTTCATCACAACTGCATTCTTTTTCGGAACTTGTTGATAATAACCATTTACTTTTCTACTAAAGAACAAAGCTGATATTGAATGCCATGCCATTTTCTAGTCACAGCCAAATAAACATGATGCCAACATATGTTAAAAATACAGCATTTGTTTCAAAAAGGCATACTTTAAAAAGTGCCTTTTTATCTGACGACTATTAAAATATTTAACAAACAATCAAAACCTTGTTTTTCTTTTATCTGACTAGTGATTTATGAAGTTGTCACTTTTCAGAAGGAAAGCAAGAAAGAGAAGATCAACTTTTTTCTGAACATGTTTTGAAGGCAGTGTAGAAAATACAGAATTTAGTTTATCTTGCCTGTAGGTTTATATAAACAAAACAGGCACTGGGTGTTCCCATCAAAAAGCTATTCTTTAATTGGAGTTATATTGTAAAAACTTCGGTTGTGTAACTGTTTGGCAATCATGTTAATCACATTTTAGCTTTAAAACTAACAAAACATGTGAGTGAGATATCAAAAGAAAAGCTCAGCATCAATGGTTAAAAAAAAAAGTATCATTTTTTATTAAAAGTCAGAAAAAAGTATTGTTTTTGGTGAAAATATCCCTGTATATAGTAGAAAACATACTTTTCAAAGAAATGGGTTCTGAATAATACAAAGCACCTTGATTTAGTCTAAGAGCCATTAAAGTTGCAAAATTAAGCTTTGACAAATAAATATTAGAATCATAGAATGGCCTGGGTTGAAAAGGACCACCATGATCCTCCAGTTCCAACCCCCTGCTGTGTGCAGGGTCACCAACCAGCAGCCCAGGCTGCCCAGAGCCACATCCAGCCTGGCCTTGAATGCCTGCAGGGATGGGCATTCACAACCTCCTTGGGCAACCTGCTCCAGTGCCTCACCACCCTCTGGGTGAAAAACTTCCTCTAATATCCAACCCAAACCTCCTCTGCCTCAGTTTAAAACCATTCCCCCTTGTCCTATCACTATCTACCCTCATAAATAGCCGTTCCCCGTCCTGTTTATATGTTCCCATCAAGTATTGGAAGGCCACAATGAGGTCTCCCCAGACCCGTCATCATGAAGTGATGTTCATCATTAGGTGGTGTATTACTTCCTGGGACAAAACCTGAAAGATTTGACACGCTTTTAGTAGTTCATGCAGTCAGCCAATAAAAATGCATAGACAAATAAGTGTTGTGTTGTGGGCAATCTCTTAAATATTAAAGCACAGCCAGGCTGTGTGTGGTTCATCTGTTCAGAGGGTTGTGAGAACTGGCAGACACTGAACGTGTTTTGTGCACTGTCCTATGATTGTGGTTATCTGCCTGGTTTACAACACCAAACACCATTTTAAAATGTTGAGCTTTGGGTCAAAGCTTGAGCAAATTAGTGGCTTGGTTAATGGTGTCATTTCATGTTGTCTAGTTGATTTTAGCAAGACCAAGTGACTGAAAAAAAAAAAAAGGGAAATGCTGCAAAATGACTGGAAACGAGGTCTGTTATTAGAGTTGTGAAACACTATGACTGTCATTGCCCAGGCTTTGTGGTGTGTCTTTAATCCACTCATTTGTACTAGGGATGTGCAGGATCAGGCCAGATGCTTTGTGTCTCTTGTCTGCTGCTAACTATCTGCCTGTGAAAATAATGGGACAGAATTTTTGCACTCGTGTGATCTAGGATTTATAGAGCAGTCTGTCGTTGTGCTGGGTGGTGTTTAGGCATTTCCTTTGCAAAACTCAGCCTTCGTGACCAAGCGTGACCATACTACAAAGCAGGCACGTGCATCGTGCTCTCAGGGGCTCTGGGTGCTGAGGTGCACCTTGCACTACAGAAAATCTCTTCAGCTGCTTACATCGGAAAATGCTTCTGGATGTTGTCAGCACTGAACAGATTTCTGCTGGGACGCTGTTTTCATGGGAAACAATTATAAACTGACTTGAGCATGTTGCAGGTAGCTATGCCATAGCATCGAAGGCCCTTCTCCCTCCCTGTGCTGAGCACCTTGCCAGTGTTCTGGCTGCATGCCCACCTCTGGCAGACTCAGAAACAGGCAATTTCCCCCAAGTGAGAGTGGCCTCTGGCCAATGTTTCCATTCTTAGAGGTAAATAATTTTGAAGGAGTGCTGTTCTATCAATGCTTCAGCTTCTGTGGGCCTGGCAGGCTGCTGCTGGCCTCATTATCTTCCTCAGAGGATGCTGACAAGAGCCTTGACTGTGCTGGTGATAGTCAAGTGGATGTGACATGGAGGAAAAAAATATCTTTCCTTAGAATTATTTTATATTTTTATGCTCTTAAATAGCATTTACTATTTGATGATAAAACTGAAGACTGTGAGCTCTCATCTTGGTTTATGAATTCCAGAGGTTTCACACCTCTGTATGAGGTTGTATGAGTCTTGGAAGTTTTCCTCTCTGAATAATTACCTGGTTATTGATACAAAACTATCTGTATAACTAAACAAGGAATTCATCTTTTAACAGTTAGTTCGACAATTAGTTTTCTTTTAATTTGCCTCAAGTTGCCTTGCTGCCTGTTCTCCAGTTACCACATTTCTAATGCAGAATGAGAAGAAATATGTTTCAGTAAAATCCAATAATCAGGTTCTCTATGAATTAAAAACAGTCAAACCAGATAGGCATTTTTTTTGTTTTGTTTTTTAAGCAGGAGAGACTGATCGAGAGGGGGAAAAAAAAATTGAACTCAAAGTTTGGCGTTTTCTCAGTGAATTCTGCTAAGTCTTCCAGAAGTAGAAGCAACACATTCCTACCGTTTTAATGTCTGTAGTAGTTGAAAGGCCCATCAAAGCTTAAAAAGTTTTTCTCTACCTCTTTGATAACTGACTAGATTGCAGTAAAGCAGTTCTAGAGGAGGGAAATAGCTGTTTCTGCTTCTGATAAATTCATTCATTTGGACAGTATGCAATAATTGTAGCTCAAATACAGACATAAATGTCACCAGAAAACATCTTTTGTTCAAGACAGGATGATTGGATTGCTAGATATTTGCTAATTTTAAAGTCCTTTAAAATATCTTGCCTTTTCATTTCCTGCAGTTAGGTTTTATCTTACTGTTCTGCTGTCATAAAATTCTTACTATCCTGTAGCAGATTCACCCAGTGGGAAGTTGCGAATAAATGACTTTCAAGTTATTTTCTTTCAATCTACCGTTGTAACGGTCTTAAAGCCTGAATGTGTTTGATGCGTTGACTCTTCTTGTACTGCTCATGCTGAAGGACTAACACCGTCCAGGCTGTGGTCAGAGAACTCAGAGCTGGAGTTACTGCTTACAACTGCTCTGTTTTGGCATGGCAGCTCTAAATCCTAGCGAGGCACAAGGCATTGACTCTGAGGCACTCAGGAATTGGCTTAGAACAACGCAAGCGGTGTGTTAAGTGACACAAACTGTAGAAGAACCAACACGTATAACGTCAAGTTGTGTGATGAGTGCACTGAGAAGGTACATAGACTCCTTCTACCTTGGGGGGCATTGGTTAAATTCCTGTTGACCTTTTTTTTTTTTTTGATGGTCAGAGTACCATTAAGGATTAAGCTAAATAGAGAGATTACTCATCAGTCATTTGTCTTCTTAGATTGTTTTTACAGTCTTTATCTGGAGGAACTCTGATGTATTGTGGTTTACTTCGGTCAAAAACAGAAACGAATCTACTTAACTTGTGTGTGAGAGAAATTAATACTGCCATTAGTTTGTAAACAAATGACATGTTCGCAGGCTGTATATCTGAAATAATACGTAGATGGATTTAGGAATATAATATAGGTAGTATATGCTGGCAACTGAAACAGATGCATGAGTAAATAGCAGGCTCAGATGGAAAATTACAAACTCTCTGGAACTCTTCTATAAAGATATTAATGGATTCTCTGCTGGTCTGTGATTCCTTTAAATGTGGCTCCAGCCATTCACTGTTACCTAATAATACTTTATAGAAAATGTGTTTTCAAATCATTTGAACATTTAGGTGAGATAGCAGTCTGTGTGTATGTGGATGCTTTTCCAGGATAAGCATTAAGTACATCAAATGCTGATTTTCTTCTTTATGACTGAAACAGTGCCAGCACGTACAATACGCCTTACATGTTATCCTCAGTCATCAAATTAGGACAAGTTAGCTTTTTTCTTTTCATACAGTTAGTTCTATACAGTAGTGGTTGGTTTGGGGGAAGGAAAAGAAAAGATAAGTTTAGTGACTGGACTGGTTATGTTATTTACAGAAATGGAATGTATCCTGAAATTGTCACCTGTACCACATTCCCTGTAAATCAGTAATATTAACTTAGATGTTGAGGATGCAGTGATTCCCTCCCCCAGTTTTTTCAATACTTCCAATAGTTTTAATACATTCAGTACTTTTATTGAAGAATAAATATCTGTGTAGCAATCTGAGTACTTTAAAATATCCTTTATTTTTAAATCCTATTGAAAGGTAGGAGGAAAAGTTTATTAAGCATTTCTTTTACTAGAGCTTGAAGATACACTTGGACTACATAGTTTATAAAGTTTTTTAAAGCACAGAACAGATTATTGACATTACTTTCAGGTTTGGAGATTGCTCATTGAATATTTTATAGAGAGATATGCCTATTAAAAAGAAAGCAAAGATGTAAGCAGGTGTGAGCAAATTTGTGCTTTATAACATTTTAAAATGCATGATGTGAGATGAGGTTTATTGTTTGTATTTGGATATAAATTCCTATGGTTGTTGATGGTAGAATGATACTGGAAAAGGATGGATGATTTTATGTGGACCAGCATTTTCAGCAGAGAATAAATCATAGCTGCAGCTTTTTATTTCAGATACACTTATGAATCCATTAAGCATACCTACATTTTTCACTTTTTTTCATTTTTAGAGGGGATTCTTAATATGAGGGTAAGAGGAAAAAAGAGTGGCGAGAACAGTCAATGTTTTTGCCTGGAGAGGAGGAGGGTATCAAAAATTAACAGATTTGTAATGAATGTGTAATCTTCAATTGACTTTGCAGTTGTGGAAGTTGGTGTCTACAAAATGTTTCATTATTTATGTTGAAGCTGCTAAAAGAAGCTGTGCAAGAGCTTGAAGACGCATGTTTGGACTTCTAACATAAAAATCTACAGTCAAGCATAAAATTTGTAAATATATCTAGACATATATATGTATATAAATAACCTTACACAATACTGATTAATATATATAGACTTTTTTCAGTGTGCTTTTTCTTATTTTCTATATTGAAACTCTAAAGCATCAAAGCACAGTGTTTGGTTTTAGCGTTCTTCCAAAACAATTTGATCGCTTCAAATAATCAGCTTGCCACATCACTGCTGCTCTGTCCTCACAGCTTCCAGTTAAATGTTTAGAAATACAAGAAAGCAGGCCATGAATACATAGAAACTCACTGTCTAAAATTGTCACTAGCTCTTTCTCTTGAGATGTTTTATCAAGAGAATGGGGTAAGTCATAACTGACTGATTTACAGCCATGAAGAGTAGAATTTTGTTTTCTTTAAAAAAGCATAACGCATTCTTCCAGCTTTTGGGTTAAGAAAGGCATTCAGAAGTTCTTACAGCTAATTTTTAACCAAGATCTGTTTCTATTTTTCATTTCTCCTTGGCTTTGGAAATCTACAGTACTAGAAATAAATGAAAAACTCTTAAGTTATTTAAACTCTACAACAAGACTTTGTCCTGTAATACTTCTCAAACAGCCTGTGTTGATGGCAAATTGGAAATGCATAATTTCTTTTTAAATACAGGAATTTGAATCCCCTACATCGACCTTCTTATAAATATACTATAGAAGCTTTTTCTTTTCATTTGACAAATGAAAATTCAATTATTCTACATCCCATATAAACTTATTTAATAATCACTCCCTAGAAATTAGGGTTTATTATCTGATCCGTTAGTAGTGGAATTAAAATCTTCCTTTGAAACATTTCCCACTCCTGTGCTCTTTTTCATGTAAAAGAAGAGAGGCAAACTTAGGAAAGAACAGACAACCTTCCTTAAATTTGCATTACAGAATTGTTGCATATCACCTAACTATAAAAATATCTTCAGTTGATTTAATTTTATGTTACTTGCAAGATAGACTATGTCGGTCTTTATCAATATTTAATATGCCTGCCTGTCACTATCATCCCTGTATTTCCATCTTGGTTTTAGATAGCCCTGTCACAAGCAGAGTTTGAGTGCTCTTGCTGCCAGCATCCATGGTGTTGCACCAAATCTGTGTATTATATTCCTGCAAATTTTGTTCAGAAACAAGCAGTACAAGGAGTTCTGAAAATCCAAGACTTGGGTTTTCATGGTGTCCTTTTGAAGTGGACCTTTTTTTTTTTTTTTTTTTTTACTGATTACTATTCTATATGTGTGCATGTGAGTCTCACTGCTTTAATGAGAGTTGAGTGAGTCATTCACATCTTTGCAGCCTGACTCCTGTTGGTTGTAGTCCTAGTGATTTCATGGGGAAAATGCTGTAAATGTTCTTGGAGGGTGTGTGCAGGTTTTTGCACATACTGCTTTTGGGGAATGTTGTCTCAGGTTACCTGATTAGACACAGTGTAACTCATAACATTAATTTCTTAAATAAATAAATCCTACGTGACATTCAGATCTACATTTCAGAATGAAATTTCAGGGAAAGAAAGTGTTTGTTATATATGAGCTAGCACAGAGTTTATTTACATCTTTCTCTGCTTATTTTGTTTTTTTGACAAAAGTAAATAAATAAATAAGAGGGTACTTTGTAGAATCACATTTAGTTTTGCAGTGCCTTCAGAAGAATTGTCACTTGGTCTCAGCGCTTTTGCAGCAGTGTTAATGGAAGGCAGATGGAAAGATTCATCTGCACTGAACAAAATAAGGAGAAAGCCTCCTGTGTTCCACGGATACTCAGTTCTTTTAAATTCTTCCCTTTCGTAAGTTAATTATGTGATTGCTGCATACTTAAGAGCTGAAAAGAACATATCTATAATGAGCAGAATCCAAATAGATTCTTAATGCATCTTTTTTAGCTCTCCCTGTATCTGTGGGTGCTTACTGAGATCATTTACAATAGATTACTGCTACTTTTTAAAGCACTTTGCCTCGCTCCATAATTGATGTATTAGTATATCCCTAATCGTGTTTTCTTGTTCATCTTCACTCCATTAAGATTAAACAGAATGGCCATTAGGTCATAAAGAAATAAAATATTCACTTCACTGCTTACTGTGAAAAAGCTGCTATTATCTGTCAAATAAAAAGATTAACTTTGCCTTCAGGTACATTTTTAATGGCCTTTTAAATATAGGCCTGAACCACTGTTAACAATAATAGATGAGGAACTTTCTTCATCAGGGGGAAGTATCTTAATTAGGTGTCAGCCCCAGAATTTTTTGTTCAGCTCATGCTCTTAGCCATGAGATTCTTCTCCATGGTTATCTGATTTCATGACACAGTTGTAATGCAGGTTAAAATTAGGCAGCCAATTTGTACTTTATTACTTGCTGTAGACTTTTTAATAGGTTTTAATTAAAATGTCAAAGATCATATTCTCTATATATTGCCTGTTCAAATAAGAATTGAGAAATATGAGTTTGTAAAGATCTGAAATAATCCAGTTTTCAGTCTGTGAGCATAAACTATATTTCCAATGAAATATTTAATCATGAAACAGAACTCAAATTTCTCTGTTAGAAATTCAGGCTTGCAGAACAGTGTATGTTTCCCTTATTACCTATATTCCCTTCTAATTTTCTCCACTGCACTTCTGAAAAGAGTCAGGGGAGAGGAAAAGTTTCAGATGGTGAAAGTCATTTTAAAAGTGCATCAAGGAATACCAGTGTCACTCCTATGGTCTCTTATGGTTGTATACTAACAGGCATAAAAGATGCACAGCATTGTGACTGCAAAGCTGTTCACTTGAGGTGTGGTCATGTTTGATATCCACCAAACCAGATAAACTTTGCAAAAGTACTATTATATTAATAACTCCATAATTTTATCAGGAGTAATTAAAGACATTTATTTTATTGAATATTTTGTTACTAATGCTGTCATGGATCCAAAGTCATTGTTCACAGATGATCAGGAAAGTGTCAGTATTTGGTGGCTCTCATTGACGTTGACATGACCTTTGCCCTGATACTGCTGAAAGTTTGGCTATTGTTCATAACTGTAATTATAAGCTTTGGGATATTCTTGTCTCTGTTTTATTAGTTTTCCTAATGATCTCCAGGGGAAAAATTACCTTTCCCAAGAAGTCTTGCGTGCTATAATGGTATTCTATGCTTTTACTTAATAAGGTGGGCAAAATTATGTGATATCCATTATCTAATAGCTAGTTTTTAGTGTAGTATTCACAGAAAGATTAAAGGAAATAGTTTCAATTTTATATTCAGACATAAATCTTAGCATATGTTGAAAGAAGTTCCTATATCTTATTTTAATAACAAGTACGTGTATTGTTAGTTCATGATGAAGGCTCTTCTGAGTCAGAAACTTAGCACTTAATGTCAGAGTTGTTTGCTTGGCTGGCTATGATACCTTCCTGAGCACAGGCCTACACATCAGCTATGCGTGCTGAGCTGATCTTGGCTGCACTGCCTTGTCCCAGCCTGGTAGGGAAGGAAGAAACGGGCTCCATCCTGCTTCATGCGGTATTTTGACACTTCCATCTGCAGTTCAGTGTGCCTTGTCATTTGGTTGGGACACAGCCCCCCACAGCATTACGCTTACAGAAAATGTAAATTTTTCTTTTTACCAATTTTTCTCGCATGGACATATTCGTACTGGCAAGTCCCTCACTTATTATGTAAAGCAGGTAATTAGCTGATTATTTGTGCTCCACTTAGCAAAGCAATTGGAAATGTATCACACTTGGCAGTATAGTAGAACAGACTTTAGAAGAGGGCAGCTTACTCAGAAGATGCTTCTCCAGTGTTACCTTCAGTACCCTGGAAGTGATTCTTGCCCTCTGCTGGTGGGTGGGTCCATTAGGTCCCATTGTGAGCAATGCATTTCTTTTTTTTACACTGGAAAATCATAATTTGCCTGGCCTAAGCTTGCAACTGTACTCCATCCTGCTCTTAGCCAAAGACTGTGACAGGACAAGCTGCAGTAAGTACCCATGATCACCTCAGCTGAGCCCTACTGCAGACGAGGGCTTGGAATTAAGTTAAAAACATAAAATGGAAGTAATTTGCTCCTTTGTCAGTTACCTGTAAACATTATCTATCAGCCTATTTGCAGTGTAATAGCCAAGCAATTTCTTGTGTATTTGTTGTGCAAAGTAGAGGAAGTTCGTTCCTTATAGATTCAGGTTTGCCTTTATTTTCATCCCATCTTTCCTTCTAATCTTCCTGTAATTGCACTGAAAAACAATTTAGTGAACTTCATATCAACCTTTTCTGAAATTGTTTTCCAGGCTTCTCTTAACAAGCACCTATGCTTCAACCTGTCCCAGACTGTATGCCATTATTTGGTCGATTCTTCTGCACTTAATTTTACGACCCTTCAGAGTTTATAGGCTACGTATTCTTTTCTTTCAATAGCTGTTCAAAATTTAGTGAAGGAATTTAGTTGCTGGGCTTTTATTCATCAATAATGTTTTATGGGAAAACCTTCTACGCCACCTGCTGCCCCTCACCCCCTCCGTTTACTTTGTAGAAGGTGCAATAAATGAGCTTGCAAGTCCGTTTTCAGTTTTTATTTCTGCTTTCATCTCTTTTCAAAATCTGTTTCAGGAAGAATAGGCTTTCGTTCAATTCCTGTATGTGTGTGTGTGTATATATATATGCATATATATATATATTTTTAGGGGGAGTGGGGGGGCTGTCTATGGTGGGAAAAGAAATTGTGCTGTACAGAAATGTTACATTTACTGGGAAATTTTTCAAAGTCATATTTATTGCTAGTCTGTTTTGACTGTCTAGATAACTATTTTCCTAACCTTTTCTCAAACCCAGTGACTTTAAAGAAAAACAAAACTAGCAATACAAAAAAAGATCCTCAGCAAGTAACAGTTAATTTAATTGCTTTTCCTGTCTATATGATCTAGGTCTGTTATCCCACTGATAAAGCAGGAAAAAAAAAATCTTAACAAAAAATATTAGAGTTTTGTAATCCTGTAAAATTTCATTTTTCAGTAGCACAAGAGATTGGTTCTTGTCCACATAAGGCAATGCTGCTTGAAGGCACCCCTATGGGCAGACTTGAATCTGAAAGAAAAATGTCTGGAATAAGGATGATTGAGAAAAGCATTAGCCTTCTTATGTGAATGGAGACCAAGATTTTGTTTTGTTCTGTTTTTCTAACCTTCTGTTCCTGGCATGTAATAATGCAAGTTCTCATGGCTATTTCAGTTAGTCAGTATGCCTGGTTGCTGCCACTAGTTTTCCTCTCGGAAGAGTTTGCTGAATTTCTGTATGACCTACCACAGGCACAAGATGTCCTAAAGAATTTAGAAGAACAAAAAAATACAGAAAAATAAAGGGAAAAGGGAAAAGGATGGCAGCCACTCTGGGATAAGGCAGTAGTTGTCTTGCACCAGGCTGAGTCCCTACTGTTCATGTTGTTGCTCTTACCAGTCATTTATGCCCCTTGAATCTTAGATACCCTTTGGTAAAAGAGAGGTTGCTGGTATGCTCTTTTTTCATTACGGTGCTGGGAGAACAAATTAGAATATATTTGTTTAGTACATGCTAGTGAAGTATTGAAGTTGTGCAGTACAATGCAGTGAGAGGAAATGGCTTAAAAGTTGTTCATGCAGTTTGCATAACAGGTGACATAATCCCTTGATGTCACCATCAAGACACAAATTATTTTTCCACAGTTATGTCTAGTAATGTTTTCTTCTCATAAGAAGTTCTGTAGACTAAATTACGAAAGAAGATGGTGTTCCACCATAAAACAAAATCTATGTCAAAAGGCCATTACCTTGACCAGTGACTTTGAATGGTGATTTTGATTGTACAGGACTTTTAGTGTTGCTTTACTCTTTAATTATGAAAGGAAGCAGAAAGAGCAGTATTTAAAGCTTAATTTGCACAGGAACTTGATGATTAAGTTTTAGTGAGAATGTTATCTAGCAAGGTAGAATAGGCAACATAGAAAATATTTTTAGTCTCTTTTTTGTTTCCTTTTGTTTTTCCTGGGTCGCAGAAAAGTAGCTTGACAACTGTGTAAGGCAGAAAACTAGGAGTTGCAATCCCTTGATTCTGGTAGTGTTGTTGCATCCTGCAGCACTGGGCACTTCAGTCTGTCCTTTGGTTCTTATGACAGACAGCAAATTTACTGTAATGGTAAGCAGAAAATGTATGCATGTGTTGTGACAGTTAATGTTGTAAGTATTTTTGTAAAGCACTTATAATATTTTAGAGTGCTTTTGATTTTCAAGAAAGGAAATGTTTGTATTATTACTTCATTTCTATCAGTTTGTGAGGCATGAGAAAATAAGATGTGTTCCAAGCTGTGGGATAATTCTATTTCCCTCTGTGGCTGCTGTAGAGAGGATTCGTCACAGCTCCTTGTGGTTGGTTGACAGCCATTAAATAAGCATTGGTTACCATTCTCCTTGATGGCCCCATAGATACATGACACACACCCCGCTGTTACCAAAGCAGTTTCTCTTTGCAAGAGATGAAAATGATACAACGCACCATGTGCTTTAAAACAGTGATCCCCACAACCATTTCAACAGCCATGTAATCAGCAAGATCCTTTCTAAAGAAGTGGTACCCTACTCCCCAAGCCATGCACAGCGTTCAGGAGATGCGTCTTTGTTCCTTTTAACTGATGAAAAATTCCATCCTCTTCCTTAGATTATTGACCTCCTACAAATACAGGAGAGAAAAGCTGGTGCCCTTCTGGCTCTGATAGCATGATATTCACAACTTAGTGCTAAATAGATAATAAAAAATGGATTGGGATAATTATTATTAATGTCTACTTCTCTATGTGGATGTAGTATTTATAAATTAACTGAAAACACTTGCAAATCTGCATAACTAATTGCCCACGATTCTAATGCTTTCAACTTATTCTACTAAACGTTTAGCAAATGCTTTATAAGGCCTTAGATGAAGTATTGTAAAATCAGTGATACAATTTTAATGTTGTTTGTATTGTCTTTATTTGGATAGTGTCTTAGCCCTTTGCTCCATTTATTTCAGACCTTGATCAATGAAGGAAGTTTTTGGTTTAAATAGATTGAGATGTGAAAAAGATGCTGAGGTTAAAGGGATATCTCATAGGGGAGGGATGGCTGAATGTATGCTCCTGGCTCAGAATACAGGTAGTACAAGGTAATTCTAGATACAATCCATACATGGTTCTTCCCTTACCTTATGGCTTCTTCATCCTCTGATTTAACAGTAATAAATAGTCTTCAAGGTAGCTCTGCTAGGGATGTGGACATTAAACAGATCTGTGCCCTTTCTTTTACTTGGGCTAGCTCACTCCTCCCAGTCTGCTTGGGTATTTTATCCCTGTTACATTACGAGTTCTTCTAAATCCCTTTGAAAGTGTCATGCTAGTACTAGATCAGCAGCACTTGGGTAAAGAACTTGGGTAAAACCTGTAATGAGGTGGTCCATGGGAGCACCAGTGCTTGGGAAGAACCTTGATTGGTGTTTCAGCAGCAGACATGGGAAGTGGGAATCCAGTCTTGAGAACAAATGTCTGGATTACGTTGGGTTCTTCTTGGCTAATCTGAGACTCTGGAATTTCAATGTTAGATCAGCACAGTAAACCACAGCTTTGATTTGACAGCAATAAGGTCTGGATCTCAGGTTTTGCTCCCATGTGGCAGGGACGTTTCCCTGAGAATGTGTTCTATCCCTCCTCTCCTTGTATTGCACAAGGGGCTTCTGGTGCCAGCAGATAGAGTTGGAGTTTATTTGTAATGTATTCCATCAGCATTGTTCAGGGGGGTTAATGACCACAGGAAATGCCTACTACATCAGGCTGGGGAAGGTGCTTCATTTGGTGTCAGGGTCCATGCAACAGAAATGGTACCAGAAAGCCTCATTTAGAGCCAGAAAGGTCTGGAGCACTCTACCATAACCCGTCAAGGCTGGAAACAAAAAAAACGCACACCAATCTTTTAGGGTAACCTTGTGGCTTTAAGGAGAGGTGGGAATGTAGTGCATGCTGGAATCACCTTACAACCTCTCTTCAACCATGCTAATAACTAGGAGAAAACCCAAATATTTTGTCAGGATTGACTCCAATCAGGATGAGCTTGGGAGTTTTTTCTCTTTGCTATGAGGCAGAACCACCAGTGTGGTACAAGATGATCTTTCAAGTCCCTTCCAGTCCAACCCATTCTAGGATTCTGTGGCTTCCCCTAAGACCAGACAAGGAAGAAACTAACATGGGTAGGGACAACAGCACCAACAGCATGGCACATTTCTTTATTTTTTTGAGGTCCCCTTCTAGTGCTGCAATTGGAGAAGCTGCTTGTGGGGTAAGGGAGAGTCCTGGGAACTGCTGTCCTTCCTTTTAGGGAGATGCCGGGACCCTGCAGGCAAGTGGTTCCTGCCCTGGGCAAAGTGACGTGCTGCTCTGCTGCCTGTCCTGGCATCTTATGCATCTCCTTCTTCTGAGGCAGCAGAGGGGCAGCAGGATGGTGCCCAGAGGCAGAGTAGAAGAGTTGGAACTAGATGACATTTAAGATCCCTTCCAGACCAAGCTATTCTGTCTTCAGTGCCTATGAGAAAGGCTGCCACATGTTGATGAGATCATCACTTTAACAGCAGCCGTTTATCTCAAAGTGCTCTCTGGAGGTAAACACAATGATCACTTCTGAAGTTAAAAGCATGATTGAGGCTGCCTATCCCCTTAATCCTTTTGTTGCTGAGGTGGTTTGGTTCATTTGATCTATTTCAATGATAAAGTATGCAACAGACTGTTTCTTCAAGAATGTCTTTAATACCTATTTTAGCTTGATTTAGGATTCAATTGAGGATTCGATAACAAATGCAAAAAGGATTAAAAAAAAAAATCCTCTTTTTAAGCAAGATCAGGCTGGCTGCAGATATGCAGGGAAAGAACCCACAACATTATTCTTTATGTTATAGTTGAGAAATGCAAAACTGACAAAAAGTTGTTTTGCAGGTGACAAAGAAACCAATAAAGTCTCATCAAGAATGATACAGATGGCTGCAGTCAGTTTTCGTGCTGGAAATGATGCTGCTTTTTAGGTGGAGTAAGTGGGTTGCTAAGGAATAGACAGGCTGAGGCTTTTACGTTGAAAAATTGCTGAGTACCTGTGGGAGATTCTTATTAGAATGATTATAGATGAATTAAGAGATATAGGTGAATTTACAGATAAATAAAATGATTATAAAATGTCAATATAGGCAAAGTCAAGAACGCAGTGGGTAAGAACGTTTTCCAACCGTCAGTTCAGTCGAAGCGCTGGCGATAAATTTTCCTACAGCTCTTCTGGTTGCTTTGAACGTAGCTGCAGTCAGTGCTGGCCTTTGTTTCAGCAAAATCCTGCCTCTTGCTTTGGAAGTTGCACCTGACGTCCATTTTGTGCAGCTCTCGGATATTGTCCCACTCCTGTGTAGGATCTGGTGTGGTGTGAGCCGGATTCAGCTTTCCTCCTCGTGTGGCGGGGGGGCCTCCCCAGTGAAGCCTGCCTGTGCATTTAAAGCACAGATTGCCGGAGGGACACAAAGCAGGAGTGATGGTAAAAGCTGGTCCTGGGCTTTTGGTGCTTTGCTTCTAAGAGAACACGTCGTGTACTATCATACGATAGACAGGAGAGGTAATGAATGGAAAGGAGTATAATAGAAAGGAACGTGACAGAGAGTGCCAGGCACTGTGAATCCAGCTCCTATCCTGCTGGAATACTGCTTCGCTGTGTTGTCATCCTCTTTGAATATTCTCTGGTCAGATCAGATTTTTCTTCTAATTTTAAGAACGTACGTATGAGATTATAAGGCTTTTTGGGGCATCGCTCTACTTCTGTGTGTGACCAGTCTAATGTGTTAAAATACCACAGCTAAAATACTGAGTTTCACAGAGTCGGTTTTAAAATGGGATTTATAAGACCAGGAAGAAAAAGAGATTTAGAAGAACTGGAACTTTCCTCTTTCTGTAGGTGCTATCTGTGCTTATTTTTGCGTGCATTATGGTTATGTTTCCAATTATTGTGCTACAATGAGAAGACTGGGAATTGTTTAAGAAAATATTAAAAGTCACAGACTTCTTGAGGCCTTAAGTCCATACCTGACAGCCATCTTTACTTTCTGATGTTGGTTTTTTTTGGTGATGATACACCCTGGGTACTGCCTTGCTGGTTATTAAACCAAGCCTTGGTCCTGTGCTCATGGCAAAGTGTTTAGAGTAAAATATGACTAGAAAATCGGCTATGTGAAATTAGGCATGCCTCCTGCTGGATCCAAGAGTATTTTTATCTTCAGTACACTGTGGATTCTTCCTTACATTTGTCAATTTTGTATTCTCTACAGAATATATACTGCTATATTTTGCTTATATCGATATTATAAAAGCTGGGCACAAGGAGAAATCCTGAAATCTTGTTGAAGGGCAGACCTGTATCAGATGATTGCCCAGTCTCACTAAACAACATGAGATTTATGGTACATGCGGTACCAGCTTTTACCTCTTGGATTGACATATGCATTTTTCAACTGCCTTAAAACTAATAAAGCAGATTAGTGAGCATCTGATCTCATTAATTAGGTGAGTGAGATCTAATTGTCCAGGCTTCGATTTGAACAGCAACAGAAGTTTTCCTATTTTCCTTGTACTCTCTGAAGAATTAACAGTGACTGAAGAAAGTTTTTGTTAACTCTTGTTAACTTTTGTTAGCAGCAAATACCAATAATAGTCAGCAGATTTAGGTCATATTGTAATTCTCAGATATATCAGTATTACTTGTCAAGGTTTAATATCCACTAGTGGTTATATTAAACTGTCCGCTAGATTGTTGAGTCTAAGGCCAAATTTTCAGTCAGTGCAAAAATACAGCTTGAATGAATTGCTGAAGTAATGCTGATTGATATCAGCCCAGGATTTGCTTCAGTGATTACATTCAGAGCGTTGATGATAATTAAAAGTATGCCTTTTAATTCTTGTATGTATTATAATTCATTTTTCTCAGCTTTCTTAATGTTCTGTTGTCATTGACGTGAGTGAAGATCATCTGGTTTACTGCTGGTTTTTGTCCTGTATCCTAAGTATGCCTATAGTTCTGGCATGCATGGTATTGATGTTTTTTTTCCCCTCAGTCAAACAAAATTCTTGTCCTCCTAGCCTTATTGTCTTCATTCTAATCAGGGATTGTCTGAGAATGTACATACAGTATTCTATTTTCATTGTATCAGCATCTTGTATAGACTCTAAAAGTCATCTTTAAATTAGGCATTCCATCTCCTAGTCATACCCTAGAGAGTTCATAGTGTATTCAGATACCAGGTTTCTCAGTGCAGCATTTAATATCTGTAAACTCTGTAGCGGTCCCATTTATTCTTACATTCTTTAACAAATACTGAGTTTTCTTCATCATTATGATGGGACTTGAATGAATTAGCATAGAAGTTACAATGTCATATATTAGGCATTGTAGGATTTCTTCTTTTATTAATCATTCTGGTAAAAGAATTAAGAAAATCAAGATTCAATTAAGACTTAACCAAATTCTAAGGATAGAAGTCCATATAAGTCACAAACTGAACAAAATATAAAGCTTTAATTGCATTAAGTTGGGAAGAAGAAACTGCTAATGCTTGTGCTCTTGGAATGTTTATTACGGGCTGAGGAATCCACTGATCAGTAAAAAGAGCTGTAAAATAGTAGGAAAATAATATAGCATAATTATATGCTACTAATAGGTCAGGATTTCTGATAGAAGAATTAATATATTGGAAAAATTCGAAGAGGTCAAGTATTTGGTGTCGTAATTTGTAAGAGTTTAAAACAATTGGATTAACTAGAATTAATAACATTCTTATCATGAGGCATTTCAACATGCTATTACCAAATAATAAGCAAGATATCAATGAAATTGTATATTTCGTATGTATTTTATATATTGTCAAGGGGTATATTAGGCAACCTAGAAATTGATTTATGTATGAGTTGTAAGGAAGGAACTGCTAATAAAATCTTACCAGCACGAGATGAACCTTGAGCAAGTGAATATTTAGTAGCAGAATTGCTCAGATTTGTATGTTTAATATGTTGTAAAGCAGGTGTTTCATTATGCTAGTATCAGTAACAAATTATTTTAGGCCTGAAGCAAAAAATAATTGAAGAATACATTTTTTATTCTTCAAATTGAATGTAATATTTTAATAATTGAGAAGAGTTTAATAAGAAAGGCTAAGGAAAATGTCTTGTATAGAGGAGAGGAGAATCTTGCAAAGGTTTATTTGACATCCTAGTCCACTTCATCTTGATACATCTTGCAATTTTAAAATGAGGAAAAACATGTAAAAGCAAGTTCACCTACTACAATGAATCAAAGAGATGTGCTAGTAAGAAGGACAAAAAATAATTATAGCTTTTTATCTGAAGAATTGCCAGTCTTCGAATTTTTATTAAGGGCCAGGTTTCTTTTTTCTTTTCTTTTTTTTTAATAAAATGCCACCCAGTGACCAATAGGCTTCTATGTTACCATGGGAATAGTACATTTTGAGGTCACACAAAGGGACAGTTTTGTGAACTGTTCAGCAACAATTCTTGCACAGCTTCTTTTAAGTGAACAATAGCTCTGATCCTTAAGGTAAAGAAGATTCTTCTTTAGTCTGAGTTCAGGAAGCTTATTTGAAGAGCCTTATCCCATCAGAGGTATCTTGACTGAATGGTTATTTTTCGGCTACATCCAATTGTTTTGTTAGTGCCAAGGAAGCTTCTCTGAATTTCCATGAAGAAAAATGGCAGCAGTGTCAGAAAGCAGCTCAGATGTGCCTAACGCATACTGACAGAACAAAGAAGCTTTAAACTCTGCATGATAATGAAACTATGATGTATTTGAATAAAATCCCTGTATGATGTTTTGGTTGCTTCTGCACTGTTCAAAGTGTCTGATGCTTCATTCTGTGGGATTCCCATACCTCTTCCCTAGTTCATGCACATCTCAGTCAATTCTGCACCCTAAAATCTTTGCAGTTAATTTTCTTTCCTGGTAATCCTTCTATCTACTCCCCAGCACACCACCTCTGTTTCTCTAGCAGCTCAGTGAGGAGATTGCTTATGCTCTCTTCTGAAGCTTTGGAGAGAAGCAAATCCAGCGTGCCTGCCTAATGACCATTACCTTAGATGGAGCATAAAGCAAGAGGATAAATGGGACCACAAGACTCACCGGTGAGAAACGTGTGTCTTGTTCTGGCCATGGGCAGCCATTTGCAGGCCTCATTCTGGCCATAGGTGAGTCATATTCCGGCCACGTGCTTTGTGACAGGTTCTTTGAGAGCCGTTTGTTTCAGGAAGCAGGACTAAATATAAGCTGTGTCAGCTTACAAGATGGCCCTGAAGAGACCTCAGCAAGCTGCTCTGCACAGCTCTCCTCGGAGGCCCTGTGGGCTTTTCACTGTGTGGAGCTTTGCGTGTGACCAGCCCCGCTGAAACTCTGGTGTGGAGGCTTTTAGTCAGGGATTGATGCTTCCATCTTCAAATGAGCTTTGAAAATATCTACTTACTCATTAAATAGTGCAGCTGATATGGAACAGTGCTGTTCAACTTCATATGAGCAAACCACAGGGTTTAAAACGTTTGAAGAAAGCAACACAACTTCACAAGGAAATTGGGGAGAAGCTTCCCAGCGGTATTTAGTCCTTTAGTTATAATCGCTGAGTGTGAGTGCTCAGATGTGACACTGTAACACCTGCCTGGTGCTGTAGTTCTGTCCAAATCCAGTTTTTTGCTTTGTCTTGTGGGTTTTACCTCCAGCTGCAGAAGCAGTGTTTTACAGTTGCAGGGGTTAATGCAAGTTTTCCTGATGTCCTTTTGTGATTTGTTGCATTTTCTCGTGCTGGTCTGAAGAAGGTTGCACATCTTCATTCCTGTGACAGCCAGCAGTTTTATAGTCTAAGTGCCAGCAGACTGGGGAGACAGCTTGAGCTTATCTGGTGATACCTCTGGGGGAACATTGCCTTTGTGAAATCCTTCTTGGCTGTCAGAGGAGCTGAAACGTTTTCCTCCTCCCTTCTCAATTCACTTTTCAATCTCAATAGCTTATTGGAATGACAGGGTATCAAAATGCCTGGAAAACTAATACTATACATCAAGCACCTGTGTATTGCAGAGGTCTGACAGTGCTAACAGAAGAGATGGATTTTATATAATCTCTGTCTCCTCAAAAGAATAAAAGAAAAATATTATAGACTTGACCTGTGATCTCATTGAAACAGTCTGAGTTTTGTCTGGATGGCTTGACAGAACTGGATGCCCTGCGTGCTGTTCAATTCAGTATTTATAAGCAGAAATGCCCCATGTACAAGAGTTCTTCTGACCATCCCCATTAAATATAAAGGAAATCCTGAGAACACTGGTCATATTCCTTAGAGCTAATTTTTTTACTCCTGTTTCTGGTCTTGTTTCAGGAATTAGTGTTTCATGGCCACATTGCCTCTGACATGTTGATAAGCTGGGTATCTGGAAACATCAAGATGACTTCTCTCCCTTTCCCAGTTGGCACTGAAACTCAGAGTTCTCATTTTCCTATTTTCTATGTTCAGTGGAAAAGGATTATCCATGGTTTCTTTAACTCTGCCCACCAACTTTGTATATATTAATAACTACAACCTCATAACCTCTGGAGCAGGCAGCAAGATGTATGTGCTGCCTGCTGAAGGCTGGGCTGCTGCTTAGAAGCCCTCCTTTCTCTATTCCTTCTCTTGGAGTGGAGAAGGGCAGCCTTTCAGCATGTCCTAGGGAGATCTGATGGCTGTGATGTGAACAGAGAGGGGCTGAGCAGGGCAGGAGCTGGGGAAAAGGCCATGAGTACCAGGCTTTTCCTCCAGCAGCAGGGATTAGCGTGAATGCACAGATGTGTTTTTAGGAGGATCAAGTTGTTCGAGCATCCTTTCACATAACACATCTTCTAGCAGTGGGAAAGCCCAGCTTGAAGCAGAGTTTGTTTCAACATTGTGTCAGTGTGAGGGTAGCTGGGAATTCAGTACTGCAGGTGGTAAGAACAGATCCCCTTCCCACCCCCAAATCGCTACACCCTAGGAACAGCGAGTGCTGAAAATGTATGAAAGATCTGGATGTCTGTGTAAGTTTTCAGGAGTAACACACTTGTCTATCAAAGATCCTTGTGGTGCCGAATTGACGCAGAAGCATATGTAACGTGGCTGTGAGCAAGGAGGTTTGGGGAACTGCTGAATTATGTATTTTCTGGTGAAAATGCTACTTAGTACTAGAGTTTATGACAGATGTAAACACATAGACATCTACATAAACTTTACTATGGGGGGAGTGTGATGTAACATGCAGAGCATGTGTTGAAAATAAGTATTTGCTCATGCAGTGTAAAAGTTAATCAAACTGATACATAACAGTCATCCAGTATATCAAAACAGATTTTCTGCTTGCTGCTAAGAAAGCTTCTTGCTAACTTGGTTTAGGAAATAGGGCCAGGAGAGATTTGAAAGAATTTATGCTTTTTGGAGTTTGCTATGCAGAGTAGCAATTGCACAGAGATGGAAAAGACTGTTAGTTGATCACAGAGAATATAAGTATTATTTTGGAAGGAAGAAACTTGGGAGAATTCTTCTGCGTGATCTGTTGCATTTGGGATGCTTTGTGCAGCCTGGCTCCGTGTCGTGTCTGATGGCAGCTCACCCACTATGGCTGGTACAGCACTCAGGTGTGGTTCATTGTCCGTGCTAGCCCTGAGAGTTCTGTGCTCCTCAGGGCTGTGTCATCACCGGTATTACTGCTGAAATAATATTTGGAAAGGCATGAACAAGCTAAGGGTGCAGTAAAATCAAAAGCAGTGCATTCTCCTCTCAGACAATTAAAGCATAATAAATAATCGTGAGGATTTACTGAACATTGGTACCTCTTAGTAATCTGTTTCTTGTTTCAGTAACCACAAGAATTTAAGGACTGGCATTAATTAAAGTACTTCTAAATGGGATCTAGATACTGAGTACAGTACTAATAGGCTTATTTTTCTTCTTTGCTGTTTGTGCTTTGCCTTTTACAGGCTAATGTGATATATATTACTCCTTTCTCCTTTACTAAATATAACTTCTTAAGTAATTTGCAGAACAGTGTGAACAATTTATGCATAGTAAGTGCATTGCCCAAGGTCTTGTAAAGAAATAGTAGGAAGATGGAATTGCAATATTTTTGTAGGAATGTATCAAGCCATAATGGCATTTTTTGAGATTTCAGAGTTCGCTTTGCAAGGTTGCTTACAATTTATTGCTTTTTAAAAATAGGAAATTTTCTCCAGAAGGTGCCAGACTGATAAATGCAGTTTTTCCGTATGTGCCACCAAATTCATGCATGAAGTCTGTCCTGGGCCAGAGGCTTCCCCGAGCTCTCCGATAAACGACAGCCTTTCCTAATCCTAAGCAAATGCTGTGATTGACTCAGTTTACTTCAGTCCTCTGAAAGAACAAGGAAAAATGGGAGAGGGAAGAGGAGAGAATTTAGAGGTCGTCTTCTGTCAGGGCCACATGCTGATCTGCTGATGTTTTAGGGAGCTGCTTGCCTAGCTAGCTATTATTTTCAAGTACGTCTCATTCTTGCTGTGCACTTGTAGTTTTGTTTTTGTCTTTGGGAGAGGTGGTGGGGATGCTTCTGCACTTAGGGCCTGGAGCTATTTCAATGCATGAATTGAAGAATGCCGATACAAAATGAGCTTACTGTAACCAGACAGTAACTGTCAAAGCCAGAGAAGAGTTTCTGTTGTCCCTAAATAAACAACAATCTGTTGTAACAAACAGACCATCGTAGCTTCCCTGCAGAGGCAGTTTTCAGTGTGCTGCAGGCTAGAAACATGCCTGTGTATATATGAACACACATGCACATACATACGTATAGTCATATATATACATGATATGCAAATAATCTCTCTTTGTTTGGAATATATGGCTTCCTAATTACAAATGTGAAGATTTTGTGATTTACAACTTCCTTACTTCAGAGCGCACCAAGTTGGACTTAAATAATGTTTGGAAGGAGAACTCCTAGCTCTTAGCAACAAGTTCACTGGAACAAATGAGGACATCATTAAGTAATTCATCCTAGAATGTTACTGAACAAAGAGGAGGTAAATGACCTAGTTTATTCTTTCCAAAGAATTAGGAGCATAGTGCTTCACTGATAATATTGTTCAGTTTTTAAACTCGTAATGTACATTTAAGTACTACAATTTAATTATATTACTAAAGCCTTGCTTTTTAAAACTGATATTCAGAAAAATATGAATGTTCATTCCAGTCTCATCTACTTAATCAGCAGCTACTGAAACAACAGAAAGTAGATATTCTGTTCTGTATATATTGCAAAGTAAGAAGAAAATATGAAAAATTGTAATAATCTTTTATTTCTTTTAAATTGTCCAGTATCCTCCATTAGATTATGCATTTCATACAAGCATATTTTGGGCTTAGGGAAAATAAGTTTTGATCATACAAAGCAATGCTTTTTTAAAAAATAACCTAGATAATGCTATTTATGTGATAAAGTCCTATTCCAGCTATTTTTAAGGGGAAGAAGAAAGTAATACAATGTTTACAATTTATGTTAATGAAATTGTTGCAACTGTTGCAAACTAGAAGCCACTTGTGGACCAGGTTTACTGAAATAAGAAATACTGTAGTGAAACTGGATGGAAACCTAAGGAGGTTGTTTAGCAAGTGTCCTTTTGTTAGTGAATAGAAACATACAAATATGCAAACACATAGCTTTCTAAATTTGAACTGAAAACTTGCACTAAGCTCTAAAACTCAACCTTATTCAGATTGTTAGCATCATCTCTTAGTGTCATTGTGCAAAATGGCAGTAGTATTGCACTTCACTCAGAATTGTATTGCTATATGAGGTAAGGTAAAATCTGTCTCATTTTCCAAAGTGGCTTTGCAGTGTTAACAGCAAGGAGGAGCAATGAAAAGTAGTTTATTGCACAGATGCCACTCTGAACACACCCAACACAATAGAAAAATGGACCTGTTCTCTCTCTCTCTATGTATTTAAACAAACAAAATAATAATCTAATCATAAGTGTACATGAAAAAACATTGTGTTAGCTCCTGTAACCCGCATTGTTTCCTAGTAAGGAAACAATTAACTTTTTGGTCATTTTAGCTTCAATAAGTACCACTCTTTTGTTTGTTGGCATACAGGTGTGAGAAGGGGGAAATCAATTGCAGTAACCTATTTTTTTTCCTCCTGCTTGTATAACTCTTTTCAATGTTCTTTCCACCTACAACATAAAACCTTTTCTTTTGGCCAGCTTTACGTAATGTCCAATGTGTGCATACATCTCAGTATAGCAGATCTTGTAAGCGCTTTCAAAAGTATGTTGATCTTGAGGCCTGAAAATACACTCCAGCCATTTAGTTAGAAATGCAGGTCTGAGCTTGCAATTTGCATAAAAATGTTTTCAGAATTGGCGTAATTTGCTTCTGCAGTATATCTTTCTTGTACTCTCTGTTTTGTACGCCTACTGAGATCCTGTACTGCAATTGCTGCCATATGGGAAAGCAAGTTTAATTTTACAGTGGAAATCCAATGATGGATAATCACATTGCTTGTCTAGAAACAGATACGCATTAAGAGTAAAAATTATCCTATTAGGTCTATCAAGCAAATCTCAGATAAGCAGCGGTGATTATGATTTATCTGAGATTATCTACAGCTCTGTTCATGTTATCCCTCTAGATGCGTCCAGGCTAAGTACATTTTCATGAACTTACCATCCTTCCTGGCCTGGGGCCAAGGAATTAAAAGAAAAAAGGGGAGCAGGGGAAAAGGCTGAAAATTCAAATCCCTGCATTCGGTTTCAGCTTTCCTGCTCTGAAGCAGGGTGAGATTAGGTTAGGGCAGGCGCGTGTGGGAAGTAGCTGAAGTTAAGACCAGACAGTTTACAGGGGGAATGAGTGCTGGAGGGCCAGCTGGAGGAGCCCTGGGCAGCATGAGTTGATAGAGCTCGAGGCACGCAGGGAGCAGCGGGTGGCTCTCGGCAGATGGAGCTGTGCGGGGCTGCTGGGAGGCGGATGGACGGTGGGCTGTTAATGCGAGCTGACACGCCGCGCACATGTCCTTGCTCATGGAGCAATTGCACAATAAACACCACCGCTCCGGGAGATCCCAGGAATGCTCCCTGCAGAATTCATCCTGTATCTTTTCAAAATCAACCTGGCAACTTGTGACAGGTACAGTCTAACAGCCATATGTCTCCTGCCTAATTACGGGAAAAGTTACCACGTGCCTAAAATTAGTCGGAGAAATAAACTCTGCATGTAGAGATGTTTAGCAGCACAGACATAAAACACTGGCTAACTGGAGACAGTAGGCTCTTAATCAGCATTGCATGAAATGTGTGAGCGCCTGCAGTGCGTGCCAATGAGGCAGGGCTACATCACTGCTCTTTTGCAGAACTAAGGAGCTTGTCCACACGAGTTAGTGTCCAGCAGCCCTGCCAGGTTGCAAGCTTCCTGGCCCAGGTGCCTGAGTGCTAGCTGCATGCCCTATTCCCACGTTCTTGGGCTGTGAGTTAGGTGCGCATCCGAAGCAAGGCAGCATGCCGGCCCTGGAACCTTGCTCAAAATACATGCAGCTATTCAAGGAGATAAGCCATGGATCAGATAAATTCAACTAAAATAATTCTCCATCACTAAGCTGCTACCCAGTGGTGACAGCCATTCATAGAGTCTTTAAAGTAATTTTTCTTTTTCCTTTTGTTTTTCTCTCTTATTATACATGTAATTGAATGTAGTGTTACCTGCCTTCCCCTCTTCTGAACTTTTATGTGAGCAGGCAAACAGTAGGTCTTACACATGTAAGTATGCTTTTGTCAGAATAACTTTAGAAGATCTTTTCATTTTCAAGTGTGTCAATTAGTTGACTTAGATTTTGATAAAATTCAGGAGTTCAGATGAGACACAACAGTTCCCTGTGGAAACATGCTTTCCTTTATCACGGTCAATGCTGGAGAAAAAGTGTCTACATAAGCACGTCTCTCCCTGGGGTAGTGATTTGTGCAGTAAAGTATTTTGATGAACTTTTCCCTCCAAAGCCACAAGCCCAAAATCGGGATCAATTGAGTCCATATTCTTCATTCTAACCGTGTCACTAAGACACCTACATTTGGAGAGATGTTTCTGATGCCAAGTAGAACAGCATTAGAAAACAGGCATATCTGGAATAGTTTACATGTTGAATAATAGGAATAATTTACATGTTAAAGGGAAAAGGACAGTTTAAGGAAACGTTCAGTTAGAATCTTTTTCTTTCTTTGTAAGAAGGTAGGATACTGATCAGAAAATATATAAGGCTATGGCTTTTCTGTGAGGAAAGTGCTTCAGGTTTTTAAGATGGCTTGCGTCACATGAGAAGAAACATGTTGTATCTGTTAACTTCTTTGTTAGAGCTCTTAATAACCTTTTCTGACTTTTCTGCATAGTAAAGATGTGTGGCCACTCCGTGTGTACACCTACGTGAACATTTAGTACAGTCTGGATGCATTTTATTGCTTAATAGTGCATTCTGCAATTTCCAGTAACAAATTTGGAGCAGTAAAGGCTTTTACTGCCTGAAAATAAAAGCACAGTCTAGAGTCTGCTACTTTTCTGCAAACATTTTAAAAAAAATAACTAATCTTTCAAGTGAGCTCCAAGTTACTATCAGCTGCTAATTTCCACACAGTAAGAATGTAAGTTCTCCTCGTTGTTTTCCTCTGACACCTGTTTGTAATTTAAACTTTGGATCATCATTAACACATACTGCCCCAGGCCTTTTGGAAATCATTAAAAACTTAAAAATCTGTAAATATAGTACATTATAGACATGGGAAATTGAGTGGGAGTGCTTCAGAGTACTTGTGGAGCAATGACAACAGTTCAGCAATGTTGACAGTGAAAAATCAGATAATTTCCTGCCGTTTCTATGTATGCTGCCTCCTGTTTCCCAAATATTGTGCTTTTAGTCTTTTCAAGTTTAAAATCTGTTTGTTTGTCTTTTTTTTTCAGGTTTTGGAATTGTTCAGCTTACATCTAGAGGGAAATTGAGATTGCAAATTGAGTTGTTTTTTCTTTTTCTTTTTTGTTTTCCATTTAATTGGAGCACCCATCCTCTTGCTAGATTGGAACCCACGTCAGTTGCTGATCAGGAACTGATGTAGCCTTGAAGTCTCTGCCCTTGGCCAGCCGTTTCATAGCAGGCTGAGGCCCCGTCTGCTCTGCTCTGCAGAGGTCCCTGACTTGTGGTGGAGCAGGGTTTTTTGATCTGCCGCAGAAGTGCGCAGGCAGAGTGCTCAGTCCCTGGGCTGGGTGACATCTATGGTGTTGAAGAGCTGTTCTCTTACAAATCTTAAGTATGTTCTAGTTTGTGTATTGTAACATATTGGAAATTAAAAACAATACATGCTGAAAGTCATCTTAAAAATGTATTAATTAACATAATATTCAAGTTTTCCCTGATGTTTATTTTGAAAGTAGCTTTTTTAAAATTTATATCGAAGGCATTGTTTTTAGGTTCTGCTCTGTGTGAATAGCAAAGGTAAAATGTGGGATGTACACTTCAGAGCGCACTTTCTCTCACTGTTTTTCCTTTGTTACATTTTAGCTGTAGGCACTTACTTGCACAGTGGACTTAAAAGCCATGCAGGAGACTGAATCCCATGTGAACTTTCATGCAACTTTCTCTTTTTGAACTCGATGTTATTTTTCCCCTTGTCCTCAGACTGGCCTGTGTTAATTACTGAAACGTCAGCATATGGGGAGCAGGAAGGGTGACAGTTGATGCTAATGTTTCACAAACATCAGCAGCAACAACAAAAGACAGAAAATAGAGATTAACTAGAGAATATGTTTTATTTCTCTCCTTGAACTGTGGATGTTTCCAGCCATTTCTTAGAGTGAGAATACATTCAGGCTTGAAGCTGTTTTGGCCTGTAGGTTCCAACCATTCCATTCATCTCCAGCTTGACGAGGTAGCATGATAACCGTTATATTAAGCCACAAAGGGAAAAGCCACGAGATAAATTGTCTTTTCCTTCTCTTCTTTATTCTTGTTTTCCTCTAACCGTGTTAGAGGTGACATTGCACAAAGTTTGATGGAGTTCATAATTCTCAGCGTGGAAGGATAAATAAGAGATGAGTTACAGTTTGTTGAGGATAATATGCTAGTGTGATTCTACCATTTGTTCCTGCAGCTCAGAAACAGTAATAATATAGATATTAAGATTCTGTTAATGAGTTGCAACCACCAGTCCACACCCCCCTATGCAAAAACTGAAATAATACTAGTGACAATATTGTATCTATTACCAGATCTGTTTTAAGATTATATTCCCTGGATTCCTTCCCCCTTAATCTAACCTCATTTACTGTGAAATCCCTTCCCACCTGAACAACTTCAGAGTTGCAGATTTTGAATTAGGATCTTCTCAAGCAAACCCAGCTTGCTGAAAGGAAGAAAATGTAGGCTGCTGTTATGTAATAGATAACTCCTGCCACATTTATTTCAAGTTATCCTTTTTTTGTTTGGGTTTATTTTGTATTCTTGTTTTTCCTAACCGATGCACAGTGTTTTTCTACTCAGAGCAAATGTAACCCATTTGCATTTTGCTGCTGTAGTCGAAAGCTTAAATTTGTTATGGATTTTGGGCTGAGTTTTATACTGAAATGAGTTTGTTTGTTGTTAACTTTCCATGGTGTGTAATGATGTGTGAATGTGTGCATAAGCATTACAGTTTGGAAATCAGGATGCAGGATGTAAGCAATGTTTGCTTTTAGCTGCGTAAACAAGGCTTAACAGTGTGCTTCCTGCTATCCTTAGATTTGTTTAAATGTACTCTCTGCTCTCTGCTGCTCCACGAGGGTTTCCTAACATTTGTTCCTGGTTTAGGTTGCTCATTTAAAAACTAAAAAGTAAGAAGTCCATCAGCCTAAATCTTCCATCCACATTGTAATTTGAAACTAACCAGCTACTTTTATAGTGAGCAACTGACATCTGTTAAGTATTTACTTCTTTTTCTAATAAATCTGGTAAGGTATGCCTTATTCCTTCTTGGGTTACTTCACAGGAGTCATCTTTAGAGATTTGATAGGTATTGACAGATTCAGGAAATATATCTTTTGTAGCAGCTGTATGCTAACAAGGATGATATTGTGCAAATCTTTTGTGGGCAAGCATCCAATTATGTGGCAATTTTGAGTGAATAACATAGCATGAGAATAGGTTCACCTGTAAGGAACTGACCAATAAAAAAACCAAAATGTTTATCTGTGCTCCATAATAGATTTGTGGCGGAGCTCAAGGCCCTGAGGGATCTTTAGATATTTCCATGACATGAGTCACCCAAGCTTCTGACTAAAGCACGGTCTCTAGCTAGGAGGGCATTCAGTCTTAACTTGGAAACAAAGCATGGGGAACTCATCATGTTTTTCATGGGAGGTTACTTAGTGATTAATTAGTTGGTGGACTATTAGAAATGTGTGCAGGTTTCCCTATATCTGCTGAAAGAACTGCACTTAAAAATGCTGCAGTGACTGACACTGTTCTTAAGTCAGACCTAGCAGGGAGTACGTGCTCAGTTCTTCTTTCAGGATTGTGCATAAACAATAATTTTGTAGAAGATTTTATTTAAAACTACCTAGAAGTGTTCAAGGCCAGGTTGGATGGGGCCCTGGGCAGCCTGGTCTAGCATTAAATGAGGAGGTTGGTGGCCCTGCATGTGGCAGGGGGGTTGGAGATTCATGATCTTTGAGGTCCCTTCCAACCCTGGCCATTCTGTGATAGAATTGTCCTTGCTGATGTAAAGAGAGATTCAATTATGAAAATTTGGCTGTAACAACTAGTTTTCTCCTACTATATCTGAAATGTTTTCTTCCATAGTAATTTTGAAAACTCGTTTGAACTCTAACACTTTGTCTCAACAAGAACTAAGTTCAACCCTACCAGAAAAGAAGGGAAAGGCCAGGAAGATAAGTTGGTTAAAAATTGGCACCCAGTTCTTGAGAAGTTTATGTGAAGCAAAATGAAATAGTTTAGAAGAAAGAAAAGGATTGGCTATCCATGAAAGATTAGCAGTGCAAATGAAATGTACAACAAAGGGCAGTAAGAAGGGAATTGAAGTACTTATGTACATAAATATTTGTTTGTTGTTTTTTTTTTTTTAAGTTAATTCTTTCTGCAAAAAAAAACAACTGAGACAGTTAAAAGTAGACAAAACAGTGAAAGATCAAAATTTCTGCATTGGTCTTCACTGCAGGCATGATAAAGACAGCAACCTGACATCTATTATTTGCAAGTATTTTAAGAGAAATCTTAATATATGAAGTATCATGTGCTGGAGAGATAAGACTGAATTGATTTGTCCAAATCACAGTAAGGCATCACGCCTGAATGCAGTCATTTCTGAGGAAGGTTACAAATGAAATCACGAGCGTGCTAACGAAACAGTATGAGCTGTTTCTGAAATCAGTAACCTTCCTGAGTTAGGAAGAGAAACACTGAAATGGTCACATGTTTACATAATGTAATTTTTCAATTACTGTTATTAATTTGACTAGCTACGCTGTTAATGAGTAACATTTGAGAAAGCCTCTAAGTACTGTGAAGAAAATGTCACGGAGCTTACGCCAACACTTCATTTTTGTAGTGGAAAACCCAGCTTCGGTGATTGAGACACAAAAGCATCCTTGGAATGGCTGATAGAGCAACCTCAGACCATGTTCTTAGGCTTTTTGTTTAGGCCAATATTTTTACCTTATGTAAATCTTAAAGTTAACAGTAAGAGAAGAAATATGAACTATTGATACACATTTTATGCATCCAGATTCACTGGAAGTTTGTATACAGCTCTGTGAAATTATGGATAGTCATAGGTCAGAAGGACCCTTCAGGATCATCTAGTTCTAACTTTTGCTGTGCGCAGGACCACTTCAGAAGAGAGGGCTAAGGCATTAAAGTATGGGCTTAGTAGTGTGGTCAGTAATCTTGCCAATATCAGACTTTAACATTAATCAAAACACAGATTCTGGAACCTGTCATTTCTTTAGGCATCTGTTCAAAAAATGCCTTAGGACAGTATGTGTCTGCATGGTGTGGAAAAGAAATTAGCAAAATACAAGGGTTACAAGTCTTCTGCATGTGCGCGAGTTTGCTTTTAGTTCATATATATACACACAATAAGTAAAGCGTAGTGCTTTGGTCTGAATAAGGTTAAAAAAAAAGTGATCAGCTTTATTGTATTACACCTTATATGGTGGATATAAGGAACTAAACTGATTTTTTTTTTCAAAATCACTTTAAGTTTAACTGTAGTATTGAGCGGTGAATGTCCCATTTTATTTCCTTCTTTATGGTTTGTTTGGCAGCGCTTACAGTTTATTATAGTCTTTTTTTATCCTTCAGCTACTGTTAGGGTACTGTTAAGATGCAGCATTAACTGCATCTTGAATGTTCTTTCTGTTCAGAAACGTAAGGAATTGTACGTAAATATTATCCAAGAGTTTCTACTTAGCCTTTTTTCCTCAGTATATATGAATAATGGATTAAATTACATGGATAAGAAGTAATGTTTATTCAGTGTAGTTTGCCTATGGGATTCATTGTCTGACATTTTATTAAATCCTGTTACAAGCAATTGTTTCGAGAGCTTTGATTATTATTTATTTCATAGTGAGATTTGTGGCAGCTGAACTGTATTCAATAAAATAGTGACACTGAGATGTAAATATGAATTGCCTGCATTTATGATGAATGGGCTAAGAGAGACTGCATAACTGCCCTTTCTGGGTTCATTCTACATCTCGGAGAGCAGCAGGATCTCAGCAGGTAGCTCTGGATATATCAGAACCTGTGTTTCAGAGGTCCTCAGCAGAGTTACTTAAGGATACTGTAAGTTTTGATAGTTTTATGAAATAAGAGGCTATTTTGGCATTAATGCTAGTGGTAATTAGTGGTATCCCGAAAGTCAAATGGATGAAACTTGTGTTTGGCTTTTGTGATGAGCATGAAGCTTCAGAAATGTAGGCAGCTGTTTCTTATTCTGGTGCTGTATCTAGCACACGAGAGCTACGTTCCTGTACACGTTCTCTATCTTCCTTTTGCTACAGTTCAGTTTTCTGGCTTACGTCCATCTTTTCCATAAGACTCTGACAATTTTCAACTTCATTTTGTATATCTGTATTCAAATGCAGATTTCGTCTTTCTAGCTGGGACCAAGTAGAAGGCATCATTGAAAAAAAAATGCTAATACGAGTGCTGTGATAAGGCAGTATTCTTTAGGTATACCTTCCTTCTTAAGAACATTTCTTTGAAATCTAGACCAAAAAAAAATAAACCATTTTCCTCTTATCAAAATTGCTTTAATGTTCTCTGAATGGTGTATCCACATGAAAAAAGAAAAGTTGATGGGTGATATTGAGCTATTCATTTACTGTGCTGCATGTGGGAGGGTCTGCTTTATTCCACTCCAGACAGAGAGTTTGAAAAAAGCAGCTATTTATTTTCTTCTTTATGATTTAGCTGATTACCATCCTCTGTTTACTGAAATGACCCAGCAGCCCTGGGCAGATGATGAACAATGCTGGAACCTCGTATATAATCTGCAACGTACTGATGCATTATACTGCAGCGAAGAATTGACTTTGATGAGAAAAGCTACGAGGGTAGCTTGAAATCCAGTGTATAGAATTCTGTAACAACCAGCCAAGAAAAGAATACAAAGCCTGTAACGACACTCGGTGGTGATATTTGTAAGAACTTGAAAAACTGCAGATTCTGAAAGGTTCTATCTCTGTGAGACACAGAGAGAAAACTTTCTTCATTGAGAAAAGATCATTGAAGTGAAAAATGCCATGCACGGGTCTACCCATGGGATGCCGGGTGCTTTGCTGCATTTGTCAAGTTACACAGTCATACTCAACAACTGCAAGACAGCTTCCAGGTTAAAGAAAATTTGAAATAACTTTATTATTCTCTCTTAAAAGCGTATAAAGTCCTTTTAACTGCATGGGTTTCATTTTTCATATGGACCCATTAGAGCTAAATTAACTATTTGTAGAGATAGCTCAGTCATCCCAAATTACTTTTCTGTCTGATGTTCAAGCCTTTGATAGCATACTTTGCGTTTGAATTGAATTTTGGAGAGACACTAAGCATGTTAATTAGATCCTCTGTGCTCTTTGTGCTCTAAGGGGAGGAAAAGCAGAAGGGATAATTTCTGACATTTCAGTTGAGCAGTGTTTACAGAGCTCACGTCTCCTTCCTACAATATTCCTTCCATGCAATTAGAAGTAGTCGTTTCTAGCATTGACGTCTTTGCTCTCATAATATGAATTTGCTAAAGGTAAATGCAGTCTTTGGGTAGTATGCATCTCATCCTGAGTTACAGAATTTATATTTGTAAGATTATCCTGAATGTCTTATTGAAATGTTAAAATGTTCTGTTACAACAACACTTATACCACTGAAACTGCACAAATATTTGACTGGAAAAGAAGTATAGCACAGCAGCTGAACAGGGAAAATATTTATGTTGGTTAATCCTTGTTTGCACAACTACGACGACACTTTTTTTTCCCCCCCCCTTTTTTTTTTTTTTAAATGAGACAACAGCATTAGGGATCTCAGTAATGGCAGGGAGAGGAGGCAAAGGGTTTTGTGTGCTTTACTGCCCTGCACTGTGGCATGCAGACAGGACCAAGTGCAGGAAGGCAGCATGACTTGCCAGCACCTGCCAGCACTCTCCTTGGCACCTCACTCATTCAGAGCAGGTGTACCTGAGAGAATGAGCTTTACAAGCACGTTTCTGTGGCTGGGGCTGAAGCAGTCTTCCTGATGATGCTCCTGTTTCTGCTGCCGGGAGTTTGAATGTGGAGCCTAAGCCCTGGAGCATCCATGTCTCCAGTGCCTCAGGGCCACTGAGCAGTCAGCCTCCCTCCCACATCCAGAGCCTGTCCTGTGAGCAGCAGCTGTTTAACGACTGGAGACCTCAGTCCAAAAGTCACTGCAATAAGATGGTGGCAGGAGCCTGTGGGACAGCAAAAGTGTTAAATTTTCCGTAAAACTGGGAGTGAGAAGAGGAAAACCTAGCAAAAGTGAGAATGGAGTAGTGAATATAAGGAAAAGGGAAATGGTACCAATGAACAACAGCATGACATACCTGGAAAGAAATGAGGTAGAACACGACAAATTTCAAAACAAACTTCATAATTATTAATTTAAAGGAAATTGTGGCATTTATTCTCATGCTGGTAAGTGCTAGCACATTTCATTCACAGTTATTGTGTTAATTTTAAAGTATTAGAAAAATATCAAATAAGCATGGGCAGAAAATGGTTAGAAAGTACGAAACTTTGTACCTTGTCTGTTGCAGCAGCGTGGGGAGGAAGAAGCAGGGTGAGGGAGTTGCTGCCTTCTCCTGGTGGGCTTGGCTGCAAGAATGGTTGTAGATCTGCGAGAGAGAGAAGGGCTCTGACAGCTGAGAGGAGATCTGGCAGTGGAAAGACAGAGAAAAATGAAGCCCTGGATGAGAGAGAATTGAGGTCAAAACAGGAACAGATGTGCACTAAAAATAGAAGGACAAGAAAAAGATTGATGTGAAGTTCCTTGCAAATAGAAGATACTGGGGGGGAGGGAGAGACATCTTATTATAGGAGGGATGGAAAAGCAATGAAATGCAAGAGGAAGAAAAAAATTACTCTGCAAATTAAGAGGCTTCTTCTCTCCTTTAATTCAAGTCATTCTTATTTAGCTCTAACTAATTTAGCCCTTGAAGCCTCTGCCTGTGTTATTACTTGAAAAATAAATGAACCTTGTGTAAAGGGCACTGGGGTAGATGTTACTGAATACCTCTGGAAAATCCAGATAATGACATTAGGAGAATTAGTTGAGCTCAAGTAGATTCTACATTTAGTTCTAATTAGACAGGAGATAGCAGCCAAATTACTACGTGAAATTTAGATAGGGACTTCTAACAAGTTATAGAAATTGTGGAAGTATATTACTTCTAGAATGATTTCCTGACTTCTCTCTGTTTGTGCTCCATTCTGCTTTGTTCCTAATGATTTCACATGGCCTGAGGAACAGGACCCTTTCTTGTTGGTGCATTACAGCATCACCTCTGTCATTCCTGCAACCGAGCCCAGCAAGTACCTGCCTTAGTAGGAGCTTGTCCCTGGCAGAGGGACAGGGAATGAGCTTAGTTTGTCTCTAGAAGCAACAGAAAGCAAGAACTAAAAGCAACCCAGTCAATCATGTTTAGCCTTTTTCTCTTACAAACCCAAAAGAATGCAGGAGGAAAAACAGTACTCCAGCAACTTGTCTATTCCCTTTCCCCTGTTTTCTGCAGCATCCGCAAAGGAGATACTCCTGAGTTATCATAAATCTTTAGACCTGTCTTTGAAAGAGGAAGGGTAGCATGAAGAAAAAAACGGAGGTAGCAAACCTGTTTGCATGGAATGGGATCCTGAGAAGTCTTCAGTGCCAAACTGGCAAAGTGGATGGAGAATCTGAACTTTTACCTTTAGTGGTATCAGTACCTGTACTCAGTAACCTGGTTGTTTAACTTCCAAGTATTGGTATGCGATAATCAATGAATATCACAAAATGTTTTTATTGGTATTTCCAGTGAATTCTTCAGAAATAGTTTTGTGATTCCCAAATACCTAATTTTCTTGTTTCACTCAGGTTGCTACTTTAAACAGAGCAAGTTGCCTCCAAGGTACTACCGAAAGAGCATTCCTAAGTGAGGAAATGTAGAAAGGAATATTTCAGTTTTGTTTGTGGCATTGGACTGACCCTGTGAATAGACCTTGGTTGCTTGTTGAAATACGGCAGTTATGAAGTTATGCTTTGCGTATGTGCAGATTAAGTTCTCTGCAATAGCAGGAAGAAGGTAGAGTTTTTTTGTCTTAAAGAAAGATCTGCTTCTTTGTTCCAGTTTGCTACCATTACCAGCTTTATGCCAAATGCACGAATTTTCAAAGAACTAGGTGAAAGTAGTTTTACATAATGTCTTATGCTCTCTTTTCAGTAGATTCTCATGTTTACAGCAGGTTTTCTCCTTTTCCTTCCTCTGGCAGCTTCATTATTATTCTACTTTTAAATGCCTTCAAGTGATTTTCAGTAAGCTATATGTACAGTCTGTTGTAGAGTTGAAAGAGGACAGTTGACAGATTCTCTACATGTAAAAATAGCATTTTGTTTTTATGGCAGGGCTGAAAAATAATTGGTTCATTGGTACCAATTGCTAAAATTACTTGGTAATTAGTTCATCCAAATGACTTGTCTGCATACGTGTTCTTTATTTTATACAGGCACATTTTTCTTATTAATTTTTCTAGATTTGTAACAATGAAAAATCTCTTCTTATGAGAATTTTCAAACTTACCCACTTTATGGACGTCATTATAAGAGGGAGGAGGGGAAAAGGGCTGTTTTATGACTTCTCTTCACCAAAATATGTGTGGATGTAGTTATAGGCAGCTCTCAGTGATGGCTAGTGGATAAATTTATGATATTTTTTCAGTTGTTTTCCTTCTTATGCTGCTCCTGCCCATAAGCAGTGCATGGATTACAGGCAGGGAAGGCAGGAGGTAGCTCCTTTGAAGTCATGACTGAGGAGGACAAAGACCATTCTGTGCCACAAAATGCAAAAGGCTGTGTGCAGCAACAGTGTTGGTGATTCCCACTTCTACTTTGTAAGGTAGCCAAATAGAGGACAAGCAAATATAAGCAATCTTCTTTGATAGAGAAGGGTGTAGTGAAGGCAGAGGGAAGAGCCCAGCTTCCTGTCCAGCAGGTTGCACTTACAGGAAGGGTGGAAATAGTGCCAAAGAGGAGGGAAAACAAAACAGTTTTAAGCAGCAACAGAAGGGATTCTTTTGTTAAGGAGCGGTCTGAAAGAAAGTAAAACTCAAAACCAGTAAGTACTGGTAGAGTGCGTGTGTGCAGTGCAGAGAGGGAAACAAGCAATGATTCACAGGTGTCAAGAAGATGCTGTCAAGAGGACCATTGCCAGAGCACAGCAGTATTTTGTATGTATATTAAAAATGCCTGTGTTTGCACCTTGAACAAACACGTATGAGTAGCAAGACAGAACGTACACCAACATAATTCTCTGAGCAGCAAACTGTTGTAGTCCCACTACTCATTCACAGAACTCCATTTACAAATGCTCCATTAAGGGCCTCCTGGCAAAGCTTTCCATAACCATGTTGTGATGTTTTAACTTGGGATGCATTATCTCCTGACAAACATAGGTAAGACAAACATGTTGCTACCTATCACTAAGAATCAAGTGTGCAGGCTCAGCACAATCACTGTAAACAAGCTTTTCTTTGTGTCGTATCATCATAGTGCCTGTGTCACAGCAACTGATCCTCAACTGGATTAAGCATGTTGTCCTTACTGGCATTTGCAGAAATTTCTGTAGAGTCTGCAACATTGCGTACATGATGTTTTAAGATACAAGAGGCAATTTTCTTTTTTTGTTTGCATCTGTAAGAATAAGCTACCACCATATCATCTAAAAGCAGTTCTGTCTCCAGGCATTTCACAAACTATCCCTCCTGCAGAGCCTACCAAATTTTTATAGCTGTTGCAAACAAGAAAGTTGTTTCCTGTAAAGATAATGAGAAAAACAGGAAAAAGAGCTAAGACTCTTTCTGCCTTTGTTTCCTCACCCAAAACCTCCTACTTAAGCAAACTTCTGGAAGATCTGCTGCACTAAAGAGTCATTTGAAAACTGAGTAAAGAAGTCAAGAGGTTTTTTAGACTTGTAATGTCACATTCATTACGTTTACGTTTTGATCCTTACTTTGCTTCCAGTTGCAGTGACTGACATCCTAATTGAGGTCCAGGCGCATAGGGACCCCCTGAACTAGAGGGACCAGTCCTCTGCCTGCTTTAAGGCTATTCCTCCTGCAGGAAGCTGAGGGGAAGCAGAGCAAAGCTCAGTAACGTGTTTGTGGCTCTGGGTAGACTGCAGAGCACAGAAATGTGATGCCTGTTCCAGAAATGCAGGTCATGGAATTTTCTTTTTTTTCTTTCCCAAACAACACAGAGCAACCTGCCTGACTGCTGAGTAAATGGATGGGGGTGCACATGCCCTGTTCTTGAAGACATGAGGAAAAAGCTTCTGATTACAAAGAAATATCTGCTAGAATTGACTTTTTTTTTCCTCTCAGATTTCTAGGTCCTGTATTATGTGATATAAATGACCTTATGCTGGGCCAATTTCAGTGCGCAGCCAAAAATGCCTTAGGGAAGGATAGTATCTAGTATCATTTATATTCATTTTCAGCCAATTGTGCTATAATGGATATTTTCGCTATGCCTAGTTACATAGTTCTCACCTGAAGAGTGCTTGTACTAACCTGTTCCATACAGAAGCTGCTTCAGCCTTTGGAGAAGGGTTCAAGCTGAAGATTCCTGTTTTTGTAGGCTGTCTTAATCATATCTCTCGGTAGCGAAATCATTCCACGTGTTTAGAAATAACGTGCCCTGTTCAGGAACAAAACTTTCTATGGGAGTTGTAAATATCAGAAATGTTCCTAGATAAGAAAACTTGTCTTACATGGTACTTAAGGCACAGAAATAATTCATTCTCATAATTCTTGTAATATATCAGAATAGTTATACAGCTATAGTATAGTAGTTTTCAGAGATGCATTGATAGTTTTCAGTCTTTTGAGTTTCCTGCCCATCCAGTATGCCAGGTCCTTTACGAAGAAGTTGCCATGAAATACAGTTGTGTTCTGCAGTGTGGGCTTTTGGAGTTCTGGACTCGTTCTCATTCAGCAATTTCTGAATTTAGTACGCGTGAACTATAAACAAAATGCCTTTTTTCTCCATTTGCTGCGCCTGAAGTTTACATAGAATTTAACACGTCTTCAATACTAATATTCTCCCTTACAAAAAAATCTAACGCTATTCCTGGCATCGATGTGCTGCCATTCTTTTTCCTAAATCAAGGCCTCAGTTTCATTATCTTGTTTGTTTGGCTATACTCAGTATCTCACAAGAACTTTGCAAGCATTTCTCTTAATACAAAGCAGATCTACAAAAGGCTGCTCACAGCGCTTTAACTGAAAAAACAGAAATGATGAGCAAAATGTTTTCTTAATTCTTCAGTCAGAAGGTTGGACTGCGTGGACCGCAGAGACCAACCGAGCAAAGCTGTCTGGTGCTTACGGTGTTGTTTTTGAGAGCAGACATATAATTGACAACTAATGTCTGGGGTAGCATCTCAGAAAAGAGGTCAGTGTTCAAAAAGACATCAGTGATGCATTATTCTCTGCTTTGTGAAAGTGATCTTGCTTTCTAAAGATGGAAAAAAAGCGGCTTGCATAAGAGAGACATGGAGTCCCCAGCCTGGATGGCCATCCTCTGAGAAAAAACTTACTGGGAGAAGAACAGTGGGAATCAAATGTCAGGACTGCCAAGTCCTCATCTTCCACATGCAAAAAACTGCCACAATGTCATTACTATAATATGATTCATATAATATATATTTTTTGAATGTTTCAAGTTTAGGTCTAGAAATGCCAATAAGTTGGATCTGTATAGTGAACAGTTTCCGGAGACAAAATTCTGCTGTTTTTTCGATGCTCAGTAGGGCAAAAAGCTTAGAGCTTTCTGGCACATGGATTACAACAGAAGGTTTGATGCAAAGGAGTTCTGAATACATGGAATAAATACAGCTGAAATAATCTGCCAGTAGGGAAGAAGCCTCTAGTTTCACATATGCTGTTCTTATCTCACAAGAAGGCCTTCACAGCACAGTTCCAACCATGTCAAACTGCTTGGCTAAACAAAGCAACATTTGATATTCATGCAGAGACTGTGACCAGAAAGGGGAAAGACAAATAAATCCAGTTTTATATCTGTCTGCACAGCCCATAGTTCTACTAAAACCACAACTGAAATACACATTTTTTGAAATACGTATAATCTCATCCCAAAAAAACTACATTAGAAAAAATAGTTCTCATGTTTAATTGCCTTCCTCATAGAAATTTGTATCTGAATTCAGAGTTGGATTTCTCCCACTAGTGCTTTCAGACACTGGATATTCTTAAGGCTTTATCTGTCAGATGGAATGAGCAACATTTCTGGACATTTTTGCATGCCCACAAACCCACCATCTGCACGACTCAGAAGTGTTAACAATTGCTTCCACTTCAGAGGAATCTCAATTTGTCAGGATATGTGAGGTACAAGAGAGGGGATGTCCATCAGCCTCCTGCTGCAGAGCTGCTCTCATTGAACTCGGTGGGAGCCTGAGGGTGACTGCAGGGGCTTTGTGCTGGGAGGAGGAGAAATGCCTGTGTTTCCATTATGATGGGAATCACCTCTGCCAGAAAGATGGGATGTTTAGCAACTGTCAGCTCGTTTACGTAGCGCATTGAGTCAATCAAACTATTGTATCAAGAATGAACAGAGCTATCAAATTCAACTGATGGTTTCTTGTTCAAAAAACAAATAAATTTCTTTCCAATTTTCTGTAGAGTTCTTTTTCTCAAGAAGGTGAATTTGAATGATGAGGACATTGTGTTTACAAAGAAGAGTGCTAGTAACAAAATAATGTTTTTACTTAACACTGCTGAGCAGAATACAAACTGAACTGATATTTTAGTTAGTGCTAGTTGTATTAAACCAAGCATTAAAACAAAAAGCACATATTGTTGTCTCATTGTTGTCGATTAAATCTCTTCAGCCAGAAGTGCCCAGTGCACTCTTGCTGCCTGATAAATAAGGCAGGTAAATTTTCACTGTAGCGTTTCAAGAGTGGTAACAATTTAAAACATTCTAGCAAGGAGAACAATTTTAACTGCTTTTTTTTCTTTTTTTCTCCTCACCAGTTTAAATCGGGCATAAATTTTAATTTAAATTATGAAGGGCAAGATTTTAAGAAGAACATATACAGGTCTTGTATGAACCTAGAGCATAAGAAAGTATAAAAAATTGTTTTTAGATTTCTGGAATGTCCTTCCAGACACATCAACATTAATGTTAGAAGTAGCACAAAAAGAAAGCTATTGATTTTGCTCACTAACTCTGCGCCAGAGGAGTCTTTACCAAGTTTCTGCAGAAGTGCTTTGCTGTAGCATCGGTTATGCCAGAAATTCTGACTCGTTGGAACTCAGCTATTTCATGCTCAAGTGATTCTTGGAATAGCAGGAAGATTTTCATAAATACATGATGGGGCAGATGTTGTGCTGCTATATGCTCAGTGGAAACAGATGCCTAGGTTGCCTCCCCAGCCCTGCCTGCTTTAGATAGGCACAGTGAGAGCGAACAGCAGTGATGTGCCATGCAGTTACCACTGTTACTGCCACATGCCAGGGATCTTTATCTCCTGCTATGGTTTTTAATTCTCAGAATTAAAACAAGGTGCTCTGTCTGCAAGAGTTTAAAAACAGTCCATATTTCTCACTACTGTATTTCATAAAGAAATATGGCAGTGGTCCATGGCAAATCCTATTATCAGAATAATGATGTGATACATTCTGTTTGGTTACGCTTAAGTAACGGTAAATAAACATACACTTTTTATTCCCTTTACTTCCTCACCCCTGCTATGATGTGCATTCAGGGCACTCCTGTGGCCAGCTTTACATGTTATGAGTCTAAACAATTTAACATAAAGTTGAGCCAAAGCAAATGTAGGAAAGTAGCAATGAAGTAAGCTTATGGGAAAAAAGAAGGCAGAAAGTAAGAAATCTATAACTAGAAGGAAATACTTGTGCAGAAAATATAACAGGATTGATAAGCATTCTAGCTTCATTGAACAAGTTTCTCCATGCAACTTACAGCAAGGTCATGCCTGACTTCTGCATGGTGAAGTCATGGTATGGAGGGAAGCACTTTTCCCCTGACATATGAAGGCTTCATGTGGCCAGTGGTGGTACATAGAAGAAGTGATCTTTAGGGCACATTCTCCCTTCTGGTGTCTGAGGAGCCAAGCAGTTCAGTGTCTACAGCCCCACATTTAGATCAAAGCATGTGATAAGGGTCTTGTAATCTGTGCAAGCAGCAGGCAGTGTTTTCTTTCTGCCTACTTAGGAAGCTGTAGGATTTTTGTTCTCCTTTCTTTGCTTCTATTTGACAAAGAAAACTGATTCGTAATCAAGGCATGTAAGCATGGATGGATCTTAATTTCCATCTCTTTCCTCTGCTACGTTCTCTGCAAATATAGCAGCCTTTCTGTCCTTTTCTCCTTCCATCCTTTTTCCTTCCTGTCTTCTCTCTCTTTTGTTTTTTGGAGCTACTACTTGGAGTAAAAATGGCATTCAGAAGGAAAATCTGGAGCGCATAGCTCCTCATTCTTAAACTCTTAATGACTGGATAAAGCGAAGAGCTCATGTTGTTGGCTATGCATATGTGAAAAACACAGGTCTTCACGTTGGACAACATTCCTGTGATATGGGAGATCATAGTCACTGGACAGGCTGACACATATTGATTTTGGACTGCGTGTCATCTGGTTTCTTAGAAGTTGCTTTGAAGTTGCTTGTTTAGGAGTTACCTTCAAGGAGATTAATTAAGGTAGTGAAAGAAGGCATACCTCCCTGTATTTGCAAAATTTACAAATCCAATTGATTCAAACATCAGTTTCATAATCAAATGCCAGCATATAATCAAAATTTAGATTTAGGATATTTCTGGCTTAATCAAGAGATGATTTAGAACCTGCTCAGTTCAGCACATAAATAGTAAGCAGGTCACCTCCTTATCCCCACAGGACAAAAAATACACATTACTGCTTGATAGATTCTGAATAGATTCTGAGATGTGACCTCCCTTGTTTATCATTTTTTGTGTACTAACATGAGCATGATGTTTTACAGTTATATTTTGCTGCCCTGGTTAAAGCTATTGCCCCCATTAGTTGTCTACCCAGCCCCTGCCACTGAAGGCGGCACGACATAAAAGGCGTATTTGCCCATCCTTGATTTTCAGTCTGTAAATACTATCATTGCTTAAAATGTACATAAAGATTGTTCTGTGATGGGTTTTCAAATTATGGAGTGAGGATCTGCGAAGAAGGGGATACATGGCAACCCATAAATCTTGCTCTTTTTGCAGACTTTAAAAATATTTTCCTAGAAGAAAGCAGAGGTTTTTTTATGCCGTTGGCTATGAAGTTATGACTGTCAGGAAATCTCTTTTTCGTTCTAAATGCATTGGAAAAAGCCATTAAAAAACACTTTATGAGGTTTTATCAAGCTTTTGTTATCAGCTCTTATCCGTAAAATGAGCCTGTAGGTGTTATATTTGGTCCTAAATACTGACTATGGTTGCTTTGCTACATTTAGCATTAAACTAAACTTGCTGATTTTTCCTCTTAAAGATCACACTGTTATTAAATAACAAAACTCAGTAGTAATAAAGCTGAATCATCAGTTTTATTACAATAAAACAAAATAACAGATGATAATAGGGAGCCCAGGAAGAGATGACAGCAATCAAGATCTGTATTCATTAATAATTAATGCTATAAAAATGGTCTCTGGAAAAGAACAAAGAAGTTGCCGAAATGGAGACTTAGTAGGCTGCTGAAAAAATATATTATCTTCATCTTTTGGGGCTCATTTTCATGCAGTTAGTCTGCACGTACATTCATTCAGTTGGTGAACATTTTACTTTAAAATTCTAAAATTGATGAGCTATTTATTAAAGTAGTTCTTTCAAACTGGCAGTAAAATTATGCAAGGGATTATTGTCTCTTCATTTATTTTCTGGAGTGATTAGCTATGATGCTATAACTCATTTACGAGAATGACTTATTTTTAATGGTTTAATTAAAATTGAACTGGGAAACAAATGGGAAGAGTTACTTTGAATGTATACTGTTGTGCCAAATGCTTTCGATGACAGTCATCTTTTTATTACCTTTGGATAATTAATTGGGTGTATTTATGTACCAATATCACCTAATTAACTCAGCAACGAGATAATTAATTTAGTTAACAGTTGTAAAAAAAAAAATGTAGTGTAAAAATTAGTGTATTAGTATAACCAGCTGCTCTCACTTCACTGTACTCTTATTTGTTACATGATTTTTTCAAATAGGTACTGTGTTGGGCTTCTTTGTTTGTTTTTAAAGGATTCAGAGATCAGAGACTGTATTTTATTAGGAGGGCATTTTACCTGTAGGAAAACAGGGTACAGCATAAATCCTGCAGATAGACGGCAGAGTATTTAGATGGCCTTCTCTTCCAAAGATGATGTTAGGTAAGGCTCCCCACTCATCAACAACTGCAGTTAGTTATTTGCTTTTAAATTCAAATGCATACTTCTTTTTAAACATGCCTTGTTGCAGTGTTACTGAATATCTTGTGTTTTGAGAATCAGGACTGAATGATGCGTGCTGAGTAGGAACGTGAAAAAAGCAATAAAAATGGATATAAGTTCTGCTCTCATTCGTGTGGCCTGCTTGTGATTCCTCCTTGTGATATTCTCCCTGCCTTCAAGTGTTATAAGCTCAGACACTTCACAAGCTACGTATGCTTTTTCATTAGATAGTTATCCCCATTAATTCCTTCTCTATACACTTGTCCTGTCTCCCCTTGAATGCATGTATGGGTTTAACAGGTCCTGTGATACTCGCCACGTGTCCTTCATTTGACACGCCACTTCTTGTTGCAAGTTCGAACTGAGAACAATGATCTTTGTTTTATGCTCACTAATTCTTGAAGAACAGCTTGTGAGCGGAGGTGTAGGCCTTAGCGCACATCTGCTGCGCTACTCTGCTCCCATGAAACTGTATGCTCATGTTTCCTGCAGACCTTGCAGATTGTAGTTTAGGGCTGGGGTTTTCCCAGTTTGCTTGCTTCTATTTAAAGAGTATTGTTCATTTTCTTCCACCAACAAACATGTCAGCTGGTCAACAGGACAACAATTCTGTGGCTTTAATCTTCTCTGCTGTTAGTGAGTGTGTGGGAACTACTGAATCATGGCCTGAACCTCTGATTGATCACCTGAGGCAAGCAGTGAGTCAGCCACAGGAGCACAGGTGAGGGCAATTCCTAGACCCCATTTAAGGGCTGACTGCCACTGAGGAAGGGTGTCTCTCCGGAGGTTGTTCTTCTTGGAGTTTTTCCTGTAAGCCCAGGACGCAGGTAAGCTTTTCTGTTCGTTTCCAGTTATCACTTTCCAACATGACCAGCCTAACTTCTTTGTATGCTTGTCAGTTATACATCTGTATACTTGCTGATTATACAGTGAAGTAAGAAGACACAGGAGGATGTAAATATGAGTGATCTGGAAAAGAAGCACACTCAAATACCTGAATACTTAACAAATGATGTTGAAGTACAAAAAGTAATTCTGTGAAAGGGCCACTGGGATCTCTGACTCAAGAATTTGTTTCCTTTAGGGAAAGGAAGATATATCCAGTTAAATGGTTTATTGATTTTACAGTCCAAAGCCCAGTCAGAAACCTTGTGATTACCCACTTAGACCTTGGTAGCTCCTTAAGAATCTCTAGGGAGGCTTTATGAGATTTTTTTTTTTTTCTTAGCGTCCTTTCTGCTTTCTAGCATTCGTTTCCTGTGTGTACGTGTATCATTACTTGTTACTGACATTCTTGCTTAGTTTTGGGTGTATTATAAATCTTAATGATTGAGTGAACCTATTTTTTTGGTTAGAAGGCAATAACAGGCTGATTAAGTGTTAGTTGTGGTTGCCATTGTTTTTAGGAAAGTCTACTGTCTTCAGCTCCATAATCTTGAATGTTTATGTGAATTTGCTCATATAGCCTTGCCTTGAAGTTGTTTTTCTTTTGATCTGCTGAATGATGTACAGCAGAGACCATCTCATTCTTTGCAACTGTTTTAAATACCACCTTTAAAGAAATCATGTGTTCTTAGTTTTTGTAGTTTGTCATTATAAAAATAAATTCTATTTGTTTTTTCTTTGTAGCTAGCAAGTCCCAAATGAGATGTGTGTTATAATTCATGTACCTTCGTGTATCAGAGCCTAATTACAAAAAGGATGCCTTACATTTATCAGTAATTTGTCATTTATCAGTTACATTTATCAGTTATTTGAAATCTCTCACTTTTTGTCATAACTTAAGTTCTTTGCTTGATTCATAACCCTTGTCTTAATTTTAAAGGTGTGCAAGTGAGAAAATTTCAATTCCAATTTATTTATCTAGGATAGGAGTGGAGAGCTCATTTCAGTGTGGTAAGCATATTACTTGGATTTTCTGGCTGGAGCCACATCCCTGGGTGTGTTTAAAAACCGTTTGGTGCTCAGAGGCCTGATTTAGCAAAGGGTTGTTAGGGTAGTATGGTTAGGTCATGGTTGGACTTGATGATCTTTTAAGGTCTTTTCCAACCTGAGTGATTCTATGATTTGCATCTTGATATTCTTTTATTTACCAGATTTGAGCAATCACTACTATGTCAGGTATTTTCAGAGCTTAGGATTAAAAGACAGGAATCAAATAATTCCTTCACCTTTTTGTATAGAAGCTGAATAAATCAAATGGCTGAAGTCTCTCATTTAAAGCCTAGTTTTCCATTTCCAGACATCCTTGCGTTTTTTGCAACCCTTTTCTCTTAGCCTCTTTCTTTCTCTCTGCCTCTGCTTGTTTGTTTACTTTCTTCATGCATGGAAGCTAATGATAGTATTTATTCATATAATACAGTGGCAAAACCCACAATGTTTCTTCTCCTACTTGTTGTTTACCTAATTATACAAATTCACCTTTATGGTTCATCTTACTTGATTAAACCATGTTATCTTAAGCCATTTCCAGAATGAAAATGTTCCTTTTGAGTGTATTTTATGTGTTGTACCTAAACTTGAGGGGTACTGTATATAAATGTATTTATAAACTTACACATGGACAGAATCTCACTTATCAGACGTAAGATCTGTGTAATGCAGTTGATCAGTTCTAAACTTTCTCCAGCGTACTACTAGAGTTTGCACTGTATGATTATTTTTTAGCATGGGTTCCGTATTTTTTTTTTTTTTTTTTTTTTGCGGATAGCTGCTGCTGTTGTACCTAGCTTCGTGCTCAGGAAATATGTTGTGGTACCCTCTAAACAAAACTCCATAGCTGTTGATTTCTTGTTATGTTTTGAAATCTCTGGGAAAAGGAGGGAATTTGCAGAGCATAGCACACTAAGTTTTCTTTCTATGTTCTTTGTAGCAGTGAATTGTAGAGTATGTAATTTTTGTTTATTAATTTCAATACTAGGGTAAGCAAAGACACTGTATGTATGAACTTCACATGCTTAGTATTGCAGTATGAAATATCTCATAATTTTTTTTAAAATGATTTGCCTTATTCTCTTGTTATTAGAAAAGTACCAATATCTCTGCTGAAGTAGCTTGCTAATGATTTCAGTGAGGGCACATAAAACATATTTCATACTGCTACTGGAGCAGAGATTGTTGAATGTGATCTTACATAAGTGGTTGGTTTGGGTATTAGTGGCATCTGAAAACTTTATTTATATTTGAGAAGTTTCTTTATCAATGAAGTCATCAGGTGTTTATGAAGACTACTGTACCATAGGAATAAACTGTCCAGTATTAGGCTAGAAAATAAGAATGATCTAAACTAGTTTTAGATAGAATCATAAAATGGCTTGGGTTGAAAAGGATCGCCATGATCCTCCAGTTCCAACCCCCTGCTATGTGCAGGGTCGCCAGCCACCAGACCAGGCTGCCCAGAGCCACATCCAGCCTGGCCTTGAATGCCTCCAGGGATGGGCATTCACAACCTCCTTGGGCAACCTGTTCCAGTGCCTCACCACCCTCTGTGTGAAAAACTTCCTACTAATATCTAACCTAAACCTCCCCTGCCTCAGTTTAAAACCATTCCCCCTTGTCCTGTCACTATCTACCCTCATAAATAGCTGTTCCCCGTCCTGTTTATATGTTCCCATCAAGTATTGGAAGGCCACAATGAGGTCTCTCCAGAACCTTCTCTTCTCCAAGCTAAACAATCCCAGTTCCCTCAACCTTTCCTCATAAGAGAGGTGCTCCAGCCTTCTGATCATTTTAGTGGCCCTCTTCTGGACCTGCTCTAAGAGCTCCACGTCCTTCCTGTACTGGGGGCCCCAGGCCTGGATGCAGTACTCAGATGGGGCCTCACAGGAGCCGATCGCTCTCTATGAAGTAATGGATATAGTCCTGTGTAACTTGTTGATGTCCCCATCTCCACTGTGTGTCTACTCATGCCAGAGGGACATCATTCTGCATCTCTTCCATAAGAGAGAACCTGAGCAGTCTCCTTCCTGACCGTTCTTGTCAGCCACAGGACACAAATGCAAACAGAGAAGCATGATTGTTGGTTTGCTTTTCTTTCCTGGCCATTTTATGATTGGAGTGGGCTGGGGTTGGGTAGAGAAGGAAGTGTGTTTTTTAAATAGCAGTGGCTGGAACTTCCTTTAAGTGCTTCCAGTAGCACTAGTATATAAACATGGTGACTAACATTGCCTGACAACTTCAGTTTTACTGCAGTTATTGCTTTGACAGGCCTTGACTTTCTGCCAATTCAGTTGGAAAGAGGCTTTATATCCCTTTTGCCCCACTGGCTTTCTAGATTCTCCTTTTTTTTTTTTTTTTTTTTTTCCAAAGCACATGTTTCTTTCCCTCATAATTCTGATTTCTCTGGAGTAATGACCACAGTCATCCCTCTGCCCTGTGGCCACCTGTGCTGTCGCTGCTGTTAAATCATTAAGACATTCACACATTCTGAGAAAACAGGAGAGAGATAATTACAACACTTAATTGCTCTTTTGCCTCATTAATTTTTTAATAAAAATGTCTATCCTTGGCTTGAACGAGAGCTTCAACTGCTGGATGTTTCTAAACATGAAGTTTTAGTCAGCCTGGCCATTGGCAGCCTTCCCCCCCCAGCCATGACCCACTGACCTGTCATCTGAGTGTAGTATTTCTGTAACGTGGCAATTCCTTCAGACTGAAACCAGCAAGCTCCATGCACGCTCCCAGAGAACAGCTGGAGATGTTGGGTTTTGAACACTACAGATTTACCATTTCACCAATACCTGGCATGGCATTGATATAAAACAGGCAAAATGGTGATAAATTACTTTTACTGAAATAAGTAATTATTACCAAGAAAATAAAGAGAGTGTCAAGGACCAAGATCAAGTTTCTCCCTAGATCATTCTATCTTCTTGCTTTCAAATTTCACGTCTATTACTAACGGTAAATATTCATAGCTGTTATTTGTTAGAGATTAAATAAGCTCCTTGAAGTTAGTCGTGTTCTGAGATTAAAACTTGATTTCCACCTCATTAAACCAAACAGACAAATATAAAAAAAAAAAATTGTAACTATTTACAAGTTGGACTAAAATGTGCTATTGATGTCAACTCATTTTTAAATAGTCAAGTATAACACAAGCGTGGCCCGAAATCTCACTGTCTTTTCTGTTCCAGGTTCTGGGGCTGTGAAGGCTAACTTGGCATTGGGGAATGAATTATTTTTCTCTCGGGATGTGCTCACAGGCTCACACTAATGATGTATTGGGTATTAGAGAAAAGATGCCACCCTTTTCACATTCTCTGACTTGCTGATAGTTTAGGAAAACTCAGCGCCTGCCACCATAAGTCTATAGTGGACGTGGAGTTCAAAACGAAAGCTTATCAGAAGAAAGATCTGTTTTTTATCTCTGTATTTTGTCTCATTAACACCTACTGGCAGAACATTTGTTTCCTCTGAAAATAAATTGATAGCACTTTTTTTTTTTTGTCCACTTGCACTAATACTTCATTGTTAAGGAGTAGTTAAGGACTGAGTATGGAATAGAGGGACAAAACAACAGAGCCAACACACACAAGCTTATACTGATTTCTGAGTTTTCATACCTTCTTCTAAGTCAACAGAATTATTTTTATGTCAGAAGTATAGTTGTCAATGTAAATATTTTCTAAATAAGTTTCTGAACTGTGGACAGAATCTACAACAGCTAATTGTAGCAAGAATGGTTGGTTGCAAAAACTTAAAATTTTTCTTTGCCAGACAAATATCTTCTGTAGAGTTATCAGATATTCTGTAGGGAAAAAAATGAGATACTTTTATCTAGGGCATCACTGCAGAGCTCTTTGAGGAAATGTCTGCATTGTGGGGGAAAAAAAAGATGCATTTTAGAGTAAAAATGTTTATTAGCAGTTGGCACTCTATAATCATTAAGTTGTACAATAACCTAAAACACCCATCTGGCACAAAGAATAATGAATACCAATGATATGTTCATGCCTAGGAAGTTTATTGGTATCGCTCTGGTGAAATGGCTGGAAGCGGCTTCCCATTTGCTGAATTTTTTAAGTAATCTACTTTCTAGCAGTACTGATAAACATGAACTAACAGGGTCCTTAACAGGATATCTGACTCAGAAGATAATATGTAATGTATTTGAGGCAACATACTCAAATCAACTGCCTAGATCCTACTTCAGAATTTCTTGATGTTGTGCGGCACCTACACCATGTCTCTACTTAGTGACTCTAGTTTCGGTGCATTTTAATCCACACAGGACATTTGCTGAAGGATAGATGCAGTACTCGTATTTGTTCATGTTGGGTCCAAGTCAAATTTAGATACTCTTCTATTATCTGGAGAATTGCAGATTTTCACAACTTGAGCTGTGAATGAAGTTGCCTTGATGGTCTTCACTCTTTCTTAATGGATTTACATATACAAACCCTCATCTGGCTACATGAAAAATGCATTTCCCATAAATATGTATATATTTTTCTGAATTCAGTTTGGAAATATATTTTTCATGTTACTTTGCACTAGTACAGAATTGTACTTTATAGCTCTTGGTTTGGAAAGCCAAGATAAGACTTTTCTGAGATATGTTCATTATACAGTTTAAGCACCTTTATATGAAGTGTTAACAGAAATTTTACTGAAGTAAAACAAAAACTGCCAAATATTTTATTGACCTGGGCCCAGGTCCATTCAGTCCTAGTTTCAATTTGAGGAGTCTTTTGACTGGTGATGTAATTTATTAAGCATAATGAATCCTTTTCTGTTTACAATTTTTATACAAGCCCTGACATATTAAATTGAAATATGAACTGTGAAGTAACTGCAATGAATTGTCAACACAAAAATTCTGATTACAAAGTGAAGTCTATATATCTCAGTGACGAATTTAGATGAACTGGAACAGATGTTTTTAACACTACTATACTGAAGTACCTACAATTCATGTGTCATTTGCAGAGCCGCAGAAGTACAAGTTACTATAAAATTTGGTTGACCATAAAGATTTGATCTCTTAGTTTTCTCAATATAAGTAAAATCAGGTATGAAACACCTGATTTCAGTCATTCTTGCATCTCTGGAATTAATTTCACTAAGAACCATTGTGCATTTGAAATGTTCTGTGTTAAACAGGCATGTTTTTGGGGTTTGTGGGTTTTTTTTTTTTTTTTTTTTTTTTTTTTTTTTTTTTCAAACCTGTACTTGTAACTAAAAGAACAGTGAATTCTGGTTACAGTTAAGTAAGAAAAGAGCTACACTGATTTTTCCAGCCAGTTGTATTTGGGAAGTTTGAAGAAGCAAGCAGGCAAAGATCATTTGCGAATCTTCAACGTATCCAAAATAGTCTCCACTTACAATGCAAGTTAAAATACATTAGTGTGCGCAGGTTCCTCAATATGTCGTTACTTAGATCAAATGAAGTATAAAGACACCTTATTGCAACTGCGCTGTAAGTAATAGCAGTTAGGCTACTTACGGTTTATGTTCATTCTGTATATCCCATTCTGTATATCTATATGGCAGTGGCAAGAAGTAACTTAGAAATAGTGGACTTAAAAACATAGGAAAATTAACTTCAATCATACATGAGGCAAAACATTATCTTCAATAGAATGGCAGTAGATTTTTTGGATGAAGCATTTTATGTACCAAATAGAATCTTAGTGAAGTATAAAAAGCTAACAGAGGCATTTTATAGTTAATATTTAACAATAATGGAAATGGAATATTTAATTATGGGCATAAGATAACAACTGTCTATAATCTGCCCTCAGCTGGGTTGATAGCATTTTTTCTATCATTGACAAATAAAAAAAATGTGTTGCTGAAATGTGAATTTAAAGTCTTTGAATGTCCTCTTGTTTTCATCAGTACAAACTTACTGACAAGTAGAAAGACAAGCATTTAACTTTGAATGCAATTGTGATGAGATTTGCTGGAATTCTGAGGAAGTGTTTTCCGTTCTTTCTTCCTGTGTCACTATAAAGAAACAAGTCACAGGCTGTGAAGGATAGGGACAAAGAGGGCTCTTCATGGAGGAACATGGGAGAATCTCAGAGTAGTTGACGTTGGGGGGGGAACTTTTGGAGATCGTCTTGTCCAGTCTTCAGTTCAGAGGAGGGTCAACTGAAGTGGACTGTTCAGGGACTCGTCCAGTTGGGCTTTGAGAATCTCCAAATAGAAAGACTCTACAACCTCTCTGAGCAAGCAGTGCCAGTGTTGTTTTTCTCATATTTAAATGGGATTTGATTCCCTGTATTTCTGTTTGTGCCTATTGCCTCCTGTTACTGGGCACCACTGAGAACGTTTTGGTCCATCTTTTTCACTTCTCCAGCAGGTATTTTGTGGTAAGATCTTCCTGAGACTTCTTTCTTCTTCAGCCTGAAAAACTCCAGCTCTCTCTGCCTTGCCTTGCATGGCAGATTGTCCAGGCCCTTTATCTCAACCCTAGAGCTGTGCAAAATAGGAGTAGCTACATGACAGTAGTTACTAGACTGAAGGCATACTAAGTGAGAGAATTTTATTTCCTCTTAGAATACTTTTGGAGGGTTTTACTTGCTTCTTTTTATTTCTCCATCTCACAGTCTCCAGAGTATCAAAAAGAAAATACTTTGCTTTATGGCTTATCCTAGTAAGAGAGACATTCAATACAAACATGGTTGCAGTTTATAATGGAAAAAACTCCTTAGTTATTAGAGGATGATGGTCATACATGCACATGGTTTACAATAACAAGGGAGCTAACTATTTCAAATGATCCTGTATTCTCTTCTGGTTTAAGGAACCCGTAAAGACATCTGGAAAAGTACACTGTAGAGATAGTAGATATTTTTCTTTGAATGTACATCACTGATATTATCGATAGTTCCTTTGAGAAAAGGTCCACTAGAAAGTTCCTCTACCTACAAATTGTTGTGTTCCACACAAAAGCACGTAGAAGCTTTGTGCTTTACTGGTATGCGATTATATGGGATAAAAGTGAGCCTTCATCCATCTGCTTCTTGAAAATATTGTGCCTTGTTGTTGTCTTGTTATAGCTAGAACGTAATCCATATGTCAGTAAAATTCCACCCAACAAAAAAACTGTCAAAATCCCCAAGGCCCAACTACTCCATCTATTCAGTGTTTCTGAGATGAATTAATGGAAATACTTGTTACTGACAAAGAATTGAGAGTTAAGGAATAATTTCAGGCAAAAAACTGTCAAACCTGTTCACTTCTTGCAGTTACTTGAAAGGCTCTGGCATCACTAAAATGGAAGCAGCCATATAAAGGGGTGTGGAAATTCAACAGTCACCAGCTTTTAACAAATAACACGGTGCCATCTGCAGAAAAGAAAGAAGGAAAATTCTCTCACATCAATCAGCTTTTTTGCAATGACTGCCTAAAGTTTTGCTTTCTCTCCTATTTATATGCTTTCACAAAGCATTTTCTGTAAGTGGTATCTCACCCCACATCAGAATGCGCAGCATCTCCATTCGGCACTTCTGTTGTTAAAAGGAACCCTCCTTCATCACGTCTTGTGAATACTATCACAAACATTTAAGGGACTATAATATAACAATTTATTATAGTGTAGCAAAATAGTATAATAGATACTGTAATAATCATTGGAGGTGGTTTATTATGTGGCTAATGCATTTAAAACTAGCAGTAACTGAGTTCTGGTGTCAGACAGATAAATTGTCCAGAAATGAAGAAACTACTCACATAATCATAAAACAAAAACAGTGAGAATATTTTGGGTGGATGAGCACATAGGTCAACCCTGAGTCCTTCCTCCTCTGACAGTGGTTTACGTTTGGTTGTCGTGAAAGGGAAAGGGCACTCAAGATAAGAATAAGAATCAATGAGAGAAGGGGGGCTCGGAGGGGTGATTGCGCTATGCTGCACCCGGGTCTGCCAGGGCTCTGCGTGCCAGTTATGATCAGATGATTTAAGCAAAGTCACAATAGCTGCCAATGCATCCAATATATTCTAATTCAGCATACGGCTACTGGTTTAGTTTTTTCTTCTGTTTGTTTTTTTTAATTATGTTTTGTTTTCTTTTTTCTTTTTGTGGTTTTTTTATACGTGTGATTCATCAGTGACGTATTTTAGTGTTTACTGTATCACCCAGGTAAAATGGAATATCAAAAACAATGTAGATCTGTTTATGTTACTGAGTATAGCTCTTTGCCAAGGGAAAAGGATCCAAGATGTTTTAATTGACAATTTGGTTCAAACACATGCATCTCATTTTTTTAATATCTCCAAGTATGAGCAGCACTTTCACATTTACCTATTTACATTCACATCTTCACTGAAAGCATTTGCAACGTTCTATATTAGTATACACATAGATGATAGATACAGTAAGCTTAGCAGTAAAAGCATGTTCATAAGCAAAGTATAGAGCAATAATCAATGTTCATTTTCATGAATGCTGTGCAGTTAATAATTCCTGATGCAGAGTAGAGAGTTACTCAGTGGATGATCAGGGTGTGGAAAAAATGGAATCTGATGTCTCCAGTGGATTTACAAAAGGCCAAAGTAAGGCAGTATCAGATTGGAGAGTTCAGTTTTTTGCTCAGGCTGGTAGAGATACTAAACTTAGGTTTTTCTCTTTATTCAAAGGGAGGAGTGATTTTTCTGTCAAGGAAAAAGGAAATTGAGGAAATCAACTGTTTCCCTATGCACGCAATACTCCAGGTCCCTGCCCATTTAGTGATGCTGTGATTCATTCTCCCATCTTGTATGAAGAGTGCATCCTGCCATCTACCTCCTGGCAAAACTCTTGTTCTTCTTGTCCCTCCTCCTGCCCTGTTTCTCCACAGGGAGGGATTTAGATGTACAGGGTGAGAGAGCAGGCACTTACTTTCCCTGCACAACGTAGATAACAATCCCGGCACCCACACCTCTCTTGCTTCCTGTATAACTGAGACTACTGCTGATGTTTTTGTCTGCTTAAAGTGAAAAGATCTAGCAGCTCAGTAACGGCTGGTGCTCTTCAAAGTCTTACAAATCCAGTTTAGGATGCTGATTTGCTTAAGGATGCAGTAGAAGCACTTTGTCTTCTTGATAAAAGGTCCTTCTGCATTTTAATTTCCTAATCAACAATAATAGACTATGGAAACAAATATACAGCAGTGCTTTTAAAAGGAGCGTTCCTAAGTACTCCTATGTATTTTTATTTAAAAAAAAAAAAAAAATGTGAGCATTTCTAGATATTCTTCCAGCATCTCAAGTATTTCCATGCATCCGGTCAAACACGTGGGACTCACTCTGGCATCCATGGATGTCCAGAACAGAGGCTGTGTGGCCTAAAATGAATGTGTAGGATAAGGCAGCCACATAAGCTCTTTGTAGCTGTTTGGCAGTACAATATTTGCTTTTCCAGTGAACTGGAATATCTTTTTTTTCCTATTTCTGCTTGGATGTTTTGTGCTTGGGTTTTTTTTATTTGGATGTTTATTTTCTAGCACGGAGACAGTACTGGCTGTCTTCTTCTCACAGAAAGCTGGCCAGAGCCGTGGAGGAGCCGTACATTCCGGCCAGGCTTCCAGCTCGCAAGAAGCCTCAGGTTCCCCAGCCAGGTTACTGGCAAGCTGCCACAGCCAGCAAGCAGCCTAGGAAATCCAGAGCTGCAGCACAGAGGGTCAGCCTCAGTGGCAGAGAGCCAGAAATACCTACAAGTCACAGCTTGAGCAAGAAACTAAGTACCCTTTAGAAATGTATTCAGTGTGCTCCTTGATTTAAGTAGCCAGTTATGAGCAAATTGAATGAGGTCCCAGGCTCCTGAGCAGCTTGCTAGATGGGAAATCAAGCGTATTTCCAGTGGAAAGCTGCTGAAAATTGAAAGGAATTCGTTAAAATAAATACTTTTCTTCTCCAGTCTCTTTCTATCTCAGGAGATTAGTATTTTCTAACAGTTGTTTCGCTGAAAAATTGTCATTCAGTTGTAATGATATCAGTCCTTGATTTATGAAGTGTGTTGGACACTTCAGAGTAGACTTCCTGTTCTGCAACAAATGCCATTTAAGAAGATAAAATAGGTTGCTTGTAACAGAGATAACTTACAATATATTGCCTTAGCATTGTGCTTTTATGTATTGCTTTAATCCAAACACCATCTCTTCTTCCCCTCCTTTCTTCCTCCCGACTCTCCCACTGTTTCTGCCCTTAGATGAGGAGATGAGGCACCAAGAATCTAGTGTTTGTTGCACAATTCCTTCTGCCGGTCACAATTCCTGGTATTTAGCACCACAAGAGATGCTCTGATGGATTAGACTGAAAGTCCTTCTAACCAGGTATCATGCTGCTGACCAGAAATAGAAGGGAATGAGTGTGGGAGTAGTGCAGGTGGAGATGCAGAGGACTCTGAGGGAGCAGGATTAGTTTAACAAGGCTGTCCCCACTAGTGATGAATTTTTTGAAGTAATCCTTACTAGTATATCTGTTCCACAGCTCAGTGGTTTTAGTCTTAACACAGAAATACCCAAACTGGTTTTAAATTAGCCCAGTTATGACAACAAGAGATCCGCACAAATTTATCCCACAGAGGGAAACTGTCACATGTGTCTCACTGCAAATCCTTTTGGGAAATCAAAAAAGGACAAGGGATGGGAATTGGGAACGATCTCTGGTTCCATGCCTACAAAGCTGTTAATTCCTACAGGGTTTCACTTACAACAACCTTCATTCATGTCTGCCATGCTGAATATTTATTTTTGATGCAACGGTGCCTTAAAGATCTGATCAGTGCCCCGACGTGTAGATGTGTTTTAATTCTTAGGCATGTAAGACAAAGACGTTACGTGCATTCAGAAGCTATCGGGTCAAGACAATGGATTGTTAAAAAAAATATGGGGAGAAAGGGGGAGTAGCACCATATTAAAATCTGCAGATGAACTGAGAAATCTTTAGTAGTGAAATGGGAAGATGAAGTTGCATTACTGTTTCTCCCATATCTTTTGTGTGAGAGTTAATTAATGTTGATTACTGAGCCATTATAGAATAAAGCAGTGGTTTTAGTACTTCTGGTGTGAACATATTCATTAAAAAAGTCTCACTTAATCTTGTAACAGGCATACCAGAGGTCATTGCAAACCTACCAAATACCATCTTGTTAACAAATCAACACTGGTGTGCTTTCATCGTGTTTTGTGATACTAATGAGTTGAGACAAGGTAGCCAACATAGCATTTTTAAAGTTACTGAAAGTATCTAAAACAAAAAGCAAGAAGCCACGTTTTATTCTGCATCACAGCACACATTCAAAGTTGAAAGGCCTCTGATGCCACTGCTTGAAATGCGGCTGCACAGATCAAGGCTTTGTGATTAAGAAGGGTTAATTTCAGCCAACTGTCAGTTTTGATAATCACTACAGGTCTTGTGCTTATATAAGCCTCCCTGGTCAAACCCATTTCTCCTGGAATTCCATGTTTCTGTTGCCTTTGATCAGCAATAGAAAGAAATCTGCACCCTGCAAACTTCTGTTCTCACTCTGCCTTAGGGTACTGGCACACTGGTTTCAATCTTCGTTTATGATGTTCTCACAGCTGGGTCAGTAGCACTGGCTTCACTGGGAGCACTGGGAAGGTGCCTGAGCCTGGGCAGCCTGATGGTGCAGCCACAGATAGGGCACGGCCATCAGCATGCTGCATCACTGGGTGCTGTGTTCCTGCTGAAGCAGATGCTCCCCACTCCCACCCCTGCATTTAAGAAAAATGTTATCAGGACAGATAAGATTTGGTTTCCAAGCACTGATTATCAGCCTTGTGCCTAATTGGGATATATCTTCCCACTTCTATTTCATGGACAGATTATCTGTGGATTTTAGAATATGTTAGACGCTAGATTAGGCCTTGCAGATTTAGTGTATATATACACAGATCTCATCTTTATAGCTCATAGTAGCAAATCACCGAATTAATACATTCATTATATTAATATTTTCATTCATTTTGTTTGCAAAAAAAAAAAAAAATCAGAACAGTAGGGATAATTTACTGTTTTTTATTTTAAAGAACTAGTTTCAAGGTTTATGTAAGGGGATATTTATGATTATGTTGCAATAAAAAGATGTGTCCATAACCTTGTTTTCTGTGTTCCCAGGGCAAAAGGTATAATCACTTATTAAAGTTTTGGTTTCTAACAGAAACTTACTTGAATGGAGACATACATTCTACACTGATGTGAGATACAGTAAAAAAAAAAGAGACCAGTAATTTTCCATTCATTATTGTATAAAATAGCACCATTTATCTGTAGTAAAAGGGTTTTAGGATCCAATTTCTACAAAGAAAATAATAGATGCAGTGCTATGCGCTATAATTGTTATGCCACAAAATTATGTATTTAAATTCTATCATATTATTGGATGAATGTATATCAGAAATTATAGCATTTCAGTTGCAGATTGAGGTATATCAAAAGGCTCCTTTATATTTTATATAAAAGAACAGAATTATAACAGTAATGCTAAATTGTAAATACCACCAAGAGTGAGCAGTGTATTATTTCAATAAATAGTGATTTGGTGCTTGTAAATTGCCTTCTCAAGCCATTAGTCTGATTACTTTCTTTTAAAGGCAATATGTTACAAGTAGTGTATTTCACGTTAGTCTGCACAAAATTAGCTGTAAATCAGGAATCTTTTCTTCATTCATCAGATAACATGAACTTTATGATGAGCTTTGCCTATAGATGTGTAATGAATAGATGAATAATTCTTAGCAGTTAACTGTACTTTATTGTGCTGGGGCCCTCCCTTGTGAAACAGCTCAGGAATGACAAAGATTTCGACATACAAGCTCTTACTGAATTTTAGTTCCCTCAAATCCTACATATGTTGATGAGAGTAAGTTCTGTACTGTCACAAGATAAAGTATGGATCACTCATCAGGCAGATGAAGAAGAAATGCAGGGATAAGAAGATAAGACTGGAAAAAGTGTCAACTAGTTTCATGCTAATTGATCAGTGGAGAGAATTGAGAAAAGATTGTTCTGCAGACAGCAGACATCAGCTGCCTGCTGCTGTAGATGGAAATCAGTATAATGAACGTGGTAGGGGAATTTTGTTTAACAATATGTTCTTAAGTTGTAATGTATTCCAGAAGTAATTATGCTTCAAAGATGAATAACAATTGGATTATTTTTGTGGAAGGTATTTTAAGAAAAGCAAGCTCTTAAATTGGATAATCCCATCTTCCAGTGCTGCAAGCTAACAATTCTCTTGGACTTTCTTCAGTCACACCTTAATAATAATAGCCTCTGGTGTTTTAAGACCTAGATTTTCCAAGACCAGTTTCCTTGCAAAGCATTTCATTTTCACAGTCAGAAGGAAAAGCCCAAGCGTTTGGCAAAACATACCAAATACCTGGGGTTCTACAAGCAAGATGGGCCCTTGGCTTCTCAAGAGAGCCCCCTTTGTCCAAGGGGCTTTATGTTAAAGCAGAAACAAGCATGCGTTTACAAGTGGATATAACAGCCTGTTCCAAGTGACTCCTATCAGATGTCTCTTGTGGGGATTTCAGTGTCTTCTGCAAGATCTGGAAGTTACAGATAAAGCAACAGACTTCTTCATCTTTGGTAGAAACTGCCAGCAGCTCCTGCTCCAGCTGGCTCACCATTTGCAAGGCAGTAGATGGTTTTAGGCCTTTTTCCAAGTCTCTCTCCAGCACAGTCCTTTTACACTCAAAGACACCCTTAGGAATATGTTTCTCTCTCTCATATAAGCAGCTCCTCAATTTGCCTCCCTTTTAAAAATGTCTGAGAGGGGTGTTAGCAGTAACCTTAATTTCTCTGAATTTGTTTTCATTTTTCTTTTCTCCAAATTAGTCAAGGTGAAATCATTTTAGAAACCTCTTGAATATCTGGAAAACCTGTCACATGCTAAAGGGGAGAAGAAGATCGAATCTTCAAGAATCTGTAACTGTTCTTGTAACCGTTATGACTAAAGCTAAATCAGATGCATCTGTCTTGGTGGTTATTTGCGCTGGGAATACGTGCGTGACCATCATGTGGTATCTGCAAATTCTGGCCATCTAAAAACTTGGAAGTTGCAAACAGCTTGAATTGCTAAATGCATCCATTTTTATTTATTGGGCCTAGAGACAAAAATACCCCAGGTACTTCGCAGACATAGAGACAGATTTTGTCTTTGATTTTGTGTCACTGCTAACAAAAAATCCATGATATTTTCTTGGCGAGTCATCTCACTTAATAGAACCAGGTATAATGGTGTTCAGTATAAATGCATGTGACTGGAATTCTGCCTTCGCTGAAATCCTCACACAGCTCATTTTCCAACTTCAATGTGTTGTTATGGCATAAAGATTTTTGCATGTGGACATGAAAACTTGTTTAAATTTCCTTTTTTTTTTTTTTTTTTTGCTTTCCATAATGTTAAAGAAATAGAATGTCAGATTGCTTTTTTAAAATTTCTTTTTTTATATATATATATTCTGCTTCAAGTTATTTATTCGTAAGTCATTTCTATACCCAAAAGCAGGTTTGTTCAACTTGAGGTCCGTGGACAACACACTGCAATGTTAACTCCATCTGGGCTAAAGTATAGCATGGAGCGCAGTGCGGTGCCGACTCAGTTGATGGCAAATAAGTGGATGGGCTTTGGTACACAAGGTAAACACAGCTCTAGGAATGGCAAAAAATACACAGCCCTGCTTTTTGTCTTGATAAAGAAATTTGAGAACAGATCTCAATAGTACCAAAAAAAACCAATTTTTTTGTTGTTTGCGGCTCCATTTTCAGTCCACAAAAACACATTACTCACAAATTTTCAAATGGAATGTATACAGTTGCAATCCGAAATCTGACCATGTGTCTTTACCAGACTTTCATAAGTCCTTTTTTACCAGAGAAAGATATCCCTAAGCTCACAGTCACATCTTAGTCGTGTCATTGCTTTTTGGCAGCGTGTGCATTTGTGAACAGCAGTGTTCAAGGATGCAATACAGGAAGAGTAACATTTCATCAGAAGTCTTTACTGATGAACACCTTGAGAATTCACCAAGAAGGGCAGCCATTGCCATCAAACCAGTCTGTTGCTTTAGTTTCGCAAACGTAGGATCACGCATCCTACTAATTTTGCATTTTTGTTGTTCTCTTTTTTGTATGCTTTAATTTAAAAAAAATACGAGTTTGGTTTTTTTTTTACTTTAATACATTAAATATATATTTTATGGCATCTGCTCTGAATATGATGCCACCTCCTTTACAATGATGTCTCAACGTCAGAGACGGATGTTGGTGGGATGGCAGTAGAGCTTAAGCCCTCTCATCAATATACTGTTCTATTTTGTTCTGTGTGAGCATTGGCAGCAGAGGGGCAGTCTGAAGAATGGTGTCAGACATGGAAGAGTGGATGAAGCAGAAGGGTGGTATTGAATTCCTGCATGTGGAGAAATTTGCACGTATTGTCATTCATTGACACTTGCTGAATGTTTGTGGTGACCAATGTTTGTGGATGTGAGCACAACGAGTTGGTGGGTGGTGCATTTCAGCAGTGGTTGCAGTGACAGCAGGTCACCTCCGCTGGTGCAGGTTGTTATGAGTGCAGCATACAGGCTTTTTTTCATTGCTGTGAAAATACATAGTTAGTGGTGTGACTACATTTATATAAAAAGAGTGTTTTATAGCTAAGAATTTGTTCCATTAAATAGTGTTATTGTACTCTGTGCATCATTTGTAGTTTCTGTGGAAATAAATAGGAGGCATTACTTTTGGAGTGACCTCTGTACATGTGGCCCTAGTCAGTTCCTTCAGTGCAGCCCAGGCAAGCCCAAAGGATGGACACCTATGCCCTCAAGTTTTATGTGATGCATCAGAGCGAATGTTATGTAAAGATGATGGCATGAAGTTTAATGTAGACAGAATAGATTGAGAAGTGCTGGTAATGTGCATTCACAAAGAATCCTGTGGGCTGCAGAATGATGGAGCTTCCAAAGATGTATGTCTTCTTTGCCTAGGTAAGCAAAGAGATGGAAAAAAGAAGCATGCTGAGTTAATGAATAGTTTAAGAGATCCCTGCTCTAATGCTAGCAAGAGATCACAGTAGGAACAAATGCTGAATGCCCTGCTTTTAATAACAAAAAGTTATATTCTATCCTCAGAAATGCTTATAAAGCTTTCAGTTTCAGTAGATAAATATTTATATCTAAAGGAAAGAATTTATTCCCAAAATCACACTGATTACATGTTTAGCATAAAACTGATTACGTTACTTTTTTCAACTCTGCTAATAGTTAAAGAGAGCAAATGTGCCCTCTGAAAGTGTTCAGAAGCCTTTAAAACCAGATCACTGCTGCTCAGAAGCTGTCTACAGGGAGAATAGGAAGGCACCTGCAGTTAGAGCATCTTTGGAAGAGTAAGGAGATGCTTGTCACAGCTTATTTCCAAGCAGAGCTGTGTCTGGTTAATGGGTGCAAAGAGACACTGCTTGTTAATGCTTCTCTGGGGGCAGTTTTGCAGCTGCTCCAGTTCCTTCCTGGACTGACTCCTTCAGAGTTCAGTGGTGCAAAGGTTGCAGACTGCTTCTTGAAAATGCTCTCAGCCAAGAATTACAAATTTGTCAGTAACCAAGCACATTTCTTGGGTAAAAAAGGCCCAGACTGAAGTAGTATTCAGGCCATTGTGGCAATTACTTTGTTGTTGTTTGTTCACTAGCCTAAAACATCTGCTGCTTCCTTTTCTCCCCTCGTTTCTGTTCTTTTGAAGATGATTGCTGCAAGGAACACAAAATATCCTTCTGAAGGATACAGGTAACAAGAGAAAAATAGAAAAAGATGGCACCTCACTGTGAGGTTACCTAGCACTACAAGGCACTGCTGTTCTTTGACAAATGCCAAATCAGGTGGAATTCTGGGCCACAGATCTTATTTTGGCTTCTTTTCAGTACTGCATGTCCTATACAAAAAATAATGCTAAAATGATTCACGTCACATAGCCAGATTTATACTGGGTAGAAATGGAGAGAAATTAGTTGATCTGAAACCAGTGGAAATATTTGTCATTTGCAGTCATAAAGTTTCTGTGTAATGACAGTGCATCAAATACTTGATAAGGTTATGTAGGTATTTTTATTATCTGATGCTTCATGCACATGTCAGAGAAACTACATACACTGCATTTCCCTGACATTTTATTGGGAAATATTGGTTAAAATCAGCTTAGCACAACAACAATAATCTTGTTGTACCTTCTGAATTCATGTTGTTTTCTTTCTTCACCTTTCCATTCCTGAGAGTATGTTTCTGCAATAGACTGTGATGTTTTTGCTTTTACCAATAATTACCTATAATTTCTCCCTGGACAAATACTAACCAGTGTACTTATACGCTGTGTATTGCCTAGATACAGTATAAATATGCTACTGCTGACAAGAGAAATTACAAACATGCATCAGAAGACAAAAATGGACCTTTTACTAAGGGCAGGTCTCATCTTTAATTTTGATGAGTGTTGGATATGAAACTTGTCTCTATAGCTGAACTAGAAAACGTGTAAAACAGTCTCTCGGGCTTTTGGAAGAGAGACAGAAATAACCTTATCTGTGCACTGTCCCTGCTGGTATTTCTAGGAGGAATTCTCTAGAATTCTCAGCTAGAACACACTTCAAGTAAATGAAACCCTTAATCATCATGCTAGAATGTGAAAGGTTTGGAAAGCATGGTGATATTTTCATGAGGAATGTTATTGTAGGAGATTCTTCTGTTAAGGAATTGTGAATTAACTTGTTTTCCTTGCTCAGATGCTGAGGTTTCATTTATTTGAAACCTCCTTTAAAGGAACCATTACGAAAAGAATAGGACCACTCATCTAAAACAGACTAATATAATTAAAAAGTAAATCACTGCTGACACCAAAGTGTATTTAAAAGCAGCTGCAGTGAATAAGATGATTGGATTTCATTGCACAAAAATGAAAGGCATGCAGCCACATGGGACTAATAGTGCTGGGTAATTTATTGTAGAGGAAAAGTGCAGAATAAATCAGTAGAAATGTGGACCTGAAAGAAAAAAGAAAAAAAGAAAAAAAAGTGAATGTTTAAGACTTTTGTAACTTCCTGCAGAGCTGTAAGAAGTAGTGATTTAGGTCCAGGGACTGAGAAAGGCTGATACAGTCAGGACTGCAGTCTAGATCATGAACAGAGAGGGACTCGCAAGAGTTTGGACATGCCTGTGTCTGGGAACGATGCAAAGAAATGTATGCAAAACAAGTGCAAAGAGAAAACTCCTGATTATTTAATTGTTTCAGTAGTCTAGTCACACAAAGTGTTAAATTCTGATTCACCCCTTCACTCCAGTAAGCAGTGTCTTCCTTGAAAAACAGTAATAATAATTTCACTTTTTCTTGACTGTGATTTCCTTCTGATTCATTTATATATTTCATTTCATCTACATAGTTCCTATGAACTGTTACACCTTGTTGGGGTTTCGGCACAACAGGTAGCTCTGCATGAAGCCTGCTGGTACGCAGAATGTGTGGCTTTGTAAGCTATCAGGATTGGATGGAGACGCAAAAACATATTTACTCTTCAAGGCAAAGCAAACACCAGCTGAGGGCTTGGTTGGTAACATGCCTCTTAGGTATTCTGCGTGGGTTTTGGCTTTGTGAAAGATGTTTTTTGAGTTGGAGTTTGTCCTTGACCTTGATAGTTAATTGGTTAATACAAAATTAATATAATTAATATGTTCCACAGACAGTTGATTGCTGGATTAAATAATGTTAGATAACCAGAACTTCAGATTTACAGTTCAGTATGTAGGTGGTATGTATGTATATATGTAATTAATTGGGATTTTTCAAAAGATCTGTTGTGAAGTCATTCAGTTTAGTAGAGAAAGCTCGGTCTGCCTGCCTGTACTTGTGGATTAGCACCTGTTGCTTCTTGAGACTTGGAGACAAAACCAGTGGTGAAATGGCTGTTGTTCTTACAAAGCACGCTGTCACATCACCATAGTGATGGAAGTTAGTGAATGTACTTAGGAAGAGACCTTCTGATCTACAGGCGGTTCATTTGGGTTGCTAACATTTCCTTAGCTTCTGTGTCTGTGCATTGGTGCAAATGATTTACAGAAGAGCTCTCTAATTGAACTTAATTATTGGTCTAAAGCATTTTTATATTCTTTGAGACAAGATGCCATGAAAATACAAATACTTTGTGTATAATTTCTCAACAGATGTTAGAAGAATGCCACAGTAAGTACATATTTAATAGACTTCCAGTAGGTCTTCCCTGAAGCAAGAACTGAACAATCTTATTGTATGCACACATGTCTATCAGTTTGTTCCAATGTATAACTGCAGCATCAGGAGGGGACAGGATGGAACCACCCTGTGTTTTTGAGTGCTTTTGCATTGGGAATTATCCCTATCTGGGCAAAGGACAACGTATCATTAAAGTTACTCCAGTGTGCAGTCCAAGCACTGGCTTCATAATGAGAGACAGCATTAAACAGGCCTTGCTGCTCTGATTCTTAAGCTTAAGCACTTCAGGTGCTTGCCCTGCAATAATGGAGCACTGCTAATCTATTTAGAGATTACTAAAAAGAAAACAGCCTAATTTTATTTTAAGGATTAGGAAATGGTTTTAATAATGTAACTTCTCTAAAAATGCTTGTGTTAGTGCTGGTCTAAGTTCACCCGTAGGTGTCTGTGAGAAGAGGGGACATGAGGGAGAAAAAAGAAAGGAGGGAGAAAAAGAAATAGATCAGTATCCAATATCCCTGACTTAAAGAAACTGAGCACAATTATAACACTGTAAAATTCTGTTTGCAGAGGTGCTAGAAAAGAGATTATTAGATTTATAAAGAAATCTGAATGAAATGATGATAACAATAAAATGTTCTATAATGGAATGAGAAGTATGCTTTTTGGGGCTCTGAATATCTCATAAGTATTCAAAACACCTATTTCGTGGCATAATAATGCATTGTGTCATTTCACTAAAACATGACTAACAGCTTAACTCCAAAATTCAAACCTGACTTCAACACATAAGCCTCAGAGATGTGCACATAAATTGGTCAGTGTACGTAACATTTCAAAACATGGAACAGCACGGGATGTGCATCACAGTACCCACATCCTTGGGTATGCAGCCTAGGTGTGTCCTTGTTAGCTAGTGCTGTTCTGCAGACAAAAAGAAAATACTTTCATCTACACCTCATTGCAGTGATAGTCTCTTTTCTTACATTTAGAATGCACATTGTGGCGAGTGCAGTGCAATATGGTGAATGCCTTCCTTTAGAGCATAAACCTCTGTTTATGTTCCTTAATTTTGAATTATTCTGATCGTAAAACAACTGTATGAATACTGCACTCAGCAAGTTGATGTCCTCGGGATATTTCTGAGTACTTGAGGGACATTCCTGAAGACAGATGCATTTCTTTTTGTCTGGCTGATGATGTTTACAATGCCAGCCAGTTATCTCCGATTGATTACTATAGGATGACATACAGCATTGTGGCCACAGGGTTTCATTTTCGCCTCTCAGTTCTGTGTAACCAACTGGAAACCAAAATAGTACTTTCTAAATTGGAATGAAAAACTCTTCCTTGGTCTGTTAATTACATCAATTGCAGTTGTCATTCTAATAGCAACTCCTACTGTTTTTAAAGCTCTGTTTCTTAGAATATTCTGTTCAATGGCACATGTAAACTGCAGCTAACTGATACTAACTGATCCAAAGGTCCAAAGGTTCCTGAAACTCTTCAGGCAACAAGCAGTATGAGTATCAGGCAGAGAGGAACCTTCATCTGACTTCCCTCACTGTTCAGGGGAACAGGTAGTGCTAAAGAATATACTAAAAAGCCCTACAACAACCATAACAGTATTTTGCAGCTGTGTAAGTGCAGGAGAAGCAGACTTACCATTGGAGCAGGGAGCCAATGTTACTTTGGCAGACCGAGCTCCGTCATGAGGGAAAAGAGGTGCAAGGAAATGGGCTGCAAAAGGCAGACCCTGATGGGGAAAAATGGCAACATCTCTGCTCCCTGTACTATTCCATGCCTTGTAAAATCCTGCTCCTGTCAGTCTGGACGGATGGCTTAATCCAAAATGTGAGAGTAGTGTGTTTTGATTGTTAAATTCTCAGACAGGTTATTATGAAAGCATAAGGCAAGAGACTACGCTATGCTGGAAAACTGGTCCATGGGGCAGCATCCCATTTGTCACTGCAGGGACTGAGGTAGGGATGTGAAATTGCTTTCTCTCAAGAATTCTCCTTTTCAGCTTACAGAAAATATAATTGATGATACGATCTTTATGTCTTTAATATGCTTAAAAGCTGCCTTTTTGAGGGAGGGAAGAGTAAAGAGTAGCTTACACGTGACAGCTTTAAACAAGGGAAATGAAACTGCCGTGATTGCCTCTGGACGGCAGTTAGAGCACATTTGGAGTACTTGTATTGCACATTCTGAATGAAAATGAAGACATTGATTTGTGCAAAATGTCATCAAGGATCAGGACAGCTCACCTCCTGGGCTAACTCGCTGGTCTTACTTAAAATAATTTGCTCTTATCAGAATAATTATTTCTCCTGCATTCAAGCAAGGACATCTGGCTCACATCTGAGAGAAGCAGCAGGATGATGGACAGTGTTACCCAGAGTCTTGCTGCCAGTGCTTACCAGCATCATTCTGAGTCGCTCTTCTGTGCTGTGTCCAGAGCAGATCCAGCCTTCTCCTGAGGTTCCCTGCTGGTATCTTGCACGTGAAACTCACTTGTTCATAGTGTGCTCAAGAGCCTGTCTCCGTACTATCAGCCATGCCTGTTTTGAAACTATTTGAAGGAGTCTGAGCAAAAAATGCTATAGTTACCCAAGTGTGAATCTGATGAGTGAACGCAGTGCTTTAAAACACTTTTATTTTTATCTCCTGTGCATGCTTAGTCCTGCTGGTTGGCAGGCTGCTGCTCAGTTTCATGCATCTGCTTTTTTTCTATGTAGAACACATTGGTGTGTTGCAATGCTTTTGGGAATGGTTTTTTTAACTCATTTTTTTTTTTAGTGTGCTCACAGTTTCCAGATAATCTGTGATTTTAAAGTGACAGTAGATTTATGACGCTTACGTATAGTCTTAAAGGATGGTTTAGTCTAAAGGACTGATGAAAGTGGGAAAGTTAAGACAGAAGCAGAACAAAAGAATATTTATTGGAAAAACCTTTTAAGCAGAGGATAAGAATTATAGTGCTTATGGTCAGCTTCAAAACCTAGTTTAATCCCCTACTTTCAAAAGTTGCTATTTCTAAGTGCAGTAAAAAGTTGTTCCCTTGCTTTTTTTGGCAAGATAATTTAGAATCACAAACCATTTCTGTAGTCCTAAAGACAGCAGTGTTCTATGTAGAATGAAGAAAAATGTGTGGCAGAAAATCAACTCTCTCAGAAGTGGATTCACCAGGGAGACGCTTTCCCTACAAAATCTGCTCAGCCACAGCAAATGAGGGCTCCAGTCCTCTGAATGTACCCAGGGCTCATTAGTACACACTGCTAAGCTTTATACTGAGTAAAAATGAATTATTGCTTTATTAGGACACTCTAGATTATGTAAGTGCACCTTAATGGAAATAAAATAGAGAGTATAATTTTCACTGTTACCATTAGCAACAGTTCTGTAATTAATTTCAGCCTACTTTCTTTTCCTGAAACAACCACTTCATTGAAAGAAAGCCCTGTGGGACAGGTAATGCAAAAGGTTATTAGGGCAAAGTGGGTCTGCTTTTGGGGTACAGACTAAGAGTAACAATGAACATACTTCTTTTTGCATCCCGTCTAGGTAATTTTTAAGAAAATCATTTAATCCCTTTAATTTTCCCATTAAAAGCTTTTTTTTTTTTTTAAAGTGCATTGTCAACTAACATCCATATAGTCGCTGTACTGAAATTATAGCTCTGATATATTATCATATTTTCTGAAAAACATGGACAGTATCCATATTTGGGGGAAAATGTCAGCCCGATTATCTAATAAGCAGTTTTTTTCCTGTAGAAGCAGAAATGAAATCACTAAGTAGCCAATTCAGGAAAACTTTTCTGCACAGCAGAGCAGTTGAGCAGGGACAAGTTAAGCACTGACTTATTTGCATTCCTGAAACTGGATCTGTTTGAACAGAAATGGATAAACGGGAATTTGTAGAGGGAACTTTTGTAGATACTATGATCGAATATTACATTCAGTTTGATTGTATTTATTATATATCTGACATTGAAATACATTGTGAGGTTTTCTCAGCTACCACTGGCAGCTGGAAGATACACAAAATCACTAAAAACGTAGAGAATTCAGAAATAAAAAAGGGCATACACTTCCCGTGTAATTTCACTGCCTGAAATTGATTTTCACTGTTGTTTGAAGTAACTCAACGTAAGTGCCGGTGGGTTTAAGCATAATCTCCCTAAATCTAAGTATATCATAAAATTACACAAAACTTATTTGTCGTCAAACGATAGTAGTAAGTCTTTTCAGCTTATCATGTTTAAGGTTTTTATTCTTCTTTCTGATGAAGTAATGTGTGACTACAGTCACAGAATGGTTTGGATTGGAAGGGACTTTAAAGACCATCCAGTTCCAACCCCTATGCCATAAGTAGGGACACCTTCCACTAGACCAGGTTGCCCAAAAGCCCCATCCAACTTGAGATTTTCAGAAAGTTCTTTTCTGAAGTGGAAAAAAACCAGCTTCTGCAGGTTAAAAAGAACGGCATCTCAGCACTGAGGCCTAGGGCAATGTCAGCAGCCTCTTTGTTTGCAACCCCAGGAAGTCAGAGGTGTTGCACAATGCAGTGGCAGCTCACCATAGGAGCCTTGCAGGTAGAGTGACATAGTGACCATGCTGTTGTCCACAGGAAGCTCCTGACATGCTCAACATAAACGAGAAGTCCTCTGAAACCTGAGCAGACTCAAACAGGTGATTGCTTATGTAGTTAACGAAACATGTCTATTTAGAGTGCATTACAGGAGATTACATTCACAGTTACTATAAAGCAAATATGCCTGTTAAGTACATTTACATGGTGATGAACTCCAGCTCAAATATATCAGTATGTCACTGGTGTCATCTCAGAAATATTTTATTATCACAGAACAGACAACTACTGCCTTTTCTTGTAAAAGTGTTGTTGGGTTTTTGTTTTTTTTTTTTTAAAGTTTTAATGATGTGCCTGCATGGATGTTACTTTTTTTATTCCAATACCACTGTAAAACTGAATTAGGACAAGATCTATACAGATCTTATCCATCAAAGAGAAAACATGCCATATGTCAGTTGTTATCTGTGAAGTCCATAATCTGTTGGCTGTATCTCCTCTTAAGTGCTTCCTTCCAACAGCAATCTATAGGAGGACACCTAACCTTACAGTGTATGTGGGAAAAACAAGACAACATTTGAGCTTTCGAGGACTTCTGTTAGCCGGAAGCTACTTTTATGAGCTTAAGAGAGGTCTTAGGGCTTTTCATATCCTCGAGTGATATGTCTGTGCCTGAATAGGGTGGATGTGGAATAAGTTCTATTTAATACTCTTCATGGAGGATTTGATCTGCTTTCAGGAGTTATCCAACTATACCTCCATAGTGCTATATCATTCTTGTTTTCATAGCATTTGATTCCCCAGTTCCCCCACAAAAAATGTGCTGTGCATTATACTTTTTCCTTCTTGCTTTATCTCTTTCTTTTTCAAAAATAAATTATTTCTGGAGGTAAAGGATGATCCTGCAGTTGAGATGCTATCTTGAAATTCAGAGATGTTGGTTTATTTCTAAAAGACATTCTATTCATCATCTCTGAATTGTGGATAATGTTACTTTTTCTACTTTCTAAAGTTCCTGTGACAATAAATCCACTGTGGAGAGAAAGGCATTGAGATATTATGAGGATGGGGATTAAATATTCTCAGTTCTAGAACAATCAAATGAGTGCCAAGCAGTGGCAGTGTGAAGTGAGTGAAATTAAGCTCGGGCTCAAAGCAGGTGGTTTTCATTCTCATAGTTCATTGAATCTGGCTCTGATTTTGATGTCAGATAATACACCATATTTTGCATAGCTGAACTAAATCAAATCATTATTACAAAGTGCTAAGTGGTCCGCACAGTAACATTTTATAATGTTATTCAGCATGCGTAAAATAAAACTAGTAATAAAAATTAGTCATTAAAAATAGCTTCCAGTACAAAAAAAAAAAAAGGCACTAATCGCATCAGTTACCAAAAAGCAGCAGGAGCACATGAAATAGTCTGTGTGGCTTTCCAGATCCTCCCAATCTCTCTTTTATTCCAAAGACATTCAGATAATGCTTAAAATTTTTCCTGAAAGCTTTCATTATTTTTTAATGGATGTTATCCTTTCAACAAGGTGTTTGAATCCCTTTGGTTCACCAAGGCTTCAAATCAAGCTCTATCTTCAATGCTGCTTTTTTGAGCAGTGTCCCACTTTCTGTTCTTGCAGATTAAATCTTTTTAATCTTTTGTAAAATACACAGCTTGGCAGTGGTTTCATGCCATGGGATTCTTTTTGGCACCACTTAATGACTTTATTCTGCATGCAGCTTCTATTGGGCATTGCAGGAACAAGTGCATATGAAGTAACTCATTAATTTATACCACCTTCAGAAAGTCAGTAAGGTGCCAGTGTTAGAACGATGTTATCAACTCTTTAAAATCATGGTGTTGAAACTTTTTGGACAACAGTACTTTCATAGAGAACAGCTGTTGAGTCAATCACCCACTCCCAGATTGTAGCCCAAATGTAGAAAAGGGATTTGGAAAGGATAATTGTTAGCTATTTTTTGCATGTTTTAGCTTAGGTCATAATCCAGGATCCACTGAAGTCAACTGAGACTACTTTGGCTCCACTGGACCTCTGAGCAAGCGCTTAGCATGTAGGGAAGGGGTTGTTCTGATACAACTGGAAAGTAAAACTATATCATTGAAATAATGACTGAAATTTGACAGAGGCTCCAGTAGGGTCTACAAAGACTTTACACAATGTTTTGTAAGTGATTATGTCTAACTACACTTTTCAAAGGGATTTATCACAAAGGTTCCCAGGGGACAACTAATTTAATTACTGCATCGTGACTTTCTGCTTAGAGGAGTGGCAGAGGTGCAGCACAGACAGCAGGAGCTCTCACAGCAGGCAGCGGACGCCATGCAAGCTGTCACAGGGCTACAAGTGGTGGTGGGTGCTGGAGCTGCCTGGCAGAGCAGTGCCGTCTACCTGCCCTCACTGCCCTGTGGGAGAGCTTCCACATAATGTCATATCAACAGGCTCAAAGCACGCCTGGCAAAAATGCAACTGCAGATTCTCAGCTATCTGTTCTGTGATTTGTAATCCAGGAGGAAAGCTTTCTAAATGGGAAAGAGGCTAGCAGTATTCCTCCCATATATCTAACAACTGACAATTAGTTCCAGATTCATTCCTTGACAACTTTCTCATGCACAGAGGCATAACATGTGCTTGACAGCTTTCCTCTTATTCTTTTGTTCTTGGTGTTGGAAGAGATGTGTATCAGGCTTTACTGATTTTGAGAACTACATGAGTGCTGGTGCCCTTTCCTCTGACATCTGATACTGTTACATTCTGACACTTCATCATTGTGCAAATGATGTGGTTTTCTGTTTCAAAATCTAACAATTTCATTACTCGGAAGTCACAGCTTCCCAGCCAAATACATATATGATGACAAGGCAACTTGGAACGTAAGATGAAGATCCTGGTTCTTATGCCATGTTTTGACATGACTTTGAGTGTTTGTTTACTTCAAATATCAAAACATAACTTTGGGAATATGAAGAGGAAGAAAAATGGGTACAAATGCAATACAGCATATGTATTTATATTTGTAATATAAATCAGAAAGTCTTTCTCTTTTGCTAAATTCTTACAGCAATTTGTATTTTAGGATAGGCAGAAACTCTGAATGTTCAAACTATACAAACACTAGAGACAACATGCAGTGTGACATCATCTTCATGGAAACACTTGCTCCAGGGAAACTCCTGTGTGTGAAATGCCTGCTTGGTGTAACTGGCTGTCAAGGCATATGAAAGTAAACATACACTGGTATTAATAACAGTGTAGCTGTTAGGTTTTTAAAGACTGAAAAGTAAGAAATATTAGAAATCTGCATTGTAGAGACAGCTCCATGATTAGAAAATCTTTTTGGGATAACAGTGATTTAAGTCACAGCCTAATCTTGCGTAATGGTGAAGGAACACTAGGTAGTGAAAATGCGGATTTGTTCCCAGGCCCGTCCGAACACTGGCTGCTGCATCCTTTGAGTTTTGTTACTGTTCAGAAAGTGATCATTAATTCAGCCCCCTCAGAAGTGGGGGAAATCTGAGCTTACATGCTCTGCTCCCTCTTTCCTTCCCTCCACACTTACTACTAAACTATTAATCGTGGCCCATCCGCTCTTGTATGTAGTTTAGATTTGAATAGCAGATGCTCGAGTGTTTTCAAACATGAGTGATTTGGATGTTCCTGACATGATTATTGTCTTCTCTCAGATATGCAGTATATGATTTTAATAAGCATAACCATTTCTACTCCTAACAGACTTTCTTTGGAAAGTGTAATATACAGTATTTTCAATATAAATGGTTTCTCAGGAATAATGATTAAAGTTATGCCTTGCTGAAAAGTCTTAAGGTACTGAAACAGGAAAAATTAGAAGTATTTTTAAGAAAGATTTTCACAAGTGGCTTATCTGCTTACTGGGATGAGTAAGAGATCATGTGTAGTCTTGAGACTGGAAACCTTGTGTTACAGAGAGGGCCTGTCAGAAAGGGACAAGTAGAAAGGGAAAGTCAAAAAATACTGAGAGAAGTAGAAACAACCAGTGGAAACTGTTTATTTTTAAACAGAAGAGTACATGGGATTAGAGCTATCCTGGACTATCAGAACTATTGCTATCGAGCAGGAAATGGCACGATTATCACTAAACTGAAAGGCCAGCTCTGTTGGAAATGCCAATTACTTGTAATGCATGAGTTGTTTTTCTTAGTGTAATTGGGTAATATTTTTAAAAGACAGTGAAAATCGTATGAGTGAGTTGTGAACTTTGTGTTCCTCTAGGTGAATTACAGGGATGAATTCCTAGGGGAGATGGGGAAAATGCTTCTAAAGAATGTGTGATAGATGTCTTCTGGGCATCAGAGCCTTGTTAATAGTTTCCTGACTTTGTCCTGTGTATATTATATCATTATAAAGTTTAAAACTGCTGATGCAGAAACTGCTACAGGCTTAAAGAAATGTTATTTGTACAATGCTTTGCCACACTATTGCACTATTGCAAATTGCTGTATTTCACCCTGTAATTTTACACAAGTAAATGGAGAGCAAAGGGAAAGTGCTATCCATGGTTTTACATAGAGGAGATTGCAGTGCATCCACCACAGACTCTTACAAATAGGAGGATATTAAATAGCATATCATACATTCTCACAGGATGCATTAGATTGCCGAGGGCAGTAGCCTCTTACTGCGGAGACGTGCACAAATAACATGTCTGTGAACTGTTGCTTTAAGCTGACTTCTGCTCCTGCAAAAGGGAGGAGGCTGTGCCCAAGGTTTGCTTGACTTTGCATGCCACGCTCGTGACTTGTGTTCATAGGGTTCTCAATGAAGCCGGGCAGCTGAGGGCGCGCAGTGCCAGATAACAAAAAGGACAAAGCATATTTCTCATAGTCAGAATTGGAAGGCACAGTGTGATTTAGTGTCTCTTACTTTTTGCTGTAAGTCACTGCAGAATTGTCCTAATCGCTTCATTCTTCTGTCTCTCTTCACAGAGTGATGAGGTTTTAACAGTCATCAAGGCAAAAGCACAGTGGCCTGCCTGGCAGCCTTTGAATGTGTAAGTAAGTGGGGAATGCTATGGCTCGATAGCCTTGTGCTCAGTGTTGGCTAACAGAATGCTCTGACTGTCTCGTCTAATTGTTCACCACTCTAAAAAAAAAAATCTAAAAATATTTTGAAAGGTGAATTTTTCATCTTTTTTTGGCTTTGCAAACAATGCTTTTCTGTCTTTCACATCTTTTCATGTTTTCTGTGCTTTCGTTCACGAACCGTTACAGCAGAAGGATCATCCCATGGAATTTGTGCCTTCATTAAGCTAGCTTGTTTTCCAATGCTTGATCAAATACGTGTTTTTGTGTCCTGTTAATGCACTGTTTCAGTAAGAGCAAATAACACTTTAATATAAGGGGTATTCTGTCTGAGGAATTCCCTAATCCAGCAACAAAAGCTTCTTACAGGAGTAATTATTTAAAATACCTATCTGAAAAACTCTGATTATCTCTATTGTGATCTTGAGGGTAGTACAACCATAGTTACTTTATCAAGTGAAACAGCTAAGTAGCTTCCCAGGATCCTAACTTTGGGTTCTATGGCACACATCAGAAAAGGAGATAAAGCTTCTTCTGGGGATAAAGCTCTCTGACACCCTTGAGTTTACTGGTGGTCTACGAGGGGAGCAGAGCTTGAGTTGGTTGCTGCATACTTTATCTACTTTATCTATGCTTAGCCCAGTGCTTATACTAATCATCCAGGCCCAAATGAGTGAGTTTTGTAAGAAGTGACTAAAGAGGAGAACCCAGTATAAGGGGTCCCCTCATTAGCTGAGTCAAACTGAGTCCGTGGAGAAGCAGAGTAATTACTGCAAGGCTGTAAGGACCAAGTAGTCCTGTTGCCTCCACAAAATATGTGAGGGAAGCAGCTAGGGAAATACTGTGCCTGGGTTTGTTATTTGTGCTTATGAAAGCATGTGAAAATTTGGAGGTTAGTTAAAAAAAAAAAAAAAATGCCAGAACAGTTCAGTTTTCAGAAAACATTTCTTATCATAAGAGGCTTAGAAACTCTTAAGCAGCTTAAGATTTAAGCTACTCAGTTTATTAAAAAAAATAAAAATAAAAAATAAAAAAAATTGGGAGGTGATCACAGTGAAAAGATTTCTGAGAGCTGATGGTTCTCTAATCTATCAAAACCTATGAAACCTCTCATGGCATAGAAGCAGTGGAAGTTTGTGACAAGGAAGATCTCACTAAATGTCTGGGAAAGGCTCTAACAGTGTGACAAACCTTCGGAGGAAATTAGCTGGGCATGAGCTGGATTTTCCATCGCTTGAATATGTTTTAACTGTGAGACAGAGTCGTTGGCTGTGCACAGGAGTTGTGTGTGAGAATTTATGTGACTGGTGCTATGCAAGTGGTCGATCAAGATGACAGTAATGGCATTCTTTATGGTGTTATTCTCCTGAAATTTTCAAGTATTTTGTTTTTAAAGGATGTTCAAATAACAAACCTAAAGGAATGCAGTAGTACTATTTGCCATGTTTCTGGACATGCCCTTTCGCAAACATGCACGCAAACACTTCTGCAACATCCTCCAGATGTTCTTTGAGTCTCTTCTTATCTTTTCTATCTGCTAGTTCTCCATTTAGCAATGTGAAGAGGAATAAATACTGGTATTTGTGCTTTCCAATGTTGTGCGGGTGTTCCCTTAAATAGCACTTCCTTCACTTTATAGATACTGTTGGTTTTTTGGCTTTCAGATATTTTTATCATATTTTGTCATTATGTCCTTTTTAATTTGATTTTAAAATATCAGTGACGTTGCAAAGAAAGACTTTTTTTTTTTTCAGTTACCGTTAACTTCTGGTGTTAATTTCTGCTTTATGAATTGCCATTCTTGGAATTTAGATTAGAATTATACACGTTTTGGATAATGACTGTTTAGGAGAAACATTTGGTCTATTATTATGCGTAACACAGCCAGCTAATCAGCAATTGTCTAAAAGTCATAAATCTTCTTTTGCATAATCATGAGCTACATATTTGGTATATAATATGGTGTGGTACTGATGTCAAAGAGGTGCTCCAATAGGTCATAATAAGCAAAGCCTAAAAAGCTCTCTGGATGCATTTTACAATAATTATAAAATGCATAATGCTATTGTGTCAATTCCCAGGGGCCTGAAGTGTCAAAAGTTGGCAAATTCTGCCTGTTCACTCTTCAGTTTTCTTCCTGATTCTGTATGGTGATTCTTATTTGTAACCCTGCTCAAGTATCAATACAAAGTTGGTTTGTCAATTGCATTTCAAACTAGAGGGAGGAGGGGAACAATTCTTTCCAAACCTTGTGAGGGGCTTCAAGAGTATTGAGGTAATTGTGTGCTGCTGTGGACAATCTGGAGAGCGGTTACATCTGTATGGGTGGTGGCAGCACCCTTGTGGAGGGCAGATTTCTGGGCTCAGTGCTCTCTTATCACTGGTACCAGGTCAGGCAGATGTGTCCCTTCAGTTGAAACCAGAGAGAAAGTAAGCTGAGTGCAGGCAGAGGTCAGTACTGCTGCCTCAGTAGCGAACGTGGGACGCTCTCAGCATGAGTCCCTGGGGGGCTCCCTTCTTTACACAAAAATAAGGGAGACCACGGCATCTCTACCTTTCCTTACAGAGGCTGTAGCAAGGCAACTGGTATTCTTACCCAGATCTTGAGCATCTGGTGAGCCCTCGTGCCTCCACTTCTGTCACCTGTAAAAATCTGTGGGAGGATGGTCTGGGCCAGGCTTCTCTCACAGATGCACCTGGCTTTTCTTCTCTGTCAGAGCTGGTCAATGAAGCCATGACTCCTGAGGCCGGTTGTACCTCGTTAAGTAACATTTCAAGCTCTCTTTTGATTGAGGGCACAAAAAGCGTGTAAGTCTGTTTAAATCTGACAGTTTTGCAGAAAGCCTTTTGTTCTTGACACCACAGATAAAAACAGAAGTATAACTGGGAATTTTTCTTCTACTTAAGAGGCAAGTAAGGGACTTCTGCTTGCAGATCCAGTGGGCACAAAGTTCCTCCCCAGAGAGAGGTCTTTAGTTTCACATTTGAGTTCGGTTATATGAAATTACACAATGTGCTGGAACAAGTTGCCAATACTAAACAGGGAAGAATACAATGATACTGAGTAATTTTCTCAAACGCTCACTGTTAATTATTGTTAAGGCTAATACATTTTAACATATTGTTGTACCCCCAGTACAGTACCATGTGATGGGAACTATATCCTCCGTAAGCGTAGTACTTCACTGTCTTTTTTCTGTCGTTCCTCAGTTCCTGTTCCTGTTCTTTGTCACTCTCTTTTATTTGTTTTGCTTCCTATCACTCAACTTCATCATTCTCTACCCAGTTTCTTATCCAGCATGCAAAAAAACTCTCCCGCAGGAGACAACTAGTGTTAAGGTTGCCCAATGGAGAGCATCATTGAGAGTATGAGGCGTGCCATACCAAACAATAGATCAGCTTCCCTTTGCACATGTTTGTATTATCAAGTTGTGCGTTTGAAATTCTGACTTTAAAGTACTTGCAGGGATTGCATTCTTCCTCGGGTGTAGTGGTATCGGTATACAACGTGCTGTCAAATGAAAGTAGTTTTTCTTATCTTACTTGTATAAACAAGAGAACCGCTGCCTTTCTCTCAGCTGTGTTTCAGGCAGAACCAAATTTTACTTTTCAGCTGCAAATCATTGGCTTTTGGCAGTGTGAAAGATAAAACACAGCAAGTGCAGATGGTGCAGATGATATCCAAATTTGCATATCTGGCAATTGCAAAATAGTCAAGCCGTGACATCAGAATTTGGGGATACTGAGAATAAGACTTGTGAAGAAGATGTGTATGAAATTCTGTAGGAGCTAATATCCTTAAAAATTTTGGCTCAGTGAGCATTGTCATGTAAATAAGACTTTGTCCGGATAGTCCACCAGAAGAAAATAAACACAAATCTTGATCAGCTTGTCCCACTCTATAACATGAGTTATGTAGCCAATTACGAGAATTAAAATTGGATTCTCTTGGGAGATATGGGCAAAAGTAGGTTAGTGGGCATGGAAGCAGCTGTCAATTGTACATTTTGGCCAGGGCTGAGTTGTCTTCAGTGTTTTGTGGTCCAAGCCATGTAGTGTTGTCAGTGCCCTTGCTGTTTTTACAGCTGCCTGTTTTTTCGTGGTCATTCTGTCCTTCATGCTCTGTGATTCGTCACCATCGTTATCATATACGTATCTTATCATATCTCATGTTACTATGATAGAATCATTTGAATTGGAAGGGACTCTTAAAGGCCATCTGGACTAACCCTCCTGCAGTAAACAATAACAACACATCTACAGGTTGATCAGGTCCTCAGAGCTGTGTCCAGCCTAACCTTGAATGTTTCCAATGTTGGAGCATCCACCAGCTTTCTGGGCAACCTGTGACAGTCAGACACCATTTCCCCTCTGCTGCCATCTGTCACACGGTAACAGAACGTACTGGGATGTTGGTGGGAGTGTTCAAGTTCTACGGCCATACCACCAACATCCACCTCTGATGTTGTGAGTCAACATAATAAAATAGGAGGCATCCCTTTCAGAGCAGCCCTTCTGTTTGTTTGGTAATTCTTGCATCCAACTACTTTTTGTAGTTCTTCTAAACCAAGACGTCATTCAGCACTATGGAAGGTGACAAGCATTTTTCTTGATTGTAATTTGGAACTAAAGTCCAGAAAACCATTCCCTCCTATCTTACATCTCTCCTGTTTCCTTTTCCGCTCTCCGTGGTGTTTGAGTAGTTATGGTCCTATGGTTTTCCTCTTCCTCTTGACTGTGTGCAGACCTTATTCTTTTTCTTTTCAATTTAAGCATTTATTTGGAGACTACCTGAAAATGCTTCAGTAAACACTTGAAAGTGAAGCTTAGCAGAAAAGGGGGCCTATTCCTTTATAATTCAGATGGATAGAACTAGTTAGTCCAAACAATTTATAAGCTGGGTATCCTTTTTATCCCCTACAAATTATCTCATCAGTCCCCTTCCATTTCACTCTTTAGAAATCCTTGGTATCTCTTCTCTGACTACAGAGAATTAGGGCTGTTGTTCTGTATCAGAAAATAAAACAGAATATTTCCAAATATTTTTCAGATTGAAATAGCTAATACGGCTAAGCTGGGCAACAGAGCAAACTGCTTCAGAAGTCAAGCAGCTAGTATCCTATAGAAAGGTGATGGGAAATGAAAAAGAGCTCTGATCTGAAATATGTTTGAACTGATGGGGTCACACACTCACGGATTCTACATTTTCCTTCTGTCATTCTAGTTTTTCAGTCCTTATTTTCTTCCAGAATTCTTCTGCCACAATTTGAACAAAAATTCTGATTCTGCAGTGAATTTGCTGTTCCAGGTGCATCTGCACTACAGTACTTGGGTATTCAGTGCCAAGGCACTGATGAGTAGGGAATTTCTTCTGTTTGAGAATATAGTTTGCTTCTTGTTTTACTGCTTTTCTACTCACTTTTTTCTTTTTTTTTTTACTTTATTATAATTTACTATTCTTTCTGTGCTCACAAAACATCTGTTCCTACAGTAGCCTCAATATTTAGGTCGTTGGATGATTACTTAGACGGTGTTAAATAGAGAACCACTTAAGTCAGAAATGAGGCTTTTCAGTATCTTCTGAAGTACAATGAAATAACTGCCTCTACCCATTGTACTTTTCATTGTTGAAGATCTCAGTTTATTGTCTGATATCCTACACTTCATGACTCACGCAGCCTTAATGTTGTGTTGTCTCACTGATAAATATCCTTGTGTAAAACTCAAGATAACAGCCCAAGGCTATGTAAACAGTTGCATACTTAAAAGATGGCTTCAGCAGTGAAAGCAGCTCTAATAAATAACAATTTGTGACTATATTTATTTACCGATAATATCTAATCGGTTCCATCAGATGGCAGACAGCTGAAAGACTCCGGGTTTGTAAAGAGTATGTGTTGCTGAGCCTCTCTTTTGATTTCTCAAATGTTGCAAGCTCTGTGTGGTAGAGAGACAACTATTGGCTACGAACACCTCATTCCCATAATTTCAGCCTGCATCTGTGACTGACGGTTCTTGAAGTGCTTACATACCTAAATAGCCAGGAGTAACATTACTAAGTGCATAAAATACAACTAACCTTCAACATCCCCAGAACTGACTGCATTTTCACAAGGGTGAGGAGACCTCTGATAGCCAACAGACGCAAGTAAATCAATTTTACTTCCTGAATTCAGTCATTCCTCTGCCTATTGCATTAGCAAGGGTCTGATCTGACAGAAGCCTTCACTTACACTGTTTAAGGTAGCCAGGCATCCATATGGCCAGCAAAATACTTTCTCCTGATACAGAGAAGACTGTTCCAGGACTTGGAAAATCTACATTTAATTCTTCTTTCTTCCTGATGAGAGTTGAATGGCAATGCTTTTCTCTGTATGTAAAAGGCAAAGCAGCAACCTACATAGTGAGCATCCTTGAGTACCACAAACCATGTTCTTTTTGCTCAAGCTTTGCCATTTTGCATGCAATGTGTAAGTATCAGCCAGAGAAAGAAAGCAGTCACTAGAATCTTCTCCTTAAGAAAAGGGAGGGGAGACAGAAGAGTCTCTGAAGGAGATTCATGTGAAAAAATATGTGGTGAAGAGTGAGTTAACCAGCTTCATAAGATGCAGAAGGGTATGTGTGGCTCAGTGACATGTTCTCCTTGTTAGAAATCACTGTCTTTATTTTGTGGTACTTACACCAATGACGATAGCTTTTTTAGTTCCTGACTACCTTGGAAGGGGGGCTGTTTGTGGCCAAGAAAAATATGTTCTGTTTCCAGGTTTTTAGCTTTTTTTTTTTTTTTAAACACCTGCAAAGTACTTAAAGTACAACGCATGAACTAGGTACATTTTGGAAAAGAAAACACATATGTAGGTTTCCTTTTTTACTGAATTCAGTGTAGGAAAAAATAAACAATAGTGCAAATAATTTGCTTAGACCTGAAATTGATTTTCCATTACTTAATTTCTCTGTGCTGGAAATAGGAATAAATTAAATAAATTTGCATTAAATTTATAGTAGATGGGTTTGTATTTTTAGAATGAAGATTTCAAGTAGGCATGTTTGTGTTTCCCTGTAAAATAAATACATCATTTGTGGAATCCTTTTAAGATTCTATGGAACTACTTCAGAAGTAATTTTTTAAAAATAATTTATGAAGTTGATGTTTATACCTATCCATCTGGAGAATAAGAGAAATTAATTTACCTATCCCTCTCTATGAATTATCTATTTTTTTCTAAGCTGCTGATATGGATAAAATGTAAGTGCACACATTCCACCAATAAGCTGGCACTTTTCCTTTCATAAGATATACATTAAAGAATATTTATAGGTTATATTCAAAATCAGTACCCTCTTGTGCTGCCTACTCTAGGATTACCTCTTGTGATTACTTCTTTCGTGTCCCATGAACAAACTGAAACAATTTTCTGTCCTACCACCCAACGCTCTATCAGTAAATGCTGATATTGCTGTCTGTATGGGAATTGCTGAATCATGGCCTCTACCTCTGATTGACCACCCGAGGCAAGCAATGAGTCAGCCCTAGCAGCACAGGTGAAGGCAATTCAGCTGGCTGCACCTCTCCTAGAACCCATTTAAGAGCTGACTACAACTGGGGAAGGATCTCTTTTGGAGATCGCTCCTCTTGGAGTCTTCTCAGTGAGCCCAGGACAAGGGTAAGCTTTCTATCCATTCTTCTTTAGCGCGATAACCTGTTTAGCCTAACTTTCTTATATATTTCTTAATTGTAACATCCGTATATTCATTGATTATACGGTGTCAGGATGCAGTTTATAAAAATAAACACCAGAAATAAATTATTCACTTGCTTTATTAATCAAATCCTTAGACTGCCCAGCAGAGAAACTGAAATGCTTGACACACAACCGTTTAACTGGCATGCTGAGAGGCCGAATACAGACTTATTCTAAACAGCATTTAACCAGCTGTAGTGGTTCAAATTTTATTTTTTGTTTCCTCCAAAGTGATGAGCGAAGTTCATCTCATAGTCTTTTAATCATCTATTCACTGTATATCATTAACATTTGATTCTACAAATTGCTTATAAACACCATCCGCCTAATGATTTGCAACTCGTACATGTGTAATTTCACTTACAGTGACTAAGAGTCAGCAGAGGGTTATAGAGCAACAAGGAAGCTTATTATTTATTGCTACATATTATATTCTGTATAACGCTCATTTTTGTTGCACGCTTGTTAGGTATTTTCTCCTAATTGGTTAATGCTGCGTTTATCTTCTCCTTCTGTACTTTCAGGAAAGGAAGGTTCAGGTATTTTCTTGCTTTACACGTTTATATGTACATCTGCAGCTTCATTTAACCCATTGAGCGTCTCATGATGTGCATATGGGTGCACTACCTTTAAGTCTCTTCTAATGGTGAAAATTTAAGTGTAGTTAATGCTTATTGTAAGAGACAAGCAAAGCAGCTGTCATATCTTCTGGTGAGTAAAGGTTGAATATATGAAAGGCTGGGATGTTATTTTAATTAAAGAGAAAGTGATGTTGGTCACCTGGGCAACTCCTTGTTGTGCTGTGAGCACAACCTAGTGACCTCAGAGTGCTTGTAGGACTTTGATGGCTCTGTGTGTAGAGAGCTTGTGTGTGATGGATACATACAGGGGAGCTCACAACTCTGTTCCAACACCCTGCTGCTTTGGACACCAGAAAGATTTTGATAGTATAATAGACTTCTGCAAAAGATTTTCTGTTCTTTAATAGTTGCGAATAGTAGTGAATATTTAATACAGTTGTGAATAGTACGGCCCTTGCAGAATATCTGATATATTGAGTCATAGAGAATACAGAATACACTTGGTAGCAGTACTGCTACAGAAGCAGCCTAATAAGTGTAAGGCTCTACAGAGACGTGATTTTTATTCACAAAGTTCAACATTCCTTCAATTTTCAATTATTTTCTTTTAAAAAAAATCACTTAAACTTCTGTATTACAGATAAACTCTTCTCTCAGTGTGCATGGTGATGCTATTAATGTCGGCTGATTTACTTCAAAGCAACGATGCAGATGATTTCATTTCTGCATAGCTGTTCAGTTAGCAGATGACACTTCTGACTTTCCTCATATAAGTAGTGACATCGGTATGATTTGTGAGGGTACAATCTCTTTCCATATAGTGAAGTGGATAGTATGAACAGTTCAGATAGAGCAACTGATTAAAACAGAAACCTAAGTAATTATCACACTAAGACAACGTAAAATTGTGTTCTAAAGCCAACTTTAATGACCAATGTAAAAATTGTTTTGGGGGGTGGGGGTTGTTGGCAGAAATAGCTTAAGTTGTGACTGCTGCTAATAGCTCATAGTATTGACAGATCTTTGACCATAGTAGTGAGATCATTACTTGAACAGCATGTGGTTAAGCAGCCTGCCATAAAAGCCAACCCTGTTACTGTCATTGTAACAGAGACGGTACTGTACCTGAAGTGCACTGAAGTCACAATAGTGTGATTTTCAATGCAATAACTGCTGCATCCAGGAAAATCAAACTTCCAGCCAAGAAGTAATTAAATTTGTACAAGCCTAACTGTCTCATTCATAACAAGTCGTCATGAACAACTCAAAAAATAAAAGGATATAAAATTGCTAGTAGCTAGAGCATGAAGAATTGGAACAAGGCATAGGCTGATAAACTGTCTCAGTTACAAATTTATTCTTGGTGACTTGCCATTATAATGAAGTGAGATGAGTGAAATGTGGTTGTATTTGACATATCGCTGGATCTATGTTATCCAAAAAGAGGGATTTTTTTTTGCTGAAGAATTATGATGTACTTCTCTCTTGACAGATGAGTTGATTTAAATTTTGAGATGCTTGGAAGTACTTCTTAAATCCCTAAGCATCTCTTTTCAAGTAGAGATACGCTTCTATAAGAATAAAGATTGTGATATTGTGTAGTGCGACTCATATTTTGCCTTAAGTAGGCACTTTGGGAATATTTTTAAAAGACTGTGCGTGTGAGGTATGTCTCATCTAAATTTAAAACTCTACCTTAATTCTGTGGTGAAATCATCACAGTCTCTGTAGCCTATTCATTTATAGCCATGCACAGTTTTCATAATGAATAGCTGCCTAAGCTATCTACATTCATAAGAGGTATTCTGCAGCAGGAGCAGATCCACGGAATGAGACAGTGCTGAGAGGCTGCCATGTTTTGGGGACAGAAGGCTCCTTGGGGACCGTGGCTGCAGCACAGCAGGAGTGCAAGGGAAAGCTGTGGGCCAGAAGTAAGGTCTGCCCTCTGAGGGCGCTCCGGGACGTCAGCCAAAGGCAGGTAAGGCGCTGGGAAATCCCGATCTCAAGGAAAATACTTCAGGATGTGTCCATCCCAGCGTCTACAGGGTGATGTTGCACAGTGTATCGTTAACATATTACAGCTCAGTGCAGGCACAGAACAGTAGCAAGTTATTTCAGTGTTTGCCTGACTGGAGGAAGGTTGTATGTTCAGTCACCTGATTGTCTGAGTGATTTTGACCAATGGCTTCACGTTTGGCAAGCATAAAATATGCAAAATGTTACATATCAATTATAGTTCACCTTGTATGATACTTATTACTATGCCTTCTTTTCTGTTGGTTTAATTTCACTGTATTTTAAGCATTCAGATTGAAATTTCCAAGCCAAACTGGAGCAAAATACAGCATTGTGCTTAGATATAAAACGTTTTAATAGTTTGATAACTACAAAAATCTCATATTGCCATGTATTGGAAAAACAATAATCAATGAGTTGAAAAACTCACATCTGACCATGTTTAATGAAGTATAAAGATCTCAGTATTGCCACAGTTGCTTGTTGATGTCTGGTAGCTCATTATTTCTTCAGAAACTGACCTTATTTGAGATGCCATAGAAAGCATAAATGGATGAACAAAAGTTTTGAGAAAGACACAGCGAAAGACAGGCAGTGAAAGCAAAACTGAGTGCAGAGCTCACTCAGACTGATGGGAGAAACGTTTCTGGAGTGAGGCTTTTTGGAACACAGAACAATCTACAGTAGTGAAATGTGAGATATACTGGCGAACAGCAAGAAGAGGTAGAAGAAAATAGCATGTATGAACCATCAGTCAGGACCTGAGGTTTATATATTGCACAGACAGATGTAGATGATGAAACACTCTTTCTTTAGTCATCCTACAGCGTGACCTCTTTCTTCCATTAATGACAAGTGAAAAAATTCTCTTGAAGTCCTAAAACTAAGGATCGTAGAACTATTCTGAGTCCAACCTATTTTCTTAGAAACAAGCTTCTTAAAGTCGAAGTTTAGTGGGAAATGCAATAAAGTCAGGAGGAAGTCATTTCTCAGAGGAAAAATAGGTTATCTACAGAATAAATTCAGATGTGTCAATTAAAGTATCTTTTTCAGATTTATGAATTCAGATTTATTTGATGAGATCTCTTGTCATAATCCTACATGGAAAAATGCTTTCTAGCAGAATATTTGTTACATGGAGAGGATGAAAAAGCTTCATCTTTAAAAATTTCAGGTTTCATGCTGAACTGCTCACAAATGAACAGGAGTGCAATTTTAATAATTAAAGTTTATCATTTTAGACTTAAAAAATGAGCCAGTTAGTTATAAGCTGTGATAGTAGCTTATAACGTTCTTGCATGCTTTCTAGGGATGCTGTTGTATGTCCTACTGCAAAGAAAGAAAACCATAAAACAAAAAAGCCACATCACGTTCTGTAGCTGTGTGCTTTTTAGGTGTAATCTTTCCCCAGCGTGGTTGTACTATTTGCACCTGGCAGCTCAAAGTCATAGTAACTTAAGTAGCTTAGTGATGTGCTCTGGGAATAGCATGTGATGCAAAGATTTCTGTTGCTTCTCCCCAGTCTCCAAATGCCATGTTTTAGAAAGTATACATTTTGATTCTTTCGTGGCAACTTTCATTTCTGTAGTGTCCCTACTGGGCGTGTCTTTACCTTTTATTTTGAAAATCTATTCTTTTTTCCACAAATCCCTATCTTGTTATCTCCCACTGTCATGTTGCACTGTCTAGCCTAAGGTGGGGGTACAAGCCAGTATCTGCCAGTCCAGACTTAAATGAAATTTTCTTCCACAACATGACAGCACATTGCTAAGAAACATTCTCAAAGTTTGGGGATTTTGTGTACAAAATCAGAGGCGTGGGAAAGCCAGACATCATTTCCTGTTTCTATGGCAACACGATGGTGTGTCTAGCTCAGCTATTTTCTCCTTCTATGATTTTATAGATAGCTGGGATGAATCCAGTGAAGTTCAGTATCATCAAAAATAGAAGAATTCTAACTGAGTCTAATCAGAAGGCATATAGATAGCAAGGCATAAAGGACAATCTCATCTGCAAATAAAATACAGATAGGGAAAAAGTCAGTTATTGCATCTTCTGATAACGTGAAGGCAAATACATAAACCACTCTGGAGTTGCAAAACAATTCTATGTGCTCCAGCTTCCCATTTGACTAATGGGTGAATTCCTGCACTTCATGTCCAAAAGTTTCCTGTGGTACACCATTCCCTTCTGCAGCACATCCTTCCTCCAGAAAGTAAATGACAAATTTTATCCAGAAAGCAGAAATATTTGTTTCACCCAAACCAAAAGAAATATTTGAAGTAAGACCCAGAGAAAACACAATTTAAAAACCCATACACAATAACTGGCACGTTTACCAGGTTTGATCTTTCATCTAAATTTGAAATTGAATCCAGTTGAGCTCAAAGTACATTTTACATTTGGATAATTAAGACAAAGATCTTAACCATATGAATTTCCACTATATTAACATCTTAGGAATTTAACAAGACGGAGTAGTCTCAATGTCATATGTGCAGCTGGATTATCCTATTTTAATGGATTTGCAGAGCTCCATTTAAATGAACAGCAGAGCTTCTTACTTTTAACAGAAAACAAGTTCACCTGATATCTGGGTTGCGTGCCAGAATCACAAGGCTGACACAGTCCTCCATAAGTTTCTAACTCTTCCAGCACACAGTCGTATGCTGTTGTCAAGTACTAAATTTTCCTAAGTCTTCACAGTTGTATACGTTGATTAGATGTCAACTAAATCCTAATCAAAAAGTGAAATCATGCTTATAAAATGAATGAATGCTTTAACTGTTATGTGTACTATATAGAGTCAGGAAAGCTTCATTGTTTGGCAGATGGGCTGACTCCCACATTAAGAAATTCATAATTTAGTCTCAAAAAAGTAAGGAAGAACATATGTGTTTGTTGGAAAAGGAAAAAAAAACAACCTTTCCATCTTTTTTTTTTTTTGTCAGAGCAACCACATATGGCAGTTTCATTTTCTATCACTTACCATTTTCTTTCTATTTAAAATTCAAATGTCACTAGCCAAGAAAAAAGTTGGGTATTAAAACATGTAAAGACTTCTCAGCTAAGAACAATCACTACAAAAAACTTTACACAGATTTGCAATATTCAATTAGAACAAACTTACTCATCCCATTCTATCTTTGCTCTTGTTTTTCTTATGCATCCCTTCCATTAATAGTTACTATTTTAATGTTTTATTTCCAGCCACTTCTTGTCTTTGCTTAAGCCAAAATCATTTCGCTGTTTAACTTTGTGAGTAGTTCTGTACGCGTTATTTTCACACAATTACATGTCTACTTAGTAACCCTATGATCCTCCTCCTGCGTAAGTACTCTCCAAATAATGGCAAGAGTTTATCAGTTAAATCTACATTTATATATCTTTATATATACATATATATTTTTTATTATTATTAGAATCTATATGCAGAATTTAAATTTTTGAATCACTATTTCTTTTCATTGCTAGGACTGTGATTTACCCTAATCCTCATTTTCAGACACCAAAAGTCATATATGTGTCTTTTGTATAGGCTGGATGAAATGAAATGTGTGTTGTATTAATGAAGGTGGAAAGATTCTGGTCATCTTCAGGGGTTACACAGGACCAGGGGGAAAATTCTGAGCTCCTGACACTTGCAAAATAGATGGTGTTGAAATGCATTAGAATATTTTAAAATCTTTGAAGGTAAGTTGAAGGTGTATCTACATTTTGCAGGTATTCTAGTAACTAGCCTCATAGGCACTGTGGTCAGAAAGGATCTATTTGCTGTAAGGCAGCTTTTCTACAGGCCTAACTTGAGATATCTGAGAGCTTTATTTTCTAGTGACAAAAGCCTGGTCACATTTCTTATATGCTAGAACTGTGCTGAAGGTCTTAAAGTAAATATATGGCATGTTAATGAATAAGATATCATTATTACCTAAAATAGCATTCAAGGTACTTCTAGCTGACAATATGAAAAAGCTGAAAGACCTGCTGTGCGAAGTCTCTTGCTTTTGTAATGCTTTAAAAATGCCCTGACTGATGCCATTTTACAGCAGCGTTTGTTCTGAGTAGTGGCTTTAATGTCACTGGTAATCCTTTACTCAGTTGTGTATGTCCATGTTCTTTAGCTGGTTATGGGTACTATTTTCATTTTAAGAGCTGATGCGTAGCAAAGCAAGAGAGTGTTTTTGGTTTCTGTTTTTTTTCCAAAGCAAAAAGACACATGGCTGAGAATTTGTGACAGGTTTCTTTACTCTTCTCAAAACAAAATAGACTCTTACTGTCACTGCCTCTGATGTGGCACTCAGAGACAATAACAGCTTGGCATTAAAATGTGTTTCAACCTTTTTGTAGGAATGTCAATCAAATTTGTTGACTGTTCTTTGCACTGTAGTTTACTTTCCCAACGTGTACCTGGGACTAGAGGCAGGCCGAACTCCTCCGTCACCTGTGCTGCTCGCCAGGCTCAGGCCTCCAGGTGCCCTTTTGCCACCGCTGCCTGGGGCTGGCCCATCACCACAGTGTGTGGGCACACAGCACTCCAAGGGTCACCTTCTGCAGTGCCCAGGTGGGGACGGGCTCCTCCTGTGTGTATGTAGGGCAGCCAGTAGCAAAACCCGGCTGTGATGGTACAAAGTCAGCCCTGTAGGTGGTCTTATTTGTTGAGCTGCTTAGTGTTATGGAGACAGAGTGTGTGCGCTTTGGCTGTCTTTTTACACTTTTCCTTTGTATGCAAATCAAACAGTAAACCAGGAATAGCCTCAAAGTTCGATTCCGCAAAATATTCCTTTCACTGTTCTGTCCGCTTACTCTCCACAATCTTCCTTAGCTGTGCTCTATTATGTTTTACAGGGAAGGCAGTAGAACACATCAGTATTGATTCAACACTCAAAAATATGTCTTGCAGCAAGTTGAGTTTTCCACTGCATTGTCAAAGACCTTCTTAACCCCCCAGCTCCCGGCAGCGATAGCATCAACAACTAGATTTTTCACTTAGGGAAAACAAAGCAAAGTCGTGTTTGTGCCCTTTTAACCTTTAAAAAAAAATAAGAAAGGAGCATCTTCTTGTGATGCCGTTTGTGTCATCCCTATAGCTGGGGATCCAAATCATGTTAACAAAGAGAAAGCAGAATAAAAATAAAGAAAATTGGGGGAAAAAAATTAGGATGCAGGACACTCTCTAGAACTTTGCTTCACTCTGTGTTATGTGACAGGAATTGTCAGCAGGCTGATCAGGCTCACAGTGGAAAAGTACTGCCAGCTTCAAGCAACAAAAGCAGCAATCCCAGCCCTGTGGGGCTCTGAGGGTTGTCACCTAGAGCTTACCTAGATGTTTAGAATTTGCTGTGCAACTCATAGTCACCTGTTTTTATACATGTACATGTGTAGGGAAAAGTGACATATTTGTCTGTTACAGCAAATTCAACTCAGTTGAATTCTTGTGGACGTTGTCAAATGCACAACTTGGCACAGATGACAACTTTCTTAAAATTTGACTGCAGCTTAGGACAGCCTGTTTCCCTTCTTTAATTAGAGCAATTCAAGAAGGGCTGCAAACCACACATGCCGATGTTGTACAGGTCTGGTTCAAATGCGAGGTACACCGTTTACAAGTATCCATGCAGAAAGTAGTTGCTAGAATGAAGTAGGAAGCCCAACAAGGTTATTTTATGATAACGCTTTTCAAGCCTGCCTATCAAAACAGTTATGTTCCACCTACAATGTTATGTTGCACTGCAGACAGCATGTGCACACCTGCACGTGAGTGGAGGAAGAATAAAGAGAAAACTGGCCTCTGTGCATCCTCTAGCAATTTTTACCTTTCTGTGCTGAGCAATCATGGGATAAAGTACTGTAAAATGGCCCTGACCCAAGCTGTCCTAAAGAAGGAACCAGTTTTTGCACAGTGCTTGAAGCTGAAGAGTTACAGGAGGCTCAGGATTGCTGATGTGATGTAATACATGCCAAGTCTTGTAGGCAGAGCATCTCCTATGAAGTGTTTTACGCTTTACCCAGTTTCAAAATATTGAATTGACAATTAGACTTAAACACACAGTGTTTAATTATATTAATAGCATAATTAATATTTACTTTCCTAAGAAAGCATTTGGAGACTTAATTGTACCATGCTCAATGCAGGGATAGCAAGCGATGAAGGATGTTCATTGCAATGTGTCTGAAGTAGGCTTCCTGTGATTTCTGAACCTATAAGAGTGTCTGCCTCTCCTGTTTTGCGGAGAGCACATCTGCATAGTGCAGTGAGATGTAATGTCGGGACACTTGCTCTGGCTTTTCCTCTGAAACAGCTGATCTGGGTATCTGTCCTGTGTTCAGACATATTTCTAACCTTGAGATCAGGCATACACATACGCATTTATTGAATTATTCACTGTTACTTGTGTATGGTTTAGACTCTTTCTGTGTCCTTTCAGAAACTCTTTGAACCCCATTAAGTAAAGCTACTAAGTCATGTAGTTAAGTAGATTTTTAAAGAACAATCAGTATGTACTTGACAAATATATCAGAATACTGTACTGACTAAGAGAGCATTTGATACCTTCATTCATTATTTTATTACTTTACAGTAGAGAAATTTTTCCATTGAAATCAGATTTCAGTCTGTCATGGGAAAAAAGAGTCGTTTGCATCTCCTTCTGGGAAAGGGAGGATTAATGCCATCAAACACTTAGAAACTCTTCTACTCAGTGTTTTCAATTCAATATAAGGCATTTTACGCAGTAAGAAACAATTCCTGAAGACCCCAGAACAGAGGTGCCTTCTTATGCAACTTCTCTCTGGGAAGGGAACTGGGTACGCTAACTTGGACATTTGAAACTGCATGAGAACTATTGAGGAACGCTGTCCTTGGGCTGTTGGGTTTTGTTTGTTTATTTCTTTGCTTTAATGTACTGAGAGCAGTATGAGACAGAATAAATGCACAAATGAAAAACAAAATGCCCCATTTTGACAGTGAGGCAAGCATTTATAATAAAAACAAACTCCTTGGGGCAGGAGAACAGTGTATGTGCGTTATGTACATGCAGGTACCCTGTCCAAAAAGACAAGTAACACAGTATAAGAAAACCAGCAAATGTATATAAAAAATGTATATAAAGAATCTGTGAACTTTAGATGCTCGAAAGGCAGTATTTTTTGGCATAACACTGGAAAAAAAGGAAAAAAAATCCTGACTTTATCAATCCAAGTCCTGTAACTGAAGAAAACTTGCAGTGACATCAGGCAAATGTTTGGTAGTACAAGATTGCCAAAATCGTATATTAAATACGTCAGCATTCATTGTTGTTCATGGGAAGGATGCCACTAAGAGTTCCAGCTTTTCAGCTGTTAAACAGAAACCTACAGTTTCCCTGTGCGTAGGAATGTGGTAGTTGCTCTTCAGCATGGCAGAACACTGCATGTTGCAGCATCAGTTCTTCCCAAGAGAACAGCTGACAAAGGCCAGATGAATAGCAGTGCTTTCACACACCCTGGCAGGGACCCACCTAAGTCTTGGCTGAACTCTCCAGGACTGGCAGCAGCTATCAATCTCTCACTTACTCTCACATGAGAGTAAAATAGCACTGATCAGTGCCTTTTCATACACACACATACATTTCCAAGCACTTTTGGACATTGGAATTTGTATTCTTTTTATTCTTTTTCTTTTTTTCTTTTTTTTGGGGGGGGAGGCTAGTCAGAACCATCCCAGCAACCAAAACCTCAACATGATGCCCTGCTTTTTTTTTTTTTCCTCCTCCACTCTGTGTTTTTCATAAGTGTCCTGCTTCTCACCTCTGTGCAGTGTCATACCAGTGTTTCACGTTATGAAGCATCAGTTTCCTTGCCCTTTAACAAAAAATTTGAATGCAGTTGCTAAAAACCTTTGTGTGCTCAATTTGCAGGAGAGCTGCTCCCTCTGCTGAGTTTTCTGTTGATCGCCACCGGCACCTGATGTCCTTCCTCACTATGCTGGGGCCCAGTCCTGACTGGAACGTGGGCCTTTCTGCTGAGGACCTCTGCACCAAGGACTGTGGTTGGGTTCAGAAAGTTGTGCAGGATTTAATCCCCTGGGATGCTGGCACAGACAGTGGTGTTACCTATGAGGTATTTGGATGACTTGCAATGCATTTCACCTAAATTTATTTGCCTGAATTTACCTAAAGTCAGTGAAGAATGAAAGTTATTTAATCCACAATCATGTGGATTATGTGCCTGTATACTACTGTTCTCATTTTGTTCTTAACCATATTTATGTTTTCTTTCTTCTAATTGCAGTCTCCTAACAAACCTACAGTTCCTCAAGAGAAGATAAGACCGCTTACAAGCTTAGATCACCCTCAGAGTCCATTTTATGATCCAGAAGGAGGATCTATCAAGCTGGTAGCCAGAGTTGTCATTGAAAGAATTGCACGCAAGGTACAATTTTATACATAAAATCCTCAAGGAAGCAAAAACCACAATCTCTAAGACAAAATCTTTTCTTCTTCCTGCCACCAAATCTCTGCTCCCTAATCTACCTCCAATAAATATAATGGTAGAAAATAACGTTTTTGCATTTTAAACTATCTTGAGATACTCTTTGTCTAACTTCCAATAATTACTGAATCTGCTTAGTTGCAGATTTTTTTTTTTAATAGAAGAGAAAAAAGCACGATCTAATGAGTTATTCAGTGTTTTCTCTTGTTGCTGCTATAGCTCCAGCAGTGCCTCTCAGTGCACGTCTCAACCCCTCTACACATACACATTCTTACATCCAACCTCCACAATCATTTCTTTGTTTGTAGGGGGAGCAGTGCAACATCGTACCTGATAACATAGATGATATTGTGGCAGATCTAGCACCAGAAGAAAAAGAAGAAGGTACTTTCTGAATTAGTTTGTGCTGGACTATATTTTGTTCTGTTCTCCACTGTTATTTCTAGATATAGTAAGAAACTAACTTAGGAGCAGAAATAAGTTCCACTTATTCGCACTTATTAGTCAAAAAGTGACTTGGTTTTTCATCCTTTCTAGTATGTATGTGCTATTAGCCTCCACTTAAAGAGGAAATACATTGTATGTGTAGCTGGCAGATGACAATAACAATAAAAGCAATAAAAGATAACCTTTAGGGGGTTCAACGTAAAGTGGTGTTGGGTTTTTTCTTTTTTCAAATCAAATTTGTCAGATTTTTTGAGTTAAAATGAAGTGGTTTAGAGTACAGAAAGAAATAACATTTCATCTTAACATCTAAAGTAATTCCTAGCCAAGTATAAAGAGAAGTGGATGGAAGATAACGTACTGTTAATGTTTACTGCCTTTTCTTGTTTTTAGATGATACCCCTGAGACCTGCATATATTCAAACTGGTCCCCCTGGTCAGCCTGCAGCTCCTCTACCTGTGAGAAGGGCAAGAGGATGAGGCAGAGAATGCTTAAAGCTCAGCTGGACCTCAGTGTGCCCTGTCCTGATACTCAAGATTTTCAGCCATGCATGGGTCCAGGCTGCAGTGATGAAGGTAATCAAGAGGAAAGGGTAGAGGAGAAGAACAATGCGTAGGGCCATTCTTTTCTTTTAAAGTTCTGCTGTACAATCTGGGTTTTAGCAAAAATAAGAACAACTGCAGAAGAATACAATTTCAAATGGTCTGTGATGAACTCTGCAGTTTAGCTGAGTGGGTGCATGGAGTACACAGAAGTGTAAAGGAAAAGAGTAAAGTAAGCAACAGAGAAGACAGGATGTGAGAGGCAACATTAAAGTGACTCTGCATATAAATGGACAGCTGTAGATTTATTGGTGGGTGGGCAGGTGATCATGTAAATATTAGCAATTGAAATGGTCCTCTGTATTTTAGATGGTTCCACTTGCATGATGTCTGACTGGATTACATGGTCCCCCTGTAGTGTTTCCTGTGGAATGGGAACGCGATCTAGAGAGAGATATGTAAAACAATTCCCAGAAGATGGTTCTATGTGCAAAGTGCCTACTGAAGAAACTGAGAAATGTATTGTAAATGAGGAATGTTGTAAGTATTTCGTTTAGCTTTGTAAAATCCATTTAATAGAAGAACTGCCTGATACATTTTTTCATATGAGCCCTATTACTGAAGGATCTTCTCTGTCTGTTTTGTGTAGCCCCTAGCAGCTGCCTTGTCACCGAATGGGGAGAGTGGGATGAATGCAGTGCTAGCTGTGGCATGGGAATGAAAAGACGACACAGAATGATCAAGATGACTCCTGCTGATGGATCCATGTGCAAGGCAGAAACTACAGAGGCAGAGAAATGCATGATGCCTGAATGCCGTAAGTGTCTGTGAATTCATCTCCTCTGCTAGAGAGAGACATCATTTCTGATGTGCTGCTCCATCACACCACAGAACATAGCCCAAGCACAAGCAGCATTGCTTTTTCTGGTCCTCCTGAGAATTGGATCCCTTAAGGAAAGTGCACTATGAACCACTTTCACCAACAGAACCTAAGTATAGGTAAAACATATTCAGTGGTGTGCTACTCACAAGCCACACTCTAATTTTATGGGATATGAGGTGTATTTAATAATAAGTCAAGAATGTCAAGAATTATACCATGCCCTTTTCTTTTAGTCTGTGAGCAGTCCAGGAATTGAGTTGCACCTTTTGTTCAACCAGTCAGCCTCATCCTTATCCTACCTCTGAATATTCTGTTAGTTTTGTGGGGTTTTTTTTAAAAGAAATGTTAAGATTTTCAACAAGGACAAAATGAAATTAAGTTAAATGTGGAAAGTAAATATCCCATCTCACATTAGGTCGGTATGACTTCCAGTTCTGGGTACAAGAACAATACACGTTCTCTACAGGAATTACTATTGAAACGTACTTTCTTGCTGTTTATCCTCTGATAATATTGAGACTGTACAGAGATGAATAAGATAGATATAGAAAAACATAGTAAAGAAAAGGTATTAAAACCAAGCAAGCCTCTTATTTTTTTTTTTCCCTGAGCTTCTGTAGAAGTATCATTCTGCTTGTGACTTATTTTGTCCAAAGTGACAATGAAGTATAGGTGGTGGAAGGCAGACAGAAGTATGTTTTCCACCTGTGTTATTTTCAAAGTGCATACTTTTGTAGATTACATATAACAAGTACTTGTCGCCTTTTTATATTCATATTAGATACTATTCCCTGCCTTCTATCCCCATGGTCTGAATGGAGCGACTGCAGCGTAACATGTGGGAAGGGAATGCGAACCCGGCAAAGGATGCTGAAATCTGCGGCTGAGCTTGGAGACTGCAATGAGGAACTGGAGCAAGCAGAGAAATGCATGCTACCTGAATGCCGTAAGTGTGGAAACCTTTGGGGAAGGGGAAACCAATTTTATGTGTGGTAGTCTTGGGTCAAAAGTCTATTGCTATTCGTAATATTCACGTTTTTCTTTTAATATTGTAACTTACTTAATATTCCTTATAATGAAGCCTAGAGAGTACAAGATAGATGAGTGGACAGTGAGGCTGATTGAGAAGTGGGTGACTGGCAGAGCTCTGAGAGTTGTGATCAGCAGCACAGCCTCCTTGGAGGCCTGTAGGTAGTGGTGTTCCCCAGGGGTTGGTGCTGGGTCAGGTCTTGTTCAATATCTTCATTGCTTACGTGGATTGTGGGATAGAGTCCAATCTCAGCAAGTTTGCTGATGATACAAAGCTGGGAGGAGTGTTTGACTCCAGAAAGCTGTGCTGCCACTCACTGAGACCTGGACGGACTGGATAGTTGAGCAGGTTTAACAAGAGCAAGTGTAGAGTCCTGCATTTGGGTAGGAATAACTGCATGCATCAGCAAAGGCTAGGGGCTGACCTGTTGGAGAGGACCTCTGCAGAGAAGGACTTCAGCATCTTGGTGTACTGCAGGCTGGCCATGAGCTAGCAGCGTGTCCTCGTGGCCAAGAAAGTCAGTGGTATCCTAAGGTGTATTAAAAAGAGTATGGCCAGCAGGTGAGGGAGGTGATCACGCTCCCCTACTCTGCCCTAGTGAGGCCACATCTGGAATACTGTGTCTAGTTGTGGGAAAGCACTCTGAAACCTGGAATGCTGTATAAACTGCTTTCAGATTCTGCAGAGGGTGGGTCAGCAGTTGGTAAGAGCAGTCATTGCCTCCTTGAACTCTGTAAGCAAATGATACGATACTCTCTTGCTCTGATTCTTGCTCTCCATCTGTATTACTCCGAAATCCACCCACAGGGCCATTTTATTTCTTATTGTGTACTTTTGGCTATTGAGAGCTAGATTATGACTATGTCCTCATCTTGCCTTACTTAGTCTTACGGTGATGAGCAATATTGCTTTAGGTATATGGTTATTCCATATTTAACATAATACCATAACTTCAGGCAACGTTCTGTGCACTTCCCAATAGCAAACAAGTCAGAATGAATTATAAGTATGTCCTATTTTGTACTCAAATGCAGAATGTGCCCTTGTGAGGAAGAAAGGAAATAAAAGTTTAGCATCACTCACGAGATTCTTTTGGTCCACAAAATGAACAAGAAAAAGGCTCTGTCTTTGATATAGCTCTGACCTGTACTGTACCCTTTCTACTAATCTACATTCCTTCACAATCCAGGAATGTCACATAGGCCAGCGCATGGTGTGGAGGCAGCAGCATTTTAGTTTTAGACCTTACTCGACTAAAACCTCACCCTTCTTGGGTGGTGTAGACTTCTGGTTGCTTTGCTGTCTTCGTTAAGAGCAATAGCCTAAGTCTTTGCAAAGTGAACAAGATCTGATTGCTTTTAGTGCCATGTTGCCAGCTGGTTTCTGAGGCTTTATATCTAACTAGATTATTTTTCACAAAACGTATTGGCTAGAAAAGGCTTTTCTATTGCAATTTGTTAATTCAGCTTTTATTAAATAATGTGAAATATCATTTTGGTTATTATTTACTAGGGTGTGAGGCTTTAGGGAGTACTGAAAAGATGAAAAATTCTAAGACACAGACTTAATGATACTAGCAGCCTTTCACAGAATCGTAGGGGTTGGAAGGGACCTCCAGAGATCATCGAGTCCAACCCCCCTGCCAAAGCAGGCTCCCTACACCAGGTCGCACAAGCAGGCATCCAGGCGGGTCTTGAATATCTCCAGAGAAGGAGACTCCACAACCTCCCTGGGCAGCCTGTTCCAGTGCTCCGTCACCTCACCTAAAGAAGTTCTTGCACACATTTATGCGGAACTTCCTGTGCTCCAGTTTTCGGCTGTTTCCCCTTGTCCTGTCTCCACACACTGCTGAAAACAGTCTGGCCTCGCCACTCTGCCCCCCACACCTACGACATTTATAAACCTGGATCAGGTCTCCTCTCAGTCTTCTTTTCTCAAGGCTAAACAGACGCAGTTCCCTCAGCCTTTCCTCATAGGAGAGACGCTCCAGGCCCTTCACCATCTTTGTGGCCTTCCGCTGGACTCTTTCCAAGAGGTCCCTGTCTTTTTTGTACTGGGGAGCCCAGAACTGGACACAGTACTCCAGATGAGGCCTTACCAGGGCAGAGTAGAGGGGGAGGATCACCTCCCTCGACCTGCTGGCCACGCTCTTTTTAATGCACCCCAGAATGCCATTGGCCTTTTTGGCCACAGGGGCACACTGCTGGCTCATGGCCACCTGTCGTCCACCAGGACACCCAGGCCCTCTCTGCAGCAAAAAAAAAATATAGAAGTTACTTTCTTTCCTTTGTGCTTTAAAAAAAAAAAAGCTCCTTTTAGGTTTTTCTCGTTTTGTTTTTCTTCTGTTTTATGCAGGGTCTCAAAATGGACTGCTTAAAGCTGTACATCTGCCAGTTAAAGCAAGGCTTAGGTTTCAGGTATCAGACAGTTTGTAAATATAACTTGATTTTTAACATCTTTTAATATAAATGTATAGAATGAAAAATTGAAGAAGGCACAGGGAAATTATTTACATTTGTTGTTAGGAAAGCAATCTGCCAGCCCCGCTCTAGAAAAAGAAACTGGAGGGAAGTGTCAAATAGTATTTTTGCTAGAAATGAATTCAGACCATTTTAACATGCAGCCTCACAAAATCTGCTGGACAAGTGGAGGTTTAATTCTCATTTGTGTATTTAGGATGCAGATACTCACTGGGCACGTTTGTATGTTTCTTTTTGACCTTATGCTTAGGTTGCCAGACAACACAGATTCCGTGTAATAGTTCTCATTCTTTGCAGCCATTGACTGTGAGCTAACAGAGTGGTCCCAATGGTCTGAATGCAATACCTCATGTGGAAAGGGCCACATGATCAGAACAAGAATGATAAAAATAGAACCACAGTTTGGAGGAACAGCATGCCCAGAAACTGTCCAACGTACAAAATGTCGAGTAAGGAAATGCCTGAGAGGTCCAGGTATGGAAAAAAGGCGCTGGAAAGAGGCCCGGGAGAAAAGAAGAAGCGAACAAGCAAAAAAAAATATTGATAATGAGCAATATCCAGGTGAGTGTGAAACTATCGATTAGTATGCTCACATCTGACTTTCTGTGTAACTGGGAAGAATTTGTGAGCAGCTCCTCCTAATGCTCTGGTAACTTTTTCCAGTGTTACAGTCGAGGGAAAGTTTTAGCAACAAAATAAAGTACAGCTGTTTCAGTGTTTGATTGTGACCAAAAAAGTACGATGCAGGCTTAGGGTACAATGGAGAAAGGCTTGCATCTGCCCATGTGTGATCACAATAACATGTGATCTGAACATAGTTACTTCAGTAATTTGATTCAGCTTCAGACTACTGTGAGAAATCTGCTCCTTTTGGAATAAGGGGCAGTACTCAAGCACGGATGCTTCTAATCAATAAAATGCAATATATTCCTGTATAGCTTACGTTACCAGCATATGAATCACTGCTAATTTATGGTTCATGCTTGTTTGACACTTAACAATTTTTATGTTTTGTAATGGAGATGGGAAATTTCTTTTTTAATACATTTTCCAATGTTTGTCAAATGCACCTCGTGTATATTTGTGTTCCTTAATTAAACACTGCATAAACTAGACAATATGCTAGCTTAAATTCTGAAGATGCAAGTGTACAGACGTGCACAGTAGTACACTTTAGACTTAGTCAAATGACAGGGTTTTTTTTTCCCTAGTTTGTAGGCTGAAACCATGGACTGCTTGGACAGAATGTTCTACACTCTGTGGAGGTGGAATTCAGGAGCGCTACATGATGGTAAAGAAGAGGTCCAAAAGTACTCAGTTTACTAGCTGCAAAGACAAAAAGGAGCTAAGAGCATGTAATGTTCATCCTTGTTAGGAAAACAGAAGGCTTCCATGTGATGCACTCTGAGCTAAAAGGAAAGTCAACCTTGGTTTGGTTTTTAAAACAAAAGAATATAAAGTGTATATTAGTTTTCATTTTTGCAGTGTGGTTTGCTTTTTAGTCTTGCTGGTGCAAGAAATATATTTTATAAATATTTCCTCACAGATTAATGCTGAGAGTAAATCTTTGATGCTCCAGCTAGCCCTTAATGCATAAAAATAGTAGGTCATTGTGAGTCATTTAACTGAAATACAGACATACCTGTGGACATGGAATAGCCATATAGAAATACTACTTGTAAAGACATGGGATGCATGCATATTAACATAACTAAGTTGATGTGACATGTTTCATATGTGGGAGGATTTCTCTCTTGATTTGATTTTAAAAATCCAAAGCAGTGCCTATGTGATTATACAACTATGCCAAGGAAAAATTTCAGTAATGCTGGTTCAATAATATTAAAGGTGCATGTTTATCTTTTTACAATATTGGGTTAAGTGATAGTTGAAATAATTACCCTATATACTTCTGTTCATGTGGATGCTGCGTTCCATGCAAAATTGTCTTTGTTTCTTAAATAACAACTTAAATAATCTGTGCAGCTCAATATGATGTCAGCCCATAACATGGTCACAACACACAGAGAACACGTGGCTATCATAATGCCTACGCACTGTCTCTCAAAATGGGTACAGAACTAAGAGAAATTGGTCCAAACACTGCGAGTCACAACAGCTGTGTCATGGGAAGACCTCCTCCTGAGAGCCACTACAGGACTAGATGCAGTTTCAGAAGGATGTTGATCACAGGCAAAGAGAGAGAGAGCTTTATGAGAATAGGTGAGCTAGGTTCTCCTGCATCCCTCACAGCAAACAAAAGGAAGGGAACTGCTGAAATGAAACAATTACAGACACACAAAATTAAAAATTACAAATTGATACAAGAACATATTTACAGCAGTGTCATTTCTGTCTTTTCACTTGGAGTTTAGTACGGTCTAAAAGTTAGTACATTTGTGAGAACTATCCACTTTGATACGCACTAGCCAGGATAAACATCTTCCCTGGTCGCTTAAGCAAGAAACTGTCTGAAATTAGCTCCCAACCACTCTGATCGCTTTTTCTATTTTACACCTTCTACTGAAGAGTTTAGCTGTTATCCCTGCACTTAATGAGGTGTGGGACTTTGAGATTCAGTTGTATTGGAATATAATACTGTCCTGTAAGTTTAACAATTCAATGTTAAAAATAAGGGATGAAGGTGACAGGTTATCTTTTTGTCCAGGAAAGGCAGCATACACCTATGTCTCTACATAAATAATAACAATGCACTGAAAATAAAAGACTGTTGATGCTAACATAACATTAAAAAAAAAAGAAACTTGAGAGAAATGAATGGAGAAGCATTTATGTTACAGTCTCTTTAAATCAGCCTTAAACAACTTACTTTTTTAATGCTCCGTCACAATTCTGAGAGCCCGACACCCAAGGTTGTAAGTGTCCGCATTTGATGTGAACCACAGTCCACTGAGGCTGTTTGACTTAACCGCCACTGCTCTGGGGATCTCATTACCTCCCTGTATCTGGATGGGCAGGTTGCATTACACCATAGGGCTTTTCATCAGCAAGTCAACACTGGACTCTGCAAGGACTGCTCAGGACTTCCACAGCTGTCACGTGCCACCCCTTGAGGTATTTTATTGCTTTTCTTAGACCTGGTATTAAGAGAGAGCTGGGGAAATAATGGAAATAGGGCAGTGCTTAGCCTCTTCCAATGCTGCTAAATGAAATGGGTGCAGGCTCTTAGTGAGACAAACCAGGAGAAAAACAAAAAAAATGGTTTCATGCTAAAACCAAACACTTTACATTTTGCACAGCTTGGCTCATTTAATAAATACTTATTAAGCTAGTTTGCCTCCTTGTGCCTATTGAAAAATTCTATCCCTATAGCACTATCATTACACTATAGCATGAAGAGTGTCCCTAAGTAATGTATTGATGATCTTACTTTGCAGTTAACAACCACAAAATAAAACAAAATTCCATGCAGTGATAAAGACTGTGAAACAGTGACCAGTCGAGTGCATTTCAGGTGGAGAAACAGATGGTTGTGGAGAAGGGCTACAGCAAATAATGCCAGGTGCCCAGCCAGGCAAGGCTACAGACCAGAGCCATTCAGTACTTCTGTGAGCTGCTCCTGCTGAGTCTGAGAGAGGTCAGCCAGCTGAGGTGGGTTGGTAACAAAGAGAGCCTTCAGCTGTATGATCTGTGACAGTGGCGGTTGTGTGCTTGGACCTGTGAGAGCCAGGGGTGGGGGAACAGAAGAAGAGCATCTCTTGAATGGAAAAAAAAATGATATGATTTTACAGAGTGCATTTTTTCTCATTGATCCTTACCAGCTGTTCATGCTAATCCTGCAGAACTTTGCCAGCTTCTGCAAATAATCTATTAAAATTAATCGTGTCTTTATTTTCATAGTTTTTCTGGTTCATCGAGCTGTTTTATCTCTTAATGATTCCCTTTGCCAAAGGCTGTGCAGTCCAGATGTACCTTTAGGCATGTAGGAAACATGCAATTTTTTCTGAGCATGCTTACAAAAATGCCCACACAAAATAAATGTCTGGCTTTCCTTTCAGTGCGGTTCTTAGCAATTTGATGCTTCACAGACATAACTGTCTTCTAGTGAGGAGGCTCTTCAGTGTGATTCCCAGTCATTTCTCTTAGGCTCATTAAAGTTACGAATGTTGGATTTTGTTTTTCCCACCTCATTAAACCATGCAATGACAACGTAGGTTGCATTTGGGCAGAAATGTGTGATCATTCCTGCTTAGGTTCATCTTTTCACACTGTTTTTCTTTCGGAACACTTTACTTGTCTTTCTTCTAACTTGATACAAAAAAATATTTAAGCTTGTTACATTTTGTAAAAAAAAAAGAACAAACGAAAACAAATGAACAAAAAAATGAGGTTGATTTTCTATTCAGAAAAAAAAAGTTCTAATAAACAATATGTAGAAGTATTGCATTGTTACTGTAAACTTTCTAGTAGTGTAATAGCCACTGGTTATCAGTCAATAAAAATGAGAACTTTCACCTCATGAATAATACTGCTGAATTGAAAGCACAGACATCGCTCCACTTTTGTAGACCTCAACTATCAGATTTTAGCATTGTGTGTATGTTATTTTTTTCTAATGTACGAACTGTAGAAGCTTTACATGTAATACAAAAGAAAAGTTAGGGGCATAACAAATGTACAGTAGGACTCTGTGTGTGCAGCATACCATTTAAAACAAGATTTTGTTTGATTGCATTTTTAAATTTCCTTCATTGTTTGCTGTGGAATTACAAAAAGGCTACCATGAATATTTCTTACCAAAGTCTTGTGTAGATGTTTTGTAGCTGTCTGGCTAACACCTTATTATTTTGGAATAAAGACATCTTTACTATGAAATGTACAATTGTATGTGATTCTGTTCCACAAGAATAATTATGTACACTCCAAAAACCCAACCATACACTAATCATCACAGGGAATCAAGCCAGGCTCTTATTTACGTTTTAGTCCTGTTCAAGTCAACAGGATACATGGAATTATCTGGATTTTATTACATCTAGTCATTATTTCCACTTGGAAATTACTTGTACAATGTTTTTATTGGCAGTTTGTAAGTAGTTAAAGAATCACAGGATAGCTTAGCATCTTTATTCAAATTATTACTCTCATGCTGATTTTTTTTTTAATAAAATTATTTAAAAGAGCACACGATACACAAATAGAAAAAATGTTAAAAATAAGCTTTCAAAAGTCTTAAGATTTTGTGAAACTTACTTTCTACTTGTACTTCATGATATCAGTAGACTGTTTAGGCACACAGTGAGCGTGTGTACTTCATTAACAGTTACACAGAAAAGCCCAGCAACTGGGAGGCGTGGGGGGAGATTTCTACAGCCAATGCTGTAGGAATCCAATTATATGTGAATCTTGCGCTAAAAGTGACCAGTGTTTCTTTTCCTGGAAAAACCCTATTCTAACTTGGAAGCATAACAAAGCTGAGATGGCACTAGATGTAGTTGCTCACAGATAACAAGTTAAATGTTACTGGCAATTGAAGACACTCTAGTCCAGTAGAAGTTCCCTGGAATGTAGCTGCTCTCAACAGAAAAATGCTCAGCATCTCCAAGCAGCTGTTTCAAGACAGATTTGTCCACAGGTATAACACAGCACAAGGCACCCAGGCAGCACTGCTCACTCACAAAGAGCTGCCTATGGATTGGGCAGCTCTGCTCTAGCAGCACTGGGCTGCATAGAAAGGGAAGCAAACCTTTTCTTTCGGTTACTCAACCATGAATGATTTAGCTCCTATTAAAAGCACAAAACCAGAAATCACCTTCTGCAGTCCTGCTTCAGCTTGTTGGTGAACAGTGGGGCTTCAGCAAAAAAAAAAAAAAAAAAAACAGGACTGCTGGGCACTATGTTACATACAACCAACGGACTGACTATTCGAAGGACAATTTACGGTAGCCAAGTGACCTAACCTACTCTTTCTCCAGTGACAGTGTGAAGGAAAGTGAATTTAGGGAGCAGTTGTTTAATGTTCTACATATTGAATAGAAAGACATCTGGAACAGCAATTATGCTATTATAGCCCATAAAACTTTATCAGAAGTGCTCTTGCTCAAAAGGGCTCACAGGCAGTTAAATGCTACCCATGCAAGTGACTGCTGGGGACCTACTTGGCTGTAACTGCCAGTCCTCAACCATGATTTGTAACACGGATGGATTTTCTCTCTTATCATTAGAACTAATCTGCCATCCTCGGGGTCTTTGATAATGAGTTTCTGAGGCAGCAAAAAAAACTAATAAAACCCTGAAATTATGCAGGGCTCTTTGCTAAAATCTGAAGCCTAACGTTTCTTTGACAACTATAATTGATGTCTATTATTTCTGATATATCTATTAGTGCCACACGTTGTCATATGACTGTGCTCCTACCTATCTACAAAGCAAACACACACACATGCATGTGTGTGTGGTATACAGCATGTGCAGACACACAGATATTTTTCGTGTCTTTCTCTATACGGGCAGCAACATACCAACTACTGAAGGAAAACCCTTCCCAGCAAATTGGAACGTCCTTAAGAATCTTTTGCAGCCAACTTTCATGCACTTAGCATTTTTTGCCCCACGTGCAAACCCATTTAAGATCTTTATTGCAATGCTTTCAACTTTGGGACTCCATCGTGTTGTGCAAAACAAAGCAATTACAGGGCACCTGAACCATACTGAGTTCTGTCTCCTCTGGCTTCCAGAAGACAGAACAGTTTTGCCATAACCAATGAGCACATTAACCACACAGTAGGCAATGACATTTTTCACACGCAGCCTAGATAGTTCAATGCAGCTAAAATGCTAATGCTCAGAACATTGCAGTCTTCTTGCCTCCTTCATAAAAGTCCTAGGGAACACTGTTTATCTCACCAACAGTAATAAACTCACACCCATTGAGAAAGGAAAGATCTTTGCTTACCATATTTGTACAAGGGGGGAACATGTAGCTTCTCACGACTCACAGCTTTCTTCCATTTTGTCAGCAAATGGCAAGGTATTCTGAAGTGTGTGATAGATGTTTTGGAGAGCTCACAGTTTGCAGACACCAGGAGAAATTAGCTCTACCTCTGGTGTTGCACTGAATGAACAACCAGTGGAGCTGCAGGCACAAGCATGAGAGCAGCTCTGGCAGATTTCCCTTGGGTACCATATCAGAAGTGTACAGAGACACCAGGAAACCTGCCCGCTGTCCTGGAAAGGCCAAAAACCCACTGCACGGCCCCTGTACTGTGCAAGCCAGCGCCTTCATGCCTGTTGCGGGCTGGGGCTCAGGGCCATCTAATACCTGTTATTTGCCTGCAGTCCACCAGATGGCACTCGAAGCCAACAAAGACTGTTTTTCTATAAAAAGTACGAAATAACCAAAGCCAGCTGAGTAGCAAGCTTATATGCCGAATGCCTTAAACTCTGAGCGAAAGTACAGATTTAGGAACATTTTCACTGCAGTTTAAAGATCTAAAATGTTTCATTTAATTTTCTACGAACTTTTCAAAAGCATTTTTTTCTTCTTTTTCACATTGTGATACATTCTACAATTAAAGCAGTTTGACAGGTCAATAAAGCAGCAATCTGGCTGTTCTTATGCATTAGGAAAATATATATATATATGTACATATATATATATAAGTGTGATTCACCCTAACGAAGCAGAACATATCACATTCTTTATCAAAAAAAAAAAGAGGTTACAACATTTTTTGTTTTCACCAATTAAAATAAAAATCAAAATCACTATCTATGTGATAAAGACATAGTATTACAAGTAACATTTACTAAACTAAATCCCACCTACAACAGGCATTGCTCTACTAATTAAGCTATGAATGTTGCATTTTCAGTTAGAATGCACAAAGAATGCAATGTACATCATTAAGCAGTGACACATTTTTGTGAGCTTGTTTACTTATTTTGTGAATATACACACATGATATACAACTGCCAGCCATGGTAACATTCCTTCCAAGTGCTCCATTTCCCATTGAGGTTTACATTTGGGGCATAACAGGGCAGGTGGGCAATACAAGCTTGTCCCATTCTGTACTGTGACCAGCTGAGGCCTAGCAGTTATTCTAAAGCAGCAGAAAAAGTGTAGCTGGAGCTTTGCATGCCTCTCTTCTACTACCATGATGTGCTTAACTGTATGCACAATCTATTGTTTGCTTTCTTGAAGTCCTGCTTGCTCCCAGATGCATGTTTTAGAATCCCTCATTTCTATAGTAACCAAAACCAGGCTCACTTCTCTGAGGACAACTCAGCCATTTTTGTCCCACTGCAGTGATCGTTCTTTGTTTTCTATTTATAGCTAAAATAACAATTACAAGAAAACATCAACTGACAGTACAGAACATATTTGTAGTTAAAACAGACTGCTTATTTTTGTGTTTCATTATTTCCTGGAAAATTCATTTAAATTATTTCATTATTTTCCTTGAATTATCCCCTGGAAGCTTCTTCCAAAAGTGTATTAGACCAGCCCAGATTTCAAAGGCTGCTTGCTATGGGACAGAGCTCTCATGTCAGATCACAGCAGATCACACTGCTCTTACTGCTGTGAAGGGCTGCCAGGCTCCCAACTACAAGTTGGGCTGCAAAGCAGCAATCACTGTGAGAACCATCCCTCTCTGCCTCTGTGCCTCAGCTGAAAAGGACGCATCATTTCTCCTCCAGCTTTTCATTTAGGGGAGCAGATTGCATCAGGCAGTGTCCCACAGCATGTTGCTTAACACAGTGGGTCTTTACACCCTTCCTGTTCTCCAGGTAATGCTTCAGAAACAATAATAATGTCTGAAAACATCATCTCCCCTGAAATTATTTCCCTCTGCAGAAAAGAGGATTGACAATTGTACGAAAACTGTTGATCATGACCTCTGATTGACCACCTGAGGCAAGTAATGAGTCAGCCGTGGGAGCACAGGTGAAGGCAATTCAGCTGTGCTACTGGAAGGAGTGGAGCCTGGCTGCACCTCTCCTAGACTCCATTTAAGGGCTAACTAACACTGAGGGAGGGTCTCTTTTGGAGATTGCTCTTTGTGGAGTTTACTGTGAGTCTATGATACTAGTGAGCATTTCCATTTATTTTTATTATCTTTTTACCGTGATAATCTTACTAAGCCTAACCTCTGAACACCTATTGATTGTATAACAATACAAACTGATGATGCTTTCTTCCCAGAAAAGGGCTAAGGTTGTGCATGTTTTGAATACATTTAGTAAACTGCATTACAAAACCAGCATTTCTATCTACATAGCCATCTCTGTATGGCTACAGTGAAATTGTAAATTAACCCCCTTTAAAAGCAGGTCAGCTCACATCACTTACAAGAGCAGTACTATGAAATCAGTATCATTATCAAGTAATCTGTGGAAGCCTGTTTGGCAGACAATGTGCTTTGACTCCAACACCTAGGATTTATGCTTTGTGATTAACCATCATGCTACTCCCCATTTGTCCTTATGTACATTACAGATGTCCACCACTTAAGCATGTTTCATCTGAAATTCATAGAAGCATTAAAAAGGAAAGAACAGAAGATGGAAAATGTTCTCAGTATTTAAGGGAAAAAGTTGCTGCAAGTTCACATGTAAGACTTGCCCCCTGACAGTCACACCCTCAGAGTGGGTTAGTGCTTTACAAGTACTTACAATGCTATTACTTGCCAAACACATACTTGCCATTCAGACTTTAAGAGGTTCTTCTCATCAGAACCACTTAAATTTGCTTGTATAAGGATGGGAAGGACACTGAATTGTGCTTCCATAAGTGAAAAGGCAGCATGTCCAAGGAGGGAAAAACATAACTGAGGCATGGCTCCCTGTCCTGTTCTTCCCAGTGCCAAGGAAAAGGGCTGGGACTACATAAGGTTGGGTGGAGGAGGACACTTCCCTGGAGGTGCTCAGCAGTCTTTTGTCTGAGAGCAAGTCTTCCTGCTCTCCACTCCCCTTGCAGCCAGGATTTAAACCATCTGCACAAACTCCACAGCCATAATCTAATGTTTTAGTTGGCCATAAAGTTAGAAAGAAAAAATAAAAGGGATAAAGTATAATGAAAGCCAAGGAAGTGACAAAACAAATTAAACAGTGGGAGAAAACAGAGGAAATGCTTAAGAAATGTAATCATTAATATCCTCCATGTGCCTGTAATTTGACGTGCAAAAACAAAGATGACTCGATGTATGGGAACTTCTGAGTCACGGCCTGAACCTCTGATTGATCACCTGAGGTGAGCACTGAGTCAGTCACGGGAGCACAGGTGAAGGCAATTCACCTGCCCTGCTGGAAGGGGTGGAGCCTGGCTGCACCTCTCCTAGAACCATTGAAGAGCTGCAGACCAGTGGGGAGGTATCTCTTCTGATCCACTCTGCTGGAGTTTCATGAGCGAGCCCAGGATACAGGTAAGCATCCTATCTATTCTCTTTTTTTATTATACCTGGCTTTGCCTAACTCTCTTGTTTATTTCATAATTATAACATCTTAATATTCGTTGATTATACGCTTGGATATTTTCAAAAGCTTTTAAAAGCAGAGCTGTTAATCACAAATCTGAGCATTTCTACGAATTCTTTGCTTTATTATGTTGGGTACGTACTTTATACATTTATGGTTTAATTTTGCAAGCAAACAGAAAACCAAACGATGCCAAGACTCACTGATCTCATATAGATCTAAGAGTTCCAAAGGCAACAATATAATCTCCTGTAATCTACCTTGATATTAGAGTTAGTTTTGGGGGCTATGAAAAAGGGGATAAACAAAGTCAATCTCTAGTTTTATTTTGAATACCACTTCTTCCTTACTGCTGCAACACTGTTAATACACACCCGGAAATTGCTTAAACAATATAAAGTTGGATGGGTACTGTTGGAAATATTCAAAGAATTTTGTCACGACGGTATCTCTAATAAAATCAGATTTTATTCATGATTGCAATGGCGGGCATCCCACAAGCAGGAGCACCCCTAAGGCTGCAATGACAGCTTTTGTACCTTGTTTCTCCCTTTGCCTGCCTCCCCCCCCCCCCCCATTTCCCCATTGGCTGGGTACTCCAGGTTCACAATCTTATCCAAAGTTTACATTTGTTAATTTGTGTGTTGTTGGGTGTCAGTCAGTAGCCATCCTGCTGTTTCCAAATGTCTCAGTGCTCTTCTTGTTGTATTGATACGGTGATTTTCTTCCAAGTCTTCCTTAAACAAAGAGCACCGGAGAGCAGGGGGGGGAGGATGCCAGGCCATCTGACGTCCCTTCAGGTGCTTCCTTGAGCAATCTATGACTTAGTCTCTGGTTTGATCAATCTCATGCAGGATATTCTTGCAATGTGTGTGACAAAATACACGTATATATGTGGGAATACAAGAAAAACTGTTCAGAGCAGAAGCTGTGGAGCAAGATAAAAAAGCATGAGAACCAAGGACACCTCTAGAAGAAGAAAGAACATCTCATGGCTCTGACTGGATAAGCACCTGTGTGTACTGTTGAAGAGGGTTTTGTAAAATACTCTCTTGACATGTAAAGGTGGATGGCAAAGTTGTAGGGGTGGATGGGAAAGCTAGAAAACTTGTGAAGGTATATAAGTGATGTGAGAACTTGCAATAAACAATTTGGATCATTCACATCTGAGTCCGTGCATCAGATGCTGCATATATATATCTATATACTGAGCGTGCACTCCTGGGGAAGGCTCGTGTATAGAATAAATGATGCAAACTGTCATTTTGAGACACACCCCAAGTAAAAATACTCCCAAAAAGAACTATAGCAGCAGAGACCATGAAATAAGAAAATATTATCTAACTCTAATGCAGAAACAACATTTGATTCCCACAGTACCAAGTGTCTGCCTTGCAAGAATCCTGGAAATAGTCTTGGAATAGGTTGTATTTGCATGTGCATTTAATAGAGTTATTTGATATAAAGGGGTGAATTTCCATTTGTAGATAAACAATGCAATTTCTCTATTTCCCCCGTTTTTTATTTTGCCTGTGTAAGTCTGTGGCTAAGTGCTTTAAAACTCTTGTTGCCTTTTCATCTAATTATTTCTAAAGAGCAGTGAAATTTGTATGCGCTTCAGAGATGCTGCATTTTGAACTGATAAAATCTCCTTGCACCTTTCAGGAAGCTTGTGAAGAGCTAGCTGAATTTCAGGAGGTAAGCAGAGAATTAGAAGATGAGTTGGAAGCACATTCAGTGCAGGCTCAGCAGAGGAATAGGGATTTATAAGCAGGTAACCAAAGGCTGAAATATGAAGAGGAAACATTAAAGGTAGGTCTCATCTGTAATGATATTGCTTCTTCCTTCAAATATGCCTTGCATATAGTTTTAGGCTGTCTTGTTGTTGAGATATCTAAACAAAGTAAAGGAATAATGTGCTTAAGATTTAGTCTTGAGCATGGCATGTATTCCAAATAAGGCCAGCAGCATACTGGAGAAATTTCTCGGGGATTTTTTCTTGTTCCTGTCATTTAGCACTTGTCATTGAGTTTGTGCTCGTTTGTTTGAATTCTCCAGGGTTTGCCAAATGGTGGCTTTGTTATGTACACAGGCAGCATCAGTGTAGCAACAGGGAGGACAACTCAAGTATGTTTTGTCAGACCACCGTGTTGTCGTCTTCCGTTGCTGCTTTTTTTTCCCAGAACTTCTCCTTGCTCTTTTGAGACCCTGCTGAAAGGGAAAATGGGTGATTTGTGCACATCTTTCAGGGAGATTCTCCTAATTTTATCTTAATAGCTGAATCTACGGAGACAGGGATTGCATAAGGATCTGTGCGTACAGAAGATATCTCTTAGTTCGTATCTGTCCATTAAGTAGTCCTTGCCTCTTTTGGGATTCTGAAAGGTATCTGTTCTGGTGATTTTTGGATTATTTTATGAAAGCAAGGGTTGGGATTTTACCCAATAACAATGATATTTTGAGGATTACTTGTTCACATACCCAGTTTCCAGCTCATTCCCTTTGGAAAGCTTTTCTTGCGCACCACGTTACTAGTGCACAATAGAAGTTAAGCCAGTTAAGCCTCTCTCAAGCCCAAGGAGTCCAAAAAAAATGTGCAAGCTGTTTTTTGTTTGGGTCTATCTGTTTCTTTCCGGGCGTAGGGGGCAGGGGGTGGGCATTTGAGATCGCTGAGCTGTGTGGAAAAAGTCAGTGTCAGAAAGGCCTCTCTCTGATGCCAATGAATATGTCGTTTCCCTAAAGCCTAGTCAGCCTTCTCTGCTGGTTGCAGAGAGTTGAGCTATTACGTATGGCCAAGATGAAAATGTAATCAGTGAAATAGGTGGAGTTGCTCCTTCTGGTAATTTAATATCTCACCGTGGTATAAGGCGGATGTGTGCTGGCTTTGTACCAAAGCACTTAGTAAAGCTGAGATTCAAACCTTAGTGCTTTCCAGCAAATTTATATTTTCAGGTAGTGCTGAGATGCGGTGACTATGTTCACATATTTTCACGTGTCACTGATTAGATTGGTTTTCAAAACAGACGCAGCAGAAAACTATTCTCATTGACCAGAATGATTTCTAATAGAATTCTGTTGTTTTTGCCTCTGGGCCTTGTGTTAAAATAGTAATTTCTGGGGGCTGGCAGGTGCTATCAATACCAGAGATGGGCAAATAAGGCATAAATCTGTGTCCTATAGTAAGTTGGGTATGAGCAAGCCGGGTACTTTATTATGGGAAATTGTAAAGCTGTTTTTCTAGGAGTGGTGCAGCTGTGTCTCACTTGTGTGGGCAGCTGGTGTCTAGACATAAAGGAGACTTGTTAAGTGCTCTGCTGACACGTAGGGATGGATGGAAAATTACAAGGGGGAGCTTGAGCGTGTATGTATAGAATGTAAGGACCTGCAGTTAAGGATTTGGATTTGCATCTGAGTCCGTGCCTTCAGATGATGCAAGCGCTGTGCCTTATCACCCAGTGGAAACGGTCAAAGAGCTGCTTTGGGACAGAATGTTTATATTGCTCAGAAAGTGTGGCCTTCCAAGGTACTTCAGGTATCCCAAAGAACAGAAGCAAGCAGTAATGATTCCTTTCTCTCTCAATTCCAATACTTGTAGGTAGTGCGCTTGAGAAAGACTTTGGAGGCTTTCCTCAGCCTCTTGCTTTCCTCATACCTTTACAAAAGCAGACTGCCAGAAAACAGGGAGACTTCACATGCTTTTTGAGTTTGGTTATTTTATGGTTTTTTTTTTTTTTTTTTTTTTTTTTTTTAGATTTTTTTTAGTCCAATGTAATAAATTCTCAGTCATACAACTGATAAATTTTCAAGGTCTTTGTGCCGATGGACCATGCTCCAGTTGAACATCAAGTGGAGCAGGAGGTAGTCGTCATCTATGTGGATGAAAATATGGAATCTTGATGGGATGCTGCTGTATTATGGAGAGGAAACTCCGCATCCCCCAGGCTCAGCCAATACACGGACACAGATTTCTGGATGGTGACCATCGCTTTCTGCCACCGCTCCTGCTGCCTAGTTTCTCTTCATCATCGGTATCCAGCAGGAGATCACGAAGCTGTGGAGGCACAGTCGTATCCAGGTCATCATCTGAAACTTCTTCCACCAGATTGGAAGGGACCAGTCCTCTTGTGCCATCCATCAGCTCTCCCAGAAACCAGCCATCTTCATCTACGTCTCCAAAGATGTAAAGGTATTGTCCAGCAGTCAGTGGAAGCTCATTTTCTGGGTCCTCATTAGGGCCCTCAAAAGGATTGTAGCTGTGACGAGCTATGAATCTTCGAATTAGTGGTGATGTTCGTCTGTGAGAATGCAGGCTGTGGCTAGCCATCAGCCACCCTCCCGACTTCTCCAGCCATTCCTGTTCTGGATTTCCGTGCGGCTCCAGCTTTTTCCCAGTCTCCTTTTCCAAATGCTGCCCCTGCAGCTGGTTGACTTCCTCTGCCTTTTCTGCGGCCTCTCTGGATGTGGAAGAGGCCTCCTTGAGCTGCCAGACTGTTTCCTGCAGCTGCACGGTAAGGAGACTGAGCGTACACATCTTGTCCTTGAGCAGCTCCACCTCCTCCCTCATCTGCTGAGAGCTTCTGTTCCTCAGCATGCCGCTCTCCTCTTCAGGAGGATGTCATCTAGCTGGACTTCTGCAAGGCCTTTGACATGGTTGTTGAGGGAAGTGGGGAGTGGGGCACAGTGGGACATGGGGACATGGAGGGGGACGTTGTGGGGATGCTGGGAGATGTGGGGACGTTGAAGAGGGAAACTGTGTGGACGCTGGGGGAACATCGGGAGGTGTGGAAACGTTGGGACATGGGTACAGACATAGGGCACTAGGCGGCACCATGGCCCCCAGGTTGGGCTGGCGCTGCTCGCTGTCCTGCAGCACTGCTTGAATGTCACTGGCACCTCCTGGTACCGCCTGCTACCTCCCTGTGTTATCTCCTCTCATTTCTGCGGCTCTGACCCCACACGTCAACCCCATGTCTCCTCAAGTCCCCCTGTGCCCCCTGGCCCACTTCACTCCGTATCGATGTCACCGTGGGGTTGACAGGGACAGTGATGCCTGTGGGGTGCGTGGAGTCCTGGGAGAAGTAGATGGCCGTGCGCAGTGGGGTGATGGTGTCCTCGTCCGTGACAGTGGGGTGGGGGTAGTGCCCCACAAGTGGGGGTCACTGCCCCCAAAATGGGGCTTGTGCCCCACGCGTGTGGGCAACTTGCATAGGGATTGCATTCTGGAGATGCTTTGTCTTTTCTCCAAATGTGCTGTGACTTCAGCAATCCCAAGTCGTGTTGCAGCAGAAATGGGTAATGCAGTACGTCAGTGATCTCTGACTTGAGGTGCACAGGGGCTGCATGAAGTATGCATGCTGCAGCCTCCCTACTTCTTTGGGGTTTGGCATTGATGTTTGAGCCAAAAGGCTACACGCTGCCATACGGGCAGGTGCCAGCTTCACCCACTGAGGACACCAAATCCTAAAATAATTTCACAATGGTCTTTAATTGCCGTGCGAGTAGATGACACACGTTTCTCACTGGGAAGCCATAAGATGACCCCGGCAGTTTGGCAGACAGCACTTGCTCCATTCACACCGTAATCTCAGCCCTTTGCTGTCCAGGCTGCACACACAGCTTCTCAGCACCTTGCTGCATTAGTACTAAAATCTGTACTCCCCTACTTATTAGAAATGTCACCAGTAGCCTTTGAGGACAGACTGGAATCATAATATGTGGGCCTTCATAGCTCGTCTTTTTTTTTTTTTTTTTTTTTCTTCTTTTTTTTTTTTTTCCTTCCTGCTTTTATGGGAACTTTGAGATCACAGCCTGAAGCAGTGACGGAGCACCTGGTGAGGGGTGCAGCCCTGCAAGCACAGGTGGAAGCAATGCACGTGTGGGACCAGATGGGGCTGAGCCTGGCTCCACCCCTCCCTCACCTCATTTAAGGGCTGGCAGCGCCAGAGGCAGGGTTTCTTCCTGGAGACTGCCTCCTGTGGGTTGTTGGATGAGCTCTGGTTCTTGGAAAGAGGTGTTTCTTTATTGCAGGGCTTTGGTCTCTGCCTTTCTAAGGGGGTCCTAAGCTGGAACAGCGACTGAAACAGGTACCTCTGCTATGCCTGTCCTTATGATGCCCTTCAATTGTTCTCTGACAGGAGTGAAGGGGTTATCTCCCTTTCTCTGAACTGGTAATGGAGGGACTGATGTTTGTTCCTTTCGTTTGCTCTTATCTTGTTTCTGGAATGCTTCAATCGCCCCAAGGTAATGCTGGTTGGCTGACTGAGCGTTGCAACTCTGGAAATGCCTGGAGCTAATGTGCTTTTCCGTAAAGGGATTCTGTGTTCTCCAGATCTTCTTTGCAGCTCTTCTTAAGTTGAATACCTTCTCGGGAAGTCTCTGTTCCCTCTTTCGTGATTCTCCTTGCATAATCTCCAACCTGGGACTCCAAACTTGGTTTGCCTGCTACCACGTTGCCCCAACCCTTTTTATGACACATTCCCTCTGTGTCCTCGTGTCCTATTTGTGTCTTGGAGTCCTCCCTGTGTCTTCTGCCCACGTCCCCTCTGTGTCTCCTGTGCCACGTACTAATTTTGCCCATGCTGAGTTTTGTTTAAGGGCACGTATTTAAATTATGCTGTGTGTCTCTTTGGATCCCGTTCTGTTTTGCAGCTCGATGGGGTTTAAGGGTTCCTGGGGCTACTCTAGTTAGTGATTTAAGCACTGTGAAATCTGTGGAGCAGATAATGGAACACCGTGAACCCCTTGTACGCAGGTAGGTTTTGTGATGGCTGTGGGACGCTCACTTGAAGATGGAATGGGGGTCACAAGGGGCTCACCGGCTCTACGATACTCTTCTCTCTTCCAATCCAGAACGCTCCTTGTCTGTTTTCTCGGGCGGTTTTATGCCCCGGCCTGCTCCGAGAACGTACTATCTAGGCGGACCGTGCACCCGCCGCTTGCGCAATGAGGCGTCGAAAAAAACGAATGCGTAGGTGCGTGCCCGAAAACGAGCGTCCGTCGTAATGCGCGCACGAGAAGCGCATGCGCAGTGCCGTGCCAAGGCGGCCGCATGCGCAGTTCGGTGACATGCTTGCCGCATGCGCACTGCAAACGACGGCGCATGCGTTTTGCGGCCCTGAGGAAAGCATGCGTATTGCGGGGCCGAGGCTGGCGCATGCGCAGAGCGGTGCGGACGATCGCGCGTGCCCAATGCGTTCCTGCAGCTGGCGCGTGCGCAGAGCACTTCGCACATGCGCATTGCGGGGCACAGACAGGCGCATGCGCTGTGGCGGGCAGAATCCGGCGCATGCCCCGTTCGGAGCAGAATCCAGTGCATGCGTAGTGCTTTTTTTTTTTTTTTTTTTTTAAACCACTGGCGCATGCGTCGTGCTTTCTCATGAACCGCGCGTCCGTATTCCGTGCTGTTGTCTCGAGAACTGCGCCTGCGTAGTGCGGTGCGGTGCGGAGACTGCCGCGTGCGCAGTGCCTAGATTCGCACGTGCGCGTTGCTCTCGCGAGCCTTGCTTTTCCAGGACCGCTGCGGTGCAGGGCTGGGGCTGGAGCGGGACGTCTGCTCCTCCACCGCGGCGGCAAGCACGTTGGGTGCCACGAGGCGCTGAGGGGCAGCCGTGAGCCGACCCGGTCCGTTCCCGGGTGGGCTCGGGCATAAATCGGCGGAAATAGACGAGGGGCATCCTGGATTAGAAGGGGAGAATATCGCTGAGCCGGCGGTCCGAGAATCGACTGCTTTCCCGTCCCCGTAGCGGTTTGTCGAAACAATTGCTATCTTTGAGTTGACGGGCGCATGTTCGCTATTATCTGGAGGACTGATCACCATAGAGAGTGGCGGATTAGCTGCGCAGGGAGGTTAAACCGCCACTTCCGCGTTTGTGCGCGCATGCGTTCTATCGCTTGCCGGACTAAGCGGCAGGCAGCGGCAGTTCCGCGCATTGGCCACGAGGTGGCAGCAGAGACCGCGGGAAGAACTCCGGCGGGATTGCCGGGGACCCGCGGCGCAGGCCGTGGCGATCCGTTCTGCGTTGTGATGACGGGGGAAGAACGCGAGGTTAGAAGCGGGGGGAAAGGACGAAGAAAACAAAGGGATACTACTCCAGAGCCCGGAAAGCTGTGCTAAGTGCTTGTGAATATCTGTTAAAAAAGAAAACAAACTTGTTTTTGCCAGCATCCGTTGCATTGTTTTTAAATATTCACATACCAAAATGTAACTGCCCGGCAAATTTAATGATAACGAAATAAAGCACTTCGGCAGAAAGCACAGGGCTATATTAATGTTTGCTCAGCCTCTGTCTTGTTCATATTTGTATGGGAACTGCTGAGTCACGGCCTGAACCGCTGATTAATCACCTGAGGCGAGCAACGAGTCAGCCCTGGGAGCACAGGTGAAAGCAATTCACCTGTGCTGCAGGAAGGGGTGGAGCCCGGCTCCACCTCTCCTAGACCCATTTAAGAGCTGACTACCAGTGGGGAAGGATCTCTCTCTCTCTTCGGAAGCTCCACTCCGCTGGTCTTTCCTGAGCGAGCCCACGACGCGGGTAAGCTTCCTATTTATTCTCTTTGTCTCGCTGTGCCTAACTCTCTTGCTTATTTCATTATTATAGCATCTTAATATTATTTGATTATATAATATTCCTTTATATAATTTTCATTGATTATACAATATTTTAATGTATTGTTTTCCAAGGCCTCTCTTCAACTCCAGGTTTCATTTTTGGCTTTTTATTCTTTTTAATGCCGTAAAATGGGTAGTTTTAGGCCCTAGCAGGTCTACACAGGCAGAGACAAAGTTGCAGTTTTGAGATTCTTGGGGACCATTATATCATTTCCACAAAGATTAACAAAACCGGCAGTTCTCCACCTAAGTTTGCAGGTGGAAAACATGAATTCAGCTGCATAGAAAGAATCGATGTGTCACAGCTGCCATCGGCAAGATGGCCAGAGAGTTGTGCAGGTCCACCCGGCTCAGCTGCACCTTTTTATCTGCCCTTCTCTGGTCCTCCTGCAGCTGGACAGATAGCCCACAAGGGCACGGGGTACGCAGACACCCCCCCCACCCCCCGGCCAGCTGCGGCAGTCGCTCCTGCCAGCTCTCCCTTTCCTCCCGACCATTCCCAGTTTGCAGGCTGGAGCCCTGCGCGGCAGAGGAGGAGAGAGCTGCGAGCAGAAGGAAAACAGGGTGCTGGGATTCCTCCAGCCTGCTGCCAGATGTCTTCTCTGGCATTTTGGGGGTGGGCGGAGGACTGTGGGAGCACCTTCGAGGCTCTGGGCAGGAGGGAAGGAAGCAAAGATGCAGCTTCAGGCAGCGGACTCTGAGCTGGAGCAGTGCAGCCAGGCATGGCTGCACAGCTCGCAGTCTGGACACACGGAAGAAGTTCATCCAGCTGAGGGCTGCAGGGCTGTCCTTACCAAGCACTCCCCCATCCTGCAGTTCTGCACGGGCACCAATTGCTCAAGCTCTTCCCACTGCAGGAGCTCAGAAGCGACCCCGACCCCGACCCCAAACCAGGCAGGTAATGACAACGTACGCACACAGATACACACCCGATACAGAATCTGGCACTCTACAGTCCTCCCAGAGCTTGTTGCTGCTTTTTAGGCTGCTCTACAGCTATTCTGTCCTGTTCCCTTCATTCCCCTATGGCTTGCCCCCTTCCTTCGCCCTGTGCCTTCCCCATTCCTTCTTCAGGCTTCCTCCTTTCTTTCCTCACTTCCTTCCCCATCCCTTCCCCCTGCAACGGCCTGTGTTCTGCTGCTGTTTCAGCTGACAGTCCTTAAACCACGCTTTTCAAAGACATCGGATCAGATCGCATACTGTCACTGATTTAAAAAAGAAAACAACAAGTGCAGTACTATGTATGGATAACAAACTCCTACCTGCTTGAAAAACAGTAGCAGCGCCTCATCCTGGAGTGTCACCATCACCTGCATGTTGGGCTGGCACTGCTCATCTGCCCCGCAGTGCTGCTCAAACTCCTGGCACAGCCTGCCACCTCCTTGTGTCACCTCCTTGTGTCACCTCCTTTTGCCTCTGTAGTTCTGACCCCACACATCCACCCCGTGTCCCCCCGTGTCCCTGTGTCCCCATATGCCCTCTCATGTCCCCTCAAGTTCCCCCGCGCCCCCTGCCCCGCTTTGCTCCATGCCGATGTTGTCGGGTTGAGGACAGGGACAGGGATGCCTGTGGGAGCGGAGTCCAGGGAGCGGAGTTGCTGGCCGTGCGCAGTGGGGTGATGGTGTCCTCGGGGCACGGCTGTGACAGTGGGGTGGGGGTAGCACCCCACAAGTGGGGGTCATTGCCCCCAAAACGGGGCTTGTGCCCCCCGCACGTGGGCAAGTTGTACGGGGAGTGCGTTCTGGAGATGCTTTGTCTTTTCTCCAAATCTGCAGTGACTTCAGCAATCCCACGTCGTGCCGCAGCAGAAATGGGTACTGCGGTACATCAGTGATCTCTGACTTGAGGAGCGCAGGGGCTGCACGAAGTACGCACGCTGCAGCCTCCCTACTTCTTTGGGGTTTGGGATCGATGTTTGAGCCAAAGGGCTACATGGTGCCTTACAAGCAGGTGCCAGCTTCACCCGCTGAGGACGCCAAATCGTCAAATATTTTCACGATGGTCTTTAATTGCTGTGTGAGTAGGTAATGCACGTTTCTCACTGGGGAGCCATAAGCTGACCCTGACAGCTTGGCAAACAGCACTTGCTCCACTCACACCGTAACCTCAGCCTTTTCGCTGCACATGCAGCTTCTCAGCATCTTGCTGCATCGGTATTAAAATCTGTGCTCTCCTGTCGATTAGAAATTTTATCAGTTGCCTTTGAGGACAGACTGGAATCAAAATATGTGGGCCATCCTTGCTCATTCAGTGATAAACTTTCCCTTGCCAGACAGGCAGACCCAATTCACTTTTTTTTTTTTTTTTTTTTTTTTTTAGCAATGCAGCTGTGGGACCAGGTGGGGCTGAGCCTGGCTCCACCCCTCCCTCACCTCATTTAAGGGCTGGCAGCCCCCAGGGCAGCGTCTTTCCCTGGAGACTACCTGCTGTGGATTGTTGGGTGAGTGCTCTTTCTTGGAAAGAGGCAACTGATTTTTTTCTTTTTCTTTCTTTTCTTCTTTCTTCTTCTTCCTATATTGTAGGGCTTTGATCTTTGCCTTTCTGAGGGGATCCGAAGCTGGACTGGAGCAGCTATGTCTGCTATGCTTGTTCTTATTTTTCTTTTCAATTCTTTTCTTAAGGGAGTGAGGGGGTTATCTCCCTTTCTCCAAACTGGTAATGGAGGGACTGACGTACATTCCTTTCTTTTGCTCTTGTCTCATTTCTGGAATGCTTCAGTCAGTCCCAAGGTAATGCTGGCTGGCTTACTGAGCATTGCAACTCTGGAAGTGCCTGGAGCTAATGCGCTTTTCCGTAAAGGGATTCTGTGTTCTCCAGGTTTCCTTTGCAACTCTTTCTAAGCTCAATACCTTCTTGGGAAGTCTCTGTTCCCTCTTTCATGATTCTCATTGCATGATCTCCAACCTGAGACTCCAAACTTGGTTTGTCTGCTACCACATTGTCCCTCTGCATCCCCCTCCACGTTCCCTTTGTGTCCCCCTCTGCCCGTGTCCCCTCTGCCACGTGTTAATTCCGCCCATGCTGAGTATTGTTTAAGGGCACGTATTTACATTATGCTGTGTGTCTCTTTGGATCCCGTTCTGTTTTGCAGCTCGATGGGGTTTAAGGGTTCCTGGGGCTCCTCTAGTCAGTGGTTTAAGCACTGTGAAATCTGTGGAGCAGATAACGGAACACCACGAATCCCTTGTTCGTGCATCGCTTGTATGCAGGTGGGTTATGTGATGGCTGTGGGACGCTCACTTGAAGATGGAATGGGGGTCGCAAGGGGCTCGCCTTGCTCCCTGGAGTTTATTCTTCCAGCCCAATAAGCTACGTGGCTGGTGATAGAGTGAGGGGCGTGTATCAGGCTGGGACTTGAGCTTAAGAAAACCCCCAGCCCCAGTGGCCGTTTTCTTCATCCTCACTTAGTGTAATACAGTCTCCGCGACTTGAGCATACTGAACGCAAGTATTCTGTTCCTGTTTTGTCTGGTTCTCTCCTAGACCTCCCTTACAAATTTGTCAGTAGTAACAGATGTCAGGGCATAGTTCTCAGATCACGTTGTGGCCGACCACCCCAGGGTCCTAGGGTTCTTTCTGTTTTTATGGCAGATCTGGCTTCGTCTTTATAGGAAACAAAGGATTGTCTTCTACTGGACCACTTCATCTGGATCACCCCTGATATCTCCATCCCAATTGTCAGGGGACGCTGTTAGTTTCCTAGTCTGTATGATACCCAACCTCCCCACCCCTCTTCCTTCCATCCCCTGACCCCCCATTAAATAGCTAGCTCTGCAGCTATGGGACCCACCAGTGTGATGAAGCAAGGCCTCTGGTGTGCTGAATACTGGGACTGGCGCAGAGAGGCTCTATGGCTGCTGTGAATCTTCCTGACTGGACTACTTGGTGAGTTTCCCCAGAGCTGTTGAGCACACAGGCTTTCCCACCTACCCTGATTGCTCACCAGGCCATCGATGTCCTTTGTGGACATGGCTTCAGGTATCATACCAGAGACTCCTTAGAGTCGGAAGCGACCACTTATGATGATCTAGTCCAACTCGCCCACAATGAACAGGGACATTCACAGCTAGATCAGGTTGCCCTGCGTGTCACCTTGGAAGGGACGGGGCATCCACCGCATCTCTGGGCAACCTGGTCCACTGTGCAGAATCACAGAATGTCCCGGGTTGGAAGGGACCTCGAGGATTGTGGATCTCCAACCCCCCTGCCACATGCAGGACCATCAACCTCCCCATTTCATACTAGACCAGGCTGCCCAGGGCTCCATCCAACCTGGCCTTGAACACCTCTAGGGATGGACGGGGCATCCACAGCCTCTCTGGGCAGCTGTTCCAGCACCTCACCACTCTCTCAGTAAAGAACTTCCCCATGACATCCAACCTAAATCTTCCCTCCCTCAAGTTAAAACGTTTCCCCTGGTCCCTTGCTATGAAAGAGATTTTCCTTATATCTAACCTAAATTCTCCCTTCTTCTTTCCTTTAGCTCCCCTTTGGGTATCGAAAGGCTGTTACCAGGTCACCTCGGAGCCTTCACTTCTCCGCGCTGAACAGCCCCAGCTCTCTCAGCTTGTCCTCACAGGTGAGGTGTTTGATCCTTTGGTTCTTTTTTTTTTTTTTTTTTTTTTTTGTGACCGTCCTCTGTACGTGCTCCAACGGGTCCATGTCTCTTCTGCACTGAGGACTCTTCATATGGACACAGTACTCCAGGTGAGGCCTCTTCAGCACAGAGCAGAGGGGCAGGATCACCTCTTTTCACCCGCTGACCGCACGTCTTTTGGTGCAGCCCAGGATGTGGCTGGTTTTCTGGGCTGGGAGGGCACTTTGCCGGCTCATGTACAGCTTGCCATCCACCAGGTCTTTTGGGACAGGCCTATGCTCAGTCCTTTCATCCCCCAGCATGTATTGGTAGTGGGGGGTTTTCTTGTCCCAGGTGCAAGACACTGTGCCTGTATTTGTTGAACCGGATGAGGTTTGTCTGTGCCCGCTGCTCGAGCCTGTCTAGGTCCCTCTGGCTGGCGTCCCGTCCCTCTGGTGTGTCACTGCTCCCCACGGCTTGGTGTTGTCAGCAAATTTTCTGAGGGTGCGCTCGATCCCGCTGGTGATGTCACTGACGAAGATATTGAAGAGTCTCAGCCCCAGCACGGACCCCTTTGAGATGCCATTCATCGCCAGTCGCCATCCGGACACGGAGCCATCGGCTCCTGGACTCGATCCTGCAGCCGGTTCTTTGTCCATTGAACAGTCCACTCATCGAATCCGTGTCCTTCCGATTTGGAAAGAAGGATGCTGCGGGATATTGCGTCAAAGGCCTTACTGAAGTCCAGGTAGATGATATCAGTGGTTCTTCCCTTGTCTATTGATGCAGTGACACCATCACAGACAGCCGCTAGATTGGTCAAGCAGGATTTACCCTTGGTCCTCTGGGTGCTCCAACAGGTCCATGTCTTTTCTGCACTAAGGACTCCACATCTGGACACAATCCCTAGATATGGGATTATGTAGAATATGGTCTCAGATAAGGGAAACCACTTTACTTCACAAGTCCTACAGGAGCTAATGAGAACTTTAGAAATAAAGTGGGAGTCCCATACTCACTGGCACCCTCCTCCTTCAGGGAATCAATCAGAGTGAATCAATCAGATGCTGAAAAAGCGCTTGTCAAAATTGATTTTAGAGACCAAATTACCACGGACAAAGCGTTTACCTTTAGCCCTTCTCAGAATACGAACCGCTCCCAGAAAAGACTTAGGAGTATCACCGTACGAAGTGCTGTTTGGGTTGCCGTACTTGGGAGGGAGGGGTGAGATGCCCACTCTTGAAACCAAGAAGAAGTTTCTTAAGAACTCTTGGAAATATGGCCCCCGTATCTCCAGGGAGAGGTACAAAGCATACCGAAAAACAACAGGTTGGTAATGGATCTCACTGGAAATGTGTCATAGCAACAGCATCGGGGAGAGTGTAAGCCTGAGACACTCAACCAGTAAGCGAGTGCCAGGAGAGCATTACCTGCGTTGGATTTGGAGTATAGTCCTGGTTTCTTCATAAAGCTGTTTTGTATATCATGCTGCTTTCCTGCGAGTGTACTTCTAACCTGGCCTAGTGTTAAATGCGGAGGTCGGCAGCCCTGGCTGCAGCAGGGGGGTTGGAGCTTGATGATCTCTGAGGTCCCTTCCAACCCAAGCCGTTCTATGATTCTGTAGAACGGAATGAATTTTGCTGACTGGTGCACAGTTTCTCCCTCGCTAATAGGGGACGTGAGCCTGTTATTGCAATAACGAATAAACTGTGCTGCTATCACTAAGATCCTGGCCTAACCTGAAATTCTTGACTTTGAGTGTTTCTCCCAAACGTGGTGCCGAAACCAAATTTGGTTGATCGTTCCAAGCCGTGGCTTGGCTGCACACATCTGCCCGCTTGATACCAGGTTTTTCATTACCTCGGATGCTGGCTGAAAAAAATAGAATAATAAAAATCTTGACAACATCAATTAGCTGGTTATTTGTTTATTGACAAGTACTCATAAGCACTGAGCGCAGGTCTGGTGGGTTTGTCGAAGATTTCCTTCGTTTTCTTTGTCGTCTTCCCTTCCCCCCTCTCCCTTCTGTGTTTTTCCTCTGCCATCAAAAGAGAGAACGGACTGGTGATGGCTTGGTGCAGGTCCACGGCAACCCTAGCGGTGAAGTGATTTCCGCGGTCTCTGGTGCCACCGCGTGGCCGATCGGCAAAAATGCGTCGAAGTCGTTTCCGCGCTCTCTCGTTCCCCCCCCGCCGCACCGCCCCCTCGTGGCCAATCGGGGGAACTGCATCGAAGTTGTTTAAGCGGTCTCTGGTGCCCCCACGCGGTCAATCGACAGAATTGCGGCAGCGTTGCTATGTTGCCGCAGGCAGCAGGGCGCATGCGCGCAGGCACGCGGAAGCGGTGCGCGCACGGTCCTGCTCCCCTGCGCAGGCACCCCGCCGATCTGCGTTACGCTTGGTCCTCCAGGAAGTAGTGCGCATGCGCCACAAAGCTTTCCAATAGCATACATTTCTTCGAAGCCCTGAGATGCAGGTGAGCCGGCAATACTTGGATCGCCGGCTCCACGATATTCTTCTCTCTTCCAATCCAGAACGCTCCTTGTCTGTTTTCTCGGGCGGTTTTATGCCCCGGCCTGCTCCGAGAACGTACTATCTAGGCGGACCGTGCACCCGCCGCTTGCGCAATGAGGCGTCGAAAAAAACGAATGCGTAGGTGCGTGCCCGAAAACGAGCGTCCGTCGTAATGCGCGCACGAGAAGCGCATGCGCAGTGCCGTGCCAAGGCGGCCGCATGCGCAGTTCGGTGACATGCTTGCCGCATGCGCACTGCAAACGACGGCGCATGCGTTTTGCGGCCCTGAGGAAAGCATGCGTATTGCGGGGCCGAGGCTGGCGCATGCGCAGAGCGGTGCGGACGATCGCGCGTGCCCAATGCGTTCCTGCAGCTGGCGCGTGCGCAGAGCACTTCGCACATGCGCATTGCGGGGCACAGACAGGCGCATGCGCTGTGGCGGGCAGAATCCGGCGCATGCCCCGTTCGGAGCAGAATCCAGTGCATGCGTAGTGCTTTTTTTTTTTTTTTTTTTTTTAAACCACTGGCGCATGCGTCGTGCTTTCTCATGAACCGCGCGTCCGTATTCCGTGCTGTTGTCTCGAGAACTGCGCCTGCGTAGTGCGGTGCGGTGCGGAGACTGCCGCGTGCGCAGTGCCTAGATTCGCACGTGCGCGTTGCTCTCGCGAGCCTTGCTTTTCCAGGACCGCTGCGGTGCAGGGCTGGGGCTGGAGCGGGACGTCTGCTCCTCCACCGCGGCGGCAAGCACGTTGGGTGCCACGAGGCGCTGAGGGGCAGCCGTGAGCCGACCCGGTCCGTTCCCGGGTGGGCTCGGGCATAAATCGGCGGAAATAGACGAGGGGCATCCTGGATTAGAAGGGGAGAATATCGCTGAGCCGGCGGTCCGAGAATCGACTGCTTTCCCGTCCCCGTAGCGGTTTGTCGAAACAATTGCTATCTTTGAGTTGACGGGCGCATGTTCGCTATTATCTGGAGGACTGATCACCATAGAGAGTGGCGGATTAGCTGCGCAGGGAGGTTAAACCGCCACTTCCGCGTTTGTGCGCGCATGCGTTCTATCGCTTGCCGGACTAAGCGGCAGGCAGCGGCAGTTCCGCGCATTGGCCACGAGGTGGCAGCAGAGACCGCGGGAAGAACTCCGGCGGGATTGCCGGGGACCCGCGGCGCAGGCCGTGGCGATCCGTTCTGCGTTGTGATGACGGGGGAAGAACGCGAGGTTAGAAGCGGGGGGAAAGGACGAAGAAAACAAAGGGATACTACTCCAGAGCCCGGAAAGCTGTGCTAAGTGCTTGTGAATATCTGTTAAAAAAGAAAACAAACTTGTTTTTGCCAGCATCCGTTGCATTGTTTTTAAATATTCACATACCAAAATGTAACTGCCCGGCAAATTTAATGATAACGAAATAAAGCACTTCGGCAGAAAGCACAGGGCTATATTAATGTTTGCTCAGCCTCTGTCTTGTTCATATTTGTATGGGAACTGCTGAGTCACGGCCTGAACCGCTGATTAATCACCTGAGGCGAGCAACGAGTCAGCCCTGGGAGCACAGGTGAAAGCAATTCACCTGTGCTGCAGGAAGGGGTGGAGCCCGGCTCCACCTCTCCTAGACCCATTTAAGAGCTGACTACCAGTGGGGAAGGATCTCTCTCTCTCTTCGGAAGCTCCACTCCGCTGGTCTTTCCTGAGCGAGCCCACGACGCGGGTAAGCTTCCTATTTATTCTCTTTGTCTCGCTGTGCCTAACTCTCTTGCTTATTTCATTATTATAGCATCTTAATATTATTTGATTATATAATATTCCTTTATATAATTTTCATTGATTATACAATATTTTAATGTATTGTTTTCCAAGGCCTCTCTTCAACTCCAGGTTTCATTTTTGGCTTTTTATTCTTTTTAATGCCGTAAAATGGGTAGTTTTAGGCCCTAGCAGGTCTACACAGGCAGAGACAAAGTTGCAGTTTTGAGATTCTTGGGGACCATTATATCATTTCCACAAAGATTAACAAAACCGGCAGTTCTCCACCTAAGTTTGCAGGTGGAAAACATGAATTCAGCTGCATAGAAAGAATCGATGTGTCACAGCTGCCATCGGCAAGATGGCCAGAGAGTTGTGCAGGTCCACCCGGCTCAGCTGCACCTTTTTATCTGCCCTTCTCTGGTCCTCCTGCAGCTGGACAGATAGCCCACAAGGGCACGGGGTACGCAGACACCCCCCCCCACCCCCCGGCCAGCTGCGGCAGTCGCTCCTGCCAGCTCTCCCTTTCCTCCCGACCATTCCCAGTTTGCAGGCTGGAGCCCTGCGCGGCAGAGGAGGAGAGAGCTGCGAGCAGAAGGAAAACAGGGTGCTGGGATTCCTCCAGCCCGCTGCCAGATGTCTTCTCTGGCATTTTGGGGGTGGGCGGAGGACTGTGGGAGCACCTTCGAGGCTCTGGGCAGGAGGGAAGGAAGCAAAGATGCAGCTTCAGGCAGCGGACTCTGAGCTGGAGCAGTGCAGCCAGGCATGGCTGCACAGCTCGCAGTCTGGACACACGGAAGAAGTTCATCCAGCTGAGGGCTGCAGGGCTGTCCTTACCAAGCACTCCCCCATCCTGCAGTTCTGCACGGGCACCAATTGCTCAAGCTCTTCCCACTGCAGGAGCTCAGAAGCGACCCCGACCCCAAACCAGGCAGGTAATGACAACGTACGCACACAGATACACACCCGATACAGAATCTGGCACTCTACAGTCCTCCCAGAGCTTGTTGCTGCTTTTTAGGCTGCTCTACAGCTATTCTGTCCTGTTCCCTTCATTCCCCTATGGCTTGCCCCCTTCCTTCGCCCTGTGCCTTCCCCATTCCTTCTTCAGGCTTCCTCCTTTCTTTCCTCACTTCCTTCCCCATCCCTTCCCCCTGCAACGGCCTGTGTTCTGCTGCTGTTTCAGCTGACAGTCCTTAAACCACACTTTTCAAAGACATCGGATCAGATCGCATACTGTCACTGATTTAAAAAAGAAAACAACAAGTGCAGTACTATGTATGGATAACAAACTCCTACCTGCTTGAAAAACAGTAGCAGCGCCTCATCCTGGAGTGTCACCATCACCTGCATGTTGGGCTGGCACTGCTCATCTGCCCCGCAGTGCTGCTCAAACTCCTGGCACAGCCTGCCACCTCCTTGTGTCACCTCCTTGTGTCACCTCCTTTTGCCTCTGTAGTTCTGACCCCACACATCCACCCCGTGTCCCCCCGTGTCCCTGTGTCCCCATATGCCCTCTCATGTCCCCTCAAGTTCCCCCGCGCCCCCTGCCCCGCTTTGCTCCATGCCGATGTTGTCGGGTTGAGGACAGGGACAGGGATGCCTGTGGGAGCGGAGTCCAGGGAGCGGAGTTGCTGGCCGTGCGCAGTGGGGTGATGGTGTCCTCGGGGCACGGCTGTGACAGTGGGGTGGGGGTAGCACCCCACAAGTGGGGGTCATTGCCCCCAAAACGGGGCTTGTGCCCCCCGCACGTGGGCAAGTTGTACGGGGAGTGCGTTCTGGAGATGCTTTGTCTTTTCTCCAAATCTGCAGTGACTTCAGCAATCCCACGTCGTGCCGCAGCAGAAATGGGTACTGCGGTACATCAGTGATCTCTGACTTGAGGAGCGCAGGGGCTGCACGAAGTACGCACGCTGCAGCCTCCCTACTTCTTTGGGGTTTGGGATCGATGTTTGAGCCAAAGGGCTACACGGTGCCTTACAAGCAGGTGCCAGCTTCACCCGCTGAGGACGCCAAATCGTCAAATATTTTCACGATGGTCTTTAATTGCTGTGTGAGTAGGTAATGCACGTTTCTCACTGGGGAGCCATAAGCTGACCCTGACAGCTTGGCAAACAGCACTTGCTCCACTCACACCGTAACCTCAGCCTTTTCGCTGCACATGCAGCTTCTCAGCATCTTGCTGCATCGGTATTAAAATCTGTGCTCTCCTGTCGATTAGAAATTTTATCAGTTGCCTTTGAGGACAGACTGGAATCAAAATATGTGGGCCATCCTTGCTCATTCAGTGATAAACTTTCCCTTGCCAGACAGGCAGACCCAATTCACTTTTTTTTTTTTTTTTTTTTTTTTTAGCAATGCAGCTGTGGGACCAGGTGGGGCTGAGCCTGGCTCCACCCCTCCCTCACCTCATTTAAGGGCTGGCAGCCCCCAGGGCAGCGTCTTTCCCTGGAGACTACCTGCTGTGGATTGTTGGGTGAGTGCTCTTTCTTGGAAAGAGGCAACTGATTTTTTTCTTTTTCTTTCTTTTCTTCTTTCTTCTTCTTCCTATATTGTAGGGCTTTGATCTTTGCCTTTCTGAGGGGATCCGAAGCTGGACTGGAGCAGCTATGTCTGCTATGCTTGTTCTTATTTTTCTTTTCAATTCTTTTCTTAAGGGAGTGAGGGGGTTATCTCCCTTTCTCCAAACTGGTAATGGAGGGACTGACGTACATTCCTTTCTTTTGCTCTTGTCTCATTTCTGGAATGCTTCAGTCAGTCCCAAGGTAATGCTGGCTGGCTTACTGAGCATTGCAACTCTGGAAGTGCCTGGAGCTAATGCGCTTTTCCGTAAAGGGATTCTGTGTTCTCCAGGTTTCCTTTGCAACTCTTCCTAAGCTCAATACCTTCTTGGGAAGTCTCTGTTCCCTCTTTCATGATTCTCATTGCATGATCTCCAACCTGAGACTCCAAACTTGGTTTGTCTGCTACCACATTGTCCCTCTGCATCCCCCTCCACGTTCCCTTTGTGTCCCCCTCTGCCCGTGTCCCCTCTGCCACGTGTTAATTCCGCCCATGCTGAGTATTGTTTAAGGGCACGTATTTACATTATGCTGTGTGTCTCTTTGGATCCCGTTCTGTTTTGCAGCTCGATGGGGTTTAAGGGTTCCTGGGGCTCCTCTAGTCAGTGGTTTAAGCACTGTGAAATCTGTGGAGCAGATAACGGAACACCACGAATCCCTTGTTCGTGCATCGCTTGTATGCAGGTGGGTTATGTGATGGCTGTGGGACGCTCACTTGAAGATGGAATGGGGGTCGCAAGGGGCTCGCCTTGCTCCCTGGAGTTTATTCTTCCAGCCCAATAAGCTACGTGGCTGGTGATAGAGTGAGGGGCGTGTATCAGGCTGGGACTTGAGCTTAAGAAAACCCCCAGCCCCAGTGGCCGTTTTCTTCATCCTCACTTAGTGTAATACAGTCTCCGCGACTTGAGCATACTGAACGCAAGTATTCTGTTCCTGTTTTGTCTGGTTCTCTCCTAGACCTCCCTTACAAATTTGTCAGTAGTAACAGATGTCAGGGCATAGTTCTCAGATCACGTTGTGGCCGACCACCCCAGGGTCCTAGGGTTCTTTCTGTTTTTATGGCAGATCTGGCTTCGTCTTTATAGGAAACAAAGGATTGTCTTCTGCTGGACCACTTCATCTGGATCACCCCTGATATCTCCATCCCAATTGTCAGGGGACGCTGTTAGTTTCCTAGTCTGTATGATACCCAACCTCCCCACCCCTCTTCCTTCCATCCCCTGACCCCCATTAAATAGCTAGCTCTGCAGCTATGGGACCCACCAGTGTGATGAAGCAAGGCCTCTGGTGTGCTGAATACTGGGACTGGCGCAGAGAGGCTCTATGGCTGCTGTGAATCTTCCTGACTGGACTACTTGGTGAGTTTCCCCAGAGCTGTTGAGCACACAGGCTTTCCCACCTACCCTGATTGCTCACCAGGCCATCGATGTCCTTTGTGGACATGGCTTCAGGTATCATACCAGAGACTCCTTAGAGTCGGAAGCGACCACTTATGATGATCTAGTCCAACTCGCCCACAATGAACAGGGACATTCACAGCTAGATCAGGTTGCCCTGCGTGTCACCTTGGAAGGGACGGGGCATCCACCGCATCTCTGGGCAACCTGGTCCACTGTGCAGAATCACAGAATGTCCCGGGTTGGAAGGGACCTCGAGGATCGTGGATCTCCAACCCCCCTGCCACATGCAGGACCATCAACCTCCCCATTTCATACTAGACCAGGCTGCCCAGGGCTCCATCCAACCTGGCCTTGAACACCTCTAGGGATGGACGGGGCATCCACAGCCTCTCTGGGCAGCTGTTCCAGCACCTCACCACTCTCTCAGTAAAGAACTTCCCCATGACATCCAACCTAAATCTTCCCTCCCTCAAGTTAAAACGTTTCCCCTGGTCCCTTGCTATGAAAGAGATTTTCCTTATATCTAACCTAAATTCTCCCTTCTTCTTTCCTTTAGCTCCCCTTTGGGTATCGAAAGGCTGTTACCAGGTCACCTCGGAGCCTTCACTTCTCCGCGCTGAACAGCCCCAGCTCTCTCAGCTTGTCCTCACAGGTGAGGTGTTTGATCCTTTGGTTCTTTTTTTTTTTTTTTTTTTTTTTGTGACCGTCCTCTGTACGTGCTCCAACGGGTCCATGTCTCTTCTGCACTGAGGACTCTTCATATGGACACAGTACTCCAGGTGAGGCCTCTTCAGCACAGAGCAGAGGGGCAGGATCACCTCTTTTCACCCGCTGACCGCACGTCTTTTGGTGCAGCCCAGGATGTGGCTGGTTTTCTGGGCTGGGAGGGCACTTTGCCGGCTCATGTACAGCTTGCCATCCACCAGGTCTTTTGGGACAGGCCTATGCTCAGTCCTTTCATCCCCCAGCATGTATTGGTAGTGGGGGGTTTTCTTGTCCCAGGTGCAAGACACTGTGCCTGTATTTGTTGAACCGGATGAGGTTTGTCTGTGCCCGCTGCTCGAGCCTGTCTAGGTCCCTCTGGCTGGCGTCCCGTCCCTCTGGTGTGTCACTGCTCCCCACGGCTTGGTGTTGTCAGCAAATTTTCTGAGGGTGCGCTCGATCCCGCTGGTGATGTCACTGACGAAGATATTGAAGAGTCTCAGCCCCAGCACGGACCCCTTTGAGATGCCATTCATCGCCAGTCGCCATCCGGACACGGAGCCATCGGCTCCTGGACTCGATCCTGCAGCCGGTTCTTTGTCCATTGAACAGTCCACTCATCGAATCCGTGTCCTTCCGATTTGGAAAGAAGGATGCTGCGGGATATTGCGTCAAAGGCCTTACTGAAGTCCAGGTAGATGATATCAGTGGTTCTTCCCTTGTCTATTGATGCAGTGACACCATCACAGACAGCCGCTAGATTGGTCAAGCAGGATTTACCCTTGGTCCTCTGGGTGCTCCAACAGGTCCATGTCTTTTCTGCACTAAGGACTCCACATCTGGACACAATCCCTAGATATGGGATTATGTAGAATATGGTCTCAGATAAGGGAAACCACTTTACTTCACAAGTCCTACAGGAGCTAATGAGAACTTTAGAAATAAAGTGGGAGTCCCATACTCACTGGCACCCTCCTCCTTCAGGGAATCAATCAGAGTGAATCAATCAGATGCTGAAAAAGCGCTTGTCAAAATTGATTTTAGAGACCAAATTACCACGGACAAAGCGTTTACCTTTAGCCCTTCTCAGAATACGAACCGCTCCCAGAAAAGACTTAGGAGTATCACCGTACGAAGTGCTGTTTGGGTTGCCGTACTTGGGAGGGAGGGGTGAGATGCCCACTCTTGAAACCAAGAAGAAGTTTCTTAAGAACTCTTGGAAATATGGCCCCCGTATCTCCAGGGAGAGGTACAAAGCATACCGAAAAACAACAGGTTGGTAATGGATCTCACTGGAAATGTGTCATAGCAACAGCATCGGGGAGAGTGTAAGCCTGAGACACTCAACCAGTAAGCGAGTGCCAGGAGAGCATTACCTGCGTTGGATTTGGAGTATAGTCCTGGTTTCTTCATAAAGCTGTTTTGTATATCATGCTGCTTTCCTGCGAGTGTACTTCTAACCTGGCCTAGTGTTAAATGCGGAGGTCGGCAGCCCTGGCTGCAGCAGGGGGGTTGGAGCTTGATGATCTCTGAGGTCCCTTCCAACCCAAGCCGTTCTATGATTCTGTAGAACGGAATGAATTTTGCTGACTGGTGCACAGTTTCTCCCTCGCTAATAGGGGACGTGAGCCTGTTATTGCAATAACGAATAAACTGTGCTGCTATCACTAAGATCCTGGCCTAACCTGAAATTCTTGACTTTGAGTGTTTCTCCCAAACGTGGTGCCGAAACCAAATTTGGTTGATCGTTCCAAGCCGTGGCTTGGCTGCACACATCTGCCCGCTTGATACCAGGTTTTTCATTACCTCGGATGCTGGCTGAAAAAAATAGAATAATAAAAATCTTGACAACATCAATTAGCTGGTTATTTGTTTATTGACAAGTACTCATAAGCACTGAGCGCAGGTCTGGTGGGTTTGTCGAAGATTTCCTTCGTTTTCTTTGTCGTCTTCCCTTCCCCCCTCTCCCTTCTGTGTTTTTCCTCTGCCATCAAAAGAGAGAACGGACTGGTGATGGCTTGGTGCAGGTCCACGGCAACCCTAGCGGTGAAGTGATTTCCGCGGTCTCTGGTGCCACCGCGTGGCCGATCGGCAAAAATGCGTCGAAGTCGTTTCCGCGCTCTCTCGTTCCCCCCCCGCCGCACCGCCCCCTCGTGGCCAATCGGGGGAACTGCATCGAAGTTGTTTAAGCGGTCTCTGGTGCCCCCACGCGGTCAATCGGCAGAATTGCGGCAGCGTTGCTATGTTGCCGCAGGCAGCAGGGCGCATGCGCGCAGGCACGCGGAAGCGGTGCGCGCACGGTCCTGCTCCCCTGCGCAGGCACCCCGCCGATCTGCGTTACGCTTGGTCCTCCAGGAAGTAGTGCGCATGCGCCACAAAGCTTTCCAATAGCATACATTTCTTCGAAGCCCTGAGATGCAGGTGAGCCGGCAATACTTGGATCGCCGGCTCCACGATATTCTTCTCTCTTCCAATCCAGAACGCTCCTTGTCTGTTTTCTCGGGCGGTTTTATGCCCCGGCCTGCTCCGAGAACGTACTATCTAGGCGGACCGTGCACCCGCCGCTTGCGCAATGAGGCGTCGAAAAAAACGAATGCGTGGGTGCGTGCCCGAAAACGAGCGTCCGTCGTAATGCGCGCACGAGAAGCGCATGCGCAGTGCCGTGCCAAGGCGGCCGCATGCGCAGTTCGGTGACATGCTTGCCGCATGCGCACTGCAAACGACGGCGCATGCGTTTTGCGGCCCTGAGGAAAGCATGCGTATTGCGGGGCCGAGGCTGGCGCATGCGCAGAGCGGTGCGGACGATCGCGCGTGCCCAATGCGTTCCTGCAGCTGGCGCGTGCGCAGAGCACTTCGCACATGCGCATTGCGGGGCACAGACAGGCGCATGCGCTGTGGCGGGCAGAATCCGGCGCATGCCCCGTTCGGAGCAGAATCCAGTGCATGCGTAGTGCTTTTTTTTTTTTTTTTTTTTTAAACCACTGGCGCATGCGTCGTGCTTTCTCATGAACCGCGCGTCCGTATTCCGTGCTGTTGTCTCGAGAACTGCGCCTGCGTAGTGCGGTGCGGTGCGGAGACTGCCGCGTGCGCAGTGCCTAGATTCGCACGTGCGCGTTGCTCTCGCGAGCCTTGCTTTTCCAGGACCGCTGCGGTGCAGGGCTGGGGCTGGAGCGGGACGTCTGCTCCTCCACCGCGGCGGCAAGCACGTTGGGTGCCACGAGGCGCTGAGGGGCAGCCGTGAGCCGACCCGGTCCGTTCCCGGGTGGGCTCGGGCATAAATCGGCGGAAATAGACGAGGGGCATCCTGGATTAGAAGGGGAGAATATCGCTGAGCCGGCGGTCCGAGAATCGACTGCTTTCCCGTCCCCGTAGCGGTTTGTCGAAACAATTGCTATCTTTGAGTTGACGGGCGCATGTTCGCTATTATCTGGAGGACTGATCACCATAGAGAGTGGCGGATTAGCTGCGCAGGGAGGTTAAACCGCCACTTCCGCGTTTGTGCGCGCATGCGTTCTATCGCTTGCCGGACTAAGCGGCAGGCAGCGGCAGTTCCGCGCATTGGCCACGAGGTGGCAGCAGAGACCACGGGAAGAACTCCGGCGGGATTGCCGGGGACCCGCGGCGCAGGCCGTGGCGATCCGTTCTGCGTTGTGATGACGGGGGAAGAACGCGAGGTTAGAAGCGGGGGGAAAGGACGAAGAAAACAAAGGGATACTACTCCAGAGCCCGGAAAGCTGTGCTAAGTGCTTGTGAATATCTGTTAAAAAAGAAAACAAACTTGTTTTTGCCAGCATCCGTTGCATTGTTTTTAAATATTCACATACCAAAATGTAACTGCCCGGCAAATTTAATGATAACGAAATAAAGCACTTCGGCAGAAAGCACAGGGCTATATTAATGTTTGCTCAGCCTCTGTCTTGTTCATATTTGTATGGGAACTGCTGAGTCACGGCCTGAACCGCTGATTAATCACCTGAGGCGAGCAACGAGTCAGCCCTGGGAGCACAGGTGAAAGCAATTCACCTGTGCTGCAGGAAGGGGTGGAGCCCGGCTCCACCTCTCCTAGACCCATTTAAGAGCTGACTACCAGTGGGGAAGGATCTCTCTCTCTCTTCGGAAGCTCCACTCCGCTGGTCTTTCCTGAGCGAGCCCACGACGCGGGTAAGCTTCCTATTTATTCTCTTTGTCTCGCTGTGCCTAACTCTCTTGCTTATTTCATTATTATAGCATCTTAATATTATTTGATTATATAATATTCCTTTATATAATTTTCATTGATTATACAATATTTTAATGTATTGTTTTCCAAGGCCTCTCTTCAACTCCAGGTTTCATTTTTGGCTTTTTATTCTTTTTAATGCCGTAAAATGGGTAGTTTTAGGCCCTAGCAGGTCTACACAGGCAGAGACAAAGTTGCAGTTTTGAGATTCTTGGGGACCATTATATCATTTCCACAAAGATTAACAAAACCGGCAGTTCTCCACCTAAGTTTGCAGGTGGAAAACATGAATTCAGCTGCATAGAAAGAATCGATGTGTCACAGCTGCCATCGGCAAGATGGCCAGAGAGTTGTGCAGGTCCACCCGGCTCAGCTGCACCTTTTTATCTGCCCTTCTCTGGTCCTCCTGCAGCTGGACAGATAGCCCACAAGGGCACGGGGTACGCAGACACCCCCCCCCACCCCCCGGCCAGCTGCGGCAGTCGCTCCTGCCAGCTCTCCCTTTCCTCCCGACCATTCCCAGTTTGCAGGCTGGAGCCCTGCGCGGCAGAGGAGGAGAGAGCTGCGAGCAGAAGGAAAACAGGGTGCTGGGATTCCTCCAGCCCGCTGCCAGATGTCTTCTCTGGCATTTTGGGGGTGGGCGGAGGACTGTGGGAGCACCTTCGAGGCTCTGGGCAGGAGGGAAGGAAGCAAAGATGCAGCTTCAGGCAGCGGACTCTGAGCTGGAGCAGTGCAGCCAGGCATGGCTGCACAGCTCGCAGTCTGGACACACGGAAGAAGTTCATCCAGCTGAGGGCTGCAGGGCTGTCCTTACCAAGCACTCCCCCATCCTGCAGTTCTGCACGGGCACCAATTGCTCAAGCTCTTCCCACTGCAGGAGCTCAGAAGCGACCCCGACCCCGACCCCAAACCAGGCAGGTAATGACAACGTACGCACACAGATACACACCCGATACAGAATCTGGCACTCTACAGTCCTCCCAGAGCTTGTTGCTGCTTTTTAGGCTGCTCTACAGCTATTCTGTCCTGTTCCCTTCATTCCCCTATGGCTTGCCCCCTTCCTTCGCCCTGTGCCTTCCCCATTCCTTCTTCAGGCTTCCTCCTTTCTTTCCTCACTTCCTTCCCCATCCCTTCCCCCTGCAACGGCCTGTGTTCTGCTGCTGTTTCAGCTGACAGTCCTTAAACCACACTTTTCAAAGACATCGGATCAGATCGCATACTGTCACTGATTTAAAAAAGAAAACAACAAGTGCAGTACTATGTATGGATAACAAACTCCTACCTGCTTGAAAAACAGTAGCAGCGCCTCATCCTGGAGTGTCACCATCACCTGCATGTTGGGCTGGCACTGCTCATCTGCCCCGCAGTGCTGCTCAAACTCCTGGCACAGCCTGCCACCTCCTTGTGTCACCTCCTTGTGTCACCTCCTTTTGCCTCTGTAGTTCTGACCCCACACATCCACCCCGTGTCCCCCCGTGTCCCTGTGTCCCCATATGCCCTCTCATGTCCCCTCAAGTTCCCCCGCGCCCCCTGCCCCGCTTTGCTCCATGCCGATGTTGTCGGGTTGAGGACAGGGACAGGGATGCCTGTGGGAGCGGAGTCCAGGGAGCGGAGTTGCTGGCCGTGCGCAGTGGGGTGATGGTGTCCTCGGGGCACGGCTGTGACAGTGGGGTGGGGGTAGCACCCCACAAGTGGGGGTCATTGCCCCCAAAACGGGGCTTGTGCCCCCCGCACGTGGGCAAGTTGTACGGGGAGTGCGTTCTGGAGATGCTTTGTCTTTTCTCCAAATCTGCAGTGACTTCAGCAATCCCACGTCGTGCCGCAGCAGAAATGGGTACTGCGGTACATCAGTGATCTCTGACTTGAGGAGCGCAGGGGCTGCACGAAGTACGCACGCTGCAGCCTCCCTACTTCTTTGGGGTTTGGGATCGATGTTTGAGCCAAAGGGCTACACGGTGCCTTACAAGCAGGTGCCAGCTTCACCCGCTGAGGACGCCAAATCGTCAAATATTTTCACGATGGTCTTTAATTGCTGTGTGAGTAGGTAATGCACGTTTCTCACTGGGGAGCCATAAGCTGACCCTGACAGCTTGGCAAACAGCACTTGCTCCACTCACACCGTAACCTCAGCCTTTTCGCTGCACATGCAGCTTCTCAGCATCTTGCTGCATCGGTATTAAAATCTGTGCTCTCCTGTCGATTAGAAATTTTATCAGTTGCCTTTGAGGACAGACTGGAATCAAAATATGTGGGCCATCCTTGCTCATTCAGTGATAAACTTTCCCTTGCCAGACAGGCAGACCCAATTCACTTTTTTTTTTTTTTTTTTTTTTTTTAGCAATGCAGCTGTGGGACCAGGTGGGGCTGAGCCTGGCTCCACCCCTCCCTCACCTCATTTAAGGGCTGGCAGCCCCCAGGGCAGCGTCTTTCCCTGGAGACTACCTGCTGTGGATTGTTGGGTGAGTGCTCTTTCTTGGAAAGAGGCAACTGATTTTTTTCTTTTTCTTTCTTTTCTTCTTTCTTCTTCTTCCTATATTGTAGGGCTTTGATCTTTGCCTTTCTGAGGGGATCCGAAGCTGGACTGGAGCAGCTATGTCTGCTATGCTTGTTCTTATTTTTCTTTTCAATTCTTTTCTTAAGGGAGTGAGGGGGTTATCTCCCTTTCTCCAAACTGGTAATGGAGGGACTGATGTACATTCCTTTCTTTTGCTCTTGTCTCATTTCTGGAATGCTTCAGTCAGTCCCAAGGTAATGCTGGCTGGCTTACTGAGCATTGCAACTCTGGAAGTGCCTGGAGCTAATGCGCTTTTCCGTAAAGGGATTCTGTGTTCTCCAGGTTTCCTTTGCAACTCTTCCTAAGCTCAATACCTTCTTGGGAAGTCTCTGTTCCCTCTTTCATGATTCTCATTGCATGATCTCCAACCTGAGACTCCAAACTTGGTTTGTCTGCTACCACATTGTCCCTCTGCATCCCCCTCCACGTTCCCTTTGTGTCCCCCTCTGCCCGTGTCCCCTCTGCCACGTGTTAATTCCGCCCATGCTGAGTATTGTTTAAGGGCACGTATTTACATTATGCTGTGTGTCTCTTTGGATCCCGTTCTGTTTTGCAGCTCGATGGGGTTTAAGGGTTCCTGGGGCTCCTCTAGTCAGTGGTTTAAGCACTGTGAAATCTGTGGAGCAGATAACGGAACACCACGAATCCCTTGTTCGTGCATCGCTTGTATGCAGGTGGGTTATGTGATGGCTGTGGGACGCTCACTTGAAGATGGAATGGGGGTCGCAAGGGGCTCGCCTTGCTCCCTGGAGTTTATTCTTCCAGCCCAATAAGCTACGTGGCTGGTGATAGAGTGAGGGGCGTGTATCAGGCTGGGACTTGAGCTTAAGAAAACCCCCAGCCCCAGTGGCCGTTTTCTTCATCCTCACTTAGTGTAATACAGTCTCCGCGACTTGAGCATACTGAACGCAAGTATTCTGTTCCTGTTTTGTCTGGTTCTCTCCTAGACCTCCCTTACAAATTTGTCAGTAGTAACAGATGTCAGGGCATAGTTCTCAGATCACGTTGTGGCCGACCACCCCAGGGTCCTAGGGTTCTTTCTGTTTTTATGGCAGATCTGGCTTCGTCTTTATAGGAAACAAAGGATTGTCTTCTGCTGGACCACTTCATCTGGATCACCCCTGATATCTCCATCCCAATTGTCAGGGGACGCTGTTAGTTTCCTAGTCTGTATGATACCCAACCTCCCCACCCCTCTTCCTTCCATCCCCTGACCCCCATTAAATAGCTAGCTCTGCAGCTATGGGACCCACCAGTGTGATGAAGCAAGGCCTCTGGTGTGCTGAATACTGGGACTGGCGCAGAGAGGCTCTATGGCTGCTGTGAATCTTCCTGACTGGACTACTTGGTGAGTTTCCCCAGAGCTGTTGAGCACACAGGCTTTCCCACCTACCCTGATTGCTCACCAGGCCATCGATGTCCTTTGTGGACATGGCTTCAGGTATCATACCAGAGACTCCTTAGAGTCGGAAGCGACCACTTATGATGATCTAGTCCAACTCGCCCACAATGAACAGGGACATTCACAGCTAGATCAGGTTGCCCTGCGTGTCACCTTGGAAGGGACGGGGCATCCACCGCATCTCTGGGCAACCTGGTCCACTGTGCAGAATCACAGAATGTCCCGGGTTGGAAGGGACCTCGAGGATCGTGGATCTCCAACCCCCCTGCCACATGCAGGACCATCAACCTCCCCATTTCATACTAGACCAGGCTGCCCAGGGCTCCATCCAACCTGGCCTTGAACACCTCTAGGGATGGACGGGGCATCCACAGCCTCTCTGGGCAGCTGTTCCAGCACCTCACCACTCTCTCAGTAAAGAACTTCCCCATGACATCCAACCTAAATCTTCCCTCCCTCAAGTTAAAACGTTTCCCCTGGTCCCTTGCTATGAAAGAGATTTTCCTTATATCTAACCTAAATTCTCCCTTCTTCTTTCCTTTAGCTCCCCTTTGGGTATCGAAAGGCTGTTACCAGGTCACCTCGGAGCCTTCACTTCTCCGCGCTGAACAGCCCCAGCTCTCTCAGCTTGTCCTCACAGGTGAGGTGTTTGATCCTTTGGTTCTTTTTTTTTTTTTTTTTTTTTTTGTGACCGTCCTCTGTACGTGCTCCAACGGGTCCATGTCTCTTCTGCACTGAGGACTCTTCATATGGACACAGTACTCCAGGTGAGGCCTCTTCAGCACAGAGCAGAGGGGCAGGATCACCTCTTTTCACCCGCTGACCGCACGTCTTTTGGTGCAGCCCAGGATGTGGCTGGTTTTCTGGGCTGGGAGGGCACTTTGCCGGCTCATGTACAGCTTGCCATCCACCAGGTCTTTTGGGACAGGCCTATGCTCAGTCCTTTCATCCCCCAGCATGTATTGGTAGTGGGGGGTTTTCTTGTCCCAGGTGCAAGACACTGTGCCTGTATTTGTTGAACCGGATGAGGTTTGTCTGTGCCCGCTGCTCGAGCCTGTCTAGGTCCCTCTGGCTGGCGTCCCGTCCCTCTGGTGTGTCACTGCTCCCCACGGCTTGGTGTTGTCAGCAAATTTTCTGAGGGTGCGCTCGATCCCGCTGGTGATGTCACTGACGAAGATATTGAAGAGTCTCAGCCCCAGCACGGACCCCTTTGAGATGCCATTCATCGCCAGTCGCCATCCGGACACGGAGCCATCGGCTCCTGGACTCGATCCTGCAGCCGGTTCTTTGTCCATTGAACAGTCCACTCATCGAATCCGTGTCCTTCCGATTTGGAAAGAAGGATGCTGCGGGATATTGCGTCAAAGGCCTTACTGAAGTCCAGGTAGATGATATCAGTGGTTCTTCCCTTGTCTATTGATGCAGTGACACCATCACAGACAGCCGCTAGATTGGTCAAGCAGGATTTACCCTTGGTCCTCTGGGTGCTCCAACAGGTCCATGTCTTTTCTGCACTAAGGACTCCACATCTGGACACAATCCCTAGATATGGGATTATGTAGAATATGGTCTCAGATAAGGGAAACCACTTTACTTCACAAGTCCTACAGGAGCTAATGAGAACTTTAGAAATAAAGTGGGAGTCCCATACTCACTGGCACCCTCCTCCTTCAGGGAATCAATCAGAGTGAATCAATCAGATGCTGAAAAAGCGCTTGTCAAAATTGATTTTAGAGACCAAATTACCACGGACAAAGCGTTTACCTTTAGCCCTTCTCAGAATACGAACCGCTCCCAGAAAAGACTTAGGAGTATCACCGTACGAAGTGCTGTTTGGGTTGCCGTACTTGGGAGGGAGGGGTGAGATGCCCACTCTTGAAACCAAGAAGAAGTTTCTTAAGAACTCTTGGAAATATGGCCCCCGTATCTCCAGGGAGAGGTACAAAGCATACCGAAAAACAACAGGTTGGTAATGGATCTCACTGGAAATGTGTCATAGCAACAGCATCGGGGAGAGTGTAAGCCTGAGACACTCAACCAGTAAGCGAGTGCCAGGAGAGCATTACCTGCGTTGGATTTGGAGTATAGTCCTGGTTTCTTCATAAAGCTGTTTTGTATATCATGCTGCTTTCCTGCGAGTGTACTTCTAACCTGGCCTAGTGTTAAATGCGGAGGTCGGCAGCCCTGGCTGCAGCAGGGGGGTTGGAGCTTGATGATCTCTGAGGTCCCTTCCAACCCAAGCCGTTCTATGATTCTGTAGAACGGAATGAATTTTGCTGACTGGTGCACAGTTTCTCCCTCGCTAATAGGGGACGTGAGCCTGTTATTGCAATAACGAATAAACTGTGCTGCTATCACTAAGATCCTGGCCTAACCTGAAATTCTTGACTTTGAGTGTTTCTCCCAAACGTGGTGCCGAAACCAAATTTGGTTGATCGTTCCAAGCCGTGGCTTGGCTGCACACATCTGCCCGCTTGATACCAGGTTTTTCATTACCTCGGATGCTGGCTGAAAAAAATAGAATAATAAAAATCTTGACAACATCAATTAGCTGGTTATTTGTTTATTGACAAGTACTCATAAGCACTGAGCGCAGGTCTGGTGGGTTTGTCGAAGATTTCCTTCGTTTTCTTTGTCGTCTTCCCTTCCCCCCTCTCCCTTCTGTGTTTTTCCTCTGCCATCAAAAGAGAGAACGGACTGGTGATGGCTTGGTGCAGGTCCACGGCAACCCTAGCGGTGAAGTGATTTCCGCGGTCTCTGGTGCCACCGCGTGGCCGATCGGCAAAAATGCGTCGAAGTCGTTTCCGCGCTCTCTCGTTCCCCCCCCGCCGCACCGCCCCCTCGTGGCCAATCGGGGGAACTGCATCGAAGTTGTTTAAGCGGTCTCTGGTGCCCCCACGCGGTCAATCGGCAGAATTGCGGCAGCGTTGCTATGTTGCCGCAGGCAGCAGGGCGCATGCGCGCAGGCACGCGGAAGCGGTGCGCGCACGGTCCTGCTCCCCTGCGCAGGCACCCCGCCGATCTGCGTTACGCTTGGTCCTCCAGGAAGTAGTGCGCATGCGCCACAAAGCTTTCCAATAGCATACATTTCTTCGAAGCCCTGAGATGCAGGTGAGCCGGCAATACTTGGATCGCCGGCTCCACGATATTCTTCTCTCTTCCAATCCAGAACGCTCCTTGTCTGTTTTCTCGGGCGGTTTTATGCCCCGGCCTGCTCCGAGAACGTACTATCTAGGCGGACCGTGCACCCGCCGCTTGCGCAATGAGGCGTCGAAAAAAACGAATGCGTGGGTGCGTGCCCGAAAACGAGCGTCCGTCGTAATGCGCGCACGAGAAGCGCATGCGCAGTGCCGTGCCAAGGCGGCCGCATGCGCAGTTCGGTGACATGCTTGCCGCATGCGCACTGCAAACGACGGCGCATGCGTTTTGCGGCCCTGAGGAAAGCATGCGTATTGCGGGGCCGAGGCTGGCGCATGCGCAGAGCGGTGCGGACGATCGCGCGTGCCCAATGCGTTCCTGCAGCTGGCGCGTGCGCAGAGCACTTCGCACATGCGCATTGCGGGGCACAGACAGGCGCATGCGCTGTGGCGGGCAGAATCCGGCGCATGCCCCGTTCGGAGCAGAATCCAGTGCATGCGTAGTGCTTTTTTTTTTTTTTTTTTTTTAAACCACTGGCGCATGCGTCGTGCTTTCTCATGAACCGCGCGTCCGTATTCCGTGCTGTTGTCTCGAGAACTGCGCCTGCGTAGTGCGGTGCGGTGCGGAGACTGCCGCGTGCGCAGTGCCTAGATTCGCACGTGCGCGTTGCTCTCGCGAGCCTTGCTTTTCCAGGACCGCTGCGGTGCAGGGCTGGGGCTGGAGCGGGACGTCTGCTCCTCCACCGCGGCGGCAAGCACGTTGGGTGCCACGAGGCGCTGAGGGGCAGCCGTGAGCCGACCCGGTCCGTTCCCGGGTGGGCTCGGGCATAAATCGGCGGAAATAGACGAGGGGCATCCTGGATTAGAAGGGGAGAATATCGCTGAGCCGGCGGTCCGAGAATCGACTGCTTTCCCGTCCCCGTAGCGGTTTGTCGAAACAATTGCTATCTTTGAGTTGACGGGCGCATGTTCGCTATTATCTGGAGGACTGATCACCATAGAGAGTGGCGGATTAGCTGCGCAGGGAGGTTAAACCGCCACTTCCGCGTTTGTGCGCGCATGCGTTCTATCGCTTGCCGGACTAAGCGGCAGGCAGCGGCAGTTCCGCGCATTGGCCACGAGGTGGCAGCAGAGACCGCGGGAAGAACTCCGGCGGGATTGCCGGGGACCCGCGGCGCAGGCCGTGGCGATCCGTTCTGCGTTGTGATGACGGGGGAAGAACGCGAGGTTAGAAGCGGGGGGAAAGGACGAAGAAAACAAAGGGATACTACTCCAGAGCCCGGAAAGCTGTGCTAAGTGCTTGTGAATATCTGTTAAAAAAGAAAACAAACTTGTTTTTGCCAGCATCCGTTGCATTGTTTTTAAATATTCACATACCAAAATGTAACTGCCCGGCAAATTTAATGATAACGAAATAAAGCACTTCGGCAGAAAGCACAGGGCTATATTAATGTTTGCTCAGCCTCTGTCTTGTTCATATTTGTATGGGAACTGCTGAGTCACGGCCTGAACCGCTGATTAATCACCTGAGGCTAGCAACGAGTCAGCCCTGGGAGCACAGGTGAAAGCAATTCACCTGTGCTGCAGGAAGGGGTGGAGCCCGGCTCCACCTCTCCTAGACCCATTTAAGAGCTGACTACCAGTGGGGAAGGATCTCTCTCTCTCTTCGGAAGCTCCACTCCGCTGGTCTTTCCTGAGCGAGCCCACGACGCGGGTAAGCTTCCTATTTATTCTCTTTGTCTCGCTGTGCCTAACTCTCTTGCTTATTTCATTATTATAGCATCTTAATATTATTTGATTATATAATATTCCTTTATATAATTTTCATTGATTATACAATATTTTAATGTATTGTTTTCCAAGGCCTCTCTTCAACTCCAGGTTTCATTTTTGGCTTTTTATTCTTTTTAATGCCGTAAAATGGGTAGTTTTAGGCCCTAGCAGGTCTACACAGGCAGAGACAAAGTTGCAGTTTTGAGATTCTTGGGGACCATTATATCATTTCCACAAAGATTAACAAAACCGGCAGTTCTCCACCTAAGTTTGCAGGTGGAAAACATGAATTCAGCTGCATAGAAAGAATCGATGTGTCACAGCTGCCATCGGCAAGATGGCCAGAGAGTTGTGCAGGTCCACCCGGCTCAGCTGCACCTTTTTATCTGCCCTTCTCTGGTCCTCCTGCAGCTGGACAGATAGCCCACAAGGGCACGGGGTACGCAGACACCCCCCCCCACCCCCCGGCCAGCTGCGGCAGTCGCTCCTGCCAGCTCTCCCTTTCCTCCCGACCATTCCCAGTTTGCAGGCTGGAGCCCTGCGCGGCAGAGGAGGAGAGAGCTGCGAGCAGAAGGAAAACAGGGTGCTGGGATTCCTCCAGCCCGCTGCCAGATGTCTTCTCTGGCATTTTGGGGGTGGGCGGAGGACTGTGGGAGCACCTTCGAGGCTCTGGGCAGGAGGGAAGGAAGCAAAGATGCAGCTTCAGGCAGCGGACTCTGAGCTGGAGCAGTGCAGCCAGGCATGGCTGCACAGCTCGCAGTCTGGACACACGGAAGAAGTTCATCCAGCTGAGGGCTGCAGGGCTGTCCTTACCAAGCACTCCCCCATCCTGCAGTTCTGCACGGGCACCAATTGCTCAAGCTCTTCCCACTGCAGGAGCTCAGAAGCGACCCCGACCCCGACCCCAAACCAGGCAGGTAATGACAACGTACGCATACAGATACACACCCGATACAGAATCTGGCACTCTACAGTCCTCCCAGAGCTTGTTGCTGCTTTTTAGGCTGCTCTACAGCTATTCTGTCCTGTTCCCTTCATTCCCCTATGGCTTGCCCCCTTCCTTCGCCCTGTGCCTTCCCCATTCCTTCTTCAGGCTTCCTCCTTTCTTTCCTCACTTCCTTCCCCATCCCTTCCCCCTGCAACGGCCTGTGTTCTGCTGCTGTTTCAGCTGACAGTCCTTAAACCACACTTTTCAAAGACATCGGATCAGATCGCATACTGTCACTGATTTAAAAAAGAAAACAACAAGTGCAGTACTATGTATGGATAACAAACTCCTACCTGCTTGAAAAACAGTAGCAGCGCCTCATCCTGGAGTGTCACCATCACCTGCATGTTGGGCTGGCACTGCTCATCTGCCCCGCAGTGCTGCTCAAACTCCTGGCACAGCCTGCCACCTCCTTGTGTCACCTCCTTGTGTCACCTCCTTTTGCCTCTGTAGTTCTGACCCCACACATCCACCCCGTGTCCCCCCGTGTCCCTGTGTCCCCATATGCCCTCTCATGTCCCCTCAAGTTCCCCCGCGCCCCCTGCCCCGCTTTGCTCCATGCCGATGTTGTCGGGTTGAGGACAGGGACAGGGATGCCTGTGGGAGCGGAGTCCAGGGAGCGGAGTTGCTGGCCGTGCGCAGTGGGGTGATGGTGTCCTCGGGGCACGGCTGTGACAGTGGGGTGGGGGTAGCACCCCACAAGTGGGGGTCATTGCCCCCAAAACGGGGCTTGTGCCCCCCGCACGTGGGCAAGTTGTACGGGGAGTGCGTTCTGGAGATGCTTTGTCTTTTCTCCAAATCTGCAGTGACTTCAGCAATCCCACGTCGTGCCGCAGCAGAAATGGGTACTGCGGTACATCAGTGATCTCTGACTTGAGGAGCGCAGGGGCTGCACGAAGTACGCACGCTGCAGCCTCCCTACTTCTTTGGGGTTTGGGATCGATGTTTGAGCCAAAGGGCTACACGGTGCCTTACAAGCAGGTGCCAGCTTCACCCGCTGAGGACGCCAAATCGTCAAATATTTTCACGATGGTCTTTAATTGCTGTGTGAGTAGGTAATGCACGTTTCTCACTGGGGAGCCATAAGCTGACCCTGACAGCTTGGCAAACAGCACTTGCTCCACTCACACCGTAACCTCAGCCTTTTCGCTGCACATGCAGCTTCTCAGCATCTTGCTGCATCGGTATTAAAATCTGTGCTCTCCTGTCGATTAGAAATTTTATCAGTTGCCTTTGAGGACAGACTGGAATCAAAATATGTGGGCCATCCTTGCTCATTCAGTGATAAACTTTCCCTTGCCAGACAGGCAGACCCAATTCACTTTTTTTTTTTTTTTTTTTTTTTTTAGCAATGCAGCTGTGGGACCAGGTGGGGCTGAGCCTGGCTCCACCCCTCCCTCACCTCATTTAAGGGCTGGCAGCCCCCAGGGCAGCGTCTTTCCCTGGAGACTACCTGCTGTGGATTGTTGGGTGAGTGCTCTTTCTTGGAAAGAGGCAACTGATTTTTTTCTTTTTCTTTCTTTTCTTCTTTCTTCTTCTTCCTATATTGTAGGGCTTTGATCTTTGCCTTTCTGAGGGGATCCGAAGCTGGACTGGAGCAGCTATGTCTGCTATGCTTGTTCTTATTTTTCTTTTCAATTCTTTTCTTAAGGGAGTGAGGGGGTTATCTCCCTTTCTCCAAACTGGTAATGGAGGGACTGATGTACATTCCTTTCTTTTGCTCTTGTCTCATTTCTGGAATGCTTCAGTCAGTCCCAAGGTAATGCTGGCTGGCTTACTGAGCATTGCAACTCTGGAAGTGCCTGGAGCTAATGCGCTTTTCCGTAAAGGGATTCTGTGTTCTCCAGGTTTCCTTTGCAACTCTTCCTAAGCTCAATACCTTCTTGGGAAGTCTCTGTTCCCTCTTTCATGATTCTCATTGCATGATCTCCAACCTGAGACTCCAAACTTGGTTTGTCTGCTACCACATTGTCCCTCTGCATCCCCCTCCACGTTCCCTTTGTGTCCCCCTCTGCCCGTGTCCCCTCTGCCACGTGTTAATTCCGCCCATGCTGAGTATTGTTTAAGGGCACGTATTTACATTATGCTGTGTGTCTCTTTGGATCCCGTTCTGTTTTGCAGCTCGATGGGGTTTAAGGGTTCCTGGGGCTCCTCTAGTCAGTGGTTTAAGCACTGTGAAATCTGTGGAGCAGATAACGGAACACCACGAATCCCTTGTTCGTGCATCGCTTGTATGCAGGTGGGTTATGTGATGGCTGTGGGACGCTCACTTGAAGATGGAATGGGGGTCGCAAGGGGCTCGCCTTGCTCCCTGGAGTTTATTCTTCCAGCCCAATAAGCTACGTGGCTGGTGATAGAGTGAGGGGCGTGTATCAGGCTGGGACTTGAGCTTAAGAAAACCCCCAGCCCCAGTGGCCGTTTTCTTCATCCTCACTTAGTGTAATACAGTCTCCGCGACTTGAGCATACTGAACGCAAGTATTCTGTTCCTGTTTTGTCTGGTTCTCTCCTAGACCTCCCTTACAAATTTGTCAGTAGTAACAGATGTCAGGGCATAGTTCTCAGATCACGTTGTGGCCGACCACCCCAGGGTCCTAGGGTTCTTTCTGTTTTTATGGCAGATCTGGCTTCGTCTTTATAGGAAACAAAGGATTGTCTTCTGCTGGACCACTTCATCTGGATCACCCCTGATATCTCCATCCCAATTGTCAGGGGACGCTGTTAGTTTCCTAGTCTGTATGATACCCAACCTCCCCACCCCTCTTCCTTCCATCCCCTGACCCCCATTAAATAGCTAGCTCTGCAGCTATGGGACCCACCAGTGTGATGAAGCAAGGCCTCTGGTGTGCTGAATACTGGGACTGGCGCAGAGAGGCTCTATGGCTGCTGTGAATCTTCCTGACTGGACTACTTGGTGAGTTTCCCCAGAGCTGTTGAGCACACAGGCTTTCCCACCTACCCTGATTGCTCACCAGGCCATCGATGTCCTTTGTGGACATGGCTTCAGGTATCATACCAGAGACTCCTTAGAGTCGGAAGCGACCACTTATGATGATCTAGTCCAACTCGCCCACAATGAACAGGGACATTCACAGCTAGATCAGGTTGCCCTGCGTGTCACCTTGGAAGGGACGGGGCATCCACCGCATCTCTGGGCAACCTGGTCCACTGTGCAGAATCACAGAATGTCCCGGGTTGGAAGGGACCTCGAGGATCGTGGATCTCCAACCCCCCTGCCACATGCAGGACCATCAACCTCCCCATTTCATACTAGACCAGGCTGCCCAGGGCTCCATCCAACCTGGCCTTGAACACCTCTAGGGATGGACGGGGCATCCACAGCCTCTCTGGGCAGCTGTTCCAGCACCTCACCACTCTCTCAGTAAAGAACTTCCCCATGACATCCAACCTAAATCTTCCCTCCCTCAAGTTAAAACGTTTCCCCTGGTCCCTTGCTATGAAAGAGATTTTCCTTATATCTAACCTAAATTCTCCCTTCTTCTTTCCTTTAGCTCCCCTTTGGGTATCGAAAGGCTGTTACCAGGTCACCTCGGAGCCTTCACTTCTCCGCGCTGAACAGCCCCAGCTCTCTCAGCTTGTCCTCACAGGTGAGGTGTTTGATCCTTTGGTTCTTTTTTTTTTTTTTTTTTTTTTTTGTGACCGTCCTCTGTACGTGCTCCAACGGGTCCATGTCTCTTCTGCACTGAGGACTCTTCATATGGACACAGTACTCCAGGTGAGGCCTCTTCAGCACAGAGCAGAGGGGCAGGATCACCTCTTTTCACCCGCTGACCGCACGTCTTTTGGTGCAGCCCAGGATGTGGCTGGTTTTCTGGGCTGGGAGGGCACTTTGCCGGCTCATGTACAGCTTGCCATCCACCAGGTCTTTTGGGACAGGCCTATGCTCAGTCCTTTCATCCCCCAGCATGTATTGGTAGTGGGGGGTTTTCTTGTCCCAGGTGCAAGACACTGTGCCTGTATTTGTTGAACCGGATGAGGTTTGTCTGTGCCCGCTGCTCGAGCCTGTCTAGGTCCCTCTGGCTGGCGTCCCGTCCCTCTGGTGTGTCACTGCTCCCCACGGCTTGGTGTTGTCAGCAAATTTTCTGAGGGTGCGCTCGATCCCGCTGGTGATGTCACTGACGAAGATATTGAAGAGTCTCAGCCCCAGCACGGACCCCTTTGAGATGCCATTCATCGCCAGTCGCCATCCGGACACGGAGCCATCGGCTCCTGGACTCGATCCTGCAGCCGGTTCTTTGTCCATTGAACAGTCCACTCATCGAATCCGTGTCCTTCCGATTTGGAAAGAAGGATGCTGCGGGATATTGCGTCAAAGGCCTTACTGAAGTCCAGGTAGATGATATCAGTGGTTCTTCCCTTGTCTATTGATGCAGTGACACCATCACAGACAGCCGCTAGATTGGTCAAGCAGGATTTACCCTTGGTCCTCTGGGTGCTCCAACAGGTCCATGTCTTTTCTGCACTAAGGACTCCACATCTGGACACAATCCCTAGATATGGGATTATGTAGAATATGGTCTCAGATAAGGGAAACCACTTTACTTCACAAGTCCTACAGGAGCTAATGAGAACTTTAGAAATAAAGTGGGAGTCCCATACTCACTGGCACCCTCCTCCTTCAGGGAATCAATCAGAGTGAATCAATCAGATGCTGAAAAAGCGCTTGTCAAAATTGATTTTAGAGACCAAATTACCACGGACAAAGCGTTTACCTTTAGCCCTTCTCAGAATACGAACCGCTCCCAGAAAAGACTTAGGAGTATCACCGTACGAAGTGCTGTTTGGGTTGCCGTACTTGGGAGGGAGGGGTGAGATGCCCACTCTTGAAACCAAGAAGAAGTTTCTTAAGAACTCTTGGAAATATGGCCCCCGTATCTCCAGGGAGAGGTACAAAGCATACCGAAAAACAACAGGTTGGTAATGGATCTCACTGGAAATGTGTCATAGCAACAGCATCGGGGAGAGTGTAAGCCTGAGACACTCAACCAGTAAGCGAGTGCCAGGAGAGCATTACCTGCGTTGGATTTGGAGTATAGTCCTGGTTTCTTCATAAAGCTGTTTTGTATATCATGCTGCTTTCCTGCGAGTGTACTTCTAACCTGGCCTAGTGTTAAATGCGGAGGTCGGCAGCCCTGGCTGCAGCAGGGGGGTTGGAGCTTGATGATCTCTGAGGTCCCTTCCAACCCAAGCCGTTCTATGATTCTGTAGAACGGAATGAATTTTGCTGACTGGTGCACAGTTTCTCCCTCGCTAATAGGGGACGTGAGCCTGTTATTGCAATAACGAATAAACTGTGCTGCTATCACTAAGATCCTGGCCTAACCTGAAATTCTTGACTTTGAGTGTTTCTCCCAAACGTGGTGCCGAAACCAAATTTGGTTGATCGTTCCAAGCCGTGGCTTGGCTGCACACATCTGCCCGCTTGATACCAGGTTTTTCATTACCTCGGATGCTGGCTGAAAAAAATAGAATAATAAAAATCTTGACAACATCAATTAGCTGGTTATTTGTTTATTGACAAGTACTCATAAGCACTGAGCGCAGGTCTGGTGGGTTTGTCGAAGATTTCCTTCGTTTTCTTTGTCGTCTTCCCTTCCCCCCTCTCCCTTCTGTGTTTTTCCTCTGCCATCAAAAGAGAGAACGGACTGGTGATGGCTTGGTGCAGGTCCACGGCAACCCTAGCGGTGAAGTGATTTCCGCGGTCTCTGGTGCCACCGCGTGGCCGATCGGCAAAAATGCGTCGAAGTCGTTTCCGCGCTCTCTCGTTCCCCCCCCGCCGCACCGCCCCCTCGTGGCCAATCGGGGGAACTGCATCGAAGTTGTTTAAGCGGTCTCTGGTGCCCCCACGCGGTCAATCGGCAGAATTGCGGCAGCGTTGCTATGTTGCCGCAGGCAGCAGGGCGCATGCGCGCAGGCACGCGGAAGCGGTGCGCGCACGGTCCTGCTCCCCTGCGCAGGCACCCCGCCGATCTGCGTTACGCTTGGTCCTCCAGGAAGTAGTGCGCATGCGCCACAAAGCTTTCCAATAGCATACATTTCTTCGAAGCCCTGAGATGCAGGTGAGCCGGCAATACTTGGATCGCCGGCTCCACGATATTCTTCTCTCTTCCAATCCAGAACGCTCCTTGTCTGTTTTCTCGGGCGGTTTTATGCCCCGGCCTGCTCCGAGAACGTACTATCTAGGCGGACCGTGCACCCGCCGCTTGCGCAATGAGGCGTCGAAAAAAACGAATGCGTGGGTGCGTGCCCGAAAACGAGCGTCCGTCGTAATGCGCGCACGAGAAGCGCATGCGCAGTGCCGTGCCAAGGCGGCCGCATGCGCAGTTCGGTGACATGCTTGCCGCATGCGCACTGCAAACGACGGCGCATGCGTTTTGCGGCCCTGAGGAAAGCATGCGTATTGCGGGGCCGAGGCTGGCGCATGCGCAGAGCGGTGCGGACGATCGCGCGTGCCCAATGCGTTCCTGCAGCTGGCGCGTGCGCAGAGCACTTCGCACATGCGCATTGCGGGGCACAGACAGGCGCATGCGCTGTGGCGGGCAGAATCCGGCGCATGCCCCGTTCGGAGCAGAATCCAGTGCATGCGTAGTGCTTTTTTTTTTTTTTTTTTTTTAAACCACTGGCGCATGCGTCGTGCTTTCTCATGAACCGCGCGTCCGTATTCCGTGCTGTTGTCTCGAGAACTGCGCCTGCGTAGTGCGGTGCGGTGCGGAGACTGCCGCGTGCGCAGTGCCTAGATTCGCACGTGCGCGTTGCTCTCGCGAGCCTTGCTTTTCCAGGACCGCTGCGGTGCAGGGCTGGGGCTGGAGCGGGACGTCTGCTCCTCCACCGCGGCGGCAAGCACGTTGGGTGCCACGAGGCGCTGAGGGGCAGCCGTGAGCCGACCCGGTCCGTTCCCGGGTGGGCTCGGGCATAAATCGGCGGAAATAGACGAGGGGCATCCTGGATTAGAAGGGGAGAATATCGCTGAGCCGGCGGTCCGAGAATCGACTGCTTTCCCGTCCCCGTAGCGGTTTGTCGAAACAATTGCTATCTTTGAGTTGACGGGCGCATGTTCGCTATTATCTGGAGGACTGATCACCATAGAGAGTGGCGGATTAGCTGCGCAGGGAGGTTAAACCGCCACTTCCGCGTTTGTGCGCGCATGCGTTCTATCGCTTGCCGGACTAAGCGGCAGGCAGCGGCAGTTCCGCGCATTGGCCACGAGGTGGCAGCAGAGACCGCGGGAAGAACTCCGGCGGGATTGCCGGGGACCCGCGGCGCAGGCCGTGGCGATCCGTTCTGCGTTGTGATGACGGGGGAAGAACGCGAGGTTAGAAGCGGGGGGAAAGGACGAAGAAAACAAAGGGATACTACTCCAGAGCCCGGAAAGCTGTGCTAAGTGCTTGTGAATATCTGTTAAAAAAGAAAACAAACTTGTTTTTGCCAGCATCCGTTGCATTGTTTTTAAATATTCACATACCAAAATGTAACTGCCCGGCAAATTTAATGATAACGAAATAAAGCACTTCGGCAGAAAGCACAGGGCTATATTAATGTTTGCTCAGCCTCTGTCTTGTTCATATTTGTATGGGAACTGCTGAGTCACGGCCTGAACCGCTGATTAATCACCTGAGGCTAGCAACGAGTCAGCCCTGGGAGCACAGGTGAAAGCAATTCACCTGTGCTGCAGGAAGGGGTGGAGCCCGGCTCCACCTCTCCTAGACCCATTTAAGAGCTGACTACCAGTGGGGAAGGATCTCTCTCTCTCTTCGGAAGCTCCACTCCGCTGGTCTTTCCTGAGCGAGCCCACGACGCGGGTAAGCTTCCTATTTATTCTCTTTGTCTCGCTGTGCCTAACTCTCTTGCTTATTTCATTATTATAGCATCTTAATATTATTTGATTATATAATATTCCTTTATATAATTTTCATTGATTATACAATATTTTAATGTATTGTTTTCCAAGGCCTCTCTTCAACTCCAGGTTTCATTTTTGGCTTTTTATTCTTTTTAATGCCGTAAAATGGGTAGTTTTAGGCCCTAGCAGGTCTACACAGGCAGAGACAAAGTTGCAGTTTTGAGATTCTTGGGGACCATTATATCATTTCCACAAAGATTAACAAAACCGGCAGTTCTCCACCTAAGTTTGCAGGTGGAAAACATGAATTCAGCTGCATAGAAAGAATCGATGTGTCACAGCTGCCATCGGCAAGATGGCCAGAGAGTTGTGCAGGTCCACCCGGCTCAGCTGCACCTTTTTATCTGCCCTTCTCTGGTCCTCCTGCAGCTGGACAGATAGCCCACAAGGGCACGGGGTACGCAGACACCCCCCCCCACCCCCCGGCCAGCTGCGGCAGTCGCTCCTGCCAGCTCTCCCTTTCCTCCCGACCATTCCCAGTTTGCAGGCTGGAGCCCTGCGCGGCAGAGGAGGAGAGAGCTGCGAGCAGAAGGAAAACAGGGTGCTGGGATTCCTCCAGCCCGCTGCCAGATGTCTTCTCTGGCATTTTGGGGGTGGGCGGAGGACTGTGGGAGCACCTTCGAGGCTCTGGGCAGGAGGGAAGGAAGCAAAGATGCAGCTTCAGGCAGCGGACTCTGAGCTGGAGCAGTGCAGCCAGGCATGGCTGCACAGCTCGCAGTCTGGACACACGGAAGAAGTTCATCCAGCTGAGGGCTGCAGGGCTGTCCTTACCAAGCACTCCCCCATCCTGCAGTTCTGCACGGGCACCAATTGCTCAAGCTCTTCCCACTGCAGGAGCTCAGAAGCGACCCCGACCCCGACCCCAAACCAGGCAGGTAATGACAACGTACGCATACAGATACACACCCGATACAGAATCTGGCACTCTACAGTCCTCCCAGAGCTTGTTGCTGCTTTTTAGGCTGCTCTACAGCTATTCTGTCCTGTTCCCTTCATTCCCCTATGGCTTGCCCCCTTCCTTCGCCCTGTGCCTTCCCCATTCCTTCTTCAGGCTTCCTCCTTTCTTTCCTCACTTCCTTCCCCATCCCTTCCCCCTGCAACGGCCTGTGTTCTGCTGCTGTTTCAGCTGACAGTCCTTAAACCACACTTTTCAAAGACATCGGATCAGATCGCATACTGTCACTGATTTAAAAAAGAAAACAACAAGTGCAGTACTATGTATGGATAACAAACTCCTACCTGCTTGAAAAACAGTAGCAGCGCCTCATCCTGGAGTGTCACCATCACCTGCATGTTGGGCTGGCACTGCTCATCTGCCCCGCAGTGCTGCTCAAACTCCTGGCACAGCCTGCCACCTCCTTGTGTCACCTCCTTGTGTCACCTCCTTTTGCCTCTGTAGTTCTGACCCCACACATCCACCCCGTGTCCCCCCGTGTCCCTGTGTCCCCATATGCCCTCTCATGTCCCCTCAAGTTCCCCCGCGCCCCCTGCCCCGCTTTGCTCCATGCCGATGTTGTCGGGTTGAGGACAGGGACAGGGATGCCTGTGGGAGCGGAGTCCAGGGAGCGGAGTTGCTGGCCGTGCGCAGTGGGGTGATGGTGTCCTCGGGGCACGGCTGTGACAGTGGGGTGGGGGTAGCACCCCACAAGTGGGGGTCATTGCCCCCAAAACGGGGCTTGTGCCCCCCGCACGTGGGCAAGTTGTACGGGGAGTGCGTTCTGGAGATGCTTTGTCTTTTCTCCAAATCTGCAGTGACTTCAGCAATCCCACGTCGTGCCGCAGCAGAAATGGGTACTGCGGTACATCAGTGATCTCTGACTTGAGGAGCGCAGGGGCTGCACGAAGTACGCACGCTGCAGCCTCCCTACTTCTTTGGGGTTTGGGATCGATGTTTGAGCCAAAGGGCTACACGGTGCCTTACAAGCAGGTGCCAGCTTCACCCGCTGAGGACGCCAAATCGTCAAATATTTTCACGATGGTCTTTAATTGCTGTGTGAGTAGGTAATGCACGTTTCTCACTGGGGAGCCATAAGCTGACCCTGACAGCTTGGCAAACAGCACTTGCTCCACTCACACCGTAACCTCAGCCTTTTCGCTGCACATGCAGCTTCTCAGCATCTTGCTGCATCGGTATTAAAATCTGTGCTCTCCTGTCGATTAGAAATTTTATCAGTTGCCTTTGAGGACAGACTGGAATCAAAATATGTGGGCCATCCTTGCTCATTCAGTGATAAACTTTCCCTTGCCAGACAGGCAGACCCAATTCACTTTTTTTTTTTTTTTTTTTTTTTTTAGCAATGCAGCTGTGGGACCAGGTGGGGCTGAGCCTGGCTCCACCCCTCCCTCACCTCATTTAAGGGCTGGCAGCCCCCAGGGCAGCGTCTTTCCCTGGAGACTACCTGTTGTGGATTGTTGGGTGAGTGCTCTTTCTTGGAAAGAGGCAACTGATTTTTTTTCTTTTTCTTTCTTTTCTTCTTTCTTCTTCTTCCTATATTGTAGGGCTTTGATCTTTGCCTTTCTGAGGGGATCCGAAGCTGGACTGGAGCAGCTATGTCTGCTATGCTTGTTCTTATTTTTCTTTTCAATTCTTTTCTTAAGGGAGTGAGGGGGTTATCTCCCTTTCTCCAAACTGGTAATGGAGGGACTGACGTACATTCCTTTCTTTTGCTCTTGTCTCATTTCTGGAATGCTTCAGTCAGTCCCAAGGTAATGCTGGCTGGCTTACTGAGCATTGCAACTCTGGAAGTGCCTGGAGCTAATGCGCTTTTCCGTAAAGGGATTCTGTGTTCTCCAGGTTTCCTTTGCAACTCTTCCTAAGCTCAATACCTTCTTGGGAAGTCTCTGTTCCCTCTTTCATGATTCTCATTGCATGATCTCCAACCTGAGACTCCAAACTTGGTTTGTCTGCTACCACATTGTCCCTCTGCATCCCCCTCCACGTTCCCTTTGTGTCCCCCTCTGCCCGTGTCCCCTCTGCCACGTGTTAATTCCGCCCATGCTGAGTATTGTTTAAGAGCACGTATTTACATTATGCTGTGTGTCTCTTTGGATCCCGTTCTGTTTTGCAGCTCGATGGGGTTTAAGGGTTCCTGGGGCTCCTCTAGTCAGTGGTTTAAGCACTGTGAAATCTGTGGAGCAGATAACGGAACACCACGAATCCCTTGTTCGTGCATCGCTTGTATGCAGGTGGGTTATGTGATGGCTGTGGGACGCTCACTTGAAGATGGAATGGGGGTCGCAAGGGGCTCGCCTTGCTCCCTGGAGTTTATTCTTCCAGCCCAATAAGCTACGTGGCTGGTGATAGAGTGAGGGGCGTGTATCAGGCTGGGACTTGAGCTTAAGAAAACCCCCAGCCCCAGTGGCCGTTTTCTTCATCCTCACTTAGTGTAATACAGTCTCCGCGACTTGAGCATACTGAACGCAAGTATTCTGTTCCTGTTTTGTCTGGTTCTCTCCTAGACCTCCCTTACAAATTTGTCAGTAGTAACAGATGTCAGGGCATAGTTCTCAGATCACGTTGTGGCCGACCACCCCAGGGTCCTAGGGTTCTTTCTGTTTTTATGGCAGATCTGGCTTCGTCTTTATAGGAAACAAAGGATTGTCTTCTACTGGACCACTTCATCTGGATCACCCCTGATATCTCCATCCCAATTGTCAGGGGACGCTGTTAGTTTCCTAGTCTGTATGATACCCAACCTCCCCACCCCTCTTCCTTCCATCCCCTGACCCCCCATTAAATAGCTAGCTCTGCAGCTATGGGACCCACCAGTGTGATGAAGCAAGGCCTCTGGTGTGCTGAATACTGGGACTGGCGCAGAGAGGCTCTATGGCTGCTGTGAATCTTCCTGACTGGACTACTTGGTGAGTTTCCCCAGAGCTGTTGAGCACACAGGCTTTCCCACCTACCCTGATTGCTCACCAGGCCATCGATGTCCTTTGTGGACATGGCTTCAGGTATCATACCAGAGACTCCTTAGAGTCGGAAGCGACCACTTATGATGATCTAGTCCAACTCGCCCACAATGAACAGGGACATTCACAGCTAGATCAGGTTGCCCTGCGTGTCACCTTGGAAAGGACGGGGCATCCACCGCATCTCTGGGCAACCTGGTCCACTGTGCAGAATCACAGAATGTCCCGGGTTGGAAGGGACCTCGAGGATCGTGGATCTCCAACCCCCCTGCCACATGCAGGACCATCAACCTCCCCATTTCATACTAGACCAGGCTGCCCAGGGCTCCATCCAACCTGGCCTTGAACACCTCTAGGGATGGACGGGGCATCCACAGCCTCTCTGGGCAGCTGTTCCAGCACCTCACCACTCTCTCAGTAAAGAACTTCCCCATGACATCCAACCTAAATCTTCCCTCCCTCAAGTTAAAACGTTTCCCCTGGTCCCTTGCTATGAAAGAGATTTTCCTTATATCTAACCTAAATTCTCCCTTCTTCTTTCCTTTAGCTCCCCTTTGGGTATCGAAAGGCTGTTACCAGGTCACCTCGGAGCCTTCACTTCTCCGCGCTGAACAGCCCCAGCTCTCTCAGCTTGTCCTCACAGGTGAGGTGTTTGATCCTTTGGTTCTTTTTTTTTTTTTTTTTTTTTTTGTGACCGTCCTCTGTACGTGCTCCAACGGGTCCATGTCTCTTCTGCACTGAGGACTCTTCATATGGACACAGTACTCCAGGTGAGGCCTCTTCAGCACAGAGCAGAGGGGCAGGATCACCTCTTTTCACCCGCTGACCGCACGTCTTTTGGTGCAGCCCAGGATGTGGCTGGTTTTCTGGGCTGGGAGGGCACTTTGCCGGCTCATGTACAGCTTGCCATCCACCAGGTCTTTTGGGACAGGCCTATGCTCAGTCCTTTCATCCCCCAGCATGTATTGGTAGTGGGGGGTTTTCTTGTCCCAGGTGCAAGACACTGTGCCTGTATTTGTTGAACCGGATGAGGTTTGTCTGTGCCCGCTGCTCGAGCCTGTCTAGGTCCCTCTGGCTGGCGTCCCGTCCCTCTGGTGTGTCACTGCTCCCCACGGCTTGGTGTTGTCAGCAAATTTTCTGAGGGTGCGCTCGATCCCGCTGGTGATGTCACTGACGAAGATATTGAAGAGTCTCAGCCCCAGCACGGACCCCTTTGAGATGCCATTCATCGCCAGTCGCCATCCGGACACGGAGCCATCGGCTCCTGGACTCGATCCTGCAGCCGGTTCTTTGTCCATTGAACAGTCCACTCATCGAATCCGTGTCCTTCCGATTTGGAAAGAAGGATGCTGCGGGATATTGCGTCAAAGGCCTTACTGAAGTCCAGGTAGATGATATCAGTGGTTCTTCCCTTGTCTATTGATGCAGTGACACCATCACAGACAGCCGCTAGATTGGTCAAGCAGGATTTACCCTTGGTCCTCTGGGTGCTCCAACAGGTCCATGTCTTTTCTGCACTAAGGACTCCACATCTGGACACAATCCCTAGATATGGGATTATGTAGAATATGGTCTCAGATAAGGGAAACCACTTTACTTCACAAGTCCTACAGGAGCTAATGAGAACTTTAGAAATAAAGTGGGAGTCCCATACTCACTGGCACCCTCCTCCTTCAGGGAATCAATCAGAGTGAATCAATCAGATGCTGAAAAAGCGCTTGTCAAAATTGATTTTAGAGACCAAATTACCACGGACAAAGCGTTTACCTTTAGCCCTTCTCAGAATACGAACCGCTCCCAGAAAAGACTTAGGAGTATCACCGTACGAAGTGCTGTTTGGGTTGCCGTACTTGGGAGGGAGGGGTGAGATGCCCACTCTTGAAACCAAGAAGAAGTTTCTTAAGAACTCTTGGAAATATGGCCCCCGTATCTCCAGGGAGAGGTACAAAGCATACCGAAAAACAACAGGTTGGTAATGGATCTCACTGGAAATGTGTCATAGCAACAGCATCGGGGAGAGTGTAAGCCTGAGACACTCAACCAGTAAGCGAGTGCCAGGAGAGCATTACCTGCGTTGGATTTGGAGTATAGTCCTGGTTTCTTCATAAAGCTGTTTTGTATATCATGCTGCTTTCCTGCGAGTGTACTTCTAACCTGGCCTAGTGTTAAATGCGGAGGTCGGCAGCCCTGGCTGCAGCAGGGGGGTTGGAGCTTGATGATCTCTGAGGTCCCTTCCAACCCAAGCCGTTCTATGATTCTGTAGAACGGAATGAATTTTGCTGACTGGTGCACAGTTTCTCCCTCGCTAATAGGGGACGTGAGCCTGTTATTGCAATAACGAATAAACTGTGCTGCTATCACTAAGATCCTGGCCTAACCTGAAATTCTTGACTTTGAGTGTTTCTCCCAAACGTGGTGCCGAAACCAAATTTGGTTGATCGTTCCAAGCCGTGGCTTGGCTGCACACATCTGCCCGCTTGATACCAGGTTTTTCATTACCTCGGATGCTGGCTGAAAAAAATAGAATAATAAAAATCTTGACAACATCAATTAGCTGGTTATTTGTTTATTGACAAGTACTCATAAGCACTGAGCGCAGGTCTGGTGGGTTTGTCGAAGATTTCCTTCGTTTTCTTTGTCGTCTTCCCTTCCCCCCTCTCCCTTCTGTGTTTTTCCTCTGCCATCAAAAGAGAGAACGGACTGGTGATGGCTTGGTGCAGGTCCACGGCAACCCTAGCGGTGAAGTGATTTCCGCGGTCTCTGGTGCCACCGCGTGGCCGATCGGCAAAAATGCGTCGAAGTTGTTTCCGCGCTCTCTCGTTCCCCCCCCGCCGCACCGCCCCCTCGTGGCCAATCGGGGGAACTGCATCGAAGTTGTTTAAGCGGTCTCTGGTGCCCCCACGCGGTCAATCGGCAGAATTGCGGCAGCGTTGCTATGTTGCCGCAGGCAGCAGGGCGCATGCGCGCAGGCACGCGGAAGCGGTGCGCGCACGGTCCTGCTCCCCTGCGCAGGCACCCCGCCGATCTGCGTTACGCTTGGTCCTCCAGGAAGTAGTGCGCATGCGCCACAAAGCTTTCCAATAGCATACATTTCTTCGAAGCCCTGAGATGCAGGTGAGCCGGCAATACTTGGATCGCCGGCTCCACGATATTCTTCTCTCTTCCAATCCAGAACGCTCCTTGTCTGTTTTCTCGGGCGGTTTTATGCCCCGGCCTGCTCCGAGAACGTACTATCTAGGCGGACCGTGCACCCGCCGCTTGCGCAATGAGGCGTCGAAAAAAACGAATGCGTGGGTGCGTGCCCGAAAACGAGCGTCCGTCGTAATGCGCGCACGAGAAGCGCATGCGCAGTGCCGTGCCAAGGCGGCCGCATGCGCAGTTCGGTGACATGCTTGCCGCATGCGCACTGCAAACGACGGCGCATGCGTTTTGCGGCCCTGAGGAAAGCATGCGTATTGCGGGGCCGAGGCTGGCGCATGCGCAGAGCGGTGCGGACGATCGCGCGTGCCCAATGCGTTCCTGCAGCTGGCGCGTGCGCAGAGCACTTCGCACATGCGCATTGCGGGGCACAGACAGGCGCATGCGCTGTGGCGGGCAGAATCCGGCGCATGCCCCGTTCGGAGCAGAATCCAGTGCATGCGTAGTGCTTTTTTTTTTTTTTTTTTTTTAAACCACTGGCGCATGCGTCGTGCTTTCTCATGAACCGCGCGTCCGTATTCCGTGCTGTTGTCTCGAGAACTGCGCCTGCGTAGTGCGGTGCGGTGCGGAGACTGCCGCGTGCGCAGTGCCTAGATTCGCACGTGCGCGTTGCTCTCGCGAGCCTTGCTTTTCCAGGACCGCTGCGGTGCAGGGCTGGGGCTGGAGCGGGACGTCTGCTCCTCCACCGCGGCGGCAAGCACGTTGGGTGCCACGAGGCGCTGAGGGGCAGCCGTGAGCCGACCCGGTCCGTTCCCGGGTGGGCTCGGGCATAAATCGGCGGAAATAGACGAGGGGCATCCTGGATTAGAAGGGGAGAATATCGCTGAGCCGGCGGTCCGAGAATCGACTGCTTTCCCGTCCCCGTAGCGGTTTGTCGAAACAATTGCTATCTTTGAGTTGACGGGCGCATGTTCGCTATTATCTGGAGGACTGATCACCATAGAGAGTGGCGGATTAGCTGCGCAGGGAGGTTAAACCGCCACTTCCGCGTTTGTGCGCGCATGCGTTCTATCGCTTGCCGGACTAAGCGGCAGGCAGCGGCAGTTCCGCGCATTGGCCACGAGGTGGCAGCAGAGACCGCGGGAAGAACTCCGGCGGGATTGCCGGGGACCCGCGGCGCAGGCCGTGGCGATCCGTTCTGCGTTGTGATGACGGGGGAAGAACGCGAGGTTAGAAGCGGGGGGAAAGGACGAAGAAAACAAAGGGATACTACTCCAGAGCCCGGAAAGCTGTGCTAAGTGCTTGTGAATATCTGTTAAAAAAGAAAACAAACTTGTTTTTGCCAGCATCCGTTGCATTGTTTTTAAATATTCACATACCAAAATGTAACTGCCCGGCAAATTTAATGATAACGAAATAAAGCACTTCGGCAGAAAGCACAGGGCTATATTAATGTTTGCTCAGCCTCTGTCTTGTTCATATTTGTATGGGAACTGCTGAGTCACGGCCTGAACCGCTGATTAATCACCTGAGGCGAGCAACGAGTCAGCCCTGGGAGCACAGGTGAAAGCAATTCACCTGTGCTGCAGGAAGGGGTGGAGCCCGGCTCCACCTCTCCTAGACCCATTTAAGAGCTGACTACCAGTGGGGAAGGATCTCTCTCTCTCTTCGGAAGCTCCACTCCGCTGGTCTTTCCTGAGCGAGCCCACGACGCGGGTAAGCTTCCTATTTATTCTCTTTGTCTCGCTGTGCCTAACTCTCTTGCTTATTTCATTATTATAGCATCTTAATATTATTTGATTATATAATATTCCTTTATATAATTTTCATTGATTATACAATATTTTAATGTATTGTTTTCCAAGGCCTCTCTTCAACTCCAGGTTTCATTTTTGGCTTTTTATTCTTTTTAATGCCGTAAAATGGGTAGTTTTAGGCCCTAGCAGGTCTACACAGGCAGAGACAAAGTTGCAGTTTTGAGATTCTTGGGGACCATTATATCATTTCCACAAAGATTAACAAAACCGGCAGTTCTCCACCTAAGTTTGCAGGTGGAAAACATGAATTCAGCTGCATAGAAAGAATCGATGTGTCACAGCTGCCATCGGCAAGATGGCCAGAGAGTTGTGCAGGTCCACCCGGCTCAGCTGCACCTTTTTATCTGCCCTTCTCTGGTCCTCCTGCAGCTGGACAGATAGCCCACAAGGGCACGGGGTACGCAGACACCCCCCCCCACCCCCCGGCCAGCTGCGGCAGTCGCTCCTGCCAGCTCTCCCTTTCCTCCCGACCATTCCCAGTTTGCAGGCTGGAGCCCTGCGCGGCAGAGGAGGAGAGAGCTGCGAGCAGAAGGAAAACAGGGTGCTGGGATTCCTCCAGCCCGCTGCCAGATGTCTTCTCTGGCATTTTGGGGGTGGGCGGAGGACTGTGGGAGCACCTTCGAGGCTCTGGGCAGGAGGGAAGGAAGCAAAGATGCAGCTTCAGGCAGCGGACTCTGAGCTGGAGCAGTGCAGCCAGGCATGGCTGCACAGCTCGCAGTCTGGACACACGGAAGAAGTTCATCCAGCTGAGGGCTGCAGGGCTGTCCTTACCAAGCACTCCCCCATCCTGCAGTTCTGCACGGGCACCAATTGCTCAAGCTCTTCCCACTGCAGGAGCTCAGAAGCGACCCCGACCCCGACCCCAAACCAGGCAGGTAATGACAACGTACGCACACAGATACACACCCGATACAGAATCTGGCACTCTACAGTCCTCCCAGAGCTTGTTGCTGCTTTTTAGGCTGCTCTACAGCTATTCTGTCCTGTTCCCTTCATTCCCCTATGGCTTGCCCCCTTCCTTCGCCCTGTGCCTTCCCCATTCCTTCTTCAGGCTTCCTCCTTTCTTTCCTCACTTCCTTCCCCATCCCTTCCCCCTGCAACGGCCTGTGTTCTGCTGCTGTTTCAGCTGACAGTCCTTAAACCACACTTTTCAAAGACATCGGATCAGATCGCATACTGTCACTGATTTAAAAAAGAAAACAACAAGTGCAGTACTATGTATGGATAACAAACTCCTACCTGCTTGAAAAACAGTAGCAGCGCCTCATCCTGGAGTGTCACCATCACCTGCATGTTGGGCTGGCACTGCTCATCTGCCCCGCAGTGCTGCTCAAACTCCTGGCACAGCCTGCCACCTCCTTGTGTCACCTCCTTGTGTCACCTCCTTTTGCCTCTGTAGTTCTGACCCCACACATCCACCCCGTGTCCCCCCGTGTCCCTGTGTCCCCATATGCCCTCTCATGTCCCCTCAAGTTCCCCCGCGCCCCCTGCCCCGCTTTGCTCCTTGCCGATGTTGTCGGGTTGAGGACAGGGACAGGGATGCCTGTGGGAGCGGAGTCCAGGGAGCGGAGTTGCTGGCCGTGCGCAGTGGGGTGATGGTGTCCTCGGGGCACGGCTGTGACAGTGGGGTGGGGGTAGCACCCCACAAGTGGGGGTCATTGCCCCCAAAACGGGGCTTGTGCCCCCCGCACGTGGGCAAGTTGTACGGGGAGTGCGTTCTGGAGATGCTTTGTCTTTTCTCCAAATCTGCAGTGACTTCAGCAATCCCACGTCGTGCCGCAGCAGAAATGGGTACTGCGGTACATCAGTGATCTCTGACTTGAGGAGCGCAGGGGCTGCACGAAGTACGCACGCTGCAGCCTCCCTACTTCTTTGGGGTTTGGGATCGATGTTTGAGCCAAAGGGCTACACGGTGCCTTACAAGCAGGTGCCAGCTTCACCCGCTGAGGACGCCAAATCGTCAAATATTTTCACGATGGTCTTTAATTGCTGTGTGAGTAGGTAATGCACGTTTCTCACTGGGGAGCCATAAGCTGACCCTGACAGCTTGGCAAACAGCACTTGCTCCACTCACACCGTAACCTCAGCCTTTTCGCTGCACATGCAGCTTCTCAGCATCTTGCTGCATCGGTATTAAAATCTGTGCTCTCCTGTCGATTAGAAATTTTATCAGTTGCCTTTGAGGACAGACTGGAATCAAAATATGTGGGCCATCCTTGCTCATTCAGTGATAAACTTTCCCTTGCCAGACAGGCAGACCCAATTCACTTTTTTTTTTTTTTTTTTTTTTTTAGCAATGCAGCTGTGGGACCAGGTGGGGCTGAGCCTGGCTCCACCCCTCCCTCACCTCATTTAAGGGCTGGCAGCCCCCAGGGCAGCGTCTTTCCCTGGAGACTACCTGCTGTGGATTGTTGGGTGAGTGCTCTTTCTTGGAAAGAGGCAACTGATTTTTTTCTTTTTCTTTCTTTTCTTCTTTCTTCTTCTTCCTATATTGTAGGGCTTTGATCTTTGCCTTTCTGAGGGGATCCGAAGCTGGACTGGAGCAGCTATGTCTGCTATGCTTGTTCTTATTTTTCTTTTCAATTCTTTTCTTAAGGGAGTGAGGGGGTTATCTCCCTTTCTCCAAACTGGTAATGGAGGGACTGACGTACATTCCTTTCTTTTGCTCTTGTCTCATTTCTGGAATGCTTCAGTCAGTCCCAAGGTAATGCTGGCTGGCTTACTGAGCATTGCAACTCTGGAAGTGCCTGGAGCTAATGCGCTTTTCCGTAAAGGGATTCTGTGTTCTCCAGGTTTCCTTTGCAACTCTTCCTAAGCTCAATACCTTCTTGGGAAGTCTCTGTTCCCTCTTTCATGATTCTCATTGCATGATCTCCAACCTGAGACTCCAAACTTGGTTTGTCTGCTACCACATTGTCCCTCTGCATCCCCCTCCACGTTCCCTTTGTGTCCCCCTCTGCCCGTGTCCCCTCTGCCACGTGTTAATTCCGCCCATGCTGAGTATTGTTTAAGGGCACGTATTTACATTATGCTGTGTGTCTCTTTGGATCCCGTTCTGTTTTGCAGCTCGATGGGGTTTAAGGGTTCCTGGGGCTCCTCTAGTCAGTGGTTTAAGCACTGTGAAATCTGTGGAGCAGATAACGGAACACCACGAATCCCTTGTTCGTGCATCGCTTGTATGCAGGTGGGTTATGTGATGGCTGTGGGACGCTCACTTGAAGATGGAATGGGGGTCGCAAGGGGCTCGCCTTGCTCCCTGGAGTTTATTCTTCCAGCCCAATAAGCTACGTGGCTGGTGATAGAGTGAGGGGCGTGTATCAGGCTGGGACTTGAGCTTAAGAAAACCCCCAGCCCCAGTGGCCGTTTTCTTCATCCTCACTTAGTGTAATACAGTCTCCGCGACTTGAGCATACTGAACGCAAGTATTCTGTTCCTGTTTTGTCTGGTTCTCTCCTAGACCTCCCTTACAAATTTGTCAGTAGTAACAGATGTCAGGGCATAGTTCTCAGATCACGTTGTGGCCGACCACCCCAGGGTCCTAGGGTTCTTTCTGTTTTTATGGCAGATCTGGCTTCGTCTTTATAGGAAACAAAGGATTGTCTTCTACTGGACCACTTCATCTGGATCACCCCTGATATCTCCATCCCAATTGTCAGGGGACGCTGTTAGTTTCCTAGTCTGTATGATACCCAACCTCCCCACCCCTCTTCCTTCCATCCCCTGACCCCCCATTAAATAGCTAGCTCTGCAGCTATGGGACCCACCAGTGTGATGAAGCAAGGCCTCTGGTGTGCTGAATACTGGGACTGGCGCAGAGAGGCTCTATGGCTGCTGTGAATCTTCCTGACTGGACTACTTGGTGAGTTTCCCCAGAGCTGTTGAGCACACAGGCTTTCCCACCTACCCTGATTGCTCACCAGGCCATCGATGTCCTTTGTGGACATGGCTTCAGGTATCATACCAGAGACTCCTTAGAGTCGGAAGCGACCACTTATGATGATCTAGTCCAACTCGCCCACAATGAACAGGGACATTCACAGCTAGATCAGGTTGCCCTGCGTGTCACCTTGGAAGGGACGGGGCATCCACCGCATCTCTGGGCAACCTGGTCCACTGTGCAGAATCACAGAATGTCCCGGGTTGGAAGGGACCTCGAGGATCGTGGATCTCCAACCCCCCTGCCACATGCAGGACCATCAACCTCCCCATTTCATACTAGACCAGGCTGCCCAGGGCTCCATCCAACCTGGCCTTGAACACCTCTAGGGATGGACGGGGCATCCACAGCCTCTCTGGGCAGCTGTTCCAGCACCTCACCACTCTCTCAGTAAAGAACTTCCCCATGACATCCAACCTAAATCTTCCCTCCCTCAAGTTAAAACGTTTCCCCTGGTCCCTTGCTATGAAAGAGATTTTCCTTATATCTAACCTAAATTCTCCCTTCTTCTTTCCTTTAGCTCCCCTTTGGGTATCGAAAGGCTGTTACCAGGTCACCTCGGAGCCTTCACTTCTCCGCGCTGAACAGCCCCAGCTCTCTCAGCTTGTCCTCACAGGTGAGGTGTTTGATCCTTTGGTTCTTTTTTTTTTTTTTTTTTTTTTTTGTGACCGTCCTCTGTACGTGCTCCAACGGGTCCATGTCTCTTCTGCACTGAGGACTCTTCATATGGACACAGTACTCCAGGTGAGGCCTCTTCAGCACAGAGCAGAGGGGCAGGATCACCTCTTTTCACCCGCTGACCGCACGTCTTTTGGTGCAGCCCAGGATGTGGCTGGTTTTCTGGGCTGGGAGGGCACTTTGCCGGCTCATGTACAGCTTGCCATCCACCAGGTCTTTTGGGACAGGCCTATGCTCAGTCCTTTCATCCCCCAGCATGTATTGGTAGTGGGGGGTTTTCTTGTCCCAGGTGCAAGACACTGTGCCTGTATTTGTTGAACCGGATGAGGTTTGTCTGTGCCCGCTGCTCGAGCCTGTCTAGGTCCCTCTGGCTGGCGTCCCGTCCCTCTGGTGTGTCACTGCTCCCCACGGCTTGGTGTTGTCAGCAAATTTTCTGAGGGTGCGCTCGATCCCGCTGGTGATGTCACTGACGAAGATATTGAAGAGTCTCAGCCCCAGCACGGACCCCTTTGAGATGCCATTCATCGCCAGTCGCCATCCGGACACGGAGCCATCGGCTCCTGGACTCGATCCTGCAGCCGGTTCTTTGTCCATTGAACAGTCCACTCATCGAATCCGTGTCCTTCCGATTTGGAAAGAAGGATGCTGCGGGATATTGCGTCAAAGGCCTTACTGAAGTCCAGGTAGATGATATCAGTGGTTCTTCCCTTGTCTATTGATGCAGTGACACCATCACAGACAGCCGCTAGATTGGTCAAGCAGGATTTACCCTTGGTCCTCTGGGTGCTCCAACAGGTCCATGTCTTTTCTGCACTAAGGACTCTACATCTGGACACAATCCCTAGATATGGGATTATGTAGAATATGGTCTCAGATAAGGGAAACCACTTTACTTCACAAGTCCTACAGGAGCTAATGAGAACTTTAGAAATAAAGTGGGAGTCCCATACTCACTGGCACCCTCCTCCTTCAGGGAATCAATCAGAGTGAATCAATCAGATGCTGAAAAAGCGCTTGTCAAAATTGATTTTAGAGACCAAATTACCACGGACAAAGCGTTTACCTTTAGCCCTTCTCAGAATACGAACCGCTCCCAGAAAAGACTTAGGAGTATCACCGTACGAAGTGCTGTTTGGGTTGCCGTACTTGGGAGGGAGGGGTGAGATGCCCACTCTTGAAACCAAGAAGAAGTTTCTTAAGAACTCTTGGAAATATGGCCCCCGTATCTCCATGGAGAGGTACAAAGCATACCGAAAAACAACAGGTTGGTAATGGATCTCACTGGAAATGTGTCATAGCAACAGCATCGGGGAGAGTGTAAGCCTGAGACACTCAACCAGTAAGCGAGTGCCAGGAGAGCATTACCTGCGTTGGATTTGGAGTATAGTCCTGGTTTCTTCATAAAGCTGTTTTGTATATCATGCTGCTTTCCTGCGAGTGTACTTCTAACCTGGCCTAGTGTTAAATGCGGAGGTCGGCAGCCCTGGCTGCAGCAGGGGGGTTGGAGCTTGATGATCTCTGAGGTCCCTTCCAACCCAAGCCGTTCTATGATTCTGTAGAACGGAATGAATTTTGCTGACTGGTGCACAGTTTCTCCCTCGCTAATAGGGGACGTGAGCCTGTTATTGCAATAACGAATAAACTGTGCTGCTATCACTAAGATCCTGGCCTAACCTGAAATTCTTGACTTTGAGTGTTTCTCCCAAACGTGGTGCCGAAACCAAATTTGGTTGATCGTTCCAAGCCGTGGCTTGGCTGCACACATCTGCCCGCTTGATACCAGGTTTTTCATTACCTCGGATGCTGGCTGAAAAAAATAGAATAATAAAAATCTTGACAACATCAATTAGCTGGTTATTTGTTTATTGACAAGTACTCATAAGCACTGAGCGCAGGTCTGGTGGGTTTGTCGAAGATTTCCTTCGTTTTCTTTGTCGTCTTCCCTTCCCCCCTCTCCCTTCTGTGTTTTTCCTCTGCCATCAAAAGAGAGAACGGACTGGTGATGGCTTGGTGCAGGTCCACGGCAACCCTAGCGGTGAAGTGATTTCCGCGGTCTCTGGTGCCACCGCGTGGCCGATCGGCAAAAATGCGTCGAAGTTGTTTCCGCGCTCTCTCGTTCCCCCCCCGCCGCACCGCCCCCTCGTGGCCAATCGGGGGAACTGCATCGAAGTTGTTTAAGCGGTCTCTGGTGCCCCCACGCGGTCAATCGGCAGAATTGCGGCAGCGTTGCTATGTTGCCGCAGGCAGCAGGGCGCATGCGCGCAGGCACGCGGAAGCGGTGCGCGCACGGTCCTGCTCCCCTGCGCAGGCACCCCGCCGATCTGCGTTACGCTTGGTCCTCCAGGAAGTAGTGCGCATGCGCCACAAAGCTTTCCAATAGCATACATTTCTTCGAAGCCCTGAGATGCAGGTGAGCCGGCAATACTTGGATCGCCGGCTCCACGATATTCTTCTCTCTTCCAATCCAGAACGCTCCTTGTCTGTTTTCTCGGGCGGTTTTATGCCCCGGCCTGCTCCGAGAACGTACTATCTAGGCGGACCGTGCACCCGCCGCTTGCGCAATGAGGCGTCGAAAAAAACGAATGCGTAGGTGCGTGCCCGAAAACGAGCGTCCGTCGTAATGCGCGCACGAGAAGCGCATGCGCAGTGCCGTGCCAAGGCGGCCGCATGCGCAGTTCGGTGACATGCTTGCCGCATGCGCACTGCAAACGACGGCGCATGCGTTTTGCGGCCCTGAGGAAAGCATGCGTATTGCGGGGCCGAGGCTGGCGCATGCGCAGAGCGGTGCGGACGATCGCGCGTGCCCAATGCGTTCCTGCAGCTGGCGCGTGCGCAGAGCACTTCGCACATGCGCATTGCGGGGCACAGACAGGCGCATGCGCTGTGGCGGGCAGAATCCGGCGCATGCCCCGTTCGGAGCAGAATCCAGTGCATGCGTAGTGCTTTTTTTTTTTTTTTTTTTTTTAAACCACTGGCGCATGCGTCGTGCTTTCTCATGAACCGCGCGTCCGTATTCCGTGCTGTTGTCTCGAGAACTGCGCCTGCGTAGTGCGGTGCGGTGCGGAGACTGCCGCGTGCGCAGTGCCTAGATTCGCACGTGCGCGTTGCTCTCGCGAGCCTTGCTTTTCCAGGACCGCTGCGGTGCAGGGCTGGGGCTGGAGCGGGACGTCTGCTCCTCCACCGCGGCGGCAAGCACGTTGGGTGCCACGAGGCGCTGAGGGGCAGCCGTGAGCCGACCCGGTCCGTTCCCGGGTGGGCTCGGGCATAAATCGGCGGAAATAGACGAGGGGCATCCTGGATTAGAAGGGGAGAATATCGCTGAGCCGGCGGTCCGAGAATCGACTGCTTTCCCGTCCCCGTAGCGGTTTGTCGAAACAATTGCTATCTTTGAGTTGACGGGCGCATGTTCGCTATTATCTGGAGGACTGATCACCATAGAGAGTGGCGGATTAGCTGCGCAGGGAGGTTAAACCGCCACTTCCGCGTTTGTGCGCGCATGCGTTCTATCGCTTGCCGGACTAAGCGGCAGGCAGCGGCAGTTCCGCGCATTGGCCACGAGGTGGCAGCAGAGACCGCGGGAAGAACTCCGGCGGGATTGCCGGGGACCCGCGGCGCAGGCCGTGGCGATCCGTTCTGCGTTGTGATGACGGGGGAAGAACGCGAGGTTAGAAGCGGGGGGAAAGGACGAAGAAAACAAAGGGATACTACTCCAGAGCCCGGAAAGCTGTGCTAAGTGCTTGTGAATATCTGTTAAAAAAGAAAACAAACTTGTTTTTGCCAGCATCCGTTGCATTGTTTTTAAATATTCACATACCAAAATGTAACTGCCCGGCAAATTTAATGATAACGAAATAAAGCACTTCGGCAGAAAGCACAGGGCTATATTAATGTTTGCTCAGCCTCTGTCTTGTTCATATTTGTATGGGAACTGCTGAGTCACGGCCTGAACCGCTGATTAATCACCTGAGGCGAGCAACGAGTCAGCCCTGGGAGCACAGGTGAAAGCAATTCACCTGTGCTGCAGGAAGGGGTGGAGCCCGGCTCCACCTCTCCTAGACCCATTTAAGAGCTGACTACCAGTGGGGAAGGATCTCTCTCTCTCTTCGGAAGCTCCACTCCGCTGGTCTTTCCTGAGCGAGCCCACGACGCGGGTAAGCTTCCTATTTATTCTCTTTGTCTCGCTGTGCCTAACTCTCTTGCTTATTTCATTATTATAGCATCTTAATATTATTTGATTATATAATATTCCTTTATATAATTTTCATTGATTATACAATATTTTAATGTATTGTTTTCCAAGGCCTCTCTTCAACTCCAGGTTTCATTTTTGGCTTTTTATTCTTTTTAATGCCGTAAAATGGGTAGTTTTAGGCCCTAGCAGGTCTACACAGGCAGAGACAAAGTTGCAGTTTTGAGATTCTTGGGGACCATTATATCATTTCCACAAAGATTAACAAAACCGGCAGTTCTCCACCTAAGTTTGCAGGTGGAAAACATGAATTCAGCTGCATAGAAAGAATCGATGTGTCACAGCTGCCATCGGCAAGATGGCCAGAGAGTTGTGCAGGTCCACCCGGCTCAGCTGCACCTTTTTATCTGCCCTTCTCTGGTCCTCCTGCAGCTGGACAGATAGCCCACAAGGGCACGGGGTACGCAGACACCCCCCCCCACCCCCCGGCCAGCTGCGGCAGTCGCTCCTGCCAGCTCTCCCTTTCCTCCCGACCATTCCCAGTTTGCAGGCTGGAGCCCTGCGCGGCAGAGGAGGAGAGAGCTGCGAGCAGAAGGAAAACAGGGTGCTGGGATTCCTCCAGCCCGCTGCCAGATGTCTTCTCTGGCATTTTGGGGGTGGGCGGAGGACTGTGGGAGCACCTTCGAGGCTCTGGGCAGGAGGGAAGGAAGCAAAGATGCAGCTTCAGGCAGCGGACTCTGAGCTGGAGCAGTGCAGCCAGGCATGGCTGCACAGCTCGCAGTCTGGACACACGGAAGAAGTTCATCCAGCTGAGGGCTGCAGGGCTGTCCTTACCAAGCACTCCCCCATCCTGCAGTTCTGCACGGGCACCAATTGCTCAAGCTCTTCCCACTGCAGGAGCTCAGAAGCGACCCCGACCCCAAACCAGGCAGGTAATGACAACGTACGCACACAGATATACACCCGATACAGAATCTGGCACTCTACAGTCCTCCCAGAGCTTGTTGCTGCTTTTTAGGCTGCTCTACAGCTATTCTGTCCTGTTCCCTTCATTCCCCTATGGCTTGCCCCCTTCCTTCGCCCTGTGCCTTCCCCATTCCTTCTTCAGGCTTCCTCCTTTCTTTCCTCACTTCCTTCCCCATCCCTTCCCCCTGCAACGGCCTGTGTTCTGCTGCTGTTTCAGCTGACAGTCCTTAAACCACACTTTTCAAAGACATCGGATCAGATCGCATACTGTCACTGATTTAAAAAAGAAAACAACAAGTGCAGTACTATGTATGGATAACAAACTCCTACCTGCTTGAAAAACAGTAGCAGCGCCTCATCCTGGAGTGTCACCATCACCTGCATGTTGGGCTGGCACTGCTCATCTGCCCCGCAGTGCTGCTCAAACTCCTGGCACAGCCTGCCACCTCCTTGTGTCACCTCCTTGTGTCACCTCCTTGTGTCACCTCCTTGTGTCACCTCCTTGTGTCACCTCCTTGTGTCACCTCCTTGTGTCACCTCCTTGTGTCACCTCCTTGTGTCACCTCCTTTTGCCTCTGTAGTTCTGACCCCACACATCCACCCCGTGTCCCTGTGTCCCCATATGCCCTCTCATGTCCCCTCAAGTTCCCCCGCGCCCCCTGCCCCGCTTTGCTCCATGCCGATGTTGTCGGGTTGAGGACAGGGACAGGGATGCCTGTGGGAGCGGAGTTGCTGGCCGTGCGCAGTGGGGTGATGGTGTCCTCGGGGCACGGCTGTGACAGTGGGGTGGGGGTAGCACCCCACAAGTGGGGGTCATTGCCCCCAAAACGGGGCTTGTGCCCCCCGCACGTGGGCAAGTTGTACGGGGAGTGCGTTCTGGAGATGCTTTGTCTTTTCTCCAAATCTGCAGTGACTTCAGCAATCCCACGTCGTGCCGCAGCAGAAATGGGTACTGCGGTACATCAGTGATCTCTGACTTGAGGAGCGCAGGGGCTGCACGAAGTACGCACGCTGCAGCCTCCCTACTTCTTTGGGGTTTGGGATCGATGTTTGAGCCAAAGGGCTACACGGTGCCTTACAAGCAGGTGCCAGCTTCACCCGCTGAGGACACCAAATCGTCAAATATTTTCACGATGGTCTTTAATTGCTGTGTGAGTAGGTAATGCACGTTTCTCACTGGGGAGCCATAAGCTGACCCTGACAGCTTGGCAAACAGCACTTGCTCCACTCACACCGTAACCTCAGCCTTTTCGCTGCACATGCAGCTTCTCAGCATCTTGCTGCATCGGTATTAAAATCTGTGCTCTCCTGTCGATTAGAAATTTTATCAGTTGCCTTTGAGGACAGACTGGAATCAAAATATGTGGGCCATCCTTGCTCATTCAGTGATAAACTTTCCCTTGCCAGACAGGCAGACCCAATTCACTTTTTTTTTTTTTTTTTTTTTTTTAGCAATGCAGCTGTGGGACCAGGTGGGGCTGAGCCTGGCTCCACCCCTCCCTCACCTCATTTAAGGGCTGGCAGCCCCCAGGGCAGCGTCTTTCCCTGGAGACTACCTGCTGTGGATTGTTGGGTGAGTGCTCTTTCTTGGAAAGAGGCAACTGATTTTTTTCTTTTTCTTTCTTTTCTTCTTTCTTCTTCTTCCTATATTGTAGGGCTTTGATCTTTGCCTTTCTGAGGGGATCCGAAGCTGGACTGGAGCAGCTATGTCTGCTATGCTTGTTCTTATTTTTCTTTTCAATTCTTTTCTTAAGGGAGTGAGGGGGTTATCTCCCTTTCTCCAAACTGGTAATGGAGGGACTGACGTACATTCCTTTCTTTTGCTCTTGTCTCATTTCTGGAATGCTTCAGTCAGTCCCAAGGTAATGCTGGCTGGCTTACTGAGCATTGCAACTCTGGAAGTGCCTGGAGCTAATGCGCTTTTCCGTAAAGGGATTCTGTGTTCTCCAGGTTTCCTTTGCAACTCTTCCTAAGCTCAATACCTTCTTGGGAAGTCTCTGTTCCCTCTTTCATGATTCTCATTGCATGATCTCCAACCTGAGACTCCAAACTTGGTTTGTCTGCTACCACATTGTCCCTCTGCATCCCCCTCCACGTTCCCTTTGTGTCCCCCTCTGCCCGTGTCCCCTCTGCCACGTGTTAATTCCGCCCATGCTGAGTATTGTTTAAGGGCACGTATTTAAATTATGCTGTGTGTCTCTTTGGATCCCGTTCTGTTTTGCAGCTCGATGGGGTGTAAGGGTTCCTGGGGCTCCTCTAGTCAGTGGTTTAAGCACTGTGAAATCTGTGGAGCAGATAATGGAACACCACGAATCCCTTGTTCGTGCATCGCTTGTATGCAGGTGGGTTATGTGATGGCTGTGGGACGCTCACTTGAAGATGGAATGGGGGTCGCAAGGGGCTCGCCTTGCTCCCTGGAGTTTATTCTTCCAGCCCAATAAGCTACGTGGCTGGTGATAGGGTGAGGGGCGTGTATCAGGCTGGGACTTGAGCTTAAGAAAACCCCCAGCCCCAGTGGCCGTTTTCTTCATCCTCACTTAGTGTAATGCAGTCTCCGCGACTTGAGCATACTGAACGCAAGTATTCTGTTCCTGTTTTGTCTGGTTCTCTCCTAGACCTCCCTTACAAATTTGTCAGTAGTAACAGATGTCAGGGCATAGTTCTCAGATCACGTTGTGGCCGACCACCCCAGGGTCCTAGGGTTCTTTCTGTTTTTATGGCAGATCTGGCTTCGTCTTTATAGGAAACAAAGGATTGTCTTCTGCTGGACCACTTCATCTGGATCACCCCTGATATCTCCATCCCAATTGTCAGGGGACGCTGTTAGTTTCCTAGTCTGTATGATACCCAACCTCCCCACCCCTCTTCCTTCCATCCCCTGACCCCCATTAAATAGCTAGCTCTGCAGCTATGGGACCCACCAGTGTGATGAAGCAAGGCCTCTGGTGTGCTGAATACTGGGACTGGCGCAGAGAGGCTCTATGGCTGCTGTGAATCTTCCTGACTGGACTACTTGGTGAGTTTCCCCAGAGCTGTTGAGCACACAGGCTTTCCCACCTACCCTGATTGCTCACCAGGCCATCGATGTCCTTTGTGGACATGGCTTCAGGTATCATACCAGAGACTCCTTAGAGTCGGAAGCGACCACTTATGATGATCTAGTCCAACTCGCCCACAATGAACAGGGACATTCACAGCTAGATCAGGTTGCCCTGCGTGTCACCTTGGAAGGGACGGGGCATCCACCGCATCTCTGGGCAACCTGGTCCACTGTGCAGAATCACAGAATGTCCCGGGTTGGAAGGGACCTCGAGGATCGTGGATCTCCAACCCCCCTGCCACATGCAGGACCATCAACCTCCCCATTTCATACTAGACCAGGCTGCCCAGGGCTCCATCCAACCTGGCCTTGAACACCTCTAGGGATGGACGGGGCATCCACAGCCTCTCTGGGCAGCTGTTCCAGCACCTCACCACTCTCTCAGTAAAGAACTTCCCCATGACATCCAACCTAAATCTTCCCTCCCTCAAGTTAAAACGTTTCCCCTGGTCCCTTGCTATGAAAGAGATTTTCCTTATATCTAACCTAAATTCTCCCTTCTTCTTTCCTTTAGCTCCCCTTTGGGTATCGAAAGGCTGTTACCAGGTCACCTCGGAGCCTTCACTTCTCCGCGCTGAACAGCCCCAGCTCTCTCAGCTTGTCCTCACAGGTGAGGTGTTTGATCCTTTGGTTCTTTTTTTTTTTTTTTTTTTTTTTTGTGACCGTCCTCTGTACGTGCTCCAACGGGTCCATGTCTCTTCTGCACTGAGGACTCTTCATATGGACACAGTACTCCAGGTGAGGCCTCTTCAGCACAGAGCAGAGGGGCAGGATCACCTCTTTTCACCCGCTGACCGCACGTCTTTTGGTGCAGCCCAGGATGTGGCTGGTTTTCTGGGCTGGGAGGGCACTTTGCCGGCTCATGTACAGCTTGCCATCCACCAGGTCTTTTGGGACAGGCCTATGCTCAGTCCTTTCATCCCCCAGCATGTATTGGTAGTGGGGGGTTTTCTTGTCCCAGGTGCAAGACACTGTGCCTGTATTTGTTGAACCGGATGAGGTTTGTCTGTGCCCGCTGCTCGAGCCTGTCTAGGTCCCTCTGGCTGGCGTCCCGTCCCTCTGGTGTGTCACTGCTCCCCACGGCTTGGTGTTGTCAGCAAATTTTCTGAGGGTGCGCTCGATCCCGCTGGTGATGTCACTGACGAAGATATTGAAGAGTCTCAGCCCCAGCACGGACCCCTTTGAGATGCCATTCATCGCCAGTCGCCATCCGGACACGGAGCCATCGGCTCCTGGACTCGATCCTGCAGCCGGTTCTTTGTCCATTGAACAGTCCACTCATCGAATCCGTGTCCTTCCGATTTGGAAAGAAGGATGCTGCGGGATATTGCGTCAAAGGCCTTACTGAAGTCCAGGTAGATGATATCAGTGGTTCTTCCCTTGTCTATTGATGCAGTGACACCATCACAGACAGCCGCTAGATTGGTCAAGCAGGATTTACCCTTGGTCCTCTGGGTGCTCCAACAGGTCCATGTCTTTTCTGCACTAAGGACTCCACATCTGGACACAATCCCTAGATATGGGATTATGTAGAATATGGTCTCAGATAAGGGAAACCACTTTACTTCACAAGTCCTACAGGAGCTAATGAGAACTTTAGAAATAAAGTGGGAGTCCCATACTCACTGGCACCCTCCTCCTTCAGGGAATCAATCAGAGTGAATCAATCAGATGCTGAAAAAGCGCTTGTCAAAATTGATTTTAGAGACCAAATTACCACGGACAAAGCGTTTACCTTTAGCCCTTCTCAGAATACGAACCGCTCCCAGAAAAGACTTAGGAGTATCACCGTACGAAGTGCTGTTTGGGTTGCCGTACTTGGGAGGGAGGGGTGAGATGCCCACTCTTGAAACCAAGAAGAAGTTTCTTAAGAACTCTTGGAAATATGGCCCCCGTATCTCCATGGAGAGGTACAAAGCATACCGAAAAACAACAGGTTGGTAATGGATCTCACTGGAAATGTGTCATAGCAACAGCATCGGGGAGAGTGTAAGCCTGAGACACTCAACCAGTAAGCGAGTGCCAGGAGAGCATTACCTGCGTTGGATTTGGAGTATAGTCCTGGTTTCTTCATAAAGCTGTTTTGTATATCATGCTGCTTTCCTGCGAGTGTACTTCTAACCTGGCCTAGTGTTAAATGCGGAGGTCGGCAGCCCTGGCTGCAGCAGGGGGGTTGGAGCTTGATGATCTCTGAGGTCCCTTCCAACCCAAGCCGTTCTATGATTCTGTAGAACGGAATGAATTTTGCTGACTGGTGCACAGTTTCTCCCTCGCTAATAGGGGACGTGAGCCTGTTATTGCAATAACGAATAAACTGTGCTGCTATCACTAAGATCCTGGCCTAACCTGAAATTCTTGACTTTGAGTGTTTCTCCCAAACGTGGTGCCGAAACCAAATTTGGTTGATCGTTCCAAGCCGTGGCTTGGCTGCACACATCTGCCCGCTTGATACCAGGTTTTTCATTACCTCGGATGCTGGCTGAAAAAAATAGAATAATAAAAATCTTGACAACATCAATTAGCTGGTTATTTGTTTATTGACAAGTACTCATAAGCACTGAGCGCAGGTCTGGTGGGTTTGTCGAAGATTTCCTTCGTTTTCTTTGTCGTCTTCCCTTCCCCCCTCTCCCTTCTGTGTTTTTCCTCTGCCATCAAAAGAGAGAACGGACTGGTGATGGCTTGGTGCAGGTCCACGGCAACCCTAGCGGTGAAGTGATTTCCGCGGTCTCTGGTGCCACCGCGTGGCCGATCGGCAAAAATGCGTCGAAGTTGTTTCCGCGCTCTCTCGTTCCCCCCCCGCCGCACCGCCCCCTCGTGGCCAATCGGGGGAACTGCATCGAAGTTGTTTAAGCGGTCTCTGGTGCCCCCACGCGGTCAATCGGCAGAATTGCGGCAGCGTTGCTATGTTGCCGCAGGCAGCAGGGCGCATGCGCGCAGGCACGCGGAAGCGGTGCGCGCACGGTCCTGCTCCCCTGCGCAGGCACCCCGCCGATCTGCGTTACGCTTGGTCCTCCAGGAAGTAGTGCGCATGCGCCACAAAGCTTTCCAATAGCATACATTTCTTCGAAGCCCTGAGATGCAGGTGAGCCGGCAATACTTGGATCGCCGGCTCCACGATATTCTTCTCTCTTCCAATCCAGAACGCTCCTTGTCTGTTTTCTCGGGCGGTTTTATGCCCCGGCCTGCTCCGAGAACGTACTATCTAGGCGGACCGTGCACCCGCCGCTTGCGCAATGAGGCGTCGAAAAAAACGAATGCGTGGGTGCGTGCCCGAAAACGAGCGTCCGTCGTAATGCGCGCACGAGAAGCGCATGCGCAGTGCCGTGCCAAGGCGGCCGCATGCGCAGTTCGGTGACATGCTTGCCGCATGCGCACTGCAAACGACGGCGCATGCGTTTTGCGGCCCTGAGGAAAGCATGCGTATTGCGGGGCCGAGGCTGGCGCATGCGCAGAGCGGTGCGGACGATCGCGCGTGCCCAATGCGTTCCTGCAGCTGGCGCGTGCGCAGAGCACTTCGCACATGCGCATTGCGGGGCACAGACAGGCGCATGCGCTGTGGCGGGCAGAATCCGGCGCATGCCCCGTTCGGAGCAGAATCCAGTGCATGCGTAGTGCTTTTTTTTTTTTTTTTTTTTTAAACCACTGGCGCATGCGTCGTGCTTTCTCATGAACCGCGCGTCCGTATTCCGTGCTGTTGTCTCGAGAACTGCGCCTGCGTAGTGCGGTGCGGTGCGGAGACTGCCGCGTGCGCAGTGCCTAGATTCGCACGTGCGCGTTGCTCTCGCGAGCCTTGCTTTTCCAGGACCGCTGCGGTGCAGGGCTGGGGCTGGAGCGGGACGTCTGCTCCTCCACCGCGGCGGCAAGCACGTTGGGTGCCACGAGGCGCTGAGGGGCAGCCGTGAGCCGACCCGGTCCGTTCCCGGGTGGGCTCGGGCATAAATCGGCGGAAATAGACGAGGGGCATCCTGGATTAGAAGGGGAGAATATCGCTGAGCCGGCGGTCCGAGAATCGACTGCTTTCCCGTCCCCGTAGCGGTTTGTCGAAACAATTGCTATCTTTGAGTTGACGGGCGCATGTTCGCTATTATCTGGAGGACTGATCACCATAGAGAGTGGCGGATTAGCTGCGCAGGGAGGTTAAACCGCCACTTCCGCGTTTGTGCGCGCATGCGTTCTATCGCTTGCCGGACTAAGCGGCAGGCAGCGGCAGTTCCGCGCATTGGCCACGAGGTGGCAGCAGAGACCGCGGGAAGAACTCCGGCGGGATTGCCGGGGACCCGCGGCGCAGGCCGTGGCGATCCGTTCTGCGTTGTGATGACGGGGGAAGAACGCGAGGTTAGAAGCGGGGGGAAAGGACGAAGAAAACAAAGGGATACTACTCCAGAGCCCGGAAAGCTGTGCTAAGTGCTTGTGAATATCTGTTAAAAAAGAAAACAAACTTGTTTTTGCCAGCATCCGTTGCATTGTTTTTAAATATTCACATACCAAAATGTAACTGCCCGGCAAATTTAATGATAACGAAATAAAGCACTTCGGCAGAAAGCACAGGGCTATATTAATGTTTGCTCAGCCTCTGTCTTGTTCATATTTGTATGGGAACTGCTGAGTCACGGCCTGAACCGCTGATTAATCACCTGAGGCGAGCAACGAGTCAGCCCTGGGAGCACAGGTGAAAGCAATTCACCTGTGCTGCAGGAAGGGGTGGAGCCCGGCTCCACCTCTCCTAGACCCATTTAAGAGCTGACTACCAGTGGGGAAGGATCTCTCTCTCTCTTCGGAAGCTCCACTCCGCTGGTCTTTCCTGAGCGAGCCCACGACGCGGGTAAGCTTCCTATTTATTCTCTTTGTCTCGCTGTGCCTAACTCTCTTGCTTATTTCATTATTATAGCATCTTAATATTATTTGATTATATAATATTCCTTTATATAATTTTCATTGATTATACAATATTTTAATGTATTGTTTTCCAAGGCCTCTCTTCAACTCCAGGTTTCATTTTTGGCTTTTTATTCTTTTTAATGCCGTAAAATGGGTAGTTTTAGGCCCTAGCAGGTCTACACAGGCAGAGACAAAGTTGCAGTTTTGAGATTCTTGGGGACCATTATATCATTTCCACAAAGATTAACAAAACCGGCAGTTCTCCACCTAAGTTTGCAGGTGGAAAACATGAATTCAGCTGCATAGAAAGAATCGATGTGTCACAGCTGCCATCGGCAAGATGGCCAGAGAGTTGTGCAGGTCCACCCGGCTCAGCTGCACCTTTTTATCTGCCCTTCTCTGGTCCTTCTGCAGCTGGACAGATAGCCCACAAGGGCACGGGGTACGCAGACACCCCCCCCCACCCCCCGGCCAGCTGCGGCAGTCGCTCCTGCCAGCTCTCCCTTTCCTCCCGACCATTCCCAGTTTGCAGGCTGGAGCCCTGCGCGGCAGAGGAGGAGAGAGCTGCGAGCAGAAGGAAAACAGGGTGCTGGGATTCCTCCAGCCCGCTGCCAGATGTCTTCTCTGGCATTTTGGGGGTGGGCGGAGGACTGTGGGAGCACCTTCGAGGCTCTGGGCAGGAGGGAAGGAAGCAAAGATGCAGCTTCAGGCAGCGGACTCTGAGCTGGAGCAGTGCAGCCAGGCATGGCTGCACAGCTCGCAGTCTGGACACACGGAAGAAGTTCATCCAGCTGAGGGCTGCAGGGCTGTCCTTACCAAGCACTCCCCCATCCTGCAGTTCTGCACGGGCACCAATTGCTCAAGCTCTTCCCACTGCAGGAGCTCAGAAGCGACCCCGACCCCAAACCAGGCAGGTAATGACAACGTACGCACACAGATATACACCCGATACAGAATCTGGCACTCTACAGTCCTCCCAGAGCTTGTTGCTGCTTTTTAGGCTGCTCTACAGCTATTCTGTCCTGTTCCCTTCATTCCCCTATGGCTTGCCCCCTTCCTTCGCCCTGTGCCTTCCCCATTCCTTCTTCAGGCTTCCTCCTTTCTTTCCTCACTTCCTTCCCCATCCCTTCCCCCTGCAACGGCCTGTGTTCTGCTGCTGTTTCAGCTGACAGTCCTTAAACCACACTTTTCAAAGACATCGGATCAGATCGCATACTGTCACTGATTTAAAAAAGAAAACAACAAGTGCAGTACTATGTATGGATAACAAACTCCTACCTGCTTGAAAAACAGTAGCAGCGCCTCATCCTGGAGTGTCACCATCACCTGCATGTTGGGCTGGCACTGCTCATCTGCCCCGCAGTGCTGCTCAAACTCCTGGCACAGCCTGCCACCTCCTTGTGTCACCTCCTTGTGTCACCTCCTTTTGCCTCTGTAGTTCTGACCCCACACATCCACCCCGTGTCCCCCCGTGTCCCTGTGTCCCCATATGCCCTCTCATGTCCCCTCAAGTTCCCCCGCGCCCCCTGCCCCGCTTTGCTCCATGCCGATGTTGTCGGGTTGAGGACAGGGACAGGGATGCCTGTGGGAGCGGAGTCCAGGGAGCGGAGTTGCTGGCCGTGCGCAGTGGGGTGATGGTGTCCTCGGGGCACGGCTGTGACAGTGGGGTGGGGGTAGCACCCCACAAGTGGGGGTCATTGCCCCCAAAACGGGGCTTGTGCCCCCCGCACGTGGGCAAGTTGTACGGGGAGTGCGTTCTGGAGATGCTTTGTCTTTTCTCCAAATCTGCAGTGACTTCAGCAATCCCACGTCGTGCCGCAGCAGAAATGGGTACTGCGGTACATCAGTGATCTCTGACTTGAGGAGCGCAGGGGCTGCACGAAGTACGCACGCTGCAGCCTCCCTACTTCTTTGGGGTTTGGGATCGATGTTTGAGCCAAAGGGCTACACGGTGCCTTACAAGCAGGTGCCAGCTTCACCCGCTGAGGACGCCAAATCGTCAAATATTTTCACGATGGTCTTTAATTGCTGTGTGAGTAGGTAATGCACGTTTCTCACTGGGGAGCCATAAGCTGACCCTGACAGCTTGGCAAACAGCACTTGCTCCACTCACACCGTAACCTCAGCCTTTTCGCTGCACATGCAGCTTCTCAGCATCTTGCTGCATCGGTATTAAAATCTGTGCTCTCCTGTCGATTAGAAATTTTATCAGTTGCCTTTGAGGACAGACTGGAATCAAAATATGTGGGCCATCCTTGCTCATTCAGTGATAAACTTTCCCTTGCCAGACAGGCAGACCCAATTCACTTTTTTTTTTTTTTTTTTTTTTTTTAGCAATGCAGCTGTGGGACCAGGTGGGGCTGAGCCTGGCTCCACCCCTCCCTCACCTCATTTAAGGGCTGGCAGCCCCCAGGGCAGCGTCTTTCCCTGGAGACTACCTGTTGTGGATTGTTGGGTGAGTGCTCTTTCTTGGAAAGAGGCAACTGATTTTTTTTCTTTTTCTTTCTTTTCTTCTTTCTTCTTCTTCCTATATTGTAGGGCTTTGATCTTTGCCTTTCTGAGGGGATCCGAAGCTGGACTGGAGCAGCTATGTCTGCTATGCTTGTTCTTATTTTTCTTTTCAATTCTTTTCTTAAGGGAGTGAGGGGGTTATCTCCCTTTCTCCAAACTGGTAATGGAGGGACTGACGTACATTCCTTTCTTTTGCTCTTGTCTCATTTCTGGAATGCTTCAGTCAGTCCCAAGGTAATGCTGGCTGGCTTACTGAGCATTGCAACTCTGGAAGTGCCTGGAGCTAATGCGCTTTTCCGTAAAGGGATTCTGTGTTCTCCAGGTTTCCTTTGCAACTCTTCCTAAGCTCAATACCTTCTTGGGAAGTCTCTGTTCCCTCTTTCATGATTCTCATTGCATGATCTCCAACCTGAGACTCCAAACTTGGTTTGTCTGCTACCACATTGTCCCTCTGCATCCCCCTCCACGTTCCCTTTGTGTCCCCCTCTGCCCGTGTCCCCTCTGCCACGTGTTAATTCCGCCCATGCTGAGTATTGTTTAAGAGCACGTATTTACATTATGCTGTGTGTCTCTTTGGATCCCGTTCTGTTTTGCAGCTCGATGGGGTTTAAGGGTTCCTGGGGCTCCTCTAGTCAGTGGTTTAAGCACTGTGAAATCTGTGGAGCAGATAACGGAACACCACGAATCCCTTGTTCGTGCATCGCTTGTATGCAGGTGGGTTATGTGATGGCTGTGGGACGCTCACTTGAAGATGGAATGGGGGTCGCAAGGGGCTCGCCTTGCTCCCTGGAGTTTATTCTTCCAGCCCAATAAGCTACGTGGCTGGTGATAGAGTGAGGGGCGTGTATCAGGCTGGGACTTGAGCTTAAGAAAACCCCCAGCCCCAGTGGCCGTTTTCTTCATCCTCACTTAGTGTAATACAGTCTCCGCGACTTGAGCATACTGAACGCAAGTATTCTGTTCCTGTTTTGTCTGGTTCTCTCCTAGACCTCCCTTACAAATTTGTCAGTAGTAACAGATGTCAGGGCATAGTTCTCAGATCACGTTGTGGCCGACCACCCCAGGGTCCTAGGGTTCTTTCTGTTTTTATGGCAGATCTGGCTTCGTCTTTATAGGAAACAAAGGATTGTCTTCTACTGGACCACTTCATCTGGATCACCCCTGATATCTCCATCCCAATTGTCAGGGGACGCTGTTAGTTTCCTAGTCTGTATGATACCCAACCTCCCCACCCCTCTTCCTTCCATCCCCTGACCCCCCATTAAATAGCTAGCTCTGCAGCTATGGGACCCACCAGTGTGATGAAGCAAGGCCTCTGGTGTGCTGAATACTGGGACTGGCGCAGAGAGGCTCTATGGCTGCTGTGAATCTTCCTGACTGGACTACTTGGTGAGTTTCCCCAGAGCTGTTGAGCACACAGGCTTTCCCACCTACCCTGATTGCTCACCAGGCCATCGATGTCCTTTGTGGACATGGCTTCAGGTATCATACCAGAGACTCCTTAGAGTCGGAAGCGACCACTTATGATGATCTAGTCCAACTCGCCCACAATGAACAGGGACATTCACAGCTAGATCAGGTTGCCCTGCGTGTCACCTTGGAAAGGACGGGGCATCCACCGCATCTCTGGGCAACCTGGTCCACTGTGCAGAATCACAGAATGTCCCGGGTTGGAAGGGACCTCGAGGATTGTGGATCTCCAACCCCCCTGCCACATGCAGGACCATCAACCTCCCCATTTCATACTAGACCAGGCTGCCCAGGGCTCCATCCAACCTGGCCTTGAACACCTCTAGGGATGGACGGGGCATCCACAGCCTCTCTGGGCAGCTGTTCCAGCACCTCACCACTCTCTCAGTAAAGAACTTCCCCATGACATCCAACCTAAATCTTCCCTCCCTCAAGTTAAAACGTTTCCCCTGGTCCCTTGCTATGAAAGAGATTTTCCTTATATCTAACCTAAATTCTCCCTTCTTCTTTCCTTTAGCTCCCCTTTGGGTATCGAAAGGCTGTTACCAGGTCACCTCGGAGCCTTCACTTCTCCGCGCTGAACAGCCCCAGCTCTCTCAGCTTGTCCTCACAGGTGAGGTGTTTGATCCTTTGGTTCTTTTTTTTTTTTTTTTTTTTTTTGTGACCGTCCTCTGTACGTGCTCCAACGGGTCCATGTCTCTTCTGCACTGAGGACTCTTCATATGGACACAGTACTCCAGGTGAGGCCTCTTCAGCACAGAGCAGAGGGGCAGGATCACCTCTTTTCACCCGCTGACCGCACGTCTTTTGGTGCAGCCCAGGATGTGGCTGGTTTTCTGGGCTGGGAGGGCACTTTGCCGGCTCATGTACAGCTTGCCATCCACCAGGTCTTTTGGGACAGGCCTATGCTCAGTCCTTTCATCCCCCAGCATGTATTGGTAGTGGGGGGTTTTCTTGTCCCAGGTGCAAGACACTGTGCCTGTATTTGTTGAACCGGATGAGGTTTGTCTGTGCCCGCTGCTCGAGCCTGTCTAGGTCCCTCTGGCTGGCGTCCCGTCCCTCTGGTGTGTCACTGCTCCCCACGGCTTGGTGTTGTCAGCAAATTTTCTGAGGGTGCGCTCGATCCCGCTGGTGATGTCACTGACGAAGATATTGAAGAGTCTCAGCCCCAGCACGGACCCCTTTGAGATGCCATTCATCGCCAGTCGCCATCCGGACACGGAGCCATCGGCTCCTGGACTCGATCCTGCAGCCGGTTCTTTGTCCATTGAACAGTCCACTCATCGAATCCGTGTCCTTCCGATTTGGAAAGAAGGATGCTGCGGGATATTGCGTCAAAGGCCTTACTGAAGTCCAGGTAGATGATATCAGTGGTTCTTCCCTTGTCTATTGATGCAGTGACACCATCACAGACAGCCGCTAGATTGGTCAAGCAGGATTTACCCTTGGTCCTCTGGGTGCTCCAACAGGTCCATGTCTTTTCTGCACTAAGGACTCCACATCTGGACACAATCCCTAGATATGGGATTATGTAGAATATGGTCTCAGATAAGGGAAACCACTTTACTTCACAAGTCCTACAGGAGCTAATGAGAACTTTAGAAATAAAGTGGGAGTCCCATACTCACTGGCACCCTCCTCCTTCAGGGAATCAATCAGAGTGAATCAATCAGATGCTGAAAAAGCGCTTGTCAAAATTGATTTTAGAGACCAAATTACCACGGACAAAGCGTTTACCTTTAGCCCTTCTCAGAATACGAACCGCTCCCAGAAAAGACTTAGGAGTATCACCGTACGAAGTGCTGTTTGGGTTGCCGTACTTGGGAGGGAGGGGTGAGATGCCCACTCTTGAAACCAAGAAGAAGTTTCTTAAGAACTCTTGGAAATATGGCCCCCGTATCTCCAGGGAGAGGTACAAAGCATACCGAAAAACAACAGGTTGGTAATGGATCTCACTGGAAATGTGTCATAGCAACAGCATCGGGGAGAGTGTAAGCCTGAGACACTCAACCAGTAAGCGAGTGCCAGGAGAGCATTACCTGCGTTGGATTTGGAGTATAGTCCTGGTTTCTTCATAAAGCTGTTTTGTATATCATGCTGCTTTCCTGCGAGTGTACTTCTAACCTGGCCTAGTGTTAAATGCGGAGGTCGGCAGCCCTGGCTGCAGCAGGGGGGTTGGAGCTTGATGATCTCTGAGGTCCCTTCCAACCCAAGCCGTTCTATGATTCTGTAGAACGGAATGAATTTTGCTGACTGGTGCACAGTTTCTCCCTCGCTAATAGGGGACGTGAGCCTGTTATTGCAATAACGAATAAACTGTGCTGCTATCACTAAGATCCTGGCCTAACCTGAAATTCTTGACTTTGAGTGTTTCTCCCAAACGTGGTGCCGAAACCAAATTTGGTTGATCGTTCCAAGCCGTGGCTTGGCTGCACACATCTGCCCGCTTGATACCAGGTTTTTCATTACCTCGGATGCTGGCTGAAAAAAATAGAATAATAAAAATCTTGACAACATCAATTAGCTGGTTATTTGTTTATTGACAAGTACTCATAAGCACTGAGCGCAGGTCTGGTGGGTTTGTCGAAGATTTCCTTCGTTTTCTTTGTCGTCTTCCCTTCCCCCCTCTCCCTTCTGTGTTTTTCCTCTGCCATCAAAAGAGAGAACGGACTGGTGATGGCTTGGTGCAGGTCCACGGCAACCCTAGCGGTGAAGTGATTTCCGCGGTCTCTGGTGCCACCGCGTGGCCGATCGGCAAAAATGCGTCGAAGTCGTTTCCGCGCTCTCTCGTTCCCCCCCCGCCGCACCGCCCCCTCGTGGCCAATCGGGGGAACTGCATCGAAGTTGTTTAAGCGGTCTCTGGTGCCCCCACGCGGTCAATCGGCAGAATTGCGGCAGCGTTGCTATGTTGCCGCAGGCAGCAGGGCGCATGCGCGCAGGCACGCGGAAGCGGTGCGCGCACGGTCCTGCTCCCCTGCGCAGGCACCCCGCCGATCTGCGTTACGCTTGGTCCTCCAGGAAGTAGTGCGCATGCGCCACAAAGCTTTCCAATAGCATACATTTCTTCGAAGCCCTGAGATGCAGGTGAGCCGGCAATACTTGGATCGCCGGCTCCACGATATTCTTCTCTCTTCCAATCCAGAACGCTCCTTGTCTGTTTTCTCGGGCGGTTTTATGCCCCGGCCTGCTCCGAGAACGTACTATCTAGGCGGACCGTGCACCCGCCGCTTGCGCAATGAGGCGTCGAAAAAAACGAATGCGTGGGTGCGTGCCCGAAAACGAGCGTCCGTCGTAATGCGCGCACGAGAAGCGCATGCGCAGTGCCGTGCCAAGGCGGCCGCATGCGCAGTTCGGTGACATGCTTGCCGCATGCGCACTGCAAACGACGGCGCATGCGTTTTGCGGCCCTGAGGAAAGCATGCGTATTGCGGGGCCGAGGCTGGCGCATGCGCAGAGCGGTGCGGACGATCGCGCGTGCCCAATGCGTTCCTGCAGCTGGCGCGTGCGCAGAGCACTTCGCACATGCGCATTGCGGGGCACAGACAGGCGCATGCGCTGTGGCGGGCAGAATCCGGCGCATGCCCCGTTCGGAGCAGAATCCAGTGCATGCGTAGTGCTTTTTTTTTTTTTTTTTTTTTAAACCACTGGCGCATGCGTCGTGCTTTCTCATGAACCGCGCGTCCGTATTCCGTGCTGTTGTCTCGAGAACTGCGCCTGCGTAGTGCGGTGCGGTGCGGAGACTGCCGCGTGCGCAGTGCCTAGATTCGCACGTGCGCGTTGCTCTCGCGAGCCTTGCTTTTCCAGGACCGCTGCGGTGCAGGGCTGGGGCTGGAGCGGGACGTCTGCTCCTCCACCGCGGCGGCAAGCACGTTGGGTGCCACGAGGCGCTGAGGGGCAGCCGTGAGCCGACCCGGTCCGTTCCCGGGTGGGCTCGGGCATAAATCGGCGGAAATAGACGAGGGGCATCCTGGATTAGAAGGGGAGAATATCGCTGAGCCGGCGGTCCGAGAATCGACTGCTTTCCCGTCCCCGTAGCGGTTTGTCGAAACAATTGCTATCTTTGAGTTGACGGGCGCATGTTCGCTATTATCTGGAGGACTGATCACCATAGAGAGTGGCGGATTAGCTGCGCAGGGAGGTTAAACCGCCACTTCCGCGTTTGTGCGCGCATGCGTTCTATCGCTTGCCGGACTAAGCGGCAGGCAGCGGCAGTTCCGCGCATTGGCCACGAGGTGGCAGCAGAGACCGCGGGAAGAACTCCGGCGGGATTGCCGGGGACCCGCGGCGCAGGCCGTGGCGATCCGTTCTGCGTTGTGATGACGGGGGAAGAACGCGAGGTTAGAAGCGGGGGGAAAGGACGAAGAAAACAAAGGGATACTACTCCAGAGCCCGGAAAGCTGTGCTAAGTGCTTGTGAATATCTGTTAAAAAAGAAAACAAACTTGTTTTTGCCAGCATCCGTTGCATTGTTTTTAAATATTCACATACCAAAATGTAACTGCCCGGCAAATTTAATGATAACGAAATAAAGCACTTCGGCAGAAAGCACAGGGCTATATTAATGTTTGCTCAGCCTCTGTCTTGTTCATATTTGTATGGGAACTGCTGAGTCACGGCCTGAACCGCTGATTAATCACCTGAGGCGAGCAACGAGTCAGCCCTGGGAGCACAGGTGAAAGCAATTCACCTGTGCTGCAGGAAGGGGTGGAGCCCGGCTCCACCTCTCCTAGACCCATTTAAGAGCTGACTACCAGTGGGGAAGGATCTCTCTCTCTCTTCGGAAGCTCCACTCCGCTGGTCTTTCCTGAGCGAGCCCACGACGCGGGTAAGCTTCCTATTTATTCTCTTTGTCTCGCTGTGCCTAACTCTCTTGCTTATTTCATTATTATAGCATCTTAATATTATTTGATTATATAATATTCCTTTATATAATTTTCATTGATTATACAATATTTTAATGTATTGTTTTCCAAGGCCTCTCTTCAACTCCAGGTTTCATTTTTGGCTTTTTATTCTTTTTAATGCCGTAAAATGGGTAGTTTTAGGCCCTAGCAGGTCTACACAGGCAGAGACAAAGTTGCAGTTTTGAGATTCTTGGGGACCATTATATCATTTCCACAAAGATTAACAAAACCGGCAGTTCTCCACCTAAGTTTGCAGGTGGAAAACATGAATTCAGCTGCATAGAAAGAATCGATGTGTCACAGCTGCCATCGGCAAGATGGCCAGAGAGTTGTGCAGGTCCACCCGGCTCAGCTGCACCTTTTTATCTGCCCTTCTCTGGTCCTCCTGCAGCTGGACAGATAGCCCACAAGGGCACGGGGTACGCAGACACCCCCCCCCACCCCCCGGCCAGCTGCGGCAGTCGCTCCTGCCAGCTCTCCCTTTCCTCCCGACCATTCCCAGTTTGCAGGCTGGAGCCCTGCGCGGCAGAGGAGGAGAGAGCTGCGAGCAGAAGGAAAACAGGGTGCTGGGATTCCTCCAGCCCGCTGCCAGATGTCTTCTCTGGCATTTTGGGGGTGGGCGGAGGACTGTGGGAGCACCTTCGAGGCTCTGGGCAGGAGGGAAGGAAGCAAAGATGCAGCTTCAGGCAGCGGACTCTGAGCTGGAGCAGTGCAGCCAGGCATGGCTGCACAGCTCGCAGTCTGGACACACGGAAGAAGTTCATCCAGCTGAGGGCTGCAGGGCTGTCCTTACCAAGCACTCCCCCATCCTGCAGTTCTGCACGGGCACCAATTGCTCAAGCTCTTCCCACTGCAGGAGCTCAGAAGCGACCCCGACCCCGACCCCAAACCAGGCAGGTAATGACAACGTACGCACACAGATACACACCCGATACAGAATCTGGCACTCTACAGTCCTCCCAGAGCTTGTTGCTGCTTTTTAGGCTGCTCTACAGCTATTCTGTCCTGTTCCCTTCATTCCCCTATGGCTTGCCCCCTTCCTTCGCCCTGTGCCTTCCCCATTCCTTCTTCAGGCTTCCTCCTTTCTTTCCTCACTTCCTTCCCCATCCCTTCCCCCTGCAACGGCCTGTGTTCTGCTGCTGTTTCAGCTGACAGTCCTTAAACCACACTTTTCAAAGACATCGGATCAGATCGCATACTGTCACTGATTTAAAAAAGAAAACAACAAGTGCAGTACTATGTATGGATAACAAACTCCTACCTGCTTGAAAAACAGTAGCAGCGCCTCATCCTGGAGTGTCACCATCACCTGCATGTTGGGCTGGCACTGCTCATCTGCCCCGCAGTGCTGCTCAAACTCCTGGCACAGCCTGCCACCTCCTTGTGTCACCTCCTTGTGTCACCTCCTTTTGCCTCTGTAGTTCTGACCCCACACATCCACCCCGTGTCCCCCCGTGTCCCTGTGTCCCCATATGCCCTCTCATGTCCCCTCAAGTTCCCCCGCGCCCCCTGCCCCGCTTTGCTCCTTGCCGATGTTGTCGGGTTGAGGACAGGGACAGGGATGCCTGTGGGAGCGGAGTCCAGGGAGCGGAGTTGCTGGCCGTGCGCAGTGGGGTGATGGTGTCCTCGGGGCACGGCTGTGACAGTGGGGTGGGGGTAGCACCCCACAAGTGGGGGTCATTGCCCCCAAAACGGGGCTTGTGCCCCCCGCACGTGGGCAAGTTGTACGGGGAGTGCGTTCTGGAGATGCTTTGTCTTTTCTCCAAATCTGCAGTGACTTCAGCAATCCCACGTCGTGCCGCAGCAGAAATGGGTACTGCGGTACATCAGTGATCTCTGACTTGAGGAGCGCAGGGGCTGCACGAAGTACGCACGCTGCAGCCTCCCTACTTCTTTGGGGTTTGGGATCGATGTTTGAGCCAAAGGGCTACACGGTGCCTTACAAGCAGGTGCCAGCTTCACCCGCTGAGGACGCCAAATCGTCAAATATTTTCACGATGGTCTTTAATTGCTGTGTGAGTAGGTAATGCACGTTTCTCACTGGGGAGCCATAAGCTGACCCTGACAGCTTGGCAAACAGCACTTGCTCCACTCACACCGTAACCTCAGCCTTTTCGCTGCACATGCAGCTTCTCAGCATCTTGCTGCATCGGTATTAAAATCTGTGCTCTCCTGTCGATTAGAAATTTTATCAGTTGCCTTTGAGGACAGACTGGAATCAAAATATGTGGGCCATCCTTGCTCATTCAGTGATAAACTTTCCCTTGCCAGACAGGCAGACCCAATTCACTTTTTTTTTTTTTTTTTTTTTTTTAGCAATGCAGCTGTGGGACCAGGTGGGGCTGAGCCTGGCTCCACCCCTCCCTCACCTCATTTAAGGGCTGGCAGCCCCCAGGGCAGCGTCTTTCCCTGGAGACTACCTGCTGTGGATTGTTGGGTGAGTGCTCTTTCTTGGAAAGAGGCAACTGATTTTTTTCTTTTTCTTTCTTTTCTTCTTTCTTCTTCTTCCTATATTGTAGGGCTTTGATCTTTGCCTTTCTGAGGGGATCCGAAGCTGGACTGGAGCAGCTATGTCTGCTATGCTTGTTCTTATTTTTCTTTTCAATTCTTTTCTTAAGGGAGTGAGGGGGTTATCTCCCTTTCTCCAAACTGGTAATGGAGGGACTGACGTACATTCCTTTCTTTTGCTCTTGTCTCATTTCTGGAATGCTTCAGTCAGTCCCAAGGTAATGCTGGCTGGCTTACTGAGCATTGCAACTCTGGAAGTGCCTGGAGCTAATGCGCTTTTCCGTAAAGGGATTCTGTGTTCTCCAGGTTTCCTTTGCAACTCTTCCTAAGCTCAATACCTTCTTGGGAAGTCTCTGTTCCCTCTTTCATGATTCTCATTGCATGATCTCCAACCTGAGACTCCAAACTTGGTTTGTCTGCTACCACATTGTCCCTCTGCATCCCCCTCCACGTTCCCTTTGTGTCCCCCTCTGCCCGTGTCCCCTCTGCCACGTGTTAATTCCGCCCATGCTGAGTATTGTTTAAGGGCACGTATTTACATTATGCTGTGTGTCTCTTTGGATCCCGTTCTGTTTTGCAGCTCGATGGGGTTTAAGGGTTCCTGGGGCTCCTCTAGTCAGTGGTTTAAGCACTGTGAAATCTGTGGAGCAGATAACGGAACACCACGAATCCCTTGTTCGTGCATCGCTTGTATGCAGGTGGGTTATGTGATGGCTGTGGGACGCTCACTTGAAGATGGAATGGGGGTCGCAAGGGGCTCGCCTTGCTCCCTGGAGTTTATTCTTCCAGCCCAATAAGCTACGTGGCTGGTGATAGAGTGAGGGGCGTGTATCAGGCTGGGACTTGAGCTTAAGAAAACCCCCAGCCCCAGTGGCCGTTTTCTTCATCCTCACTTAGTGTAATGCAGTCTCCGCGACTTGAGCATACTGAACGCAAGTATTCTGTTCCTGTTTTGTCTGGTTCTCTCCTAGACCTCCCTTACAAATTTGTCAGTAGTAACAGATGTCAGGGCATAGTTCTCAGATCACGTTGTGGCCGACCACCCCAGGGTCCTAGGGTTCTTTCTGTTTTTATGGCAGATCTGGCTTCGTCTTTATAGGAAACAAAGGATTGTCTTCTACTGGACCACTTCATCTGGATCACCCCTGATATCTCCATCCCAATTGTCAGGGGACGCTGTTAGTTTCCTAGTCTGTATGATACCCAACCTCCCCACCCCTCTTCCTTCCATCCCCTGACCCCCCATTAAATAGCTAGCTCTGCAGCTATGGGACCCACCAGTGTGATGAAGCAAGGCCTCTGGTGTGCTGAATACTGGGACTGGCGCAGAGAGGCTCTATGGCTGCTGTGAATCTTCCTGACTGGACTACTTGGTGAGTTTCCCCAGAGCTGTTGAGCACACAGGCTTTCCCACCTACCCTGATTGCTCACCAGGCCATCGATGTCCTTTGTGGACATGGCTTCAGGTATCATACCAGAGACTCCTTAGAGTCGGAAGCGACCACTTATGATGATCTAGTCCAACTCGCCCACAATGAACAGGGACATTCACAGCTAGATCAGGTTGCCCTGCGTGTCACCTTGGAAGGGACGGGGCATCCACCGCATCTCTGGGCAACCTGGTCCACTGTGCAGAATCACAGAATGTCCCGGGTTGGAAGGGACCTCGAGGATCGTGGATCTCCAACCCCCCTGCCACATGCAGGACCATCAACCTCCCCATTTCATACTAGACCAGGCTGCCCAGGGCTCCATCCAACCTGGCCTTGAACACCTCTAGGGATGGACGGGGCATCCACAGCCTCTCTGGGCAGCTGTTCCAGCACCTCACCACTCTCTCAGTAAAGAACTTCCCCATGACATCCAACCTAAATCTTCCCTCCCTCAAGTTAAAACGTTTCCCCTGGTCCCTTGCTATGAAAGAGATTTTCCTTATATCTAACCTAAATTCTCCCTTCTTCTTTCCTTTAGCTCCCCTTTGGGTATCGAAAGGCTGTTACCAGGTCACCTCGGAGCCTTCACTTCTCCGCGCTGAACAGCCCCAGCTCTCTCAGCTTGTCCTCACAGGTGAGGTGTTTGATCCTTTGGTTCTTTTTTTTTTTTTTTTTTTTTTTTGTGACCGTCCTCTGTACGTGCTCCAACGGGTCCATGTCTCTTCTGCACTGAGGACTCTTCATATGGACACAGTACTCCAGGTGAGGCCTCTTCAGCACAGAGCAGAGGGGCAGGATCACCTCTTTTCACCCGCTGACCGCACGTCTTTTGGTGCAGCCCAGGATGTGGCTGGTTTTCTGGGCTGGGAGGGCACTTTGCCGGCTCATGTACAGCTTGCCATCCACCAGGTCTTTTGGGACAGGCCTATGCTCAGTCCTTTCATCCCCCAGCATGTATTGGTAGTGGGGGGTTTTCTTGTCCCAGGTGCAAGACACTGTGCCTGTATTTGTTGAACCGGATGAGGTTTGTCTGTGCCCGCTGCTCGAGCCTGTCTAGGTCCCTCTGGCTGGCGTCCCGTCCCTCTGGTGTGTCACTGCTCCCCACGGCTTGGTGTTGTCAGCAAATTTTCTGAGGGTGCGCTCGATCCCGCTGGTGATGTCACTGACGAAGATATTGAAGAGTCTCAGCCCCAGCACGGACCCCTTTGAGATGCCATTCATCGCCAGTCGCCATCCGGACACGGAGCCATCGGCTCCTGGACTCGATCCTGCAGCCGGTTCTTTGTCCATTGAACAGTCCACTCATCGAATCCGTGTCCTTCCGATTTGGAAAGAAGGATGCTGCGGGATATTGCGTCAAAGGCCTTACTGAAGTCCAGGTAGATGATATCAGTGGTTCTTCCCTTGTCTATTGATGCAGTGACACCATCACAGACAGCCGCTAGATTGGTCAAGCAGGATTTACCCTTGGTCCTCTGGGTGCTCCAACAGGTCCATGTCTTTTCTGCACTAAGGACTCTACATCTGGACACAATCCCTAGATATGGGATTATGTAGAATATGGTCTCAGATAAGGGAAACCACTTTACTTCACAAGTCCTACAGGAGCTAATGAGAACTTTAGAAATAAAGTGGGAGTCCCATACTCACTGGCACCCTCCTCCTTCAGGGAATCAATCAGAGTGAATCAATCAGATGCTGAAAAAGCGCTTGTCAAAATTGATTTTAGAGACCAAATTACCACGGACAAAGCGTTTACCTTTAGCCCTTCTCAGAATACGAACCGCTCCCAGAAAAGACTTAGGAGTATCACCGTACGAAGTGCTGTTTGGGTTGCCGTACTTGGGAGGGAGGGGTGAGATGCCCACTCTTGAAACCAAGAAGAAGTTTCTTAAGAACTCTTGGAAATATGGCCCCCGTATCTCCATGGAGAGGTACAAAGCATACCGAAAAACAACAGGTTGGTAATGGATCTCACTGGAAATGTGTCATAGCAACAGCATCGGGGAGAGTGTAAGCCTGAGACACTCAACCAGTAAGCGAGTGCCAGGAGAGCATTACCTGCGTTGGATTTGGAGTATAGTCCTGGTTTCTTCATAAAGCTGTTTTGTATATCATGCTGCTTTCCTGCGAGTGTACTTCTAACCTGGCCTAGTGTTAAATGCGGAGGTCGGCAGCCCTGGCTGCAGCAGGGGGGTTGGAGCTTGATGATCTCTGAGGTCCCTTCCAACCCAAGCCGTTCTATGATTCTGTAGAACGGAATGAATTTTGCTGACTGGTGCACAGTTTCTCCCTCGCTAATAGGGGACGTGAGCCTGTTATTGCAATAACGAATAAACTGTGCTGCTATCACTAAGATCCTGGCCTAACCTGAAATTCTTGACTTTGAGTGTTTCTCCCAAACGTGGTGCCGAAACCAAATTTGGTTGATCGTTCCAAGCCGTGGCTTGGCTGCACACATCTGCCCGCTTGATACCAGGTTTTTCATTACCTCGGATGCTGGCTGAAAAAAATAGAATAATAAAAATCTTGACAACATCAATTAGCTGGTTATTTGTTTATTGACAAGTACTCATAAGCACTGAGCGCAGGTCTGGTGGGTTTGTCGAAGATTTCCTTCGTTTTCTTTGTCGTCTTCCCTTCCCCCCTCTCCCTTCTGTGTTTTTCCTCTGCCATCAAAAGAGAGAACGGACTGGTGATGGCTTGGTGCAGGTCCACGGCAACCCTAGCGGTGAAGTGATTTCCGCGGTCTCTGGTGCCACCGCGTGGCCGATCGGCAAAAATGCGTCGAAGTTGTTTCCGCGCTCTCTCGTTCCCCCCCCGCCGCACCGCCCCCTCGTGGCCAATCGGGGGAACTGCATCGAAGTTGTTTAAGCGGTCTCTGGTGCCCCCACGCGGTCAATCGGCAGAATTGCGGCAGCGTTGCTATGTTGCCGCAGGCAGCAGGGCGCATGCGCGCAGGCACGCGGAAGCGGTGCGCGCACGGTCCTGCTCCCCTGCGCAGGCACCCCGCCGATCTGCGTTACGCTTGGTCCTCCAGGAAGTAGTGCGCATGCGCCACAAAGCTTTCCAATAGCATACATTTCTTCGAAGCCCTGAGATGCAGGTGAGCCGGCAATACTTGGATCGCCGGCTCCACGATATTCTTCTCTCTTCCAATCCAGAACGCTCCTTGTCTGTTTTCTCGGGCGGTTTTATGCCCCGGCCTGCTCCGAGAACGTACTATCTAGGCGGACCGTGCACCCGCCGCTTGCGCAATGAGGCGTCGAAAAAAACGAATGCGTAGGTGCGTGCCCGAAAACGAGCGTCCGTCGTAATGCGCGCACGAGAAGCGCATGCGCAGTGCCGTGCCAAGGCGGCCGCATGCGCAGTTCGGTGACATGCTTGCCGCATGCGCACTGCAAACGACGGCGCATGCGTTTTGCGGCCCTGAGGAAAGCATGCGTATTGCGGGGCCGAGGCTGGCGCATGCGCAGAGCGGTGCGGACGATCGCGCGTGCCCAATGCGTTCCTGCAGCTGGCGCGTGCGCAGAGCACTTCGCACATGCGCATTGCGGGGCACAGACAGGCGCATGCGCTGTGGCGGGCAGAATCCGGCGCATGCCCCGTTCGGAGCAGAATCCAGTGCATGCGTAGTGCTTTTTTTTTTTTTTTTTTTTTTAAACCACTGGCGCATGCGTCGTGCTTTCTCATGAACCGCGCGTCCGTATTCCGTGCTGTTGTCTCGAGAACTGCGCCTGCGTAGTGCGGTGCGGTGCGGAGACTGCCGCGTGCGCAGTGCCTAGATTCGCACGTGCGCGTTGCTCTCGCGAGCCTTGCTTTTCCAGGACCGCTGCGGTGCAGGGCTGGGGCTGGAGCGGGACGTCTGCTCCTCCACCGCGGCGGCAAGCACGTTGGGTGCCACGAGGCGCTGAGGGGCAGCCGTGAGCCGACCCGGTCCGTTCCCGGGTGGGCTCGGGCATAAATCGGCGGAAATAGACGAGGGGCATCCTGGATTAGAAGGGGAGAATATCGCTGAGCCGGCGGTCCGAGAATCGACTGCTTTCCCGTCCCCGTAGCGGTTTGTCGAAACAATTGCTATCTTTGAGTTGACGGGCGCATGTTCGCTATTATCTGGAGGACTGATCACCATAGAGAGTGGCGGATTAGCTGCGCAGGGAGGTTAAACCGCCACTTCCGCGTTTGTGCGCGCATGCGTTCTATCGCTTGCCGGACTAAGCGGCAGGCAGCGGCAGTTCCGCGCATTGGCCACGAGGTGGCAGCAGAGACCGCGGGAAGAACTCCGGCGGGATTGCCGGGGACCCGCGGCGCAGGCCGTGGCGATCCGTTCTGCGTTGTGATGACGGGGGAAGAACGCGAGGTTAGAAGCGGGGGGAAAGGACGAAGAAAACAAAGGGATACTACTCCAGAGCCCGGAAAGCTGTGCTAAGTGCTTGTGAATATCTGTTAAAAAAGAAAACAAACTTGTTTTTGCCAGCATCCGTTGCATTGTTTTTAAATATTCACATACCAAAATGTAACTGCCCGGCAAATTTAATGATAACGAAATAAAGCACTTCGGCAGAAAGCATAGGGCTATATTAATGTTTGCTCAGCCTCTGTCTTGTTCATATTTGTATGGGAACTGCTGAGTCACGGCCTGAACCGCTGATTAATCACCTGAGGCGAGCAACGAGTCAGCCCTGGGAGCACAGGTGAAAGCAATTCACCTGTGCTGCAGGAAGGGGTGGAGCCCGGCTCCACCTCTCCTAGACCCATTTAAGAGCTGACTACCAGTGGGGAAGGATCTCTCTCTCTCTTCGGAAGCTCCACTCCGCTGGTCTTTCCTGAGCGAGCCCACGACGCGGGTAAGCTTCCTATTTATTCTCTTTGTCTCGCTGTGCCTAACTCTCTTGCTTATTTCATTATTATAGCATCTTAATATTATTTGATTATATAATATTCCTTTATATAATTTTCATTGATTATACAATATTTTAATGTATTGTTTTCCAAGGCCTCTCTTCAACTCCAGGTTTCATTTTTGGCTTTTTATTCTTTTTAATGCCGTAAAATGGGTAGTTTTAGGCCCTAGCAGGTCTACACAGGCAGAGACAAAGTTGCAGTTTTGAGATTCTTGGGGACCATTATATCATTTCCACAAAGATTAACAAAACCGGCAGTTCTCCACCTAAGTTTGCAGGTGGAAAACATGAATTCAGCTGCATAGAAAGAATCGATGTGTCACAGCTGCCATCGGCAAGATGGCCAGAGAGTTGTGCAGGTCCACCCGGCTCAGCTGCACCTTTTTATCTGCCCTTCTCTGGTCCTCCTGCAGCTGGACAGATAGCCCACAAGGGCACGGGGTACGCAGACACCCCCCCCCACCCCCCGGCCAGCTGCGGCAGTCGCTCCTGCCAGCTCTCCCTTTCCTCCCGACCATTCCCAGTTTGCAGGCTGGAGCCCTGCGCGGCAGAGGAGGAGAGAGCTGCGAGCAGAAGGAAAACAGGGTGCTGGGATTCCTCCAGCCCGCTGCCAGATGTCTTCTCTGGCATTTTGGGGGTGGGCGGAGGACTGTGGGAGCACCTTCGAGGCTCTGGGCAGGAGGGAAGGAAGCAAAGATGCAGCTTCAGGCAGCGGACTCTGAGCTGGAGCAGTGCAGCCAGGCATGGCTGCACAGCTCGCAGTCTGGACACACGGAAGAAGTTCATCCAGCTGAGGGCTGCAGGGCTGTCCTTACCAAGCACTCCCCCATCCTGCAGTTCTGCACGGGCACCAATTGCTCAAGCTCTTCCCACTGCAGGAGCTCAGAAGCGACCCCGACCCCAAACCAGGCAGGTAATGACAACGTACGCACACAGATATACACCCGATACAGAATCTGGCACTCTACAGTCCTCCCAGAGCTTGTTGCTGCTTTTTAGGCTGCTCTACAGCTATTCTGTCCTGTTCCCTTCATTCCCCTATGGCTTGCCCCCTTCCTTCGCCCTGTGCCTTCCCCATTCCTTCTTCAGGCTTCCTCCTTTCTTTCCTCACTTCCTTCCCCATCCCTTCCCCCTGCAACGGCCTGTGTTCTGCTGCTGTTTCAGCTGACAGTCCTTAAACCACACTTTTCAAAGACATCGGATCAGATCGCATACTGTCACTGATTTAAAAAAGAAAACAACAAGTGCAGTACTATGTATGGATAACAAACTCCTACCTGCTTGAAAAACAGTAGCAGCGCCTCATCCTGGAGTGTCACCATCACCTGCATGTTGGGCTGGCACTGCTCATCTGCCCCGCAGTGCTGCTCAAACTCCTGGCACAGCCTGCCACCTCCTTGTGTCACCTCCTTGTGTCACCTCCTTGTGTCACCTCCTTGTGTCACCTCCTTGTGTCACCTCCTTTTGCCTCTGTAGTTCTGACCCCACACATCCACCCCGTGTCCCTGTGTCCCCATATGCCCTCTCATGTCCCCTCAAGTTCCCCCGCGCCCCCTGCCCCGCTTTGCTCCATGCCGATGTTGTCGGGTTGAGGACAGGGACAGGGATGCCTGTGGGAGCGGAGTTGCTGGCCGTGCGCAGTGGGGTGATGGTGTCCTCGGGGCACGGCTGTGACAGTGGGGTGGGGGTAGCACCCCACAAGTGGGGGTCATTGCCCCCAAAACGGGGCTTGTGCCCCCCGCACGTGGGCAAGTTGTACGGGGAGTGCGTTCTGGAGATGCTTTGTCTTTTCTCCAAATCTGCAGTGACTTCAGCAATCCCACGTCGTGCCGCAGCAGAAATGGGTACTGCGGTACATCAGTGATCTCTGACTTGAGGAGCGCAGGGGCTGCACGAAGTACGCACGCTGCAGCCTCCCTACTTCTTTGGGGTTTGGGATCGATGTTTGAGCCAAAGGGCTACACGGTGCCTTACAAGCAGGTGCCAGCTTCACCCGCTGAGGACACCAAATCGTCAAATATTTTCACGATGGTCTTTAATTGCTGTGTGAGTAGGTAATGCACGTTTCTCACTGGGGAGCCATAAGCTGACCCTGACAGCTTGGCAAACAGCACTTGCTCCACTCACACCGTAACCTCAGCCTTTTCGCTGCACATGCAGCTTCTCAGCATCTTGCTGCATCGGTATTAAAATCTGTGCTCTCCTGTCGATTAGAAATTTTATCAGTTGCCTTTGAGGACAGACTGGAATCAAAATATGTGGGCCATCCTTGCTCATTCAGTGATAAACTTTCCCTTGCCAGACAGGCAGACCCAATTCACTTTTTTTTTTTTTTTTTTTTTTTTAGCAATGCAGCTGTGGGACCAGGTGGGGCTGAGCCTGGCTCCACCCCTCCCTCACCTCATTTAAGGGCTGGCAGCCCCCAGGGCAGCGTCTTTCCCTGGAGACTACCTGCTGTGGATTGTTGGGTGAGTGCTCTTTCTTGGAAAGAGGCAACTGATTTTTTTCTTTTTCTTTCTTTTCTTCTTTCTTCTTCTTCCTATATTGTAGGGCTTTGATCTTTGCCTTTCTGAGGGGATCCGAAGCTGGACTGGAGCAGCTATGTCTGCTATGCTTGTTCTTATTTTTCTTTTCAATTCTTTTCTTAAGGGAGTGAGGGGGTTATCTCCCTTTCTCCAAACTGGTAATGGAGGGACTGACGTACATTCCTTTCTTTTGCTCTTGTCTCATTTCTGGAATGCTTCAGTCAGTCCCAAGGTAATGCTGGCTGGCTTACTGAGCATTGCAACTCTGGAAGTGCCTGGAGCTAATGCGCTTTTCCGTAAAGGGATTCTGTGTTCTCCAGGTTTCCTTTGCAACTCTTCCTAAGCTCAATACCTTCTTGGGAAGTCTCTGTTCCCTCTTTCATGATTCTCATTGCATGATCTCCAACCTGAGACTCCAAACTTGGTTTGTCTGCTACCACATTGTCCCTCTGCATCCCCCTCCACGTTCCCTTTGTGTCCCCCTCTGCCCGTGTCCCCTCTGCCACGTGTTAATTCCGCCCATGCTGAGTATTGTTTAAGGGCACGTATTTAAATTATGCTGTGTGTCTCTTTGGATCCCGTTCTGTTTTGCAGCTCGATGGGGTGTAAGGGTTCCTGGGGCTCCTCTAGTCAGTGGTTTAAGCACTGTGAAATCTGTGGAGCAGATAATGGAACACCACGAATCCCTTGTTCGTGCATCGCTTGTATGCAGGTGGGTTATGTGATGGCTGTGGGACGCTCACTTGAAGATGGAATGGGGGTCGCAAGGGGCTCGCCTTGCTCCCTGGAGTTTATTCTTCCAGCCCAATAAGCTACGTGGCTGGTGATAGGGTGAGGGGCGTGTATCAGGCTGGGACTTGAGCTTAAGAAAACCCCCAGCCCCAGTGGCCGTTTTCTTCATCCTCACTTAGTGTAATGCAGTCTCCGCGACTTGAGCATACTGAACGCAAGTATTCTGTTCCTGTTTTGTCTGGTTCTCTCCTAGACCTCCCTTACAAATTTGTCAGTAGTAACAGATGTCAGGGCATAGTTCTCAGATCACGTTGTGGCCGACCACCCCAGGGTCCTAGGGTTCTTTCTGTTTTTATGGCAGATCTGGCTTCGTCTTTATAGGAAACAAAGGATTGTCTTCTGCTGGACCACTTCATCTGGATCACCCCTGATATCTCCATCCCAATTGTCAGGGGACGCTGTTAGTTTCCTAGTCTGTATGATACCCAACCTCCCCACCCCTCTTCCTTCCATCCCCTGACCCCCATTAAATAGCTAGCTCTGCAGCTATGGGACCCACCAGTGTGATGAAGCAAGGCCTCTGGTGTGCTGAATACTGGGACTGGCGCAGAGAGGCTCTATGGCTGCTGTGAATCTTCCTGACTGGACTACTTGGTGAGTTTCCCCAGAGCTGTTGAGCACACAGGCTTTCCCACCTACCCTGATTGCTCACCAGGCCATCGATGTCCTTTGTGGACATGGCTTCAGGTATCATACCAGAGACTCCTTAGAGTCGGAAGCGACCACTTATGATGATCTAGTCCAACTCGCCCACAATGAACAGGGACATTCACAGCTAGATCAGGTTGCCCTGCGTGTCACCTTGGAAGGGACGGGGCATCCACCGCATCTCTGGGCAACCTGGTCCACTGTGCAGAATCACAGAATGTCCCGGGTTGGAAGGGACCTCGAGGATCGTGGATCTCCAACCCCCCTGCCACATGCAGGACCATCAACCTCCCCATTTCATACTAGACCAGGCTGCCCAGGGCTCCATCCAACCTGGCCTTGAACACCTCTAGGGATGGACGGGGCATCCACAGCCTCTCTGGGCAGCTGTTCCAGCACCTCACCACTCTCTCAGTAAAGAACTTCCCCATGACATCCAACCTAAATCTTCCCTCCCTCAAGTTAAAACGTTTCCCCTGGTCCCTTGCTATGAAAGAGATTTTCCTTATATCTAACCTAAATTCTCCCTTCTTCTTTCCTTTAGCTCCCCTTTGGGTATCGAAAGGCTGTTACCAGGTCACCTCGGAGCCTTCACTTCTCCGCGCTGAACAGCCCCAGCTCTCTCAGCTTGTCCTCACAGGTGAGGTGTTTGATCCTTTGGTTCTTTTTTTTTTTTTTTTTTTTTTTTGTGACCGTCCTCTGTACGTGCTCCAACGGGTCCATGTCTCTTCTGCACTGAGGACTCTTCATATGGACACAGTACTCCAGGTGAGGCCTCTTCAGCACAGAGCAGAGGGGCAGGATCACCTCTTTTCACCCGCTGACCGCACGTCTTTTGGTGCAGCCCAGGATGTGGCTGGTTTTCTGGGCTGGGAGGGCACTTTGCCGGCTCATGTACAGCTTGCCATCCACCAGGTCTTTTGGGACAGGCCTATGCTCAGTCCTTTCATCCCCCAGCATGTATTGGTAGTGGGGGGTTTTCTTGTCCCAGGTGCAAGACACTGTGCCTGTATTTGTTGAACCGGATGAGGTTTGTCTGTGCCCGCTGCTCGAGCCTGTCTAGGTCCCTCTGGCTGGCGTCCCGTCCCTCTGGTGTGTCACTGCTCCCCACGGCTTGGTGTTGTCAGCAAATTTTCTGAGGGTGCGCTCGATCCCGCTGGTGATGTCACTGACGAAGATATTGAAGAGTCTCAGCCCCAGCACGGACCCCTTTGAGATGCCATTCATCGCCAGTCGCCATCCGGACACGGAGCCATCGGCTCCTGGACTCGATCCTGCAGCCGGTTCTTTGTCCATTGAACAGTCCACTCATCGAATCCGTGTCCTTCCGATTTGGAAAGAAGGATGCTGCGGGATATTGCGTCAAAGGCCTTACTGAAGTCCAGGTAGATGATATCAGTGGTTCTTCCCTTGTCTATTGATGCAGTGACACCATCACAGACAGCCGCTAGATTGGTCAAGCAGGATTTACCCTTGGTCCTCTGGGTGCTCCAACAGGTCCATGTCTTTTCTGCACTAAGGACTCCACATCTGGACACAATCCCTAGATATGGGATTATGTAGAATATGGTCTCAGATAAGGGAAACCACTTTACTTCACAAGTCCTACAGGAGCTAATGAGAACTTTAGAAATAAAGTGGGAGTCCCATACTCACTGGCACCCTCCTCCTTCAGGGAATCAATCAGAGTGAATCAATCAGATGCTGAAAAAGCGCTTGTCAAAATTGATTTTAGAGACCAAATTACCACGGACAAAGCGTTTACCTTTAGCCCTTCTCAGAATACGAACCGCTCCCAGAAAAGACTTAGGAGTATCACCGTACGAAGTGCTGTTTGGGTTGCCGTACTTGGGAGGGAGGGGTGAGATGCCCACTCTTGAAACCAAGAAGAAGTTTCTTAAGAACTCTTGGAAATATGGCCCCCGTATCTCCATGGAGAGGTACAAAGCATACCGAAAAACAACAGGTTGGTAATGGATCTCACTGGAAATGTGTCATAGCAACAGCATCGGGGAGAGTGTAAGCCTGAGACACTCAACCAGTAAGCGAGTGCCAGGAGAGCATTACCTGCGTTGGATTTGGAGTATAGTCCTGGTTTCTTCATAAAGCTGTTTTGTATATCATGCTGCTTTCCTGCGAGTGTACTTCTAACCTGGCCTAGTGTTAAATGCGGAGGTCGGCAGCCCTGGCTGCAGCAGGGGGGTTGGAGCTTGATGATCTCTGAGGTCCCTTCCAACCCAAGCCGTTCTATGATTCTGTAGAACGGAATGAATTTTGCTGACTGGTGCACAGTTTCTCCCTCGCTAATAGGGGACGTGAGCCTGTTATTGCAATAACGAATAAACTGTGCTGCTATCACTAAGATCCTGGCCTAACCTGAAATTCTTGACTTTGAGTGTTTCTCCCAAACGTGGTGCCGAAACCAAATTTGGTTGATCGTTCCAAGCCGTGGCTTGGCTGCACACATCTGCCCGCTTGATACCAGGTTTTTCATTACCTCGGATGCTGGCTGAAAAAAATAGAATAATAAAAATCTTGACAACATCAATTAGCTGGTTATTTGTTTATTGACAAGTACTCATAAGCACTGAGCGCAGGTCTGGTGGGTTTGTCGAAGATTTCCTTCGTTTTCTTTGTCGTCTTCCCTTCCCCCCTCTCCCTTCTGTGTTTTTCCTCTGCCATCAAAAGAGAGAACGGACTGGTGATGGCTTGGTGCAGGTCCACGGCAACCCTAGCGGTGAAGTGATTTCCGCGGTCTCTGGTGCCACCGCGTGGCCGATCGGCAAAAATGCGTCGAAGTTGTTTCCGCGCTCTCTCGTTCCCCCCCCGCCGCACCGCCCCCTCGTGGCCAATCGGGGGAACTGCATCGAAGTTGTTTAAGCGGTCTCTGGTGCCCCCACGCGGTCAATCGGCAGAATTGCGGCAGCGTTGCTATGTTGCCGCAGGCAGCAGGGCGCATGCGCGCAGGCACGCGGAAGCGGTGCGCGCACGGTCCTGCTCCCCTGCGCAGGCACCCCGCCGATCTGCGTTACGCTTGGTCCTCCAGGAAGTAGTGCGCATGCGCCACAAAGCTTTCCAATAGCATACATTTCTTCGAAGCCCTGAGATGCAGGTGAGCCGGCAATACTTGGATCGCCGGCTCCACGATATTCTTCTCTCTTCCAATCCAGAACGCTCCTTGTCTGTTTTCTCGGGCGGTTTTATGCCCCGGCCTGCTCCGAGAACGTACTATCTAGGCGGACCGTGCACCCGCCGCTTGCGCAATGAGGCGTCGAAAAAAACGAATGCGTGGGTGCGTGCCCGAAAACGAGCGTCCGTCGTAATGCGCGCACGAGAAGCGCATGCGCAGTGCCGTGCCAAGGCGGCCGCATGCGCAGTTCGGTGACATGCTTGCCGCATGCGCACTGCAAACGACGGCGCATGCGTTTTGCGGCCCTGAGGAAAGCATGCGTATTGCGGGGCCGAGGCTGGCGCATGCGCAGAGCGGTGCGGACGATCGCGCGTGCCCAATGCGTTCCTGCAGCTGGCGCGTGCGCAGAGCACTTCGCACATGCGCATTGCGGGGCACAGACAGGCGCATGCGCTGTGGCGGGCAGAATCCGGCGCATGCCCCGTTCGGAGCAGAATCCAGTGCATGCGTAGTGCTTTTTTTTTTTTTTTTTTTTTAAACCACTGGCGCATGCGTCGTGCTTTCTCATGAACCGCGCGTCCGTATTCCGTGCTGTTGTCTCGAGAACTGCGCCTGCGTAGTGCGGTGCGGTGCGGAGACTGCCGCGTGCGCAGTGCCTAGATTCGCACGTGCGCGTTGCTCTCGCGAGCCTTGCTTTTCCAGGACCGCTGCGGTGCAGGGCTGGGGCTGGAGCGGGACGTCTGCTCCTCCACCGCGGCGGCAAGCACGTTGGGTGCCACGAGGCGCTGAGGGGCAGCCGTGAGCCGACCCGGTCCGTTCCCGGGTGGGCTCGGGCATAAATCGGCGGAAATAGACGAGGGGCATCCTGGATTAGAAGGGGAGAATATCGCTGAGCCGGCGGTCCGAGAATCGACTGCTTTCCCGTCCCCGTAGCGGTTTGTCGAAACAATTGCTATCTTTGAGTTGACGGGCGCATGTTCGCTATTATCTGGAGGACTGATCACCATAGAGAGTGGCGGATTAGCTGCGCAGGGAGGTTAAACCGCCACTTCCGCGTTTGTGCGCGCATGCGTTCTATCGCTTGCCGGACTAAGCGGCAGGCAGCGGCAGTTCCGCGCATTGGCCACGAGGTGGCAGCAGAGACCGCGGGAAGAACTCCGGCGGGATTGCCGGGGACCCGCGGCGCAGGCCGTGGCGATCCGTTCTGCGTTGTGATGACGGGGGAAGAACGCGAGGTTAGAAGCGGGGGGAAAGGACGAAGAAAACAAAGGGATACTACTCCAGAGCCCGGAAAGCTGTGCTAAGTGCTTGTGAATATCTGTTAAAAAAGAAAACAAACTTGTTTTTGCCAGCATCCGTTGCATTGTTTTTAAATATTCACATACCAAAATGTAACTGCCCGGCAAATTTAATGATAACGAAATAAAGCACTTCGGCAGAAAGCACAGGGCTATATTAATGTTTGCTCAGCCTCTGTCTTGTTCATATTTGTATGGGAACTGCTGAGTCACGGCCTGAACCGCTGATTAATCACCTGAGGCTAGCAACGAGTCAGCCCTGGGAGCACAGGTGAAAGCAATTCACCTGTGCTGCAGGAAGGGGTGGAGCCCGGCTCCACCTCTCCTAGACCCATTTAAGAGCTGACTACCAGTGGGGAAGGATCTCTCTCTCTCTTCGGAAGCTCCACTCCGCTGGTCTTTCCTGAGCGAGCCCACGACGCGGGTAAGCTTCCTATTTATTCTCTTTGTCTCGCTGTGCCTAACTCTCTTGCTTATTTCATTATTATAGCATCTTAATATTATTTGATTATATAATATTCCTTTATATAATTTTCATTGATTATACAATATTTTAATGTATTGTTTTCCAAGGCCTCTCTTCAACTCCAGGTTTCATTTTTGGCTTTTTATTCTTTTTAATGCCGTAAAATGGGTAGTTTTAGGCCCTAGCAGGTCTACACAGGCAGAGACAAAGTTGCAGTTTTGAGATTCTTGGGGACCATTATATCATTTCCACAAAGATTAACAAAACCGGCAGTTCTCCACCTAAGTTTGCAGGTGGAAAACATGAATTCAGCTGCATAGAAAGAATCGATGTGTCACAGCTGCCATCGGCAAGATGGCCAGAGAGTTGTGCAGGTCCACCCGGCTCAGCTGCACCTTTTTATCTGCCCTTCTCTGGTCCTCCTGCAGCTGGACAGATAGCCCACAAGGGCACGGGGTACGCAGACACCCCCCCCCACCCCCCGGCCAGCTGCGGCAGTCGCTCCTGCCAGCTCTCCCTTTCCTCCCGACCATTCCCAGTTTGCAGGCTGGAGCCCTGCGCGGCAGAGGAGGAGAGAGCTGCGAGCAGAAGGAAAACAGGGTGCTGGGATTCCTCCAGCCCGCTGCCAGATGTCTTCTCTGGCATTTTGGGGGTGGGCGGAGGACTGTGGGAGCACCTTCGAGGCTCTGGGCAGGAGGGAAGGAAGCAAAGATGCAGCTTCAGGCAGCGGACTCTGAGCTGGAGCAGTGCAGCCAGGCATGGCTGCACAGCTCGCAGTCTGGACACACGGAAGAAGTTCATCCAGCTGAGGGCTGCAGGGCTGTCCTTACCAAGCACTCCCCCATCCTGCAGTTCTGCACGGGCACCAATTGCTCAAGCTCTTCCCACTGCAGGAGCTCAGAAGCGACCCCGACCCCAAACCAGGCAGGTAATGACAACGTACGCACACAGATATACACCCGATACAGAATCTGGCACTCTACAGTCCTCCCAGAGCTTGTTGCTGCTTTTTAGGCTGCTCTACAGCTATTCTGTCCTGTTCCCTTCATTCCCCTATGGCTTGCCCCCTTCCTTCGCCCTGTGCCTTCCCCATTCCTTCTTCAGGCTTCCTCCTTTCTTTCCTCACTTCCTTCCCCATCCCTTCCCCCTGCAACGGCCTGTGTTCTGCTGCTGTTTCAGCTGACAGTCCTTAAACCACACTTTTCAAAGACATCGGATCAGATCGCATACTGTCACTGATTTAAAAAAGAAAACAACAAGTGCAGTACTATGTATGGATAACAAACTCCTACCTGCTTGAAAAACAGTAGCAGCGCCTCATCCTGGAGTGTCACCATCACCTGCATGTTGGGCTGGCACTGCTCATCTGCCCCGCAGTGCTGCTCAAACTCCTGGCACAGCCTGCCACCTCCTTGTGTCACCTCCTTGTGTCACCTCCTTGTGTCACCTCCTTGTGTCACCTCCTTGTGTCACCTCCTTGTGTCACCTCCTTGTGTCACCTCCTTTTGCCTCTGTAGTTCTGACCCCACACATCCACCCCGTGTCCCTGTGTCCCCATATGCCCTCTCATGTCCCCTCAAGTTCCCCCGCGCCCCCTGCCCCGCTTTGCTCCATGCCGATGTTGTCGGGTTGAGGACAGGGACAGGGATGCCTGTGGGAGCGGAGTTGCTGGCCGTGCGCAGTGGGGTGATGGTGTCCTCGGGGCACGGCTGTGACAGTGGGGTGGGGGTAGCACCCCACAAGTGGGGGTCATTGCCCCCAAAACGGGGCTTGTGCCCCCCGCACGTGGGCAAGTTGTACGGGGAGTGCGTTCTGGAGATGCTTTGTCTTTTCTCCAAATCTGCAGTGACTTCAGCAATCCCACGTCGTGCCGCAGCAGAAATGGGTACTGCAGTACATCAGTGATCTCTGACTTGAGGAGCGCAGGGGCTGCACGAAGTACGCACGCTGCAGCCTCCCTACTTCTTTGGGGTTTGGGATCGATGTTTGAGCCAAAGGGCTACACGGTGCCTTACAAGCAGGTGCCAGCTTCACCCGCTGAGGACACCAAATCGTCAAATATTTTCACGATGGTCTTTAATTGCTGTGTGAGTAGGTAATGCACGTTTCTCACTGGGGAGCCATAAGCTGACCCTGACAGCTTGGCAAACAGCACTTGCTCCACTCACACCGTAACCTCAGCCTTTTCGCTGCACATGCAGCTTCTCAGCATCTTGCTGCATCGGTATTAAAATCTGTGCTCTCCTGTCGATTAGAAATTTTATCAGTTGCCTTTGAGGACAGACTGGAATCAAAATATGTGGGCCATCCTTGCTCATTCAGTGATAAACTTTCCCTTGCCAGACAGGCAGACCCAATTCACTTTTTTTTTTTTTTTTTTTTTTAGCAATGCAGCTGTGGGACCAGGTGGGGCTGAGCCTGGCTCCACCCCTCCCTCACCTCATTTAAGGGCTGGCAGCCCCCAGGGCAGCGTCTTTCCCTGGAGACTACCTGCTGTGGATTGTTGGGTGAGTGCTCTTTCTTGGAAAGAGGCAACTGATTTTTTTCTTTTTCTTTCTTTTCTTCTTTCTTCTTCTTCCTATATTGTAGGGCTTTGATCTTTGCCTTTCTGAGGGGATCCGAAGCTGGACTGGAGCAGCTATGTCTGCTATGCTTGTTCTTATTTTTCTTTTCAATTCTTTTCTTAAGGGAGTGAGGGGGTTATCTCCCTTTCTCCAAACTGGTAATGGAGGGACTGACGTACATTCCTTTCTTTTGCTCTTGTCTCATTTCTGGAATGCTTCAGTCAGTCCCAAGGTAATGCTGGCTGGCTTACTGAGCATTGCAACTCTGGAAGTGCCTGGAGCTAATGCGCTTTTCCGTAAAGGGATTCTGTGTTCTCCAGGTTTCCTTTGCAACTCTTCCTAAGCTCAATACCTTCTTGGGAAGTCTCTGTTCCCTCTTTCATGATTCTCATTGCATGATCTCCAACCTGAGACTCCAAACTTGGTTTGTCTGCTACCACATTGTCCCTCTGCATCCCCCTCCACGTTCCCTTTGTGTCCCCCTCTGCCCGTGTCCCCTCTGCCACGTGTTAATTCCGCCCATGCTGAGTATTGTTTAAGGGCACGTATTTAAATTATGCTGTGTGTCTCTTTGGATCCCGTTCTGTTTTGCAGCTCGATGGGGTGTAAGGGTTCCTGGGGCTCCTCTAGTCAGTGGTTTAAGCACTGTGAAATCTGTGGAGCAGATAATGGAACACCACGAATCCCTTGTTCGTGCATCGCTTGTATGCAGGTGGGTTATGTGATGGCTGTGGGACGCTCACTTGAAGATGGAATGGGGGTCGCAAGGGGCTCGCCTTGCTCCCTGGAGTTTATTCTTCCAGCCCAATAAGCTACGTGGCTGGTGATAGGGTGAGGGGCGTGTATCAGGCTGGGACTTGAGCTTAAGAAAACCCCCAGCCCCAGTGGCCGTTTTCTTCATCCTCACTTAGTGTAATGCAGTCTCCGCGACTTGAGCATACTGAACGCAAGTATTCTGTTCCTGTTTTGTCTGGTTCTCTCCTAGACCTCCCTTACAAATTTGTCAGTAGTAACAGATGTCAGGGCATAGTTCTCAGATCACGTTGTGGCCGACCACCCCAGGGTCCTAGGGTTCTTTCTGTTTTTATGGCAGATCTGGCTTCGTCTTTATAGGAAACAAAGGATTGTCTTCTGCTGGACCACTTCATCTGGATCACCCCTGATATCTCCATCCCAATTGTCAGGGGACGCTGTTAGTTTCCTAGTCTGTATGATACCCAACCTCCCCACCCCTCTTCCTTCCATCCCCTGACCCCCATTAAATAGCTAGCTCTGCAGCTATGGGACCCACCAGTGTGATGAAGCAAGGCCTCTGGTGTGCTGAATACTGGGACTGGCGCAGAGAGGCTCTATGGCTGCTGTGAATCTTCCTGACTGGACTACTTGGTGAGTTTCCCCAGAGCTGTTGAGCACACAGGCTTTCCCACCTACCCTGATTGCTCACCAGGCCATCGATGTCCTTTGTGGACATGGCTTCAGGTATCATACCAGAGACTCCTTAGAGTCGGAAGCGACCACTTATGATGATCTAGTCCAACTCGCCCACAATGAACAGGGACATTCACAGCTAGATCAGGTTGCCCTGCGTGTCACCTTGGAAGGGACGGGGCATCCACCGCATCTCTGGGCAACCTGGTCCACTGTGCAGAATCACAGAATGTCCCGGGTTGGAAGGGACCTCGAGGATCGTGGATCTCCAACCCCCCTGCCACATGCAGGACCATCAGCCTCCCCATTTCATACTAGACCAGGCTGCCCAGGGCTCCATCCAACCTGGCCTTGAACACCTCTAGGGATGGACGGGGCATCCACAGCCTCTCTGGGCAGCTGTTCCAGCACCTCACCACTCTCTCAGTAAAGAACTTCCCCCTGACATCCAACCTAAATCTTCCCTCCCTCAAGTTAAAACGTTTCCCCTGGTCCCTTGCTATGAAAGAGATTTTCCTTATATCTAACCTAAATTCTCCCTTCTTCTTTCCTTTAGCTCCCCTTTGGGTATCGAAAGGCTGTTACCAGGTCACCTCGGAGCCTTCACTTCTCCGCGCTGAACAGCCCCAGCTCTCTCAGCTTGTCCTCACAGGTGAGGTGTTTGATCCTTTGGTTCTTTTTTTTTTTTTTTTTTTTTTTTTTTTGTGACCGTCCTCTGTACGTGCTCCAACGGGTCCATGTCTCTTCTGCACTGAGGACTCTTCATATGGACACAGTACTCCAGGTGAGGCCTTTTCAGCACAGAGCAGAGGGGCAGGATCACCTCTTTTCACCCGCTGACCGCACGTCTTTTGGTGCAGCCCAGGATGTGGCTGGTTTTCTGGGCTGGGAGGGCACTTTGCCGGCTCATGTACAGCTTGCCATCCACCAGGTCTTTTGGGACAGGCCTATGCTCAGTCCTTTCATCCCCCAGCATGTATTGGTAGTGGGGGGTTTTCTTGTCCCAGGTGCAAGACACTGTGCCTGTATTTGTTGAACCGGATGAGGTTTGTCTGTGCCCGCTGCTCGAGCCTGTCTAGGTCCCTCTGGCTGGCGTCCCGTCCCTCTGGTGTGTCACTGCTCCCCACGGCTTGGTGTTGTCAGCAAATTTTCTGAGGGTGCGCTCGATCCCGCTGGTGATGTCACTGACGAAGATATTGAAGAGTCTCAGCCCCAGCACGGACCCCTTTGAGATGCCATTCATCACCAGTCGCCATCCGGACACGGAGCCATCGGCTCCTGGACTCGATCCTGCAGCCGGTTCTTTGTCCATTGAACAGTCCACTCATCGAATCCGTGTCCTTCCGATTTGGAAAGAAGGATGCTGCGGGATATTGCGTCAAAGGCCTTACTGAAGTCCAGGTAGATGATATCAGTGGTTCTTCCCTTGTCTATTGATGCAGTGACACCATCACAGACAGCCGCTAGATTGGTCAAGCAGGATTTACCCTTGGTCCTCTGGGTGCTCCAACAGGTCCATGTCTTTTCTGCACTAAGGACTCTACATCTGGACACAATCCCTAGATATGGGATTATGTAGAATATGGTCTCAGATAAGGGAAACCACTTTACTTCACAAGTCCTACAGGAGCTAATGAGAACTTTAGAAATAAAGTGGGAGTCCCATACTCACTGGCACCCTCCTCCTTCAGGGAATCAATCAGAGTGAATCAATCAGATGCTGAAAAAGCGCTTGTCAAAATTGATTTTAGAGACCAAATTACCACGGACAAAGCGTTTACCTTTAGCCCTTCTCAGAATACGAACCGCTCCCAGAAAAGACTTAGGAGTATCACCGTACGAAGTGCTGTTTGGGTTGCCGTACTTGGGAGGGAGGGGTGAGATGCCCACTCTTGAAACCAAGAAGAAGTTTCTTAAGAACTCTTGGAAATATGGCCCCCGTATCTCCATGGAGAGGTACAAAGCATACCGAAAAACAACAGGTTGGTAATGGATCTCACTGGAAATGTGTCATAGCAACAGCATCGGGGAGAGTGTAAGCCTGAGACACTCAACCAGTAAGCGAGTGCCAGGAGAGCATTACCTGCGTTGGATTTGGAGTATAGTCCTGGTTTCTTCATAAAGCTGTTTTGTATATCATGCTGCTTTCCTGCGAGTGTACTTCTAACCTGGCCTAGTGTTAAATGCGGAGGTCGGCAGCCCTGGCTGCAGCAGGGGGGTTGGAGCTTGATGATCTCTGAGGTCCCTTCCAACCCAAGCCGTTCTATGATTCTGTAGAACGGAATGAATTTTGCTGACTGGTGCACAGTTTCTCCCTCGCTAATAGGGGACGTGAGCCTGTTATTGCAATAACGAATAAACTGTGCTGCTATCACTAAGATCCTGGCCTAACCTGAAATTCTTGACTTTGAGTGTTTCTCCCAAACGTGGTGCCGAAACCAAATTTGGTTGATCGTTCCAAGCCGTGGCTTGGCTGCACACATCTGCCCGCTTGATACCAGGTTTTTCATTACCTCGGATGCTGGCTGAAAAAAATAGAATAATAAAAATCTTGACAACATCAATTAGCTGGTTATTTGTTTATTGACAAGTACTCATAAGCACTGAGCACAGGTTTGGTGGGTTTGTCGAAGATTTCCTTCGTTTTCTTTGTCGTCTTCCCTTCCCCCCTCTCCCTTCTGTGTTTTTCCTCTGCCATCAAAAGAGAGAACGGACTGGTGATGGCTTGGTGCAGGTCCACGGCAGCCCTAGCGGTGAAGTGATTTCCGCGGTCTCTGGTGCCACCGCGTGGCCGATCGGCAAAAATGCGTCGAAGTTGTTTCCGCGCTCTCTCGTTCCCCCCCCGCCGCACCGCCCCCTCGTGGCCAATCGGGGGAACTGCATCGAAGTTGTTTAAGCGGTCTCTGGTGCCCCCACGCGGTCAATCGGCAGAATTGCGGCAGCGTTGCTATGTTGCCGCAGGCAGCAGGGCGCATGCGCGCAGGCACGCGGAAGCGGTGCGCGCACGGTCCTGCTCCCCTGCGCAGGCACCCCGCCGATCTGCGTTACGCTTGGTCCTCCAGGAAGTAGTGCGCATGCGCCACAAAGCTTTCCAATAGCATACATTTCTTCGAAGCCCTGAGATGCAGGTGAGCCGGCAATACTTGGATCGCCGGCTCCACGATATTCTTCTCTCTTCCAATCCAGAACGCTCCTTGTCTGTTTTCTCGGGCGGTTTTATGCCCCGGCCTGCTCCGAGAACGTACTATCTAGGCGGACCGTGCACCCGCCGCTTGCGGAATGAGGCGTCGAAAAAAACGAATGCGTGGGTGCGTGCCCGAAAACGAGCGTCCGTCGTAATGCGCGCACGAGAAGCGCATGCGCAGTGCCGTGCCAAGGCGGCCGCATGCGCAGTTCGGTGACATGCTTGCCGCATGCGCACTGCAAACGACGGCGCATGCGTTTTGCGGCCCTGAGGAAAGCATGCGTATTGCGGGGCCGAGGCTGGCGCATGCGCAGAGCGGTGCGGACGATCGCGCGTGCCCAATGCGTTCCTGCAGCTGGCGCGTGCGCAGAGCACTTCGCACATGCGCATTGCGGGGCACAGACAGGCGCATGCGCTGTGGCGGGCAGAATCCGGCGCATGCCCCGTTCGGAGCAGAATCCAGTGCATGCGTAGTGCTTTTTTTTTTTTTTTTTTTTTTAAACCACTGGCGCATGCGTCGTGCTTTCTCATGAACCGCGCGTCCGTATTCCGTGCTGTTGTCTCGAGAACTGCGCCTGCGTAGTGCGGTGCGGTGCGGAGACTGCCGCGTGCGCAGTGCCTAGATTCGCACGTGCGCGTTGCTCTCGCGAGCCTTGCTTTTCCAGGACCGCTGCGGTGCAGGGCTGGGGCTGGAGCGGGACGTCTGCTCCTCCACCGCGGCGGCAAGCACGTTGGGTGCCACGAGGCGCTGAGGGGCAGCCGTGAGCCGACCCGGTCCGTTCCCGGGTGGGCTCGGGCATAAATCGGCGGAAATAGACGAGGGGCATCCTGGATTAGAAGGGGAGAATATCGCTGAGCCGGCGGTCCGAGAATCGACTGCTTTCCCGTCCCCGTAGCGGTTTGTCGAAACAATTGCTATCTTTGAGTTGACGGGCGCATGTTCGCTATTATCTGGAGGACTGATCACCATAGAGAGTGGCGGATTAGCTGCGCAGGGAGGTTAAACCGCCACTTCCGCGTTTGTGCGCGCATGCGTTCTATCGCTTGCCGGACTAAGCGGCAGGCAGCGGCAGTTCCGCGCATTGGCCACGAGGTGGCAGCAGAGACCGCGGGAAGAACTCCGGCGGGATTGCCGGGGACCCGCGGCGCAGGCCGTGGCGATCCGTTCTGCGTTGTGATGACGGGGGAAGAACGCGAGGTTAGAAGCGGGGGGAAAGGACGAAGAAAACAAAGGGATACTACTCCAGAGCCCGGAAAGCTGTGCTAAGTGCTTGTGAATATCTGTTAAAAAAGAAAACAAACTTGTTTTTGCCAGCATCCGTTGCATTGTTTTTAAATATTCACATACCAAAATGTAACTGCCCGGCAAATTTAATGATAACGAAATAAAGCACTTCGGCAGAAAGCACAGGGCTATATTAATGTTTGCTCAGCCTCTGTCTTGTTCATATTTGTATGGGAACTGCTGAGTCACGGCCTGAACCGCTGATTAATCACCTGAGGCGAGCAACGAGTCAGCCCTGGGAGCACAGGTGAAAGCAATTCACCTGTGCTGCAGGAAGGGGTGGAGCCCGGCTCCACCTCTCCTAGACCCATTTAAGAGCTGACTACCAGTGGGGAAGGATCTCTCTCTCTCTTCGGAAGCTCCACTCCGCTGGTCTTTCCTGAGCGAGCCCACGACGCGGGTAAGCTTCCTATTTATTCTCTTTGTCTCGCTGTGCCTAACTCTCTTGCTTATTTCATTATTATAGCATCTTAATATTATTTGATTATATAATATTCCTTTATATAATTTTCATTGATTATACAATATTTTAATGTATTGTTTTCCAAGGCCTCTCTTCAACTCCAGGTTTCATTTTTGGCTTTTTATTCTTTTTAATGCCGTAAAATGGGTAGTTTTAGGCCCTAGCAGGTCTACACAGGCAGAGACAAAGTTGCAGTTTTGAGATTCTTGGGGACCATTATATCATTTCCACAAAGATTAACAAAACCGGCAGTTCTCCACCTAAGTTTGCAGGTGGAAAACATGAATTCAGCTGCATAGAAAGAATCGATGTGTCACAGCTGCCATCGGCAAGATGGCCAGAGAGTTGTGCAGGTCCACCCGGCTCAGCTGCACCTTTTTATCTGCCCTTCTCTGGTCCTCCTGCAGCTGGACAGATAGCCCACAAGGGCACGGGGTACGCAGACACCCCCCCCCACCCCCCGGCCAGCTGCGGCAGTCGCTCCTGCCAGCTCTCCCTTTCCTCCCGACCATTCCCAGTTTGCAGGCTGGAGCCCTGCGCGGCAGAGGAGGAGAGAGCTGCGAGCAGAAGGAAAACAGGGTGCTGGGATTCCTCCAGCCCGCTGCCAGATGTCTTCTCTGGCATTTTGGGGGTGGGCGGAGGACTGTGGGAGCACCTTCGAGGCTCTGGGCAGGAGGGAAGGAAGCAAAGATGCAGCTTCAGGCAGCGGACTCTGAGCTGGAGCAGTGCAGCCAGGCATGGCTGCACAGCTCGCAGTCTGGACACACGGAAGAAGTTCATCCAGCTGAGGGCTGCAGGGCTGTCCTTACCAAGCACTCCCCCATCCTGCAGTTCTGCACGGGCACCAATTGCTCAAGCTCTTCCCACAGCAGGAGCTCAGAAGCGACCCCGACCCCGACCCCAAACCAGGCAGGTAATGACAACGTACGCACACAGATATACACCCGATACAGAATCTGGCACTCTACAGTCCTCCCAGAGCTTGTTGCTGCTTTTTAGGCTGCTCTACAGCTATTCTGTCCTGTTCCCTTCATTCCCCTATGGCTTGCCCCCTTCCTTCGCCCTGTGCCTTCCCCATTCCTTCTTCAGGCTTCCTCCTTTCTTTCCTCACTTCCTTCCCCATCCCTTCCCCCTGCAACGGCCTGTGTTCTGCTGCTGTTTCAGCTGACAGTCCTTAAACCACGCTTTTCAAAGACATCGGATCAGATCGCATACTGTCACTGATTTAAAAAAGAAAACAACAAGTGCAGTACTATGTATGGATAACAAACTCCTACCTGCTTGAAAAACAGTAGCAGCGCCTCATCCTGGAGTGTCACCATCACCTGCATGTTGGGCTGGCACTGCTCATCTGCCCCGCAGTGCTGCTCAAACTCCTGGCACAGCCTGCCACCTCCTTGTGTCACCTCCTTGTGTCACCTCCTTTTGCCTCTGTAGTTCTGACCCCACACATCCACCCCGTGTCCCCCCGTGTCCCTGTGTCCCCATATGCCCTCTCATGTCCCCTCAAGTTCCCCCGCGCCCCCTGCCCCGCTTTGCTCCATGCCGATGTTGTCGGGTTGAGGACAGGGACAGGGATGCCTGTGGGAGCGGAGTCCAGGGAGCGGAGTTGCTGGCCGTGCGCAGTGGGGTGATGGTGTCCTCGGGGCACGGCTGTGACAGTGGGGTGGGGGTAGCACCCCACAAGTGGGGGTCATTGCCCCCAAAACGGGGCTTGTGCCCCCCGCACGTGGGCAAGTTGTACGGGGAGTGCGTTCTGGAGATGCTTTGTCTTTTCTCCAAATCTGCAGTGACTTCAGCAATCCCACGTCGTGCCGCAGCAGAAATGGGTACTGCGGTACATCAGTGATCTCTGACTTGAGGAGCGCAGGGGCTGCACGAAGTACGCACGCTGCAGCCTCCCTACTTCTTTGGGGTTTGGGATCGATGTTTGAGCCAAAGGGCTACACGGTGCCTTACAAGCAGGTGCCAGCTTCACCCGCTGAGGACGCCAAATCGTCAAATATTTTCACGATGGTCTTTAATTGCTGTGTGAGTAGGTAATGCACGTTTCTCACTGGGGAGCCATAAGCTGACCCTGACAGCTTGGCAAACAGCACTTGCTCCACTCACACCGTAACCTCAGCCTTTTCGCTGCACATGCAGCTTCTCAGCATCTTGCTGCATCGGTATTAAAATCTGTGCTCTCCTGTCGATTAGAAATTTTATCAGTTGCCTTTGAGGACAGACTGGAATCAAAATATGTGGGCCATCCTTGCTCATTCAGTGATAAACTTTCCCTTGCCAGACAGGCAGACCCAATTCACTTTTTTTTTTTTTTTTTTTTTTTTAGCAATGCAGCTGTGGGACCAGGTGGGGCTGAGCCTGGCTCCACCCCTCCCTCACCTCATTTAAGGGCTGGCAGCCCCCAGGGCAGCGTCTTTCCCTGGAGACTACCTGCTGTGGATTGTTGGGTGAGTGCTCTTTCTTGGAAAGAGGCAACTGATTTTTTTTCTTTTTCTTTCTTTTCTTCTTTCTTCTTCTTCCTATATTGTAGGGCTTTGATCTTTGCCTTTCTGAGGGGATCCGAAGCTGGACTGGAGCAGCTATGTCTGCTATGCTTGTTCTTATTTTTCTTTTCAATTCTTTTCTTAAGGGAGTGAGGGGGTTATCTCCCTTTCTCCAAACTGGTAATGGAGGGACTGACGTACATTCCTTTCTTTTGCTCTTGTCTCATTTCTGGAATGCTTCAGTCAGTCCCAAGGTAATGCTGGCTGGCTTACTGAGCATTGCAACTCTGGAAGTGCCTGGAGCTAATGCGCTTTTCCGTAAAGGGATTCTGTGTTCTCCAGGTTTCCTTTGCAACTCTTCCTAAGCTCAATACCTTCTTGGGAAGTCTCTGTTCCCTCTTTCATGATTCTCATTGCATGATCTCCAACCTGAGACTCCAAACTTGGTTTGTCTGCTACCACATTGTCCCTCTGCATCCCCCTCCACGTTCCCTTTGTGTCCCCCTCTGCCCGTGTCCCCTCTGCCACGTGTTAATTCCGCCCATGCTGAGTATTGTTTAAGGGCACGTATTTAAATTATGCTGTGTGTCTCTTTGGATCCCGTTCTGTTTTGCAGCTCGATGGGGTGTAAGGGTTCCTGGGGCTCCTCTAGTCAGTGGTTTAAGCACTGTGAAATCTGTGGAGCAGATAATGGAACACCACGAATCCCTTGTTCGTGCATCGCTTGTATGCAGGTGGGTTATGTGATGGCTGTGGGACGCTCACTTGAAGATGGAATGGGGGTCGCAAGGGGCTCGCCTTGCTCCCTGGAGTTTATTCTTCCAGCCCAATAAGCTACGTGGCTGGTGATAGGGTGAGGGGCGTGTATCAGGCTGGGACTTGAGCTTAAGAAAACCCCCAGCCCCAGTGGCCGTTTTCTTCATCCTCACTTAGTGTAATGCAGTCTCCGCGACTTGAGCATACTGAACGCAAGTATTCTGTTCCTGTTTTGTCTGGTTCTCTCCTAGACCTCCCTTACAAATTTGTCAGTAGTAACAGATGTCAGGGCATAGTTCTCAGATCACGTTGTGGCCGACCACCCCAGGGTCCTAGGGTTCTTTCTGTTTTTATGGCAGATCTGGCTTCGTCTTTATAGGAAACAAAGGATTGTCTTCTGCTGGACCACTTCATCTGGATCACCCCTGATATCTCCATCCCAATTGTCAGGGGACGCTGTTAGTTTCCTAGTCTGTATGATACCCAACCTCCCCACCCCTCTTCCTTCCATCCCCTGACCCCCATTAAATAGCTAGCTCTGCAGCTATGGGACCCACCAGTGTGATGAAGCAAGGCCTCTGGTGTGCTGAATACTGGGACTGGCGCAGAGAGGCTCTATGGCTGCTGTGAATCTTCCTGACTGGACTACTTGGTGAGTTTCCCCAGAGCTGTTGAGCACACAGGCTTTCCCACCTACCCTGATTGCTCACCAGGCCATCGATGTCCTTTGTGGACATGGCTTCAGGTATCATACCAGAGACTCCTTAGAGTCGGAAGCGACCACTTATGATGATCTAGTCCAACTCGCCCACAATGAACAGGGACATTCACAGCTAGATCAGGTTGCCCTGCGTGTCACCTTGGAAGGGACGGGGCATCCACCGCATCTCTGGGCAACCTGGTCCACTGTGCAGAATCACAGAATGTCCCGGGTTGGAAGGGACCTCGAGGATCGTGGATCTCCAACCCCCCTGCCACATGCAGGACCATCAGCCTCCCCATTTCATACTAGACCAGGCTGCCCAGGGCTCCATCCAACCTGGCCTTGAACACCTCTAGGGATGGACGGGGCATCCACAGCCTCTCTGGGCAGCTGTTCCAGCACCTCACCACTCTCTCAGTAAAGAACTTCCCCCTGACATCCAACCTAAATCTTCCCTCCCTCAAGTTAAAACGTTTCCCCTGGTCCCTTGCTATGAAAGAGATTTTCCTTATATCTAACCTAAATTCTCCCTTCTTCTTTCCTTTAGCTCCCCTTTGGGTATCGAAAGGCTGTTACCAGGTCACCTCGGAGCCTTCACTTCTCCGCGCTGAACAGCCCCAGCTCTCTCAGCTTGTCCTCACAGGTGAGGTGTTTGATCCTTTGGTTCTTTTTTTTTTTTTTTTTTTTTTTTTTTTTTTTTTTTTTTTTGTGACCGTCCTCTGTACGTGCTCCAACGGGTCCATGTCTCTTCTGCACTGAGGACTCTTCATATGGACACAGTACTCCAGGTGAGGCCTCTTCAGCACAGAGCAGAGGGGCAGGATCACCTCTTTTCACCCGCTGACCGCACGTCTTTTGGTGCAGCCCAGGATGTGGCTGGTTTTCTGGGCTGGGAGGGCACTTTGCCGGCTCATGTACAGCTTGCCATCCACCAGGTCTTTTGGGACAGGCCTATGCTCAGTCCTTTCATCCCCCAGCATGTATTGGTAGTGGGGGGTTTTCTTGTCCCAGGTGCAAGACACTGCGCCTGGATTTGTTGAACCGGATGAGGTTTGTCTGTGCCCGCTGCTCGAGCCTGTCTAGGTCCCTCTGGCTGGCGTCCCGTCCCTCTGGTGTGTCACTGCTCCCCACGGCTTGGTGTTGTCAGCAAATTTTCTGAGGGTGCGCTCGATCCCGCTGGTGATGTCACTGACGAAGATATTGAAGAGTCTCAGCCCCAGCACGGACCCCTTTGAGATGCCATTCATCACCAGTCGCCATCCGGACACGGAGCCATCGGCTCCTGGACTCGATCCTGCAGCCGGTTCTTTGTCCATTGAACAGTCCACTCATCGAATCCGTGTCCTTCCGATTTGGAAAGAAGGATGCTGCGGGATATTGCGTCAAAGGCCTTACTGAAGTCCAGGTAGATGATATCAGTGGTTCTTCCCTTGTCTATTGATGCAGTGACACCATCACAGACAGCCGCTAGATTGGTCAAGCAGGATTTACCCTTGGTCCTCTGGGTGCTCCAACAGGTCCATGTCTTTTCTGCACTAAGGACTCTACATCTGGACACAATCCCTAGATATGGGATTATGTAGAATATGGTCTCAGATAAGGGAAACCACTTTACTTCACAAGTCCTACAGGAGCTAATGAGAACTTTAGAAATAAAGTGGGAGTCCCATACTCACTGGCACCCTCCTCCTTCAGGGAATCAATCAGAGTGAATCAATCAGATGCTGAAAAAGCGCTTGTCAAAATTGATTTTAGAGACCAAATTACCACGGACAAAGCGTTTACCTTTAGCCCTTCTCAGAATACGAACCGCTCCCAGAAAAGACTTAGGAGTATCACCGTACGAAGTGCTGTTTGGGTTGCCGTACTTGGGAGGGAGGGGTGAGATGCCCACTCTTGAAACCAAGAAGAAGTTTCTTAAGAACTCTTGGAAATATGGCCCCCGTATCTCCATGGAGAGGTACAAAGCATACCGAAAAACAACAGGTTGGTAATGGATCTCACTGGAAATGTGTCATAGCAACAGCATCGGGGAGAGTGTAAGCCTGAGACACTCAACCAGTAAGCGAGTGCCAGGAGAGCATTACCTGCGTTGGATTTGGAGTATAGTCCTGGTTTCTTCATAAAGCTGTTTTGTATATCATGCTGCTTTCCTGCGAGTGTACTTCTAACCTGGCCTAGTGTTAAATGCGGAGGTCGGCAGCCCTGGCTGCAGCAGGGGGGTTGGAGCTTGATGATCTCTGAGGTCCCTTCCAACCCAAGCCGTTCTATGATTCTGTAGAACGGAATGAATTTTGCTGACTGGTGCACAGTTTCTCCCTCGCTAATAGGGGACGTGAGCCTGTTATTGCAATAACGAATAAACTGTGCTGCTATCACTAAGATCCTGGCCTAACCTGAAATTCTTGACTTTGAGTGTTTCTCCCAAACGTGGTGCCGAAACCAAATTTGGTTGATCGTTCCAAGCCGTGGCTTGGCTGCACACATCTGCCCGCTTGATACCAGGTTTTTCATTACCTCGGATGCTGGCTGAAAAAAATAGAATAATAAAAATCTTGACAACATCAATTAGCTGGTTATTTGTTTATTGACAAGTACTCATAAGCACTGAGCACAGGTTTGGTGGGTTTGTCGAAGATTTCCTTCGTTTTCTTTGTCGTCTTCCCTTCCCCCCTCTCCCTTCTGTGTTTTTCCTCTGCCATCAAAAGAGAGAACGGACTGGTGATGGCTTGGTGCAGGTCCACGGCAGCCCTAGCGGTGAAGTGATTTCCGCGGTCTCTGGTGCCACCGCGTGGCCGATCGGCAAAAATGCGTCGAAGTTGTTTCCGCGCTCTCTCGTTCCCCCCCCGCCGCACCGCCCCCTCGTGGCCAATCGGGGGAACTGCATCGAAGTTGTTTAAGCGGTCTCTGGTGCCCCCACGCGGTCAATCGGCAGAATTGCGGCAGCGTTGCTATGTTGCCGCAGGCAGCAGGGCGCATGCGCGCAGGCACGCGGAAGCGGTGCGCGCACGGTCCTGCTCCCCTGCGCAGGCACCCCGCCGATCTGCGTTACGCTTGGTCCTCCAGGAAGTAGTGCGCATGCGCCACAAAGCTTTCCAATAGCATACATTTCTTCGAAGCCCTGAGATGCAGGTGAGCCGGCAATACTTGGATCGCCGGCTCCACGATATTCTTCTCTCTTCCAATCCAGAACGCTCCTTGTCTGTTTTCTCGGGCGGTTTTATGCCCCGGCCTGCTCCGAGAACGTACTATCTAGGCGGACCGTGCACCCGCCGCTTGCGGAATGAGGCGTCGAAAAAAACGAATGCGTGGGTGCGTGCCCGAAAACGAGCGTCCGTCGTAATGCGCGCACGAGAAGCGCATGCGCAGTGCCGTGCCAAGGCGGCCGCATGCGCAGTTCGGTGACATGCTTGCCGCATGCGCACTGCAAACGACGGCGCATGCGTTTTGCGGCCCTGAGGAAAGCATGCGTATTGCGGGGCCGAGGCTGGCGCATGCGCAGAGCGGTGCGGACGATCGCGCGTGCCCAATGCGTTCCTGCAGCTGGCGCGTGCGCAGAGCACTTCGCACATGCGCATTGCGGGGCACAGACAGGCGCATGCGCTGTGGCGGGCAGAATCCGGCGCATGCCCCGTTCGGAGCAGAATCCAGTGCATGCGTAGTGCTTTTTTTTTTTTTTTTTTTAAACCACTGGCGCATGCGTCGTGCTTTCTCATGAACCGCGCGTCCGTATTCCGTGCTGTTGTCTCGAGAACTGCGCCTGCGTAGTGCGGTGCGGTGCGGAGACTGCCGCGTGCGCAGTGCCTAGATTCGCACGTGCGCGTTGCTCTCGCGAGCCTTGCTTTTCCAGGACCGCTGCGGTGCAGGGCTGGGGCTGGAGCGGGACGTCTGCTCCTCCACCGCGGCGGCAAGCACGTTGGGTGCCACGAGGCGCTGAGGGGCAGCCGTGAGCCGACCCGGTCCGTTCCCGGGTGGGCTCGGGCATAAATCGGCGGAAATAGACGAGGGGCATCCTGGATTAGAAGGGGAGAATATCGCTGAGCCGGCGGTCCGAGAATCGACTGCTTTCCCGTCCCCGTAGCGGTTTGTCGAAACAATTGCTATCTTTGAGTTGACGGGCGCATGTTCGCTATTATCTGGAGGACTGATCACCATAGAGAGTGGCGGATTAGCTGCGCAGGGAGGTTAAACCGCCACTTCCGCGTTTGTGCGCGCATGCGTTCTATCGCTTGCCGGACTAAGCGGCAGGCAGCGGCAGTTCCGCGCATTGGCCACGAGGTGGCAGCAGAGACCGCGGGAAGAACTCCGGCGGGATTGCCGGGGACCCGCGGCGCAGGCCGTGGCGATCCGTTCTGCGTTGTGATGACGGGGGAAGAACGCGAGGTTAGAAGCGGGGGGAAAGGACGAAGAAAACAAAGGGATACTACTCCAGAGCCCGGAAAGCTGTGCTAAGTGCTTGTGAATATCTGTTAAAAAAGAAAACAAACTTGTTTTTGCCAGCATCCGTTGCATTGTTTTTAAATATTCACATACCAAAATGTAACTGCCCGGCAAATTTAATGATAACGAAATAAAGCACTTCGGCAGAAAGCACAGGGCTATATTAATGTTTGCTCAGCCTCTGTCTTGTTCATATTTGTATGGGAACTGCTGAGTCACGGCCTGAACCGCTGATTAATCACCTGAGGCGAGCAACGAGTCAGCCCTGGGAGCACAGGTGAAAGCAATTCACCTGTGCTGCAGGAAGGGGTGGAGCCCGGCTCCACCTCTCCTAGACCCATTTAAGAGCTGACTACCAGTGGGGAAGGATCTCTCTCTCTCTTCGGAAGCTCCACTCCGCTGGTCTTTCCTGAGCGAGCCCACGACGCGGGTAAGCTTCCTATTTATTCTTTGTCTCGCTGTGCCTAACTCTCTTGCTTATTTCATTATTATAGCATCTTAATATTATTTGATTATATAATATTCCTTTATATAATTTTCATTGATTATACAATATTTTAATGTATTGTTTTCCAAGGCCTCTCTTCAACTCCAGGTTTCATTTTTGGCTTTTTATTCTTTTTAATGCCGTAAAATGGGTAGTTTTAGGCCCTAGCAGGTCTACACAGGCAGAGACAAAGTTGCAGTTTTGAGATTCTTGGGGACCATTATATCATTTCCACAAAGATTAACAAAACCGGCAGTTCTCCACCTAAGTTTGCAGGTGGAAAACATGAATTCAGCTGCATAGAAAGAATCGATGTGTCACAGCTGCCATCGGCAAGATGGCCAGAGAGTTGTGCAGGTCCACCCGGCTCAGCTGCACCTTTTTATCTGCCCTTCTCTGGTCCTCCTGCAGCTGGACAGATAGCCCACAAGGGCACGGGGTACGCAGACACCCCCCCCCACCCCCCGGCCAGCTGCGGCAGTCGCTCCTGCCAGCTCTCCCTTTCCTCCCGACCATTCCCAGTTTGCAGGCTGGAGCCCTGCGCGGCAGAGGAGGAGAGAGCTGCGAGCAGAAGGAAAACAGGGTGCTGGGATTCCTCCAGCCCGCTGCCAGATGTCTTCTCTGGCATTTTGGGGGTGGGCGGAGGACTGTGGGAGCACCTTCGAGGCTCTGGGCAGGAGGGAAGGAAGCAAAGATGCAGCTTCAGGCAGCGGACTCTGAGCTGGAGCAGTGCAGCCAGGCATGGCTGCACAGCTCGCAGTCTGGACACACGGAAGAAGTTCATCCAGCTGAGGGCTGCAGGGCTGTCCTTACCAAGCACTCCCCCATCCTGCAGTTCTGCACGGGCACCAATTGCTCAAGCTCTTCCCACAGCAGGAGCTCAGAAGCGACCCCGACCCCGACCCCAAACCAGGCAGGTAATGACAACGTACGCACACAGATACACACCCGATACAGAATCTGGCACTCTACAGTCCTCCCAGAGCTTGTTGCTGCTTTTTAGGCTGCTCTACAGCTATTCTGTCCTGTTCCCTTCATTCCCCTATGGCTTGCCCCCTTCCTTCGCCCTGTGCCTTCCCCATTCCTTCTTCAGGCTTCCTCCTTTCTTTCCTCACTTCCTTCCCCATCCCTTCCCCCTGCAACGGCCTGTGTTCTGCTGCTGTTTCAGCTGACAGTCCTTAAACCACGCTTTTCAAAGACATCGGATCAGATCGCATACTGTCACTGATTTAAAAAAGAAAACAACAAGTGCAGTACTATGTATGGATAACAAACTCCTACCTGCTTGAAAAACAGTAGCAGCGCCTCATCCTGGAGTGTCACCATCACCTGCATGTTGGGCTGGCACTGCTCATCTGCCCCGCAGTGCTGCTCAAACTCCTGGCACAGCCTGCCACCTCCTTGTGTCACCTCCTTGTGTCACCTCCTTTTGCCTCTGTAGTTCTGACCCCACACATCCACCCCGTGTCCCCCCGTGTCCCTGTGTCCCCATATGCCCTCTCATGTCCCCTCAAGTTCCCCCGCGCCCCCTGCCCCGCTTTGCTCCATGCCGATGTTGTCGGGTTGAGGACAGGGACAGGGATGCCTGTGGGAGCGGAGTCCAGGGAGCGGAGTTGCTGGCCGTGCGCAGTGGGGTGATGGTGTCCTCGGGGCACGGCTGTGACAGTGGGGTGGGGGTAGCACCCCACAAGTGGGGGTCATTGCCCCCAAAACGGGGCTTGTGCCCCCCGCACGTGGGCAAGTTGTACGGGGAGTGCGTTCTGGAGATGCTTTGTCTTTTCTCCAAATCTGCAGTGACTTCAGCAATCCCACGTCGTGCCGCAGCAGAAATGGGTACTGCGGTACATCAGTGATCTCTGACTTGAGGAGCGCAGGGGCTGCACGAAGTACGCACGCTGCAGCCTCCCTACTTCTTTGGGGTTTGGGATCGATGTTTGAGCCAAAGGGCTACACGGTGCCTTACAAGCAGGTGCCAGCTTCACCCGCTGAGGACGCCAAATCGTCAAATATTTTCACGATGGTCTTTAATTGCTGTGTGAGTAGGTAATGCACGTTTCTCACTGGGGAGCCATAAGCTGACCCTGACAGCTTGGCAAACAGCACTTGCTCCACTCACACCGTAACCTCAGCCTTTTCGCTGCACATGCAGCTTCTCAGCATCTTGCTGCATCGGTATTAAAATCTGTGCTCTCCTGTCGATTAGAAATTTTATCAGTTGCCTTTGAGGACAGACTGGAATCAAAATATGTGGGCCATCCTTGCTCATTCAGTGATAAACTTTCCCTTGCCAGACAGGCAGACCCAATTCACTTTTTTTTTTTTTTTTTTTTTTTTAGCAATGCAGCTGTGGGACCAGGTGGGGCTGAGCCTGGCTCCACCCCTCCCTCACCTCATTTAAGGGCTGGCAGCCCCCAGGGCAGCGTCTTTCCCTGGAGACTACCTGCTGTGGATTGTTGGGTGAGTGCTCTTTCTTGGAAAGAGGCAACTGATTTTTTTTCTTTTTCTTTCTTTTCTTCTTTCTTCTTCTTCCTATATTGTAGGGCTTTGATCTTTGCCTTTCTGAGGGGATCCGAAGCTGGACTGGAGCAGCTATGTCTGCTATGCTTGTTCTTATTTTTCTTTTCAATTCTTTTCTTAAGGGAGTGAGGGGGTTATCTCCCTTTCTCCAAACTGGTAATGGAGGGACTGACGTACATTCCTTTCTTTTGCTCTTGTCTCATTTCTGGAATGCTTCAGTCAGTCCCAAGGTAATGCTGGCTGGCTTACTGAGCATTGCAACTCTGGAAGTGCCTGGAGCTAATGCGCTTTTCCGTAAAGGGATTCTGTGTTCTCCAGGTTTCCTTTGCAACTCTTCCTAAGCTCAATACCTTCTTGGGAAGTCTCTGTTCCCTCTTTCATGATTCTCATTGCATGATCTCCAACCTGAGACTCCAAACTTGGTTTGTCTGCTACCACATTGTCCCTCTGCATCCCCCTCCACGTTCCCTTTGTGTCCCCCTCTGCCCGTGTCCCCTCTGCCACGTGTTAATTCCGCCCATGCTGAGTATTGTTTAAGGGCACGTATTTAAATTATGCTGTGTGTCTCTTTGGATCCCGTTCTGTTTTGCAGCTCGATGGGGTGTAAGGGTTCCTGGGGCTCCTCTAGTCAGTGGTTTAAGCACTGTGAAATCTGTGGAGCAGATAATGGAACACCACGAATCCCTTGTTCGTGCATCGCTTGTATGCAGGTGGGTTATGTGATGGCTGTGGGACGCTCACTTGAAGATGGAATGGGGGTCGCAAGGGGCTCGCCTTGCTCCCTGGAGTTTATTCTTCCAGCCCAATAAGCTACGTGGCTGGTGATAGGGTGAGGGGCGTGTATCAGGCTGGGACTTGAGCTTAAGAAAACCCCCAGCCCCAGTGGCCGTTTTCTTCATCCTCACTTAGTGTAATGCAGTCTCCGCGACTTGAGCATACTGAACGCAAGTATTCTGTTCCTGTTTTGTCTGGTTCTCTCCTAGACCTCCCTTACAAATTTGTCAGTAGTAACAGATGTCAGGGCATAGTTCTCAGATCACGTTGTGGCCGACCACCCCAGGGTCCTAGGGTTCTTTCTGTTTTTATGGCAGATCTGGCTTCGTCTTTATAGGAAACAAAGGATTGTCTTCTGCTGGACCACTTCATCTGGATCACCCCTGATATCTCCATCCCAATTGTCAGGGGACGCTGTTAGTTTCCTAGTCTGTATGATACCCAACCTCCCCACCCCTCTTCCTTCCATCCCCTGACCCCCATTAAATAGCTAGCTCTGCAGCTATGGGACCCACCAGTGTGATGAAGCAAGGCCTCTGGTGTGCTGAATACTGGGACTGGCGCAGAGAGGCTCTATGGCTGCTGTGAATCTTCCTGACTGGACTACTTGGTGAGTTTCCCCAGAGCTGTTGAGCACACAGGCTTTCCCACCTACCCTGATTGCTCACCAGGCCATCGATGTCCTTTGTGGACATGGCTTCAGGTATCATACCAGAGACTCCTTAGAGTCGGAAGCGACCACTTATGATGATCTAGTCCAACTCGCCCACAATGAACAGGGACATTCACAGCTAGATCAGGTTGCCCTGCGTGTCACCTTGGAAGGGACGGGGCATCCACCGCATCTCTGGGCAACCTGGTCCACTGTGCAGAATCACAGAATGTCCCGGGTTGGAAGGGACCTCGAGGATCGTGGATCTCCAACCCCCCTGCCACATGCAGGACCATCAGCCTCCCCATTTCATACTAGACCAGGCTGCCCAGGGCTCCATCCAACCTGGCCTTGAACACCTCTAGGGATGGACGGGGCATCCACAGCCTCTCTGGGCAGCTGTTCCAGCACCTCACCACTCTCTCAGTAAAGAACTTCCCCCTGACATCCAACCTAAATCTTCCCTCCCTCAAGTTAAAACGTTTCCCCTGGTCCCTTGCTATGAAAGAGATTTTCCTTATATCTAACCTAAATTCTCCCTTCTTCTTTCCTTTAGCTCCCCTTTGGGTATCGAAAGGCTGTTACCAGGTCACCTCGGAGCCTTCACTTCTCCGCGCTGAACAGCCCCAGCTCTCTCAGCTTGTCCTCACAGGTGAGGTGTTTGATCCTTTGGTTCTTTTTTTTTTTTTTTTTTTTTTTTTTTTGTGACCGTCCTCTGTACGTGCTCCAACGGGTCCATGTCTCTTCTGCACTGAGGACTCTTCATATGGACACAGTACTCCAGGTGAGGCCTTTTCAGCACAGAGCAGAGGGGCAGGATCACCTCTTTTCACCCGCTGACCGCACGTCTTTTGGTGCAGCCCAGGATGTGGCTGGTTTTCTGGGCTGGGAGGGCACTTTGCCGGCTCATGTACAGCTTGCCATCCACCAGGTCTTTTGGGACAGGCCTATGCTCAGTCCTTTCATCCCCCAGCATGTATTGGTAGTGGGGGGTTTTCTTGTCCCAGGTGCAAGACACTGCGCCTGGATTTGTTGAACCGGATGAGGTTTGTCTGTGCCCGCTGCTCGAGCCTGTCTAGGTCCCTCTGGCTGGCGTCCCGTCCCTCTGGTGTGTCACTGCTCCCCACGGCTTGGTGTTGTCAGCAAATTTTCTGAGGGTGCGCTCGATCCCGCTGGTGATGTCACTGACGAAGATATTGAAGAGTCTCAGCCCCAGCACGGACCCCTTTGAGATGCCATTCATCACCAGTCGCCATCCGGACACGGAGCCATCGGCTCCTGGACTCGATCCTGCAGCCGGTTCTTTGTCCATTGAACAGTCCACTCATCGAATCCGTGTCCTTCCGATTTGGAAAGAAGGATGCTGCGGGATATTGCGTCAAAGGCCTTACTGAAGTCCAGGTAGATGATATCAGTGGTTCTTCCCTTGTCTATTGATGCAGTGACACCATCACAGACAGCCGCTAGATTGGTCAAGCAGGATTTACCCTTGGTCCTCTGGGTGCTCCAACAGGTCCATGTCTTTTCTGCACTAAGGACTCTACATCTGGACACAATCCCTAGATATGGGATTATGTAGAATATGGTCTCAGATAAGGGAAACCACTTTACTTCACAAGTCCTACAGGAGCTAATGAGAACTTTAGAAATAAAGTGGGAGTCCCATACTCACTGGCACCCTCCTCCTTCAGGGAATCAATCAGAGTGAATCAATCAGATGCTGAAAAAGCGCTTGTCAAAATTGATTTTAGAGACCAAATTACCACGGACAAAGCGTTTACCTTTAGCCCTTCTCAGAATACGAACCGCTCCCAGAAAAGACTTAGGAGTATCACCGTACGAAGTGCTGTTTGGGTTGCCGTACTTGGGAGGGAGGGGTGAGATGCCCACTCTTGAAACCAAGAAGAAGTTTCTTAAGAACTCTTGGAAATATGGCCCCCGTATCTCCATGGAGAGGTACAAAGCATACCGAAAAACAACAGGTTGGTAATGGATCTCACTGGAAATGTGTCATAGCAACAGCATCGGGGAGAGTGTAAGCCTGAGACACTCAACCAGTAAGCGAGTGCCAGGAGAGCATTACCTGCGTTGGATTTGGAGTATAGTCCTGGTTTCTTCATAAAGCTGTTTTGTATATCATGCTGCTTTCCTGCGAGTGTACTTCTAACCTGGCCTAGTGTTAAATGCGGAGGTCGGCAGCCCTGGCTGCAGCAGGGGGGTTGGAGCTTGATGATCTCTGAGGTCCCTTCCAACCCAAGCCGTTCTATGATTCTGTAGAACGGAATGAATTTTGCTGACTGGTGCACAGTTTCTCCCTCGCTAATAGGGGACGTGAGCCTGTTATTGCAATAACGAATAAACTGTGCTGCTATCACTAAGATCCTGGCCTAACCTGAAATTCTTGACTTTGAGTGTTTCTCCCAAACGTGGTGCCGAAACCAAATTTGGTTGATCGTTCCAAGCCGTGGCTTGGCTGCACACATCTGCCCGCTTGATACCAGGTTTTTCATTACCTCGGATGCTGGCTGAAAAAAATAGAATAATAAAAATCTTGACAACATCAATTAGCTGGTTATTTGTTTATTGACAAGTACTCATAAGCACTGAGCACAGGTTTGGTGGGTTTGTCGAAGATTTCCTTCGTTTTCTTTGTCGTCTTCCCTTCCCCCCTCTCCCTTCTGTGTTTTTCCTCTGCCATCAAAAGAGAGAACGGACTGGTGATGGCTTGGTGCAGGTCCACGGCAGCCCTAGCGGTGAAGTGATTTCCGCGGTCTCTGGTGCCACCGCGTGGCCGATCGGCAAAAATGCGTCGAAGTTGTTTCCGCGCTCTCTCGTTCCCCCCCCGCCGCACCGCCCCCTCGTGGCCAATCGGGGGAACTGCATCGAAGTTGTTTAAGCGGTCTCTGGTGCCCCCACGCGGTCAATCGGCAGAATTGCGGCAGCGTTGCTATGTTGCCGCAGGCAGCAGGGCGCATGCGCGCAGGCACGCGGAAGCGGTGCGCGCACGGTCCTGCTCCCCTGCGCAGGCACCCCGCCGATCTGCGTTACGCTTGGTCCTCCAGGAAGTAGTGCGCATGCGCCACAAAGCTTTCCAATAGCATACATTTCTTCGAAGCCCTGAGATGCAGGTGAGCCGGCAATACTTGGATCGCCGGCTCCACGATATTCTTCTCTCTTCCAATCCAGAACGCTCCTTGTCTGTTTTCTCGGGCGGTTTTATGCCCCGGCCTGCTCCGAGAACGTACTATCTAGGCGGACCGTGCACCCGCCGCTTGCGGAATGAGGCGTCGAAAAAAACGAATGCGTGGGTGCGTGCCCGAAAACGAGCGTCCGTCGTAATGCGCGCACGAGAAGCGCATGCGCAGTGCCGTGCCAAGGCGGCCGCATGCGCAGTTCGGTGACATGCTTGCCGCATGCGCACTGCAAACGACGGCGCATGCGTTTTGCGGCCCTGAGGAAAGCATGCGTATTGCGGGGCCGAGGCTGGCGCATGCGCAGAGCGGTGCGGACGATCGCGCGTGCCCAATGCGTTCCTGCAGCTGGCGCGTGCGCAGAGCACTTCGCACATGCGCATTGCGGGGCACAGACAGGCGCATGCGCTGTGGCGGGCAGAATCCGGCGCATGCCCCGTTCGGAGCAGAATCCAGTGCATGCGTAGTGCTTTTTTTTTTTTTTTTTTTTTAAACCACTGGCGCATGCGTCGTGCTTTCTCATGAACCGCGCGTCCGTATTCCGTGCTGTTGTCTCGAGAACTGCGCCTGCGTAGTGCGGTGCGGTGCGGAGACTGCCGCGTGCGCAGTGCCTAGATTCGCACGTGCGCGTTGCTCTCGCGAGCCTTGCTTTTCCAGGACCGCTGCGGTGCAGGGCTGGGGCTGGAGCGGGACGTCTGCTCCTCCACCGCGGCGGCAAGCACGTTGGGTGCCACGAGGCGCTGAGGGGCAGCCGTGAGCCGACCCGGTCCGTTCCCGGGTGGGCTCGGGCATAAATCGGCGGAAATAGACGAGGGGCATCCTGGATTAGAAGGGGAGAATATCGCTGAGCCGGCGGTCCGAGAATCGACTGCTTTCCCGTCCCCGTAGCGGTTTGTCGAAACAATTGCTATCTTTGAGTTGACGGGCGCATGTTCGCTATTATCTGGAGGACTGATCACCATAGAGAGTGGCGGATTAGCTGCGCAGGGAGGTTAAACCGCCACTTCCGCGTTTGTGCGCGCATGCGTTCTATCGCTTGCCGGACTAAGCGGCAGGCAGCGGCAGTTCCGCGCATTGGCCACGAGGTGGCAGCAGAGACCGCGGGAAGAACTCCGGCGGGATTGCCGGGGACCCGCGGCGCAGGCCGTGGCGATCCGTTCTGCGTTGTGATGACGGGGGAAGAACGCGAGGTTAGAAGCGGGGGGAAAGGACGAAGAAAACAAAGGGATACTACTCCAGAGCCCGGAAAGCTGTGCTAAGTGCTTGTGAATATCTGTTAAAAAAGAAAACAAACTTGTTTTTGCCAGCATCCGTTGCATTGTTTTTAAATATTCACATACCAAAATGTAACTGCCCGGCAAATTTAATGATAACGAAATAAAGCACTTCGGCAGAAAGCACAGGGCTATATTAATGTTTGCTCAGCCTCTGTCTTGTTCATATTTGTATGGGAACTGCTGAGTCACGGCCTGAACCGCTGATTAATCACCTGAGGCGAGCAACGAGTCAGCCCTGGGAGCACAGGTGAAAGCAATTCACCTGTGCTGCAGGAAGGGGTGGAGCCCGGCTCCACCTCTCCTAGACCCATTTAAGAGCTGACTACCAGTGGGGAAGGATCTCTCTCTCTCTTCGGAAGCTCCACTCCGCTGGTCTTTCCTGAGCGAGCCCACGACGCGGGTAAGCTTCCTATTTATTCTCTTTGTCTCGCTGTGCCTAACTCTCTTGCTTATTTCATTATTATAGCATCTTAATATTATTTGATTATATAATATTCCTTTATATAATTTTCATTGATTATACAATATTTTAATGTATTGTTTTCCAAGGCCTCTCTTCAACTCCAGGTTTCATTTTTGGCTTTTTATTCTTTTTAATGCCGTAAAATGGGTAGTTTTAGGCCCTAGCAGGTCTACACAGGCAGAGACAAAGTTGCAGTTTTGAGATTCTTGGGGACCATTATATCATTTCCACAAAGATTAACAAAACCGGCAGTTCTCCACCTAAGTTTGCAGGTGGAAAACATGAATTCAGCTGCATAGAAAGAATCGATGTGTCACAGCTGCCATCGGCAAGATGGCCAGAGAGTTGTGCAGGTCCACCCGGCTCAGCTGCACCTTTTTATCTGCCCTTCTCTGGTCCTCCTGCAGCTGGACAGATAGCCCACAAGGGCACGGGGTACGCAGACACCCCCCCCCACCCCCCGGCCAGCTGCGGCAGTCGCTCCTGCCAGCTCTCCCTTTCCTCCCGACCATTCCCAGTTTGCAGGCTGGAGCCCTGCGCGGCAGAGGAGGAGAGAGCTGCGAGCAGAAGGAAAACAGGGTGCTGGGATTCCTCCAGCCCGCTGCCAGATGTCTTCTCTGGCATTTTGGGGGTGGGCGGAGGACTGTGGGAGCACCTTCGAGGCTCTGGGCAGGAGGGAAGGAAGCAAAGATGCAGCTTCAGGCAGCGGACTCTGAGCTGGAGCAGTGCAGCCAGGCATGGCTGCACAGCTCGCAGTCTGGACACACGGAAGAAGTTCATCCAGCTGAGGGCTGCAGGGCTGTCCTTACCAAGCACTCCCCCATCCTGCAGTTCTGCACGGGCACCAATTGCTCAAGCTCTTCCCACAGCAGGAGCTCAGAAGCGACCCCGACCCCGACCCCAAACCAGGCAGGTAATGACAACGTACGCACACAGATATACACCCGATACAGAATCTGGCACTCTACAGTCCTCCCAGAGCTTGTTGCTGCTTTTTAGGCTGCTCTACAGCTATTCTGTCCTGTTCCCTTCATTCCCCTATGGCTTGCCCCCTTCCTTCGCCCTGTGCCTTCCCCATTCCTTCTTCAGGCTTCCTCCTTTCTTTCCTCACTTCCTTCCCCATCCCTTCCCCCTGCAACGGCCTGTGTTCTGCTGCTGTTTCAGCTGACAGTCCTTAAACCACGCTTTTCAAAGACATCGGATCAGATCGCATACTGTCACTGATTTAAAAAAGAAAACAACAAGTGCAGTACTATGTATGGATAACAAACTCCTACCTGCTTGAAAAACAGTAGCAGCGCCTCATCCTGGAGTGTCACCATCACCTGCATGTTGGGCTGGCACTGCTCATCTGCCCCGCAGTGCTGCTCAAACTCCTGGCACAGCCTGCCACCTCCTTGTGTCACCTCCTTGTGTCACCTCCTTTTGCCTCTGTAGTTCTGACCCCACACATCCACCCCGTGTCCCCCCGTGTCCCTGTGTCCCCATATGCCCTCTCATGTCCCCTCAAGTTCCCCCGCGCCCCCTGCCCCGCTTTGCTCCATGCCGATGTTGTCGGGTTGAGGACAGGGACAGGGATGCCTGTGGGAGCGGAGTCCAGGGAGCGGAGTTGCTGGCCGTGCGCAGTGGGGTGATGGTGTCCTCGGGGCACGGCTGTGACAGTGGGGTGGGGGTAGCACCCCACAAGTGGGGGTCATTGCCCCCAAAACGGGGCTTGTGCCCCCCGCACGTGGGCAAGTTGTACGGGGAGTGCGTTCTGGAGATGCTTTGTCTTTTCTCCAAATCTGCAGTGACTTCAGCAATCCCACGTCGTGCCGCAGCAGAAATGGGTACTGCGGTACATCAGTGATCTCTGACTTGAGGAGCGCAGGGGCTGCACGAAGTACGCACGCTGCAGCCTCCCTACTTCTTTGGGGTTTGGGATCGATGTTTGAGCCAAAGGGCTACACGGTGCCTTACAAGCAGGTGCCAGCTTCACCCGCTGAGGACGCCAAATCGTCAAATATTTTCACGATGGTCTTTAATTGCTGTGTGAGTAGGTAATGCACGTTTCTCACTGGGGAGCCATAAGCTGACCCTGACAGCTTGGCAAACAGCACTTGCTCCACTCACACCGTAACCTCAGCCTTTTCGCTGCACATGCAGCTTCTCAGCATCTTGCTGCATCGGTATTAAAATCTGTGCTCTCCTGTCGATTAGAAATTTTATCAGTTGCCTTTGAGGACAGACTGGAATCAAAATATGTGGGCCATCCTTGCTCATTCAGTGATAAACTTTCCCTTGCCAGACAGGCAGACCCAATTCACTTTTTTTTTTTTTTTTTTTTTTTTAGCAATGCAGCTGTGGGACCAGGTGGGGCTGAGCCTGGCTCCACCCCTCCCTCACCTCATTTAAGGGCTGGCAGCCCCCAGGGCAGCGTCTTTCCCTGGAGACTACCTGCTGTGGATTGTTGGGTGAGTGCTCTTTCTTGGAAAGAGGCAACTGATTTTTTTTCTTTTTCTTTCTTTTCTTCTTTCTTCTTCTTCCTATATTGTAGGGCTTTGATCTTTGCCTTTCTGAGGGGATCCGAAGCTGGACTGGAGCAGCTATGTCTGCTATGCTTGTTCTTATTTTTCTTTTCAATTCTTTTCTTAAGGGAGTGAGGGGGTTATCTCCCTTTCTCCAAACTGGTAATGGAGGGACTGACGTACATTCCTTTCTTTTGCTCTTGTCTCATTTCTGGAATGCTTCAGTCAGTCCCAAGGTAATGCTGGCTGGCTTACTGAGCATTGCAACTCTGGAAGTGCCTGGAGCTAATGCGCTTTTCCGTAAAGGGATTCTGTGTTCTCCAGGTTTCCTTTGCAACTCTTCCTAAGCTCAATACCTTCTTGGGAAGTCTCTGTTCCCTCTTTCATGATTCTCATTGCATGATCTCCAACCTGAGACTCCAAACTTGGTTTGTCTGCTACCACATTGTCCCTCTGCATCCCCCTCCACGTTCCCTTTGTGTCCCCCTCTGCCCGTGTCCCCTCTGCCACGTGTTAATTCCGCCCATGCTGAGTATTGTTTAAGGGCACGTATTTAAATTATGCTGTGTGTCTCTTTGGATCCCGTTCTGTTTTGCAGCTCGATGGGGTGTAAGGGTTCCTGGGGCTCCTCTAGTCAGTGGTTTAAGCACTGTGAAATCTGTGGAGCAGATAATGGAACACCACGAATCCCTTGTTCGTGCATCGCTTGTATGCAGGTGGGTTATGTGATGGCTGTGGGACGCTCACTTGAAGATGGAATGGGGGTCGCAAGGGGCTCGCCTTGCTCCCTGGAGTTTATTCTTCCAGCCCAATAAGCTACGTGGCTGGTGATAGGGTGAGGGGCGTGTATCAGGCTGGGACTTGAGCTTAAGAAAACCCCCAGCCCCAGTGGCCGTTTTCTTCATCCTCACTTAGTGTAATGCAGTCTCCGCGACTTGAGCATACTGAACGCAAGTATTCTGTTCCTGTTTTGTCTGGTTCTCTCCTAGACCTCCCTTACAAATTTGTCAGTAGTAACAGATGTCAGGGCATAGTTCTCAGATCACGTTGTGGCCGACCACCCCAGGGTCCTAGGGTTCTTTCTGTTTTTATGGCAGATCTGGCTTCGTCTTTATAGGAAACAAAGGATTGTCTTCTGCTGGACCACTTCATCTGGATCACCCCTGATATCTCCATCCCAATTGTCAGGGGACGCTGTTAGTTTCCTAGTCTGTATGATACCCAACCTCCCCACCCCTCTTCCTTCCATCCCCTGACCCCCATTAAATAGCTAGCTCTGCAGCTATGGGACCCACCAGTGTGATGAAGCAAGGCCTCTGGTGTGCTGAATACTGGGACTGGCGCAGAGAGGCTCTATGGCTGCTGTGAATCTTCCTGACTGGACTACTTGGTGAGTTTCCCCAGAGCTGTTGAGCACACAGGCTTTCCCACCTACCCTGATTGCTCACCAGGCCATCGATGTCCTTTGTGGACATGGCTTCAGGTATCATACCAGAGACTCCTTAGAGTCGGAAGCGACCACTTATGATGATCTAGTCCAACTCGCCCACAATGAACAGGGACATTCACAGCTAGATCAGGTTGCCCTGCGTGTCACCTTGGAAGGGACGGGGCATCCACCGCATCTCTGGGCAACCTGGTCCACTGTGCAGAATCACAGAATGTCCCGGGTTGGAAGGGACCTCGAGGATCGTGGATCTCCAACCCCCCTGCCACATGCAGGACCATCAGCCTCCCCATTTCATACTAGACCAGGCTGCCCAGGGCTCCATCCAACCTGGCCTTGAACACCTCTAGGGATGGACGGGGCATCCACAGCCTCTCTGGGCAGCTGTTCCAGCACCTCACCACTCTCTCAGTAAAGAACTTCCCCCTGACATCCAACCTAAATCTTCCCTCCCTCAAGTTAAAACGTTTCCCCTGGTCCCTTGCTATGAAAGAGATTTTCCTTATATCTAACCTAAATTCTCCCTTCTTCTTTCCTTTAGCTCCCCTTTGGGTATCGAAAGGCTGTTACCAGGTCACCTCGGAGCCTTCACTTCTCCGCGCTGAACAGCCCCAGCTCTCTCAGCTTGTCCTCACAGGTGAGGTGTTTGATCCTTTGGTTCTTTTTTTTTTTTTTTTTTTTTTTTTTTTTTTTTTTTTTTTTGTGACCGTCCTCTGTACGTGCTCCAACGGGTCCATGTCTCTTCTGCACTGAGGACTCTTCATATGGACACAGTACTCCAGGTGAGGCCTCTTCAGCACAGAGCAGAGGGGCAGGATCACCTCTTTTCACCCGCTGACCGCACGTCTTTTGGTGCAGCCCAGGATGTGGCTGGTTTTCTGGGCTGGGAGGGCACTTTGCCGGCTCATGTACAGCTTGCCATCCACCAGGTCTTTTGGGACAGGCCTATGCTCAGTCCTTTCATCCCCCAGCATGTATTGGTAGTGGGGGGTTTTCTTGTCCCAGGTGCAAGACACTGCGCCTGGATTTGTTGAACCGGATGAGGTTTGTCTGTGCCCGCTGCTCGAGCCTGTCTAGGTCCCTCTGGCTGGCGTCCCGTCCCTCTGGTGTGTCACTGCTCCCCACGGCTTGGTGTTGTCAGCAAATTTTCTGAGGGTGCGCTCGATCCCGCTGGTGATGTCACTGACGAAGATATTGAAGAGTCTCAGCCCCAGCACGGACCCCTTTGAGATGCCATTCATCACCAGTCGCCATCCGGACACGGAGCCATCGGCTCCTGGACTCGATCCTGCAGCCGGTTCTTTGTCCATTGAACAGTCCACTCATCGAATCCGTGTCCTTCCGATTTGGAAAGAAGGATGCTGCGGGATATTGCGTCAAAGGCCTTACTGAAGTCCAGGTAGATGATATCAGTGGTTCTTCCCTTGTCTATTGATGCAGTGACACCATCACAGACAGCCGCTAGATTGGTCAAGCAGGATTTACCCTTGGTCCTCTGGGTGCTCCAACAGGTCCATGTCTTTTCTGCACTAAGGACTCTACATCTGGACACAATCCCTAGATATGGGATTATGTAGAATATGGTCTCAGATAAGGGAAACCACTTTACTTCACAAGTCCTACAGGAGCTAATGAGAACTTTAGAAATAAAGTGGGAGTCCCATACTCACTGGCACCCTCCTCCTTCAGGGAATCAATCAGAGTGAATCAATCAGATGCTGAAAAAGCGCTTGTCAAAATTGATTTTAGAGACCAAATTACCACGGACAAAGCGTTTACCTTTAGCCCTTCTCAGAATACGAACCGCTCCCAGAAAAGACTTAGGAGTATCACCGTACGAAGTGCTGTTTGGGTTGCCGTACTTGGGAGGGAGGGGTGAGATGCCCACTCTTGAAACCAAGAAGAAGTTTCTTAAGAACTCTTGGAAATATGGCCCCCGTATCTCCATGGAGAGGTACAAAGCATACCGAAAAACAACAGGTTGGTAATGGATCTCACTGGAAATGTGTCATAGCAACAGCATCGGGGAGAGTGTAAGCCTGAGACACTCAACCAGTAAGCGAGTGCCAGGAGAGCATTACCTGCGTTGGATTTGGAGTATAGTCCTGGTTTCTTCATAAAGCTGTTTTGTATATCATGCTGCTTTCCTGCGAGTGTACTTCTAACCTGGCCTAGTGTTAAATGCGGAGGTCGGCAGCCCTGGCTGCAGCAGGGGGGTTGGAGCTTGATGATCTCTGAGGTCCCTTCCAACCCAAGCCGTTCTATGATTCTGTAGAACGGAATGAATTTTGCTGACTGGTGCACAGTTTCTCCCTCGCTAATAGGGGACGTGAGCCTGTTATTGCAATAACGAATAAACTGTGCTGCTATCACTAAGATCCTGGCCTAACCTGAAATTCTTGACTTTGAGTGTTTCTCCCAAACGTGGTGCCGAAACCAAATTTGGTTGATCGTTCCAAGCCGTGGCTTGGCTGCACACATCTGCCCGCTTGATACCAGGTTTTTCATTACCTCGGATGCTGGCTGAAAAAAATAGAATAATAAAAATCTTGACAACATCAATTAGCTGGTTATTTGTTTATTGACAAGTACTCATAAGCACTGAGCACAGGTTTGGTGGGTTTGTCGAAGATTTCCTTCGTTTTCTTTGTCGTCTTCCCTTCCCCCCTCTCCCTTCTGTGTTTTTCCTCTGCCATCAAAAGAGAGAACGGACTGGTGATGGCTTGGTGCAGGTCCACGGCAGCCCTAGCGGTGAAGTGATTTCCGCGGTCTCTGGTGCCACCGCGTGGCCGATCGGCAAAAATGCGTCGAAGTTGTTTCCGCGCTCTCTCGTTCCCCCCCCGCCGCACCGCCCCCTCGTGGCCAATCGGGGGAACTGCATCGAAGTTGTTTAAGCGGTCTCTGGTGCCCCCACGCGGTCAATCGGCAGAATTGCGGCAGCGTTGCTATGTTGCCGCAGGCAGCAGGGCGCATGCGCGCAGGCACGCGGAAGCGGTGCGCGCACGGTCCTGCTCCCCTGCGCAGGCACCCCGCCGATCTGCGTTACGCTTGGTCCTCCAGGAAGTAGTGCGCATGCGCCACAAAGCTTTCCAATAGCATACATTTCTTCGAAGCCCTGAGATGCAGGTGAGCCGGCAATACTTGGATCGCCGGCTCCACGATATTCTTCTCTCTTCCAATCCAGAACGCTCCTTGTCTGTTTTCTCGGGCGGTTTTATGCCCCGGCCTGCTCCGAGAACGTACTATCTAGGCGGACCGTGCACCCGCCGCTTGCGGAATGAGGCGTCGAAAAAAACGAATGCGTGGGTGCGTGCCCGAAAACGAGCGTCCGTCGTAATGCGCGCACGAGAAGCGCATGCGCAGTGCCGTGCCAAGGCGGCCGCATGCGCAGTTCGGTGACATGCTTGCCGCATGCGCACTGCAAACGACGGCGCATGCGTTTTGCGGCCCTGAGGAAAGCATGCGTATTGCGGGGCCGAGGCTGGCGCATGCGCAGAGCGGTGCGGACGATCGCGCGTGCCCAATGCGTTCCTGCAGCTGGCGCGTGCGCAGAGCACTTCGCACATGCGCATTGCGGGGCACAGACAGGCGCATGCGCTGTGGCGGGCAGAATCCGGCGCATGCCCCGTTCGGAGCAGAATCCAGTGCATGCGTAGTGCTTTTTTTTTTTTTTTTTTTAAACCACTGGCGCATGCGTCGTGCTTTCTCATGAACCGCGCGTCCGTATTCCGTGCTGTTGTCTCGAGAACTGCGCCTGCGTAGTGCGGTGCGGTGCGGAGACTGCCGCGTGCGCAGTGCCTAGATTCGCACGTGCGCGTTGCTCTCGCGAGCCTTGCTTTTCCAGGACCGCTGCGGTGCAGGGCTGGGGCTGGAGCGGGACGTCTGCTCCTCCACCGCGGCGGCAAGCACGTTGGGTGCCACGAGGCGCTGAGGGGCAGCCGTGAGCCGACCCGGTCCGTTCCCGGGTGGGCTCGGGCATAAATCGGCGGAAATAGACGAGGGGCATCCTGGATTAGAAGGGGAGAATATCGCTGAGCCGGCGGTCCGAGAATCGACTGCTTTCCCGTCCCCGTAGCGGTTTGTCGAAACAATTGCTATCTTTGAGTTGACGGGCGCATGTTCGCTATTATCTGGAGGACTGATCACCATAGAGAGTGGCGGATTAGCTGCGCAGGGAGGTTAAACCGCCACTTCCGCGTTTGTGCGCGCATGCGTTCTATCGCTTGCCGGACTAAGCGGCAGGCAGCGGCAGTTCCGCGCATTGGCCACGAGGTGGCAGCAGAGACCGCGGGAAGAACTCCGGCGGGATTGCCGGGGACCCGCGGCGCAGGCCGTGGCGATCCGTTCTGCGTTGTGATGACGGGGGAAGAACGCGAGGTTAGAAGCGGGGGGAAAGGACGAAGAAAACAAAGGGATACTACTCCAGAGCCCGGAAAGCTGTGCTAAGTGCTTGTGAATATCTGTTAAAAAAGAAAACAAACTTGTTTTTGCCAGCATCCGTTGCATTGTTTTTAAATATTCACATACCAAAATGTAACTGCCCGGCAAATTTAATGATAACGAAATAAAGCACTTCGGCAGAAAGCACAGGGCTATATTAATGTTTGCTCAGCCTCTGTCTTGTTCATATTTGTATGGGAACTGCTGAGTCACGGCCTGAACCGCTGATTAATCACCTGAGGCGAGCAACGAGTCAGCCCTGGGAGCACAGGTGAAAGCAATTCACCTGTGCTGCAGGAAGGGGTGGAGCCCGGCTCCACCTCTCCTAGACCCATTTAAGAGCTGACTACCAGTGGGGAAGGATCTCTCTCTCTCTTCGGAAGCTCCACTCCGCTGGTCTTTCCTGAGCGAGCCCACGACGCGGGTAAGCTTCCTATTTATTCTTTGTCTCGCTGTGCCTAACTCTCTTGCTTATTTCATTATTATAGCATCTTAATATTATTTGATTATATAATATTCCTTTATATAATTTTCATTGATTATACAATATTTTAATGTATTGTTTTCCAAGGCCTCTCTTCAACTCCAGGTTTCATTTTTGGCTTTTTATTCTTTTTAATGCCGTAAAATGGGTAGTTTTAGGCCCTAGCAGGTCTACACAGGCAGAGACAAAGTTGCAGTTTTGAGATTCTTGGGGACCATTATATCATTTCCACAAAGATTAACAAAACCGGCAGTTCTCCACCTAAGTTTGCAGGTGGAAAACATGAATTCAGCTGCATAGAAAGAATCGATGTGTCACAGCTGCCATCGGCAAGATGGCCAGAGAGTTGTGCAGGTCCACCCGGCTCAGCTGCACCTTTTTATCTGCCCTTCTCTGGTCCTCCTGCAGCTGGACAGATAGCCCACAAGGGCACGGGGTACGCAGACACCCCCCCCCACCCCCCGGCCAGCTGCGGCAGTCGCTCCTGCCAGCTCTCCCTTTCCTCCCGACCATTCCCAGTTTGCAGGCTGGAGCCCTGCGCGGCAGAGGAGGAGAGAGCTGCGAGCAGAAGGAAAACAGGGTGCTGGGATTCCTCCAGCCCGCTGCCAGATGTCTTCTCTGGCATTTTGGGGGTGGGCGGAGGACTGTGGGAGCACCTTCGAGGCTCTGGGCAGGAGGGAAGGAAGCAAAGATGCAGCTTCAGGCAGCGGACTCTGAGCTGGAGCAGTGCAGCCAGGCATGGCTGCACAGCTCGCAGTCTGGACACACGGAAGAAGTTCATCCAGCTGAGGGCTGCAGGGCTGTCCTTACCAAGCACTCCCCCATCCTGCAGTTCTGCACGGGCACCAATTGCTCAAGCTCTTCCCACAGCAGGAGCTCAGAAGCGACCCCGACCCCGACCCCAAACCAGGCAGGTAATGACAACGTACGCACACAGATACACACCCGATACAGAATCTGGCACTCTACAGTCCTCCCAGAGCTTGTTGCTGCTTTTTAGGCTGCTCTACAGCTATTCTGTCCTGTTCCCTTCATTCCCCTATGGCTTGCCCCCTTCCTTCGCCCTGTGCCTTCCCCATTCCTTCTTCAGGCTTCCTCCTTTCTTTCCTCACTTCCTTCCCCATCCCTTCCCCCTGCAACGGCCTGTGTTCTGCTGCTGTTTCAGCTGACAGTCCTTAAACCACGCTTTTCAAAGACATCGGATCAGATCGCATACTGTCACTGATTTAAAAAAGAAAACAACAAGTGCAGTACTATGTATGGATAACAAACTCCTACCTGCTTGAAAAACAGTAGCAGCGCCTCATCCTGGAGTGTCACCATCACCTGCATGTTGGGCTGGCACTGCTCATCTGCCCCGCAGTGCTGCTCAAACTCCTGGCACAGCCTGCCACCTCCTTGTGTCACCTCCTTGTGTCACCTCCTTTTGCCTCTGTAGTTCTGACCCCACACATCCACCCCGTGTCCCCCCGTGTCCCTGTGTCCCCATATGCCCTCTCATGTCCCCTCAAGTTCCCCCGCGCCCCCTGCCCCGCTTTGCTCCATGCCGATGTTGTCGGGTTGAGGACAGGGACAGGGATGCCTGTGGGAGCGGAGTCCAGGGAGCGGAGTTGCTGGCCGTGCGCAGTGGGGTGATGGTGTCCTCGGGGCACGGCTGTGACAGTGGGGTGGGGGTAGCACCCCACAAGTGGGGGTCATTGCCCCCAAAACGGGGCTTGTGCCCCCCGCACGTGGGCAAGTTGTACGGGGAGTGCGTTCTGGAGATGCTTTGTCTTTTCTCCAAATCTGCAGTGACTTCAGCAATCCCACGTCGTGCCGCAGCAGAAATGGGTACTGCGGTACATCAGTGATCTCTGACTTGAGGAGCGCAGGGGCTGCACGAAGTACGCACGCTGCAGCCTCCCTACTTCTTTGGGGTTTGGGATCGATGTTTGAGCCAAAGGGCTACACGGTGCCTTACAAGCAGGTGCCAGCTTCACCCGCTGAGGACGCCAAATCGTCAAATATTTTCACGATGGTCTTTAATTGCTGTGTGAGTAGGTAATGCACGTTTCTCACTGGGGAGCCATAAGCTGACCCTGACAGCTTGGCAAACAGCACTTGCTCCACTCACACCGTAACCTCAGCCTTTTCGCTGCACATGCAGCTTCTCAGCATCTTGCTGCATCGGTATTAAAATCTGTGCTCTCCTGTCGATTAGAAATTTTATCAGTTGCCTTTGAGGACAGACTGGAATCAAAATATGTGGGCCATCCTTGCTCATTCAGTGATAAACTTTCCCTTGCCAGACAGGCAGACCCAATTCACTTTTTTTTTTTTTTTTTTTTTTTTAGCAATGCAGCTGTGGGACCAGGTGGGGCTGAGCCTGGCTCCACCCCTCCCTCACCTCATTTAAGGGCTGGCAGCCCCCAGGGCAGCGTCTTTCCCTGGAGACTACCTGCTGTGGATTGTTGGGTGAGTGCTCTTTCTTGGAAAGAGGCAACTGATTTTTTTTCTTTTTCTTTCTTTTCTTCTTTCTTCTTCTTCCTATATTGTAGGGCTTTGATCTTTGCCTTTCTGAGGGGATCCGAAGCTGGACTGGAGCAGCTATGTCTGCTATGCTTGTTCTTATTTTTCTTTTCAATTCTTTTCTTAAGGGAGTGAGGGGGTTATCTCCCTTTCTCCAAACTGGTAATGGAGGGACTGACGTACATTCCTTTCTTTTGCTCTTGTCTCATTTCTGGAATGCTTCAGTCAGTCCCAAGGTAATGCTGGCTGGCTTACTGAGCATTGCAACTCTGGAAGTGCCTGGAGCTAATGCGCTTTTCCGTAAAGGGATTCTGTGTTCTCCAGGTTTCCTTTGCAACTCTTCCTAAGCTCAATACCTTCTTGGGAAGTCTCTGTTCCCTCTTTCATGATTCTCATTGCATGATCTCCAACCTGAGACTCCAAACTTGGTTTGTCTGCTACCACATTGTCCCTCTGCATCCCCCTCCACGTTCCCTTTGTGTCCCCCTCTGCCCGTGTCCCCTCTGCCACGTGTTAATTCCGCCCATGCTGAGTATTGTTTAAGGGCACGTATTTAAATTATGCTGTGTGTCTCTTTGGATCCCGTTCTGTTTTGCAGCTCGATGGGGTGTAAGGGTTCCTGGGGCTCCTCTAGTCAGTGGTTTAAGCACTGTGAAATCTGTGGAGCAGATAATGGAACACCACGAATCCCTTGTTCGTGCATCGCTTGTATGCAGGTGGGTTATGTGATGGCTGTGGGACGCTCACTTGAAGATGGAATGGGGGTCGCAAGGGGCTCGCCTTGCTCCCTGGAGTTTATTCTTCCAGCCCAATAAGCTACGTGGCTGGTGATAGGGTGAGGGGCGTGTATCAGGCTGGGACTTGAGCTTAAGAAAACCCCCAGCCCCAGTGGCCGTTTTCTTCATCCTCACTTAGTGTAATGCAGTCTCCGCGACTTGAGCATACTGAACGCAAGTATTCTGTTCCTGTTTTGTCTGGTTCTCTCCTAGACCTCCCTTACAAATTTGTCAGTAGTAACAGATGTCAGGGCATAGTTCTCAGATCACGTTGTGGCCGACCACCCCAGGGTCCTAGGGTTCTTTCTGTTTTTATGGCAGATCTGGCTTCGTCTTTATAGGAAACAAAGGATTGTCTTCTGCTGGACCACTTCATCTGGATCACCCCTGATATCTCCATCCCAATTGTCAGGGGACGCTGTTAGTTTCCTAGTCTGTATGATACCCAACCTCCCCACCCCTCTTCCTTCCATCCCCTGACCCCCATTAAATAGCTAGCTCTGCAGCTATGGGACCCACCAGTGTGATGAAGCAAGGCCTCTGGTGTGCTGAATACTGGGACTGGCGCAGAGAGGCTCTATGGCTGCTGTGAATCTTCCTGACTGGACTACTTGGTGAGTTTCCCCAGAGCTGTTGAGCACACAGGCTTTCCCACCTACCCTGATTGCTCACCAGGCCATCGATGTCCTTTGTGGACATGGCTTCAGGTATCATACCAGAGACTCCTTAGAGTCGGAAGCGACCACTTATGATGATCTAGTCCAACTCGCCCACAATGAACAGGGACATTCACAGCTAGATCAGGTTGCCCTGCGTGTCACCTTGGAAGGGACGGGGCATCCACCGCATCTCTGGGCAACCTGGTCCACTGTGCAGAATCACAGAATGTCCCGGGTTGGAAGGGACCTCGAGGATCGTGGATCTCCAACCCCCCTGCCACATGCAGGACCATCAGCCTCCCCATTTCATACTAGACCAGGCTGCCCAGGGCTCCATCCAACCTGGCCTTGAACACCTCTAGGGATGGACGGGGCATCCACAGCCTCTCTGGGCAGCTGTTCCAGCACCTCACCACTCTCTCAGTAAAGAACTTCCCCCTGACATCCAACCTAAATCTTCCCTCCCTCAAGTTAAAACGTTTCCCCTGGTCCCTTGCTATGAAAGAGATTTTCCTTATATCTAACCTAAATTCTCCCTTCTTCTTTCCTTTAGCTCCCCTTTGGGTATCGAAAGGCTGTTACCAGGTCACCTCGGAGCCTTCACTTCTCCGCGCTGAACAGCCCCAGCTCTCTCAGCTTGTCCTCACAGGTGAGGTGTTTGATCCTTTGGTTCTTTTTTTTTTTTTTTTTTTTTTTTTTTTGTGACCGTCCTCTGTACGTGCTCCAACGGGTCCATGTCTCTTCTGCACTGAGGACTCTTCATATGGACACAGTACTCCAGGTGAGGCCTTTTCAGCACAGAGCAGAGGGGCAGGATCACCTCTTTTCACCCGCTGACCGCACGTCTTTTGGTGCAGCCCAGGATGTGGCTGGTTTTCTGGGCTGGGAGGGCACTTTGCCGGCTCATGTACAGCTTGCCATCCACCAGGTCTTTTGGGACAGGCCTATGCTCAGTCCTTTCATCCCCCAGCATGTATTGGTAGTGGGGGGTTTTCTTGTCCCAGGTGCAAGACACTGTGCCTGTATTTGTTGAACCGGATGAGGTTTGTCTGTGCCCGCTGCTCGAGCCTGTCTAGGTCCCTCTGGCTGGCGTCCCGTCCCTCTGGTGTGTCACTGCTCCCCACGGCTTGGTGTTGTCAGCAAATTTTCTGAGGGTGCGCTCGATCCCGCTGGTGATGTCACTGACGAAGATATTGAAGAGTCTCAGCCCCAGCACGGACCCCTTTGAGATGCCATTCATCACCAGTCGCCATCCGGACACGGAGCCATCGGCTCCTGGACTCGATCCTGCAGCCGGTTCTTTGTCCATTGAACAGTCCACTCATCGAATCCGTGTCCTTCCGATTTGGAAAGAAGGATGCTGCGGGATATTGCGTCAAAGGCCTTACTGAAGTCCAGGTAGATGATATCAGTGGTTCTTCCCTTGTCTATTGATGCAGTGACACCATCACAGACAGCCGCTAGATTGGTCAAGCAGGATTTACCCTTGGTCCTCTGGGTGCTCCAACAGGTCCATGTCTTTTCTGCACTAAGGACTCTACATCTGGACACAATCCCTAGATATGGGATTATGTAGAATATGGTCTCAGATAAGGGAAACCACTTTACTTCACAAGTCCTACAGGAGCTAATGAGAACTTTAGAAATAAAGTGGGAGTCCCATACTCACTGGCACCCTCCTCCTTCAGGGAATCAATCAGAGTGAATCAATCAGATGCTGAAAAAGCGCTTGTCAAAATTGATTTTAGAGACCAAATTACCACGGACAAAGCGTTTACCTTTAGCCCTTCTCAGAATACGAACCGCTCCCAGAAAAGACTTAGGAGTATCACCGTACGAAGTGCTGTTTGGGTTGCCGTACTTGGGAGGGAGGGGTGAGATGCCCACTCTTGAAACCAAGAAGAAGTTTCTTAAGAACTCTTGGAAATATGGCCCCCGTATCTCCATGGAGAGGTACAAAGCATACCGAAAAACAACAGGTTGGTAATGGATCTCACTGGAAATGTGTCATAGCAACAGCATCGGGGAGAGTGTAAGCCTGAGACACTCAACCAGTAAGCGAGTGCCAGGAGAGCATTACCTGCGTTGGATTTGGAGTATAGTCCTGGTTTCTTCATAAAGCTGTTTTGTATATCATGCTGCTTTCCTGCGAGTGTACTTCTAACCTGGCCTAGTGTTAAATGCGGAGGTCGGCAGCCCTGGCTGCAGCAGGGGGGTTGGAGCTTGATGATCTCTGAGGTCCCTTCCAACCCAAGCCGTTCTATGATTCTGTAGAACGGAATGAATTTTGCTGACTGGTGCACAGTTTCTCCCTCGCTAATAGGGGACGTGAGCCTGTTATTGCAATAACGAATAAACTGTGCTGCTATCACTAAGATCCTGGCCTAACCTGAAATTCTTGACTTTGAGTGTTTCTCCCAAACGTGGTGCCGAAACCAAATTTGGTTGATCGTTCCAAGCCGTGGCTTGGCTGCACACATCTGCCCGCTTGATACCAGGTTTTTCATTACCTCGGATGCTGGCTGAAAAAAATAGAATAATAAAAATCTTGACAACATCAATTAGCTGGTTATTTGTTTATTGACAAGTACTCATAAGCACTGAGCACAGGTTTGGTGGGTTTGTCGAAGATTTCCTTCGTTTTCTTTGTCGTCTTCCCTTCCCCCCTCTCCCTTCTGTGTTTTTCCTCTGCCATCAAAAGAGAGAACGGACTGGTGATGGCTTGGTGCAGGTCCACGGCAGCCCTAGCGGTGAAGTGATTTCCGCGGTCTCTGGTGCCACCGCGTGGCCGATCGGCAAAAATGCGTCGAAGTTGTTTCCGCGCTCTCTCGTTCCCCCCCCGCCGCACCGCCCCCTCGTGGCCAATCGGGGGAACTGCATCGAAGTTGTTTAAGCGATCTCTGGTGCCCCCACGCGGTCAATCGGCAGAATTGCGGCAGCGTTGCTATGTTGCCGCAGGCAGCAGGGCGCATGCGCGCAGGCACGCGGAAGCGGTGCGCGCACGGTCCTGCTCCCCTGCGCAGGCACCCCGCCGATCTGCGTTACGCTTGGTCCTCCAGGAAGTAGTGCGCATGCGCCACAAAGCTTTCCAATAGCATACATTTCTTCGAAGCCCTGAGATGCAGGTGAGCCGGCAATACTTGGATCGCCGGCTCCACGATATTCTTCTCTCTTCCAATCCAGAACGCTCCTTGTCTGTTTTCTCGGGCGGTTTTATGCCCCGGCCTGCTCCGAGAACGTACTATCTAGGCGGACCGTGCACCCGCCGCTTGCGGAATGAGGCGTCGAAAAAAACGAATGCGTGGGTGCGTGCCCGAAAACGAGCGTCCGTCGTAATGCGCGCACGAGAAGCGCATGCGCAGTGCCGTGCCAAGGCGGCCGCATGCGCAGTTCGGTGACATGCTTGCCGCATGCGCACTGCAAACGACGGCGCATGCGTTTTGCGGCCCTGAGGAAAGCATGCGTATTGCGGGGCCGAGGCTGGCGCATGCGCAGAGCGGTGCGGACGATCGCGCGTGCCCAATGCGTTCCTGCAGCTGGCGCGTGCGCAGAGCACTTCGCACATGCGCATTGCGGGGCACAGACAGGCGCATGCGCTGTGGCGGGCAGAATCCGGCGCATGCCCCGTTCGGAGCAGAATCCAGTGCATGCGTAGTGCTTTTTTTTTTTTTTTTTTTTTAAACCACTGGCGCATGCGTCGTGCTTTCTCATGAACCGCGCGTCCGTATTCCGTGCTGTTGTCTCGAGAACTGCGCCTGCGTAGTGCGGTGCGGTGCGGAGACTGCCGCGTGCGCAGTGCCTAGATTCGCACGTGCGCGTTGCTCTCGCGAGCCTTGCTTTTCCAGGACCGCTGCGGTGCAGGGCTGGGGCTGGAGCGGGACGTCTGCTCCTCCACCGCGGCGGCAAGCACGTTGGGTGCCACGAGGCGCTGAGGGGCAGCCGTGAGCCGACCCGGTCCGTTCCCGGGTGGGCTCGGGCATAAATCGGCGGAAATAGACGAGGGGCATCCTGGATTAGAAGGGGAGAATATCGCTGAGCCGGCGGTCCGAGAATCGACTGCTTTCCCGTCCCCGTAGCGGTTTGTCGAAACAATTGCTATCTTTGAGTTGACGGGCGCATGTTCGCTATTATCTGGAGGACTGATCACCATAGAGAGTGGCGGATTAGCTGCGCAGGGAGGTTAAACCGCCACTTCCGCGTTTGTGCGCGCATGCGTTCTATCGCTTGCCGGACTAAGCGGCAGGCAGCGGCAGTTCCGCGCATTGGCCACGAGGTGGCAGCAGAGACCGCGGGAAGAACTCCGGCGGGATTGCCGGGGACCCGCGGCGCAGGCCGTGGCGATCCGTTCTGCGTTGTGATGACGGGGGAAGAACGCGAGGTTAGAAGCGGGGGGAAAGGACGAAGAAAACAAAGGGATACTACTCCAGAGCCCGGAAAGCTGTGCTAAGTGCTTGTGAATATCTGTTAAAAAAGAAAACAAACTTGTTTTTGCCAGCATCCGTTGCATTGTTTTTAAATATTCACATACCAAAATGTAACTGCCCGGCAAATTTAATGATAACGAAATAAAGCACTTCGGCAGAAAGCACAGGGCTATATTAATGTTTGCTCAGCCTCTGTCTTGTTCATATTTGTATGGGAACTGCTGAGTCACGGCCTGAACCGCTGATTAATCACCTGAGGCGAGCAACGAGTCAGCCCTGGGAGCACAGGTGAAAGCAATTCACCTGTGCTGCAGGAAGGGGTGGAGCCCGGCTCCACCTCTCCTAGACCCATTTAAGAGCTGACTACCAGTGGGGAAGGATCTCTCTCTCTCTTCGGAAGCTCCACTCCGCTGGTCTTTCCTGAGCGAGCCCACGACGCGGGTAAGCTTCCTATTTATTCTCTTTGTCTCGCTGTGCCTAACTCTCTTGCTTATTTCATTATTATAGCATCTTAATATTATTTGATTATATAATATTCCTTTATATAATTTTCATTGATTATACAATATTTTAATGTATTGTTTTCCAAGGCCTCTCTTCAACTCCAGGTTTCATTTTTGGCTTTTTATTCTTTTTAATGCCGTAAAATGGGTAGTTTTAGGCCCTAGCAGGTCTACACAGGCAGAGACAAAGTTGCAGTTTTGAGATTCTTGGGGACCATTATATCATTTCCACAAAGATTAACAAAACCGGCAGTTCTCCACCTAAGTTTGCAGGTGGAAAACATGAATTCAGCTGCATAGAAAGAATCGATGTGTCACAGCTGCCATCGGCAAGATGGCCAGAGAGTTGTGCAGGTCCACCCGGCTCAGCTGCACCTTTTTATCTGCCCTTCTCTGGTCCTCCTGCAGCTGGACAGATAGCCCACAAGGGCACGGGGTACGCAGACACCCCCCCCCACCCCCCGGCCAGCTGCGGCAGTCGCTCCTGCCAGCTCTCCCTTTCCTCCCGACCATTCCCAGTTTGCAGGCTGGAGCCCTGCGCGGCAGAGGAGGAGAGAGCTGCGAGCAGAAGGAAAACAGGGTGCTGGGATTCCTCCAGCCCGCTGCCAGATGTCTTCTCTGGCATTTTGGGGGTGGGCGGAGGACTGTGGGAGCACCTTCGAGGCTCTGGGCAGGAGGGAAGGAAGCAAAGATGCAGCTTCAGGCAGCGGACTCTGAGCTGGAGCAGTGCAGCCAGGCATGGCTGCACAGCTCGCAGTCTGGACACACGGAAGAAGTTCATCCAGCTGAGGGCTGCAGGGCTGTCCTTACCAAGCACTCCCCCATCCTGCAGTTCTGCACGGGCACCAATTGCTCAAGCTCTTCCCACAGCAGGAGCTCAGAAGCGACCCCGACCCCGACCCCAAACCAGGCAGGTAATGACAACGTACGCACACAGATATACACCCGATACAGAATCTGGCACTCTACAGTCCTCCCAGAGCTTGTTGCTGCTTTTTAGGCTGCTCTACAGCTATTCTGTCCTGTTCCCTTCATTCCCCTATGGCTTGCCCCCTTCCTTCGCCCTGTGCCTTCCCCATTCCTTCTTCAGGCTTCCTCCTTTCTTTCCTCACTTCCTTCCCCATCCCTTCCCCCTGCAACGGCCTGTGTTCTGCTGCTGTTTCAGCTGACAGTCCTTAAACCACGCTTTTCAAAGACATCGGATCAGATCGCATACTGTCACTGATTTAAAAAAGAAAACAACAAGTGCAGTACTATGTATGGATAACAAACTCCTACCTGCTTGAAAAACAGTAGCAGCGCCTCATCCTGGAGTGTCACCATCACCTGCATGTTGGGCTGGCACTGCTCATCTGCCCCGCAGTGCTGCTCAAACTCCTGGCACAGCCTGCCACCTCCTTGTGTCACCTCCTTGTGTCACCTCCTTTTGCCTCTGTAGTTCTGACCCCACACATCCACCCCGTGTCCCCCCGTGTCCCTGTGTCCCCATATGCCCTCTCATGTCCCCTCAAGTTCCCCCGCGCCCCCTGCCCCGCTTTGCTCCATGCCGATGTTGTCGGGTTGAGGACAGGGACAGGGATGCCTGTGGGAGCGGAGTCCAGGGAGCGGAGTTGCTGGCCGTGCGCAGTGGGGTGATGGTGTCCTCGGGGCACGGCTGTGACAGTGGGGTGGGGGTAGCACCCCACAAGTGGGGGTCATTGCCCCCAAAACGGGGCTTGTGCCCCCCGCACGTGGGCAAGTTGTACGGGGAGTGCGTTCTGGAGATGCTTTGTCTTTTCTCCAAATCTGCAGTGACTTCAGCAATCCCACGTCGTGCCGCAGCAGAAATGGGTACTGCGGTACATCAGTGATCTCTGACTTGAGGAGCGCAGGGGCTGCACGAAGTACGCACGCTGCAGCCTCCCTACTTCTTTGGGGTTTGGGATCGATGTTTGAGCCAAAGGGCTACACGGTGCCTTACAAGCAGGTGCCAGCTTCACCCGCTGAGGACGCCAAATCGTCAAATATTTTCACGATGGTCTTTAATTGCTGTGTGAGTAGGTAATGCACGTTTCTCACTGGGGAGCCATAAGCTGACCCTGACAGCTTGGCAAACAGCACTTGCTCCACTCACACCGTAACCTCAGCCTTTTCGCTGCACATGCAGCTTCTCAGCATCTTGCTGCATCGGTATTAAAATCTGTGCTCTCCTGTCGATTAGAAATTTTATCAGTTGCCTTTGAGGACAGACTGGAATCAAAATATGTGGGCCATCCTTGCTCATTCAGTGATAAACTTTCCCTTGCCAGACAGGCAGACCCAATTCACTTTTTTTTTTTTTTTTTTTTTTTTAGCAATGCAGCTGTGGGACCAGGTGGGGCTGAGCCTGGCTCCACCCCTCCCTCACCTCATTTAAGGGCTGGCAGCCCCCAGGGCAGCGTCTTTCCCTGGAGACTACCTGCTGTGGATTGTTGGGTGAGTGCTCTTTCTTGGAAAGAGGCAACTGATTTTTTTTCTTTTTCTTTCTTTTCTTCTTTCTTCTTCTTCCTATATTGTAGGGCTTTGATCTTTGCCTTTCTGAGGGGATCCGAAGCTGGACTGGAGCAGCTATGTCTGCTATGCTTGTTCTTATTTTTCTTTTCAATTCTTTTCTTAAGGGAGTGAGGGGGTTATCTCCCTTTCTCCAAACTGGTAATGGAGGGACTGACGTACATTCCTTTCTTTTGCTCTTGTCTCATTTCTGGAATGCTTCAGTCAGTCCCAAGGTAATGCTGGCTGGCTTACTGAGCATTGCAACTCTGGAAGTGCCTGGAGCTAATGCGCTTTTCCGTAAAGGGATTCTGTGTTCTCCAGGTTTCCTTTGCAACTCTTCCTAAGCTCAATACCTTCTTGGGAAGTCTCTGTTCCCTCTTTCATGATTCTCATTGCATGATCTCCAACCTGAGACTCCAAACTTGGTTTGTCTGCTACCACATTGTCCCTCTGCATCCCCCTCCACGTTCCCTTTGTGTCCCCCTCTGCCCGTGTCCCCTCTGCCACGTGTTAATTCCGCCCATGCTGAGTATTGTTTAAGGGCACGTATTTAAATTATGCTGTGTGTCTCTTTGGATCCCGTTCTGTTTTGCAGCTCGATGGGGTGTAAGGGTTCCTGGGGCTCCTCTAGTCAGTGGTTTAAGCACTGTGAAATCTGTGGAGCAGATAATGGAACACCACGAATCCCTTGTTCGTGCATCGCTTGTATGCAGGTGGGTTATGTGATGGCTGTGGGACGCTCACTTGAAGATGGAATGGGGGTCGCAAGGGGCTCGCCTTGCTCCCTGGAGTTTATTCTTCCAGCCCAATAAGCTACGTGGCTGGTGATAGGGTGAGGGGCGTGTATCAGGCTGGGACTTGAGCTTAAGAAAACCCCCAGCCCCAGTGGCCGTTTTCTTCATCCTCACTTAGTGTAATGCAGTCTCCGCGACTTGAGCATACTGAACGCAAGTATTCTGTTCCTGTTTTGTCTGGTTCTCTCCTAGACCTCCCTTACAAATTTGTCAGTAGTAACAGATGTCAGGGCATAGTTCTCAGATCACGTTGTGGCCGACCACCCCAGGGTCCTAGGGTTCTTTCTGTTTTTATGGCAGATCTGGCTTCGTCTTTATAGGAAACAAAGGATTGTCTTCTGCTGGACCACTTCATCTGGATCACCCCTGATATCTCCATCCCAATTGTCAGGGGACGCTGTTAGTTTCCTAGTCTGTATGATACCCAACCTCCCCACCCCTCTTCCTTCCATCCCCTGACCCCCATTAAATAGCTAGCTCTGCAGCTATGGGACCCACCAGTGTGATGAAGCAAGGCCTCTGGTGTGCTGAATACTGGGACTGGCGCAGAGAGGCTCTATGGCTGCTGTGAATCTTCCTGACTGGACTACTTGGTGAGTTTCCCCAGAGCTGTTGAGCACACAGGCTTTCCCACCTACCCTGATTGCTCACCAGGCCATCGATGTCCTTTGTGGACATGGCTTCAGGTATCATACCAGAGACTCCTTAGAGTCGGAAGCGACCACTTATGATGATCTAGTCCAACTCGCCCACAATGAACAGGGACATTCACAGCTAGATCAGGTTGCCCTGCGTGTCACCTTGGAAGGGACGGGGCATCCACCGCATCTCTGGGCAACCTGGTCCACTGTGCAGAATCACAGAATGTCCCGGGTTGGAAGGGACCTCGAGGATCGTGGATCTCCAACCCCCCTGCCACATGCAGGACCATCAGCCTCCCCATTTCATACTAGACCAGGCTGCCCAGGGCTCCATCCAACCTGGCCTTGAACACCTCTAGGGATGGACGGGGCATCCACAGCCTCTCTGGGCAGCTGTTCCAGCACCTCACCACTCTCTCAGTAAAGAACTTCCCCCTGACATCCAACCTAAATCTTCCCTCCCTCAAGTTAAAACGTTTCCCCTGGTCCCTTGCTATGAAAGAGATTTTCCTTATATCTAACCTAAATTCTCCCTTCTTCTTTCCTTTAGCTCCCCTTTGGGTATCGAAAGGCTGTTACCAGGTCACCTCGGAGCCTTCACTTCTCCGCGCTGAACAGCCCCAGCTCTCTCAGCTTGTCCTCACAGGTGAGGTGTTTGATCCTTTGGTTCTTTTTTTTTTTTTTTTTTTTTTTTTTTTTTTTTTTTTTTTTGTGACCGTCCTCTGTACGTGCTCCAACGGGTCCATGTCTCTTCTGCACTGAGGACTCTTCATATGGACACAGTACTCCAGGTGAGGCCTCTTCAGCACAGAGCAGAGGGGCAGGATCACCTCTTTTCACCCGCTGACCGCACGTCTTTTGGTGCAGCCCAGGATGTGGCTGGTTTTCTGGGCTGGGAGGGCACTTTGCCGGCTCATGTACAGCTTGCCATCCACCAGGTCTTTTGGGACAGGCCTATGCTCAGTCCTTTCATCCCCCAGCATGTATTGGTAGTGGGGGGTTTTCTTGTCCCAGGTGCAAGACACTGCGCCTGGATTTGTTGAACCGGATGAGGTTTGTCTGTGCCCGCTGCTCGAGCCTGTCTAGGTCCCTCTGGCTGGCGTCCCGTCCCTCTGGTGTGTCACTGCTCCCCACGGCTTGGTGTTGTCAGCAAATTTTCTGAGGGTGCGCTCGATCCCGCTGGTGATGTCACTGACGAAGATATTGAAGAGTCTCAGCCCCAGCACGGACCCCTTTGAGATGCCATTCATCACCAGTCGCCATCCGGACACGGAGCCATCGGCTCCTGGACTCGATCCTGCAGCCGGTTCTTTGTCCATTGAACAGTCCACTCATCGAATCCGTGTCCTTCCGATTTGGAAAGAAGGATGCTGCGGGATATTGCGTCAAAGGCCTTACTGAAGTCCAGGTAGATGATATCAGTGGTTCTTCCCTTGTCTATTGATGCAGTGACACCATCACAGACAGCCGCTAGATTGGTCAAGCAGGATTTACCCTTGGTCCTCTGGGTGCTCCAACAGGTCCATGTCTTTTCTGCACTAAGGACTCTACATCTGGACACAATCCCTAGATATGGGATTATGTAGAATATGGTCTCAGATAAGGGAAACCACTTTACTTCACAAGTCCTACAGGAGCTAATGAGAACTTTAGAAATAAAGTGGGAGTCCCATACTCACTGGCACCCTCCTCCTTCAGGGAATCAATCAGAGTGAATCAATCAGATGCTGAAAAAGCGCTTGTCAAAATTGATTTTAGAGACCAAATTACCACGGACAAAGCGTTTACCTTTAGCCCTTCTCAGAATACGAACCGCTCCCAGAAAAGACTTAGGAGTATCACCGTACGAAGTGCTGTTTGGGTTGCCGTACTTGGGAGGGAGGGGTGAGATGCCCACTCTTGAAACCAAGAAGAAGTTTCTTAAGAACTCTTGGAAATATGGCCCCCGTATCTCCATGGAGAGGTACAAAGCATACCGAAAAACAACAGGTTGGTAATGGATCTCACTGGAAATGTGTCATAGCAACAGCATCGGGGAGAGTGTAAGCCTGAGACACTCAACCAGTAAGCGAGTGCCAGGAGAGCATTACCTGCGTTGGATTTGGAGTATAGTCCTGGTTTCTTCATAAAGCTGTTTTGTATATCATGCTGCTTTCCTGCGAGTGTACTTCTAACCTGGCCTAGTGTTAAATGCGGAGGTCGGCAGCCCTGGCTGCAGCAGGGGGGTTGGAGCTTGATGATCTCTGAGGTCCCTTCCAACCCAAGCCGTTCTATGATTCTGTAGAACGGAATGAATTTTGCTGACTGGTGCACAGTTTCTCCCTCGCTAATAGGGGACGTGAGCCTGTTATTGCAATAACGAATAAACTGTGCTGCTATCACTAAGATCCTGGCCTAACCTGAAATTCTTGACTTTGAGTGTTTCTCCCAAACGTGGTGCCGAAACCAAATTTGGTTGATCGTTCCAAGCCGTGGCTTGGCTGCACACATCTGCCCGCTTGATACCAGGTTTTTCATTACCTCGGATGCTGGCTGAAAAAAATAGAATAATAAAAATCTTGACAACATCAATTAGCTGGTTATTTGTTTATTGACAAGTACTCATAAGCACTGAGCACAGGTTTGGTGGGTTTGTCGAAGATTTCCTTCGTTTTCTTTGTCGTCTTCCCTTCCCCCCTCTCCCTTCTGTGTTTTTCCTCTGCCATCAAAAGAGAGAACGGACTGGTGATGGCTTGGTGCAGGTCCACGGCAGCCCTAGCGGTGAAGTGATTTCCGCGGTCTCTGGTGCCACCGCGTGGCCGATCGGCAAAAATGCGTCGAAGTTGTTTCCGCGCTCTCTCGTTCCCCCCCCGCCGCACCGCCCCCTCGTGGCCAATCGGGGGAACTGCATCGAAGTTGTTTAAGCGGTCTCTGGTGCCCCCACGCGGTCAATCGGCAGAATTGCGGCAGCGTTGCTATGTTGCCGCAGGCAGCAGGGCGCATGCGCGCAGGCACGCGGAAGCGGTGCGCGCACGGTCCTGCTCCCCTGCGCAGGCACCCCGCCGATCTGCGTTACGCTTGGTCCTCCAGGAAGTAGTGCGCATGCGCCACAAAGCTTTCCAATAGCATACATTTCTTCGAAGCCCTGAGATGCAGGTGAGCCGGCAATACTTGGATCGCCGGCTCCACGATATTCTTCTCTCTTCCAATCCAGAACGCTCCTTGTCTGTTTTCTCGGGCGGTTTTATGCCCCGGCCTGCTCCGAGAACGTACTATCTAGGCGGACCGTGCACCCGCCGCTTGCGCAATGAGGCGTCGAAAAAAACGAATGCGTGGGTGCGTGCCCGAAAACGAGCGTCCGTCGTAATGCGCGCACGAGAAGCGCATGCGCAGTGCCGTGCCAAGGCGGCCGCATGCGCAGTTCGGTGACATGCTTGCCGCATGCGCACTGCAAACGACGGCGCATGCGTTTTGCGGCCCTGAGGAAAGCATGCGTATTGCGGGGCCGAGGCTGGCGCATGCGCAGAGCGGTGCGGACGATCGCGCGTGCCCAATGCGTTCCTGCAGCTGGCGCGTGCGCAGAGCACTTCGCACATGCGCATTGCGGGGCACAGACAGGCGCATGCGCTGTGGCGGGCAGAATCCGGCGCATGCCCCGTTCGGAGCAGAATCCAGTGCATGCGTAGTGCTTTTTTTTTTTTTTTTTTTAAACCACTGGCGCATGCGTCGTGCTTTCTCATGAACCGCGCGTCCGTATTCCGTGCTGTTGTCTCGAGAACTGCGCCTGCGTAGTGCGGTGCGGTGCGGAGACTGCCGCGTGCGCAGTGCCTAGATTCGCACGTGCGCGTTGCTCTCGCGAGCCTTGCTTTTCCAGGACCGCTGCGGTGCAGGGCTGGGGCTGGAGCGGGACGTCTGCTCCTCCACCGCGGCGGCAAGCACGTTGGGTGCCACGAGGCGCTGAGGGGCAGCCGTGAGCCGACCCGGTCCGTTCCCGGGTGGGCTCGGGCATAAATCGGCGGAAATAGACGAGGGGCATCCTGGATTAGAAGGGGAGAATATCGCTGAGCCGGCGGTCCGAGAATCGACTGCTTTCCCGTCCCCGTAGCGGTTTGTCGAAACAATTGCTATCTTTGAGTTGACGGGCGCATGTTCGCTATTATCTGGAGGACTGATCACCATAGAGAGTGGCGGATTAGCTGCGCAGGGAGGTTAAACCGCCACTTCCGCGTTTGTGCGCGCATGCGTTCTATCGCTTGCCGGACTAAGCGGCAGGCAGCGGCAGTTCCGCGCATTGGCCACGAGGTGGCAGCAGAGACCGCGGGAAGAACTCCGGCGGGATTGCCGGGGACCCGCGGCGCAGGCCGTGGCGATCCGTTCTGCGTTGTGATGACGGGGGAAGAACGCGAGGTTAGAAGCGGGGGGAAAGGACGAAGAAAACAAAGGGATACTACTCCAGAGCCCGGAAAGCTGTGCTAAGTGCTTGTGAATATCTGTTAAAAAAGAAAACAAACTTGTTTTTGCCAGCATCCGTTGCATTGTTTTTAAATATTCACATACCAAAATGTAACTGCCCGGCAAATTTAATGATAACGAAATAAAGCACTTCGGCAGAAAGCACAGGGCTATATTAATGTTTGCTCAGCCTCTGTCTTGTTCATATTTGTATGGGAACTGCTGAGTCACGGCCTGAACCGCTGATTAATCACCTGAGGCGAGCAACGAGTCAGCCCTGGGAGCACAGGTGAAAGCAATTCACCTGTGCTGCAGGAAGGGGTGGAGCCCGGCTCCACCTCTCCTAGACCCATTTAAGAGCTGACTACCAGTGGGGAAGGATCTCTCTCTCTCTTCGGAAGCTCCACTCCGCTGGTCTTTCCTGAGCGAGCCCACGACGCGGGTAAGCTTCCTATTTATTCTCTTTGTCTCGCTGTGCCTAACTCTCTTGCTTATTTCATTATTATAGCATCTTAATATTATTTGATTATATAATATTCCTTTATATAATTTTCATTGATTATACAATATTTTAATGTATTGTTTTCCAAGGCCTCTCTTCAACTCCAGGTTTCATTTTTGGCTTTTTATTCTTTTTAATGCCGTAAAATGGGTAGTTTTAGGCCCTAGCAGGTCTACACAGGCAGAGACAAAGTTGCAGTTTTGAGATTCTTGGGGACCATTATATCATTTCCACAAAGATTAACAAAACCGGCAGTTCTCCACCTAAGTTTGCAGGTGGAAAACATGAATTCAGCTGCATAGAAAGAATCGATGTGTCACAGCTGCCATCGGCAAGATGGCCAGAGAGTTGTGCAGGTCCACCCGGCTCAGCTGCACCTTTTTATCTGCCCTTCTCTGGTCCTCCTGCAGCTGGACAGATAGCCCACAAGGGCACGGGGTACGCAGACACCCCCCCCCACCCCCCGGCCAGCTGCGGCAGTCGCTCCTGCCAGCTCTCCCTTTCCTCCCGACCATTCCCAGTTTGCAGGCTGGAGCCCTGCGCGGCAGAGGAGGAGAGAGCTGCGAGCAGAAGGAAAACAGGGTGCTGGGATTCCTCCAGCCCGCTGCCAGATGTCTTCTCTGGCATTTTGGGGGTGGGCGGAGGACTGTGGGAGCACCTTCGAGGCTCTGGGCAGGAGGGAAGGAAGCAAAGATGCAGCTTCAGGCAGCGGACTCTGAGCTGGAGCAGTGCAGCCAGGCATGGCTGCACAGCTCGCAGTCTGGACACACGGAAGAAGTTCATCCAGCTGAGGGCTGCAGGGCTGTCCTTACCAAGCACTCCCCCATCCTGCAGTTCTGCACGGGCACCAATTGCTCAAGCTCTTCCCACAGCAGGAGCTCAGAAGCGACCCCGACCCCGACCCCAAACCAGGCAGGTAATGACAACGTACGCACACAGATACACACCCGATACAGAATCTGGCACTCTACAGTCCTCCCAGAGCTTGTTGCTGCTTTTTAGGCTGCTCTACAGCTATTCTGTCCTGTTCCCTTCATTCCCCTATGGCTTGCCCCCTTCCTTCGCCCTGTGCCTTCCCCATTCCTTCTTCAGGCTTCCTCCTTTCTTTCCTCACTTCCTTCCCCATCCCTTCCCCCTGCAACGGCCTGTGTTCTGCTGCTGTTTCAGCTGACAGTCCTTAAACCACGCTTTTCAAAGACATCGGATCAGATCGCATACTGTCACTGATTTAAAAAAGAAAACAACAAGTGCAGTACTATGTATGGATAACAAACTCCTACCTGCTTGAAAAACAGTAGCAGCGCCTCATCCTGGAGTGTCACCATCACCTGCATGTTGGGCTGGCACTGCTCATCTGCCCCGCAGTGCTGCTCAAACTCCTGGCACAGCCTGCCACCTCCTTGTGTCACCTCCTTGTGTCACCTCCTTTTGCCTCTGTAGTTCTGACCCCACACATCCACCCCGTGTCCCCCCGTGTCCCTGTGTCCCCATATGCCCTCTCATGTCCCCTCAAGTTCCCCCGCGCCCCCTGCCCCGCTTTGCTCCATGCCGATGTTGTCGGGTTGAGGACAGGGACAGGGATGCCTGTGGGAGCGGAGTCCAGGGAGCGGAGTTGCTGGCCGTGCGCAGTGGGGTGATGGTGTCCTCGGGGCACGGCTGTGACAGTGGGGTGGGGGTAGCACCCCACAAGTGGGGGTCATTGCCCCCAAAACGGGGCTTGTGCCCCCCGCACGTGGGCAAGTTGTACGGGGAGTGCGTTCTGGAGATGCTTTGTCTTTTCTCCAAATCTGCAGTGACTTCAGCAATCCCACGTCGTGCCGCAGCAGAAATGGGTACTGCGGTACATCAGTGATCTCTGACTTGAGGAGCGCAGGGGCTGCACGAAGTACGCACGCTGCAGCCTCCCTACTTCTTTGGGGTTTGGGATCGATGTTTGAGCCAAAGGGCTACACGGTGCCTTACAAGCAGGTGCCAGCTTCACCCGCTGAGGACGCCAAATCGTCAAATATTTTCACGATGGTCTTTAATTGCTGTGTGAGTAGGTAATGCACGTTTCTCACTGGGGAGCCATAAGCTGACCCTGACAGCTTGGCAAACAGCACTTGCTCCACTCACACCGTAACCTCAGCCTTTTCGCTGCACATGCAGCTTCTCAGCATCTTGCTGCATCGGTATTAAAATCTGTGCTCTCCTGTCGATTAGAAATTTTATCAGTTGCCTTTGAGGACAGACTGGAATCAAAATATGTGGGCCATCCTTGCTCATTCAGTGATAAACTTTCCCTTGCCAGACAGGCAGACCCAATTCACTTTTTTTTTTTTTTTTTTTTTTTTAGCAATGCAGCTGTGGGACCAGGTGGGGCTGAGCCTGGCTCCACCCCTCCCTCACCTCATTTAAGGGCTGGCAGCCCCCAGGGCAGCGTCTTTCCCTGGAGACTACCTGCTGTGGATTGTTGGGTGAGTGCTCTTTCTTGGAAAGAGGCAACTGATTTTTTTTCTTTTTCTTTCTTTTCTTCTTTCTTCTTCTTCCTATATTGTAGGGCTTTGATCTTTGCCTTTCTGAGGGGATCCGAAGCTGGACTGGAGCAGCTATGTCTGCTATGCTTGTTCTTATTTTTCTTTTCAATTCTTTTCTTAAGGGAGTGAGGGGGTTATCTCCCTTTCTCCAAACTGGTAATGGAGGGACTGACGTACATTCCTTTCTTTTGCTCTTGTCTCATTTCTGGAATGCTTCAGTCAGTCCCAAGGTAATGCTGGCTGGCTTACTGAGCATTGCAACTCTGGAAGTGCCTGGAGCTAATGCGCTTTTCCGTAAAGGGATTCTGTGTTCTCCAGGTTTCCTTTGCAACTCTTCCTAAGCTCAATACCTTCTTGGGAAGTCTCTGTTCCCTCTTTCATGATTCTCATTGCATGATCTCCAACCTGAGACTCCAAACTTGGTTTGTCTGCTACCACATTGTCCCTCTGCATCCCCCTCCACGTTCCCTTTGTGTCCCCCTCTGCCCGTGTCCCCTCTGCCACGTGTTAATTCCGCCCATGCTGAGTATTGTTTAAGGGCACGTATTTAAATTATGCTGTGTGTCTCTTTGGATCCCGTTCTGTTTTGCAGCTCGATGGGGTGTAAGGGTTCCTGGGGCTCCTCTAGTCAGTGGTTTAAGCACTGTGAAATCTGTGGAGCAGATAATGGAACACCACGAATCCCTTGTTCGTGCATCGCTTGTATGCAGGTGGGTTATGTGATGGCTGTGGGACGCTCACTTGAAGATGGAATGGGGGTCGCAAGGGGCTCGCCTTGCTCCCTGGAGTTTATTCTTCCAGCCCAATAAGCTACGTGGCTGGTGATAGGGTGAGGGGCGTGTATCAGGCTGGGACTTGAGCTTAAGAAAACCCCCAGCCCCAGTGGCCGTTTTCTTCATCCTCACTTAGTGTAATGCAGTCTCCGCGACTTGAGCATACTGAACGCAAGTATTCTGTTCCTGTTTTGTCTGGTTCTCTCCTAGACCTCCCTTACAAATTTGTCAGTAGTAACAGATGTCAGGGCATAGTTCTCAGATCACGTTGTGGCCGACCACCCCAGGGTCCTAGGGTTCTTTCTGTTTTTATGGCAGATCTGGCTTCGTCTTTATAGGAAACAAAGGATTGTCTTCTGCTGGACCACTTCATCTGGATCACCCCTGATATCTCCATCCCAATTGTCAGGGGACGCTGTTAGTTTCCTAGTCTGTATGATACCCAACCTCCCCACCCCTCTTCCTTCCATCCCCTGACCCCCATTAAATAGCTAGCTCTGCAGCTATGGGACCCACCAGTGTGATGAAGCAAGGCCTCTGGTGTGCTGAATACTGGGACTGGCGCAGAGAGGCTCTATGGCTGCTGTGAATCTTCCTGACTGGACTACTTGGTGAGTTTCCCCAGAGCTGTTGAGCACACAGGCTTTCCCACCTACCCTGATTGCTCACCAGGCCATCGATGTCCTTTGTGGACATGGCTTCAGGTATCATACCAGAGACTCCTTAGAGTCGGAAGCGACCACTTATGATGATCTAGTCCAACTCGCCCACAATGAACAGGGACATTCACAGCTAGATCAGGTTGCCCTGCGTGTCACCTTGGAAGGGATGGGGCATCCACCGCATCTCTGGGCAACCTGGTCCACTGTGCAGAATCACAGAATGTCCCGGGTTGGAAGGGACCTCGAGGATCGTGGATCTCCAACCCCCCTGCCACATGCAGGACCATCAGCCTCCCCATTTCATACTAGACCAGGCTGCCCAGGGCTCCATCCAACCTGGCCTTGAACACCTCTAGGGATGGACGGGGCATCCACAGCCTCTCTGGGCAGCTGTTCCAGCACCTCACCACTCTCTCAGTAAAGAACTTCCCCCTGACATCCAACCTAAATCTTCCCTCCCTCAAGTTAAAACGTTTCCCCTGGTCCCTTGCTATGAAAGAGATTTTCCTTATATCTAACCTAAATTCTCCCTTCTTCTTTCCTTTAGCTCCCCTTTGGGTATCGAAAGGCTGTTACCAGGTCACCTCGGAGCCTTCACTTCTCCGCGCTGAACAGCCCCAGCTCTCTCAGCTTGTCCTCACAGGTGAGGTGTTTGATCCTTTGGTTCTTTTTTTTTTTTTTTTTTTTTTTTTTTTTTTTTTGTGACCGTCCTCTGTACGTGCTCCAACGGGTCCATGTCTCTTCTGCACTGAGGACTCTTCATATGGACACAGTACTCCAGGTGAGGCCTCTTCAGCACAGAGCAGAGGGGCAGGATCACCTCTTTTCACCCGCTGACCGCACGTCTTTTGGTGCAGCCCAGGATGTGGCTGGTTTTCTGGGCTGGGAGGGCACTTTGCCGGCTCATGTACAGCTTGCCATCCACCAGGTCTTTTGGGACAGGCCTATGCTCAGTCCTTTCATCCCCCAGCATGTATTGGTAGTGGGGGGTTTTCTTGTCCCAGGTGCAAGACACTGCGCCTGGATTTGTTGAACCGGATGAGGTTTGTCTGTGCCCGCTGCTCGAGCCTGTCTAGGTCCTTCTGGCTGGCGTCCCGTCTCTCTGGTGTGTCACTGCTCCCCACGGCTTGGTGTTGTCAGCAAATTTTCTGAGGGTGCGCTCGATCCCGCTGGTGATGTCACTGACGAAGATATTGAAGAATCTCAGCCCCAGCACGGACCCCTTTGAGATGCCATTCATCGCCAGTCGCCATCCGGACACGGAGCCATCGGCTCCTGGACTCGATCCTGCAGCCGGTTCTTTGTCCATTGAACAGTCCACTCATCGAATCCGTGTCCTTCCGATTTGGAAAGAAGGATGCTGCGGGATATTGTGTCAAAGGCCTTACTGAAGTCCAGGTAGATGATATCAGTGGTTCTTCCCTTGTCTATTGATGCAGTGACACCATCACAGACAGCCGCTAGATTGGTCAAGCAGGATTTACCCTTGGTCCTCTGGGTGCTCCAACAGGTCCATGTCTTTTCTGCACTAAGGACTCTACATCTGGACACAATCCCTAGATATGGGATTATGTAGAATATGGTCTCAGATAAGGGAAACCACTTTACTTCACAAGTCCTACAGGAGCTAATGAGAACTTTAGAAATAAAGTGGGAGTCCCATACTCACTGGCACCCTCCTCCTTCAGGGAATCAATCAGAGTGAATCAATCAGATGCTGAAAAAGCGCTTGTCAAAATTGATTTTAGAGACCAAATTACCACGGACAAAGCGTTTACCTTTAGCCCTTCTCAGAATACGAACCGCTCCCAGAAAAGACTTAGGAGTATCACCGTACGAAGTGCTGTTTGGGTTGCCGTACTTGGGAGGGAGGGGTGAGATGCCCACTCTTGAAACCAAGAAGAAGTTTCTTAAGAACTCTTGGAAATATGGCCCCCGTATCTCCATGGAGAGGTACAAAGCATACCGAAAAACAACAGGTTGGTAATGGATCTCACTGGAAATGTGTCATAGCAACAGCATCGGGGAGAGTGTAAGCCTGAGACACTCAACCAGTAAGCGAGTGCCAGGAGAGCATTACCTGCGTTGGATTTGGAGTATAGTCCTGGTTTCTTCATAAAGCTGTTTTGTATATCATGCTGCTTTCCTGCGAGTGTACTTCTAACCTGGCCTAGTGTTAAATGCGGAGGTCGGCAGCCCTGGCTGCAGCAGGGGGGTTGGAGCTTGATGATCTCTGAGGTCCCTTCCAACCCAAGCCGTTCTATGATTCTGTAGAACGGAATGAATTTTGCTGACTGGTGCACAGTTTCTCCCTCGCTAATAGGGGACGTGAGCCTGTTATTGCAATAACGAATAAACTGTGCTGCTATCACTAAGATCCTGGCCTAACCTGAAATTCTTGACTTTGAGTGTTTCTCCCAAACGTGGTGCCGAAACCAAATTTGGTTGATCGTTCCAAGCCGTGGCTTGGCTGCACACATCTGCCCGCTTGATACCAGGTTTTTCATTACCTCGGATGCTGGCTGAAAAAAATAGAATAATAAAAATCTTGACAACATCAATTAGCTGGTTATTTGTTTATTGACAAGTACTCATAAGCACTGAGCACAGGTTTGGTGGGTTTGTCGAAGATTTCCTTCGTTTTCTTTGTCGTCTTCCCTTCCCCCCTCTCCCTTCTGTGTTTTTCCTCTGCCATCAAAAGAGAGAACGGACTGGTGATGGCTTGGTGCAGGTCCACGGCAGCCCTAGCGGTGAAGTGATTTCCGCGGTCTCTGGTGCCACCGCGTGGCCGATCGGCAAAAATGCGTCGAAGTTGTTTCCGCGCTCTCTCGTTCCCCCCCCGCCGCACCGCCCCCTCGTGGCCAATCGGGGGAACTGCATCGAAGTTGTTTAAGCGGTCTCTGGTGCCCCCACGCGGTCAATCGGCAGAATTGCGGCAGCGTTGCTATGTTGCCGCAGGCAGCAGGGCGCATGCGCGCAGGCACGCGGAAGCGGTGCGCGCACGGTCCTGCTCCCCTGCGCAGGCACCCCGCCGATCTGCGTTACGCTTGGTCCTCCAGGAAGTAGTGCGCATGCGCCACAAAGCTTTCCAATAGCATACATTTCTTCGAAGCCCTGAGATGCAGGTGAGCCGGCAATACTTGGATCGCCGGCTCCACGATATTCTTCTCTCTTCCAATCCAGAACGCTCCTTGTCTGTTTTCTCGGGCGGTTTTATGCCCCGGCCTGCTCCGAGAACGTACTATCTAGGCGGACCGTGCACCCGCCGCTTGCGGAATGAGGCGTCGAAAAAAACGAATGCGTGGGTGCGTGCCCGAAAACGAGCGTCCGTCGTAATGCGCGCACGAGAAGCGCATGCGCAGTGCCGTGCCAAGGCGGCCGCATGCGCAGTTCGGTGACATGCTTGCCGCATGCGCACTGCAAACGACGGCGCATGCGTTTTGCGGCCCTGAGGAAAGCATGCGTATTGCGGGGCCGAGGCTGGCGCATGCGCAGAGCGGTGCGGACGATCGCGCGTGCCCAATGCGTTCCTGCAGCTGGCGCGTGCGCAGAGCACTTCGCACATGCGCATTGCGGGGCACAGACAGGCGCATGCGCTGTGGCGGGCAGAATCCGGCGCATGCCCCGTTCGGAGCAGAATCCAGTGCATGCGTAGTGCTTTTTTTTTTTTTTTTTTTTTAAACCACTGGCGCATGCGTCGTGCTTTCTCATGAACCGCGCGTCCGTATTCCGTGCTGTTGTCTCGAGAACTGCGCCTGCGTAGTGCGGTGCGGTGCGGAGACTGCCGCGTGCGCAGTGCCTAGATTCGCACGTGCGCGTTGCTCTCGCGAGCCTTGCTTTTCCAGGACCGCTGCGGTGCAGGGCTGGGGCTGGAGCGGGACGTCTGCTCCTCCACCGCGGCGGCAAGCACGTTGGGTGCCACGAGGCGCTGAGGGGCAGCCGTGAGCCGACCCGGTCCGTTCCCGGGTGGGCTCGGGCATAAATCGGCGGAAATAGACGAGGGGCATCCTGGATTAGAAGGGGAGAATATCGCTGAGCCGGCGGTCCGAGAATCGACTGCTTTCCCGTCCCCGTAGCGGTTTGTCGAAACAATTGCTATCTTTGAGTTGACGGGCGCATGTTCGCTATTATCTGGAGGACTGATCACCATAGAGAGTGGCGGATTAGCTGCGCAGGGAGGTTAAACCGCCACTTCCGCGTTTGTGCGCGCATGCGTTCTATCGCTTGCCGGACTAAGCGGCAGGCAGCGGCAGTTCCGCGCATTGGCCACGAGGTGGCAGCAGAGACCGCGGGAAGAACTCCGGCGGGATTGCCGGGGACCCGCGGCGCAGGCCGTGGCGATCCGTTCTGCGTTGTGATGACGGGGGAAGAACGCGAGGTTAGAAGCGGGGGGAAAGGACGAAGAAAACAAAGGGATACTACTCCAGAGCCCGGAAAGCTGTGCTAAGTGCTTGTGAATATCTGTTAAAAAAGAAAACAAACTTGTTTTTGCCAGCATCCGTTGCATTGTTTTTAAATATTCACATACCAAAATGTAACTGCCCGGCAAATTTAATGATAACGAAATAAAGCACTTCGGCAGAAAGCACAGGGCTATATTAATGTTTGCTCAGCCTCTGTCTTGTTCATATTTGTATGGGAACTGCTGAGTCACGGCCTGAACCGCTGATTAATCACCTGAGGCGAGCAACGAGTCAGCCCTGGGAGCACAGGTGAAAGCAATTCACCTGTGCTGCAGGAAGGGGTGGAGCCCGGCTCCACCTCTCCTAGACCCATTTAAGAGCTGACTACCAGTGGGGAAGGATCTCTCTCTCTCTTCGGAAGCTCCACTCCGCTGGTCTTTCCTGAGCGAGCCCACGACGCGGGTAAGCTTCCTATTTATTCTCTTTGTCTCGCTGTGCCTAACTCTCTTGCTTATTTCATTATTATAGCATCTTAATATTATTTGATTATATAATATTCCTTTATATAATTTTCATTGATTATACAATATTTTAATGTATTGTTTTCCAAGGCCTCTCTTCAACTCCAGGTTTCATTTTTGGCTTTTTATTCTTTTTAATGCCGTAAAATGGGTAGTTTTAGGCCCTAGCAGGTCTACACAGGCAGAGACAAAGTTGCAGTTTTGAGATTCTTGGGGACCATTATATCATTTCCACAAAGATTAACAAAACCGGCAGTTCTCCACCTAAGTTTGCAGGTGGAAAACATGAATTCAGCTGCATAGAAAGAATCGATGTGTCACAGCTGCCATCGGCAAGATGGCCAGAGAGTTGTGCAGGTCCACCCGGCTCAGCTGCACCTTTTTATCTGCCCTTCTCTGGTCCTCCTGCAGCTGGACAGATAGCCCACAAGGGCACGGGGTACGCAGACACCCCCCCCCACCCCCCGGCCAGCTGCGGCAGTCGCTCCTGCCAGCTCTCCCTTTCCTCCCGACCATTCCCAGTTTGCAGGCTGGAGCCCTGCGCGGCAGAGGAGGAGAGAGCTGCGAGCAGAAGGAAAACAGGGTGCTGGGATTCCTCCAGCCCGCTGCCAGATGTCTTCTCTGGCATTTTGGGGGTGGGCGGAGGACTGTGGGAGCACCTTCGAGGCTCTGGGCAGGAGGGAAGGAAGCAAAGATGCAGCTTCAGGCAGCGGACTCTGAGCTGGAGCAGTGCAGCCAGGCATGGCTGCACAGCTCGCAGTCTGGACACACGGAAGAAGTTCATCCAGCTGAGGGCTGCAGGGCTGTCCTTACCAAGCACTCCCCCATCCTGCAGTTCTGCACGGGCACCAATTGCTCAAGCTCTTCCCACAGCAGGAGCTCAGAAGCGACCCCGACCCCGACCCCAAACCAGGCAGGTAATGACAACGTACGCACACAGATACACACCCGATACAGAATCTGGCACTCTACAGTCCTCCCAGAGCTTGTTGCTGCTTTTTAGGCTGCTCTACAGCTATTCTGTCCTGTTCCCTTCATTCCCCTATGGCTTGCCCCCTTCCTTCGCCCTGTGCCTTCCCCATTCCTTCTTCAGGCTTCCTCCTTTCTTTCCTCACTTCCTTCCCCATCCCTTCCCCCTGCAACGGCCTGTGTTCTGCTGCTGTTTCAGCTGACAGTCCTTAAACCACGCTTTTCAAAGACATCGGATCAGATCGCATACTGTCACTGATTTAAAAAAGAAAACAACAAGTGCAGTACTATGTATGGATAACAAACTCCTACCTGCTTGAAAAACAGTAGCAGCGCCTCATCCTGGAGTGTCACCATCACCTGCATGTTGGGCTGGCACTGCTCATCTGCCCCGCAGTGCTGCTCAAACTCCTGGCACAGCCTGCCACCTCCTTGTGTCACCTCCTTGTGTCACCTCCTTTTGCCTCTGTAGTTCTGACCCCACACATCCACCCCGTGTCCCCCCGTGTCCCTGTGTCCCCATATGCCCTCTCATGTCCCCTCAAGTTCCCCCGCGCCCCCTGCCCCGCTTTGCTCCATGCCGATGTTGTCGGGTTGAGGACAGGGACAGGGATGCCTGTGGGAGCGGAGTCCAGGGAGCGGAGTTGCTGGCCGTGCGCAGTGGGGTGATGGTGTCCTCGGGGCACGGCTGTGACAGTGGGGTGGGGGTAGCACCCCACAAGTGGGGGTCATTGCCCCCAAAACGGGGCTTGTGCCCCCCGCACGTGGGCAAGTTGTACGGGGAGTGCGTTCTGGAGATGCTTTGTCTTTTCTCCAAATCTGCAGTGACTTCAGCAATCCCACGTCGTGCCGCAGCAGAAATGGGTACTGCGGTACATCAGTGATCTCTGACTTGAGGAGCGCAGGGGCTGCACGAAGTACGCACGCTGCAGCCTCCCTACTTCTTTGGGGTTTGGGATCGATGTTTGAGCCAAAGGGCTACACGGTGCCTTACAAGCAGGTGCCAGCTTCACCCGCTGAGGACGCCAAATCGTCAAATATTTTCACGATGGTCTTTAATTGCTGTGTGAGTAGGTAATGCACGTTTCTCACTGGGGAGCCATAAGCTGACCCTGACAGCTTGGCAAACAGCACTTGCTCCACTCACACCGTAACCTCAGCCTTTTCGCTGCACATGCAGCTTCTCAGCATCTTGCTGCATCGGTATTAAAATCTGTGCTCTCCTGTCGATTAGAAATTTTATCAGTTGCCTTTGAGGACAGACTGGAATCAAAATATGTGGGCCATCCTTGCTCATTCAGTGATAAACTTTCCCTTGCCAGACAGGCAGACCCAATTCACTTTTTTTTTTTTTTTTTTTTTTTTAGCAATGCAGCTGTGGGACCAGGTGGGGCTGAGCCTGGCTCCACCCCTCCCTCACCTCATTTAAGGGCTGGCAGCCCCCAGGGCAGCGTCTTTCCCTGGAGACTACCTGCTGTGGATTGTTGGGTGAGTGCTCTTTCTTGGAAAGAGGCAACTGATTTTTTTTCTTTTTCTTTCTTTTCTTCTTTCTTCTTCTTCCTATATTGTAGGGCTTTGATCTTTGCCTTTCTGAGGGGATCCGAAGCTGGACTGGAGCAGCTATGTCTGCTATGCTTGTTCTTATTTTTCTTTTCAATTCTTTTCTTAAGGGAGTGAGGGGGTTATCTCCCTTTCTCCAAACTGGTAATGGAGGGACTGACGTACATTCCTTTCTTTTGCTCTTGTCTCATTTCTGGAATGCTTCAGTCAGTCCCAAGGTAATGCTGGCTGGCTTACTGAGCATTGCAACTCTGGAAGTGCCTGGAGCTAATGCGCTTTTCCGTAAAGGGATTCTGTGTTCTCCAGGTTTCCTTTGCAACTCTTCCTAAGCTCAATACCTTCTTGGGAAGTCTCTGTTCCCTCTTTCATGATTCTCATTGCATGATCTCCAACCTGAGACTCCAAACTTGGTTTGTCTGCTACCACATTGTCCCTCTGCATCCCCCTCCACGTTCCCTTTGTGTCCCCCTCTGCCCGTGTCCCCTCTGCCACGTGTTAATTCCGCCCATGCTGAGTATTGTTTAAGGGCACGTATTTAAATTATGCTGTGTGTCTCTTTGGATCCCGTTCTGTTTTGCAGCTCGATGGGGTGTAAGGGTTCCTGGGGCTCCTCTAGTCAGTGGTTTAAGCACTGTGAAATCTGTGGAGCAGATAATGGAACACCACGAATCCCTTGTTCGTGCATCGCTTGTATGCAGGTGGGTTATGTGATGGCTGTGGGACGCTCACTTGAAGATGGAATGGGGGTCGCAAGGGGCTCGCCTTGCTCCCTGGAGTTTATTCTTCCAGCCCAATAAGCTACGTGGCTGGTGATAGGGTGAGGGGCGTGTATCAGGCTGGGACTTGAGCTTAAGAAAACCCCCAGCCCCAGTGGCCGTTTTCTTCATCCTCACTTAGTGTAATGCAGTCTCCGCGACTTGAGCATACTGAACGCAAGTATTCTGTTCCTGTTTTGTCTGGTTCTCTCCTAGACCTCCCTTACAAATTTGTCAGTAGTAACAGATGTCAGGGCATAGTTCTCAGATCACGTTGTGGCCGACCACCCCAGGGTCCTAGGGTTCTTTCTGTTTTTATGGCAGATCTGGCTTCGTCTTTATAGGAAACAAAGGATTGTCTTCTGCTGGACCACTTCATCTGGATCACCCCTGATATCTCCATCCCAATTGTCAGGGGACGCTGTTAGTTTCCTAGTCTGTATGATACCCAACCTCCCCACCCCTCTTCCTTCCATCCCCTGACCCCCATTAAATAGCTAGCTCTGCAGCTATGGGACCCACCAGTGTGATGAAGCAAGGCCTCTGGTGTGCTGAATACTGGGACTGGCGCAGAGAGGCTCTATGGCTGCTGTGAATCTTCCTGACTGGACTACTTGGTGAGTTTCCCCAGAGCTGTTGAGCACACAGGCTTTCCCACCTACCCTGATTGCTCACCAGGCCATCGATGTCCTTTGTGGACATGGCTTCAGGTATCATACCAGAGACTCCTTAGAGTCGGAAGCGACCACTTATGATGATCTAGTCCAACTCGCCCACAATGAACAGGGACATTCACAGCTAGATCAGGTTGCCCTGCGTGTCACCTTGGAAGGGACGGGGCATCCACCGCATCTCTGGGCAACCTGGTCCACTGTGCAGAATCACAGAATGTCCCGGGTTGGAAGGGACCTCGAGGATCGTGGATCTCCAACCCCCCTGCCACATGCAGGACCATCAGCCTCCCCATTTCATACTAGACCAGGCTGCCCAGGGCTCCATCCAACCTGGCCTTGAACACCTCTAGGGATGGACGGGGCATCCACAGCCTCTCTGGGCAGCTGTTCCAGCACCTCACCACTCTCTCAGTAAAGAACTTCCCCCTGACATCCAACCTAAATCTTCCCTCCCTCAAGTTAAAACGTTTCCCCTGGTCCCTTGCTATGAAAGAGATTTTCCTTATATCTAACCTAAATTCTCCCTTCTTCTTTCCTTTAGCTCCCCTTTGGGTATCGAAAGGCTGTTACCAGGTCACCTCGGAGCCTTCACTTCTCCGCGCTGAACAGCCCCAGCTCTCTCAGCTTGTCCTCACAGGTGAGGTGTTTGATCCTTTGGTTCTTTTTTTTTTTTTTTTTTTTTTTTGTGACCGTCCTCTGTACGTGCTCCAACGGGTCCATGTCTCTTCTGCACTGAGGACTCTTCATATGGACACAGTACTCCAGGTGAGGCCTCTTCAGCACAGAGCAGAGGGGCAGGATCACCTCTTTTCACCCGCTGACCGCACGTCTTTTGGTGCAGCCCAGGATGTGGCTGGTTTTCTGGGCTGGGAGGGCACTTTGCCGGCTCATGTACAGCTTGCCATCCACCAGGTCTTTTGGGACAGGCCTATGCTCAGTCCTTTCATCCCCCAGCATGTATTGGTAGTGGGGGGTTTTCTTGTCCCAGGTGCAAGACACTGCGCCTGGATTTGTTGAACCGGATGAGGTTTGTCTGTGCCCGCTGCTCGAGCCTGTCTAGGTCCTTCTGGCTGGCGTCCCGTCTCTCTGGTGTGTCACTGCTCCCCACGGCTTGGTGTTGTCAGCAAATTTTCTGAGGGTGCGCTCGATCCCGCTGGTGATGTCACTGACGAAGATATTGAAGAATCTCAGCCCCAGCACGGACCCCTTTGAGATGCCATTCATCGCCAGTCGCCATCCGGACACGGAGCCATCGGCTCCTGGACTCGATCCTGCAGCCGGTTCTTTGTCCATTGAACAGTCCACTCATCGAATCCGTGTCCTTCCGATTTGGAAAGAAGGATGCTGCGGGATATTGTGTCAAAGGCCTTACTGAAGTCCAGGTAGATGATATCAGTGGTTCTTCCCTTGTCTATTGATGCAGTGACACCATCACAGACAGCCGCTAGATTGGTCAAGCAGGATTTACCCTTGGTCCTCTGGGTGCTCCAACAGGTCCATGTCTTTTCTGCACTAAGGACTCTACATCTGGACACAATCCCTAGATATGGGATTATGTAGAATATGGTCTCAGATAAGGGAAACCACTTTACTTCACAAGTCCTACAGGAGCTAATGAGAACTTTAGAAATAAAGTGGGAGTCCCATACTCACTGGCACCCTCCTTCTTCAGGGAAGGTAGAGTGAATCAATCAGAAGCTGAAAAAGCGCTTGTCAAAATTGATTTTAGAGACCAAATGACCATGGACAAAGCGTTTACCTTTAGCCCTTCTCAGAATACGAACTGCTCCCAGAAAAGACTTAGGAGTATCACCGTACGAAGTGCTGTTTGGGTTGCCGTACTTGGGAGGGAGGGGTGAGATGCCCACTCTTGAAACCAAGAAGAAGTTTCTTAAGAACTCTTGGAAATATGGCCCCCGTATCTCCAGGGAGAGGTACAAAGCATACCGAAAAACAACAGGTTGGTAATGGACCTTATTGAAATTGGAAATGTGTCATAGCAACAGCATCGGGGAGAGTGTAAGCCTGAGACACTCAACCAGTAAGCGAGTGCCAGGAGAGCATTACCTGTGTTGGGTTTGGAGTATAGAACAGAATGAATTTTGCTGACTGGTGCACAGTTTCTCCATTGCTAATGGGGGATGTGAGCCCATTATTGCAATAACAAATAAATTTTGCTGCTATCACTAAGATTCTTGCCTAACCTGTTATTTTTGAGTATTTCTTACATGGTCTTGTTCAGTATCTTCATCAACTCCCTTGGTGAGGGGATAGTGTTCTCTCTTAGTAAGTACACTGATGTGACAAAGCTGGGCGAAGTGGTTGGCACACCAAAAGGCTGTGCTGTTAGACCTGGAGAGTTGGGCAGTATCAAACCAGATGACATGTAACAAAAGCAAGTGTTGAGGCTTGCACATGGGAAGGAATAGCCACAAGTATCAGTGCAGGCTGAGATGTGACATGCTGGAGAGGAGCTCTGCAGAGAAGAATCTGGGAGTCCTGGTGGATGACAGGTTGGCCATGAGCCATCAGTGTGCCCTGGTGGCCAAGAAGACCAATGGGATCCTGGTGTGCATTAAAAGGAGTGTGGCCAGCAGAGCAAGGGAGCTGATCCTCCCCTTCTGCTCCAGTCTGGTCAGGCCTCATCTGGAGTACTGCGTCCAGTTGTGGGCTCCCTGATACAAAAAATGACAGGGTTCTCCTTGAGAGAGTCGAGCAGAAGGCCACGAAGGTGATAAAGGGCCTGGAGCATCTCCCCAGTGTGGAAAGGCTGAGTGGCCTGGTCTGTTCAACCTTGAGGAAAGAAGACTAAGAGGGGATCTGATTAATGCTTATAAATATATTGTGTGGGAGCCAAAAGGACATGGCCAACCACTTTTCAGAGGTCTGTGGAGACAGAAGAAGGGGAAATGGCCATAAACTGGAGCACGGGAAGTTCCACACCAAAACCAAAGGAACTTCTTCACAGTGAGGATGATGGAGCACTGGAGCAGGCTGCCCAGGGAGGCTGTGGATTCTCCTTCTCTGGAGATATTTTGCCTGGATGCCCACCTGTGCAGCCTGCTCTACGGAGCCCGTTTTGCAGGGGGGTTGGACTTGATGATCTCTGGGGGTCCCTTGCAACCCCAATTCTGTGATTCTGTGGTTTTAATCCTTGCTTCTTGTGGCAATGCAGTGTTTCAGAAGAGAGAAAAGCATGGCGGGCGTAACCTGGGTTTCTGTGGTTGGTAAAGCTGTGCTGGAAACTGGGCTGACTGTTGCACCTGGAAATGTGTGCAAAGTCTGTAGACACAGAAGAATAACTTTTCCTTGCAGGTTGAGCTTGTCTAAGGTAGGTGATTGCTAGATGAGCTTCTGCTTTAAAGCATCAAGTTGTATAAATAAGGAAATTTTAAAAGCAAGATTGCCAGTTCTTTTTTGCCTAAGTGATTTTTTGCAAGGAAAGATTTGAGACGCTGTTTGATAACAGAAGATGGAGAGAGGAGAATCAAGTCAAAGGCATGCTGTGCATAGCCACCACGTAGCATCTGCACCGCTCTCCCCCTGCGCAAAGGAGGAGCAGCTCATCAAGCTTGGCCTGGGCCATGGAAGGGAGCATACAAACATCTGAACGGAGCGGGTTCTGCAGGTTGGTTGTTTGCTGCTGTTTGTCTCCCATCCTGTTGCTCAGGGTAGATTTGTTCTTGATCAGTGCTAATAGGAAACTTTCCTGACATTTTTGTTTCAGCTGTCCCAATGCTTTGATCCCTTGCTGCTGGGATGGTGCGTTTGCAGAATGATGATGTCCAGTCAGGCTTTGGGGATTAGTCTACATACTAGGGTATGTCTGGCAGGCCTGAGGCTTGGGGACCAGGCCAGGTCAAATCCAGTGCACTTTGCTCTCATTCTTAGTGCTTGCTTTTGCTCAGGAGGGTGGGTGGTGAACCTTATGAACCAATGCTTGCAGATGGGGTTTGTGGAGAAAGAGGTCCTGCACGCCTTGTGTGATACCCATGGAGCTATAGTGAGGCTGCATCAGTGGAAAACACCAGAAATCCACAGAGGTGTGAAGGTGAGCTGTGGGCACCAGTAACACAGGAGGGAATGTGCATGCTTGGAGTTTGGATGCTTCTGTGTGTTTTAAGTGACTGTGATACCACTGCTCGGTCAGTTTGAGTGTGTGGAACAAGTACGACATCCTTTTTGATGGAGTCCTGTGAAAGGAGTCCTATGAATTTGAGATCTGAGTTTAAGCCTGTGGGCATCGTCCAGGAGTTGAGGAAGAGTACGAGGCAAGGAAAGTTGGGATAAGAGGATGAGGCTTAGGACCAGGAACCTCTTCCATTGGTATTAACTCTTGCCGTTCTCTTTTTGGATTAGGAATCCATGTGGGTCTTTTTATGAAGAACAGCCTCGTTGTGCAGCTTATGAATTAATTCATTCACGCCTGTTAACTGGTTTTCTTCCCTACACGAAGCTGCGATTGAAATGGACACTTTGTGATCTGATCCCCTCTGGCATGCTCAGATCAGCCAAGTTGGCAAGGCCTGGCTCTTGGTTGGTGAGTTGTGCCCAAGGTCAGAGAGTTGGCTCTTGTGATCTTTGATCATGTCTTCCACTTGCACGCTGTGTTCTTTCTGTTATGTTGACCTCTTGAGCTCCAGCCCTGAGGATGCAAGCGATACCACAGAAGGAATGGTTTAGATTGGAAGTGCAGTGCAAAGGACTGGAGCCAACAGGAGCAGGGAAGCGATCATCCCCCTGTGCTCAGCACTGGTGAGTCCTCACCTTGAGTACTGTGTTCAGTTCTGGGTGCCTCACTACAGGAAGGACAGTGAAAGCCTGAAACGTGTCCAGAGAAGAGTAGTGAAGCTGCGAGGGGTCTAGAGCACAAGTCTTATGGGGAGCGGCTGAGGGAACTGGGATCATTTAGTCTGGAGAAGAGGAGGCGCAGGGAAGGCCTTCTCACTCTCTACAACTGGCTGAAGAGAGGTTATGTTGGGGGGGGGTTGTCCTCCTCTCCCGTGTAAGTAGTAATAGGACTGGAGGGAGTGGCCTGAAGTTGCATGAGGGGAGTTTGAGGTTGGATGTTAAGAAAAACTTCTCCACAGAAGTGGTCAGACGCTGGAACGGGCTGCCCAGACAGGTGATAGAGTTACCATCCCTGCAGATGTTCAAGAAACATTAGATGTTGTCGTGAGGGACGTGGCTTAGTGGGAAATGTTGGTGGTAGGTGGATGGTTGGACCGGATGATCTTGGAGATCTTTTCCAAACTTGCTAATTCTATGTTTCTATGAAAGACATCTGCTGGTGAGTGCTTTGCTGCGTGAGCATCACCCTGCTGGAAAGCGGACAGCTGTTGTATTTATCAGACAGCCACATCCATGGGGATTGGAGGCTTTTTAACCTTAAACTTGTCTTTCATGTCTCATGGGCAGTAAGTCATGTTGATTTAAAGCAGGATCTTAGAGGCAACCTTGATTTCTTCAGCCACCAGAGCTTTCCACCATGCTTTTCCCTGTGATGTGAGACCATATCAGAGGCCGTGCAGAAGTCTGGGAGATGAAGTCAGATGCTCTTCCTTTTCCCCCCAGTGCTGGAAATAGCGGGGAACGGGACTGGGGGACATCCCAGCAGTGGTTTCCTACCTCAACAGAACTGAATGGCTGTTCTGGCCCACGTGGTCATTTTGAGTGAATCTGACACAAATTAGATAAATGAGGGGCCTGTGAGCAAAAAGCAGGTGCCGCATTTTGTGGTGCAAGATGTCCTCTGAGCTGCTGCTAACAATGCCCAGCATGCTTCCTTTTTGATGGGAAGAGGTTTAGCAAGGATTTTTTAGATGAAAATAGATGAAAATCACGTATTTCCTTTTCATTGACCTTTCTTTCATACTGCTTCTTGAAAAGTTAGCTTTGGATTCTAAACTAATATTTATTACTGAGAAGAATACATATGCACCCTGCACTTTTATCTGCACAAAGAAACTTCTGAACATCTCTTTACGTGTTTCTTTTTGGCACTGAGATGAAGCTGTGTGGAACGTAGGCTTGGATGAATTTTCAATCAGTAGCAGGGACGTGTAATGCTCATCTTAGATGTTGTGCTGACAGAAAGAGCGGAAAGGTAAATTTTATGGGGTTGCATGCTATTTATTTATTTATTTATTTATTTTCAGTCATGACCATGGAAGCATTACCCGGACAAAATGAGCATTTGTCACCTGGACTTTCTACACAAGACAGAGGAAGTGGAAGTCAGCAGCCGAAGCGTCTGGGGAGACCCCTGCATGGGAATGATGAGAGTTACCCTGGCACCGTCCTTTGGAAATCTCAGGTCTCTGTAAACTCTGAAGCTGTGTCGTAACTCCTCCCGTGGTGTTGGCTCAGCTCTCCCTTTCTTTTGTGTAGGAGAGCTGGAGTTCAACTCCTTCCTGTTTCCTGCCTATGTGCTCCCTGCTTTGTCCATGGCCCAATGGGCTTTTATTGCTCACACCCAGATTGGCATGTGTGGATAAGGGCCTCTGTTTACGTTTATCTTTTGCTTGTGGTGACAGCTCATAGCTGAGCTTGTGGTTAACGAGACGCACAATAGCTGGCGATACAGTTCTCTGCGTCACTAAAACATGAGCTTTGTGACAGCCACGAGCCCAAGGAACATGTTTTATTTCTGTGTTTGCTCCCATTGCCTCGCGGCCCTGTTGTGGTTGAAGCCGGTGGGTGGCTCAGCACCTTTGCCCACTCCCCTGTTCCCCGTGGGATGGGGGAGAGTGTTGGGTGGAAAAAGAGAAGTAAAACTCGTGTTTTGAGAGTGTGAGATAAAAGTGTTTATTAAGGTAGAGAAAAAGATAGTAGTTATGAATATATATATGAGAATATATAACAATATACGAATGTATTGCAAGTGATGTACAAGCAATGGCTCACCACCCACCAACCACTGTCCAGCTAGCCCCCAGGCAGTAGAAGAGAGTGAGATGAACTCTCATCCCCTTCAAAACTTCTTCCACTTGATGCCATATAGTATGGAATATCCCTTTGGCCAGTTTACGTTAGCTGTCTTAATTCTGTTCCCTCCCAGCTCCTTGTTGAGAGCTTTGCTGAGAATGGCCTTGGCTCTGTGCAACTTTGCTTGTCAGAAACTGTAAACATCAGAGCGTTATCAGTGTGATTTTTCTCCTAGAACCCAAACATAGCATCATACCAGATACCCTGAAGAAAAATCCCTCCCACCTGAGACTAAGGCAGGCCCCCAGTGTGTGTGCCGTAAGCCAGATGGGGCTGCAGGTGTTGCATTTCCCTGGCAGCATTGGCCAGGGATGCTGGGGAGGTTTTGGTGCTCAGCTTGGACGTCGCAGTGCTGCTGTGCCTGTCAAAGTGGCATGCTGCGTGCTCGCCAAGCAACGAAGCAGCGTTTCATCAACAATGTGCCATACTATTTTCTGGAACCAGACACTTTTGTGTCTCTGAGGCCGGGTTTACCCTACGAGCTCTTCTTGCAATAGCTGTTTTGAATTCCATTGTAGACGTGTGAGCAGAAGTGCTTTTCCCCCTTGTGTTCTGTCTCACGGTATTTGCCCATGGTTGGTAGAAGAAGGAGTCAGCAGTAGATTCTGTTGGCTTACCCTCTGTGCTTCATCCCTGGAGCTCACTGCTGCACAGAAGAGTACACGCGTGTTTATCCCAGGGCTGCAGTAAACGGGAGCCTGATTGGCATAGCACTGAGCGGCACCTAATGGGCTCTGCAGAGGATGGCTTTGCAGAAGGAGCAGGAGTGCCTGCGTCCACCTGTATCCTCGGATATGTTCTGGCAGCGATGCACCAGCTGTGGCCACAGTGACTGAATGCAGGGGTTGGCTTGGGGCTGCCGTGTGGCACTTACTGCCCCGCCGTATGCCTGGCAAAGCACAGCCACCCCTCGCCCATGACAAGCATTTGTCTTAGTGTCATGTTTCATGCTGTCTCCTGAACCTCAGGCACTGGAGGCAGCTTCCCCACAAGAAGGGAAGAAGAAAATGAGGTCGTCCTGGAAGCAAAAAGGCAAAAATCCACTTGGGAAAGAAATGTATAAAGCAGTCTGGTGGTAGTTCTGTGTTTCTCCCGTCTCTTCCTTGATTTCCTTACAGTGAAATAGACCGGTGCTGTAACACGCTCTTGAATTAAACAAAGGACTCTAGTGTGGATTTTATGTAGGCCCTGCACTGCAAGATATGCTGCTGGGAGGAAGTGTCCATCTGCCCGAGGGTAGGAAGGCCCTGCAGACGGATGGCCTGAGGCCAGTTGTACGAGGAGGCTCAACAAGAGCAAGCGCCGGGTCCTGCGCTTTGGTCATGACGACCCCGTGCCATCTTCTCCAGGATTTGGCTAAGGTAGAATTCCAACTGCCCTCTGATTCTAGAATATTGGGGTGTTGGAATCTTCTGGTCTTGTGATGTGGTCTTGCTTCCCCACCTTATCTGTCATGGTGGAGCAGCCTGGTGGCCCTTAGTGATGTCATAAGCGACAAGAATGAGGGGAGGAGCAGTGCGTGCTGCGTCCCTTCATTGGAGCGCTTGAGCTCTGACTGAGTAGCTCGCTTGTTGCACTTGTGCATCGACTGAGTACCTTCGTTTTCACACCATCTTGTGCAGCATCTTGTAGGTAAGCTGAGACAGTGTGAGATAAACGGGTGGACAGTGAGGTGTTGAAAGCTGCTGGCGGGCAGAGCTGGTAGTGTCATGCTGCTTACTCTTGACCATCAGACATAATTTTCACTCAGTACCTACATTCCAAAGCATAGAGGTGGCATTTGTCTCAGGGCTTTTCCCTTGTCTTCTTTGTTAAATTGTGCAAGCTCACTGATCAGCTCTTTCTCTCCCCTCTCCCCGCCCTCTGCCTTCTCCTTTGATGCAGCTTTTGCTCGCGGAAGAGCAGAGCAAAGTGACAAGAAACGGCTGCGGCTTCAAGGAACTTGTCTACCTTGTTCTGATCTCTTGCCAGGTACGTGCCACGCGTTGTCCCCCACGTGGTTTTGCAGCCCGCGTCACACCGTGTTTAGTAACACAGCCTCATCCAGCCTTGACGGGACACCGGTCATGTGTAGGGTTTTTCCACTTTCCCTCCAGCTCAGCCCCCAGAAGGATGCTGTCTGTGATGCTGTGATCGGCTAGTCCTTAGGAAACCAATCCCTTAGGCAAGGAGTCCTAGTCCCAGTTTGTGCAGGGCTGCACAACGTGACCACGAGCATGCGTGCTTCGGCTGCGTGTGCGCACGACAGCTGTGGGGAGCACAGCAGAGATGCAAGCAGAGGAAATCCATGTGCAAGGCTGTGGCCGGGGCTGGAGGTGAACTGGTGGGAGCCGGGGGCTGGGGAGCAGATCCACCCCCAGCAGTGACTCCTCTCACTGCTCTGCTACTGTGCTGTCAGAGTGCTCTGAGAAAGCGTATCTGCTGCTTTGTGCCAGAGTCCCCATCTGCTAGCAGAGGGATAGCGACTTGGTAAACTGCTGCGTAATAGGCTGTCTCATTTGAATTGACTGAACAAAGTGGTTGTTTCTAGAACACCTGCCTATGCCAGTGGGTAACTGAGGGTAGTTCTGAAGAAGTCTCTCTGTACCGTGATGTGTGAACAGAGAGAACAGAAGTGTGTTTCTTTTCAGTTCCAGCTTGTCATGCCTGCTGTGATGGGCATCGCGTGCAGCGAGATCAGCTGTGGGCCTGACCTGGCACAAATGGAGGTAGAGTATGAAGCTCTGATTGGTCTTTGTTCCCTAACTTGAGCCAGCAGAGTGAGCCACAGATGAGTTCTCTTGCTTTTCAAGAGAGGGAGAATCCTTCCAGCTCTATCGGCGTCACTGAAAAGCTGCCTGAAAAGCTTCATGTCCTTGCTACAAGCATCTAGATGGCCGTGGACGTTATAGTACCGACAGAATCAGATTGAGCGTTATAAACATGCAGAAGCATTTTCCCCATCCTGCCTGGATTTTGTCACCCAAAGACCAAGTTCTCATATTCAGCAAGTTAAGGGAAGCGGGCACTTGTAGTGAGCCAAGGATTGGGTCAGTGGACCGGCTCCTGTGTCCAGTCCACGGCTGAGGTCTCCTGGCAATAGGTTACAGGAAGCGAGCAGACTCTTACGTTCCTCTTTGGCAAGACAGTAGTGCAAGCGTGGCAAGTTTATAAAACTAGAGGAGTCCTCTCGGTTGGGGTGTTTGTCCTCTTAGTCTGGGTAGAGAGAGACGCATCTTTGCATTGCCTGGCGATACTGCTGCACACCGGGAAGAGAAACAGCTGTTATTAGACTTGCAGTTTCTTGTTAAGCACTTGCGATAAGGATCTTTCTCTGCAGATGTGCTCCTTGCTCTGAAATTGTCCTCGTTTGTCCTCAGCTCCTCACCATGGCCTGTGCTCTCTGTTTCAGACTGAGAACAATGGGAAGCCCCTGCTGATCCACGAGGAGTCACCTGTTAATATTCCAGCTGTTGCTGCTGCCCATGTTCTTAAGAGATATGTTGCCCAGGCACCGGATGAACTCTCCTTTGAGGTAAGCAGTTAAGGGCGTTCCTAGTTGTCATGTACAGGAGAGTATAAGGTGTGAACGCATCAGGAATATTCTCAGATACCTTCAGAATGTTTGGTGAGGTGAAGCCCAGAAGATGCAGTTCCAGATCAGACTTGCACTGGGTTGGATGCAGGGAGGAGTTCAGCCATCTCTAAAATATGGCTCTATTTGGCATTTGGATCTTATGATCAAATAGAGACTGCCCAGTGTTGTAGCCTGGTCTCTGAGCAACAGCAGACCAGTGAATGAAGCGTGTAGATCTGTTCAGGAAGCCCCGCTAACTTATGCCTGTGGTTTAATTGGAGCTCTCCCTTTGGCAGAGAGCCTGCTGCTTTTGAGAAGCATTTCCTACTGAGCAGCTGTATTCTGTAGTTGTGTATTGTAGTGACTCTTCTACCTCTAGGTTTAGTTTTACAATGGAAGACGCCTTAAGTGCTGCGCTGGTGCAATTGCTCTCTAGCTTGACGATGCTTTGTGGTGCAGAAGAATGCAGTCATTTGATCTGTGCTTTCCTCCCAGCCGTGCTGAGGCTGGGATTGATGTTGCAGTCTTTTGCAGGTGGGAGACATCGTGTGCGTTACTGATATGCCACCAAAGGAGCTGACCCCCTGGTGGAGAGGCAAGCACGGCTTTGAGGTAGGCACAAGCTTCAGACTTGAGAGCGCAACTTCGGTCAGGTCGGGAATCTCTGCTAAGAGCTGCGCTGCCTGCACAGGATGGCTCATGGATGTAAACAGTTTCCCTGTGTCGGTGTCAGAGATGGTCTTTGTAGGAAACTGTCTCCTCAATTCACTTAGAAGCAAGAGCCTTCACAGTATGCATCAGGTCACGGCACTGAACCCCACCTTTGGAAATACAGCAACTAAGACACGTGTTTCAGTGTCTCAGAGCATTTTGCTTGCACCCATGCAGAACGTGAAGTTAGTGTCTTTTAGGAAGTTACTGCCTGTCAGCCGAGGTGGGGTAACAGACCCTCCGCGTGCTTGTTGCTGCTGCTGGCTGCAGAACGCTGGGTAGCTCAGAGCTGGGGATCGCAGCTGCATCTCAGTCAGCAAGAACTTTCTTCTTCTACATCTACAGAAGCAATTATTTGTTTTGTAGGTCTTTTGGCTGCAAACGTTGAATAATTATTACTTTTATGCAGGCCACTTTTTGTTGGATAGTCTTACGGAGCATCAGGCAAGCTCGTTCCGAGGAAAATGTTAGGTGGCTTTTGGTTGAACAGTTCAGGCCTGAGAAAATGCTGCCTTCAGTATTGCACCTCTCTTTTTTTTTCTTGTTACAGGTTGGATTTTTCCCTAGTGAGTGCGTGGAGCTCATCAATGGAAAAATTCCGGAGTCTCTCCTCAATTCAGTGCCAAAGCCAGGTACGGATGTTACATTTGATGGTGCAGGGAAGCAAAATGGCATTTCTTTTTGGGTGTGTTCTGTGTTGAATACCTCCTTTATGCATTCCTTGTTATAGTCTGTGCTGATGATCCTTCAGGCATATCATGGGGCATATGGCTGGTGTTTTGTAGGCAGTGAGAATGAGGGAGGCAGTTCTCCTGCGAGTCAGTACGAGGTTGAGAACAGCCAGCGTCCCTGGTGGACAGCTAGAGGCCTGGTTGTGTTAGTGATACGCTTGATCAGAACGTGGCTTTTCAAGAGGATCCTTAATCCCCAAGTTGAGCAAGCTAAGCAAGAGGAGTGCATTAAACTCTATTGGAATGTGCAGAGATTTGGCCCAATCCTCCCGTGTTTATGAGTGGACTTGGGGAAATCATAGAATCCTCGTAGAATGGCTTGGGATGGAAGGGAGCTCAAGGATCATCAAGTTCCAACCCCCTGCCTCAGGCTGGGCTGCCAACCAACCTCCACATCTAATGCGAGACTAGACCCCACAGCCCAGGGCCCTATCCAACCTGGCCTTTGGCTCCTCCTGCAGGGATGGGAGAAAATCCATTTTTGTATGTACTTGTTGGTAATGTTCTTCCCGTTTTGATGTGCTCTGTAGAATGTGTTATGCTCGGCCTCATCCAACTGAGCCAAACCTGAAATGAACTGGTTTCTTCCTGTTGTTGTGCAGTGCCAAAGAAACGCGGCAAGCTCGTCACCTTCCTTCGTTCCTTGGTGAAGGCCCGCCCAAAGAAACCAAAAGAGCAGGAGGTGGAGAAGAAAAAGGTGTTTGGCTGTGACCTGGGAGAGCATCTTCTCCACTCTGGTCGCGATGGTAAGGGACAGCCCGTTCCTGAGATCTTCCTCTGTTGGGCATCTAAAGATGAAAGGGAGGTCATATCTAGCAAAGGGGCAGGTTGGTACCAGTGGAGAAACGTGTAATGGAAGTTGATGGCTGAAAGATAAACTGAAGCTAATGCTCCTAAGAGACAAGCAGATTTGTATTTGCTTAAACCAAAGCCTGTAAGCCAATCCCACGCTAGCCTGAAAAGAAAGGAAGCCTTTTGACCAAGGAGAGTGTCCTGCATCAGTTTCCCAGCTCTCCTGGACGTGAGATTTCCCACCTCCTTTCATTCCCATGGGAGCTGTGGTGGGGCTTGCAGTGTCTCCGGCTTCCCCAGAATTACTTTCTCCACGCTGATTCCTAGGTCCTGACATTTCTTGAATGCAAGGAACACATGTCTGTCCAGTTTCCTCGTCTTGGACAGCTTTCTTCTGTAAGGAAGAACTAAGCAGTAGCCTGGCTGGGCTTAGTGGATGAGATTTGACAGGAGCACAGCCTGAACCATGACTTGAACGAGGAGCTCAAGTAACTGCTGGCACATGTTCTTTAGTCCCCCAGGTCCTCCAGAGCTGCGCCGAGTTCATTGAGCAGCACGGCGTGGTGCAGGGGATATACCGGCTGTCCGGCGTCGCGTCCAACATCCAGAGACTGCGGTAAGAGTGCTGCGACTGACACAGCTGTCAGCAGGGGGCGTGTGCCCTGTTGCGGGTGCTCAGAGGCCTGCGCCGTGGGGCAGCTCTGTGCAGGCAGCGTGCGCTCAGCGGTGGTGCGCCAGGCTTGTCGCTGTTTGATAGGAACACGGGGCGTTCAGCAGACTTGCTGGAGCAGGAAGTTCTCCTTCTGTCCTTCAGAGCACTGGAAGGCTGTGGGGGACTGCGGTGTCACTGCTGCCAGCTCTCATTCCCGTTTCCTCTTGTTCGCAGAGCCCTTTGGAGCAGCCCACACTCCTCCTTGCTGCTCCGAGCTCCTGGCATAGGATTGTAGACTAGGCAGCCAGTTGTCAGAGTCACGGGAAATGCCTTAGCAAAACAAAAAGGTCTCCTTTTGGAAACATCTCATCCAGCATGGCTCATGTGGTGCTGGTGACGGAGTGTTCATTTTCTCCTGTTAATCGGGAAGCCCTTCCAATCCTTGATTGTATTTGGTGTGGCTTTTGACTTGTTTTCCTCTTTCTCAACCCCCCCCTGCCCGTTTTTGTGTCCTTCCCTCCAGCCAAGAATTTGAGTCTGAGCAGATTCCTGAGCTAACTGTCCGTGACACTCACAGCGTGAGCTCCGTCTGCAAAATGTACTTCAGGGAGCTCCCGAACCCTCTGCTGACCGACCAGCTGTATGACAAGTTCTCGGTAAGCACATGGCAACATCTTTCCTTTACCTCTTCCCTGGGCCTCTTGGGAGATGGCTGCAGCAGTGCCCCAGCTCTGAGGCCCTTCTTCTGTTAGCCCCGTGGGGTTTACTCGTATGTCTTTGCCACATCATGCATCATACAGATGCCACTTTCGGTGGTTCCAGGAGGCGGTTATTTCCATATTCGCAAAGCTTGCTAGAATTCATGTTTTTTGTTTTTTTCTTTTGTTTTGTTTTTCTATTCCCTAAGTATTTATAGAATGGGAATGGGATTAATAGCAAAGTGTACTTGAAGCTTGAGGAGCTGAGCTGCACGATCAGGCTGTAAACCGGCCCGCTGCTTGGACTCCTTGGCCTTGATGGCACCAGCTGCGTGCCGCTATGTCCTCCAGATGCCTCCTGGAAGGCATAAAATCTGTCTCGGCGCAGACCAACAGCACGCTGTCCCCATAGTTCCCAACCCTGTGGCAGGTATCTAGCCTGATTTGTGTCTCAGTCCCTTTCTGCACTATTCCAGGAGGCTGTTGGTGCCGCTACAGATGAGGAGCAGTTGGTCAGAATGCAGGACGTCATCCAGCAGCTGCCTGCTCCTCACTACAGGTCAGTGCTGCCCTCAGTCTGTTGAGCTCAGCCGTGCTGCACTTCAGAGGGCAATGGTGTGATTCCAGGCTTGTCTCATGCTGGCAACGTGATGCCTGCGTATGTTGAAGCAGTTTAAGGCTACACGGTGTTAATTTATTGGGTCGGTTCCTGGGCACGGGGGGCACGGTTGGTGCAGCTGGTGGCTGCGGCTGTGCTGTGCTGGGGCTTGGTGCCGCAGCGTGGCACTTAGTCAAGGTGGATCTACTTCATCTTCAGTGACAGTAGCAATAACGTGCATTGAGGCTTGCTTTGTGAATCGCAGCACGGCGTGCTCATTGGTGCTGAACGTTTGCCTCTCTTATTTTCCAGGACACTTGAGTACCTGATGAGACACTTGGCTCATCTAGCTGGGAACTGCTCCGTGACAAACATGCACGCTAAGAACTTAGCGATTGTGTGGGCTCCAAACCTCTTAAGGTAGACTTCTTTCTCCGTTTCAACACACTGCTTAGATCTGTTCTCCAGTAAAAAATGCAATCTACCTTTTTCTCCATCGAATGTGCTCTTCTCCTGTACAATGTGTAGTAAGTGGCTTTCGGCAGAGCAAGAGCCTGGACTGTTCTCCAACCCCACGGGCACAATTTCTAGATGACAATTTCTGCCCTCTTGTTTAGATGGGACTGGTGTGTCCTTGATCAGCCAGGAGAATTTCTTCAGTGGCATCACTGTGGAAGTCTCCGGAGCCCACTTTGACAGCTTTTGGCTGCAACAGTCCAGACTTGGGGAAACTTGGATCTTGATAAATGACTGCTAAAATCTGCCTTTTCTACAGATCACAGCAGAACGAGTCTGCCTGCGCCAGCGGAAGAGCCGCCTGCATGGAACTGCAGACGCAGTCGGCTGTGGTGGAATTCATCATCAACCATGCAGACGTCCTCTTCTGCTCCAAATCCGGATCAGACATGGCAGATGGAGCAGGTGAGTGTCTTCCTCCATGAACTTTATCTTGATCAGACACCTTGATCAAATCCAGGCCTTCTCCAAGATCTTTGAAATACACTTTTTCTATCGAGGGGACAGCAGACTTCTGGGCTTAGATTAGAATCTGGCATCCTGTTGCTGGATGCTGAGAATGTCCAAGTCCAAACTTTACAATGAGGAGAAAACCGTCACTGTCGTTATGATGTTTTGCATGCAGGTGAAGCTTGATGAAAGTGTGGCAGTGAAGCTTTCTGAGTTCCCTGCCCCCGCTTTCTAGGGTTTTTCTTTGTCCGTTTTGATACAGTGAGCTGCTCTTATTAATTATGACTTTGTCCTTTGCCTTGAACATACCTCTGACCACGTGCTTATTCTGACCTCCTCTTCTTCTAGTGGCTCGGATAAGCAGGTCTGAGAAAACTATAGCATCTCCCCCAGAACTGTGATGGCTGTGGTGCTGCTTTGTGATCCTCGCTCTTACCTGTGGCTTTCCTTTACAGGATGCAGTTCTCTCTCAGGGCCCAAGTCTGCATGGGTGTCTTCTCCTGCCACAAAGCTGCTCACCCTGGAGGAGGCACAGGCTCAGAGGCGAGGCCACAGCAGTTCTTCTGTTGTGACACAGAGCAGGGACATAGAAGTGGAAGAAGGCCCCACAGCTGTACAGGGGAAATTCCACACAATCATCAACTTTCCATCTGAAAGGTAAAGAGGACTTTGTTTTCCAGCAACCGTCATCATTGTTTGGGGGGGTTGTGTTTTTTTTTTTCCCCCCCATTATTTCTTGCGCCAAAACATGCGGAAACTAAATTAAAGTAATGGTGCCTGAAGTGAATTGTTGCAGTGAATCTCTGCTCCCTTTGGACTCTGAGATTCAACTAACATATTCAGTTTAGCCACACGAGGCTGCCATTCCTTCCTTGCTGGGCAGGCAATCACGAGATGTATAAAGCCACGCTGACGTCTACCCTGGCCTGAGCTGGCTGTACCGTGAAACGTTGGGGTTTTCCAGCTTTCAGGGCCACATGCCTGAAACCAGTTCCGGTTCTCCTCTAAGCAGAGCTGTTGGTCAGACCTGCAGGCACTAGAAACTAAACTTGGCAGTGAGATGGGGCCGATGAGGTGTTGATGTCAGAGTCAGAGATGCTTTTGAACTTCCTTTATGGCTGCACGGTTCCACAGAAAGCAGTTATGCCTGCTGACTCCAGTAGAGCCATCCCTTAGATGCTGTCCTGTATAACCGCGGAGCCTTTGCTCACGTGCTCTGCATCTTGCTTGACACAGTTTAGGGGAATTTAGCCAGCAAGACTTCAGGGCTGGGCTATAGGACTGGAACCATCCTCAGCTGCTTGAAAGAGAGCGAGTTTCTAAGTTGTGCTTCAGCAGAAACCAGGCGGTGCCAGGAACAAGCAACTGTTGGCAAGAGCTCAGTGCAGCTCTTCCCTCACCCCGCACCATGCACAACTCACACCAGTCACTGTTTTCTCTCTCCAGACAACGTCCACCCAGCAAGATGAAGGAATCACCAGCTGGCAGTTGGTGTTCCTGCTTCAGCCTGCGGAAACCATCCTCTGTGGCCAAACGCCGACTGCAGCGCAGTTCCAGGGAGCCCTCAGAGACAGAAGTCGTGGTGCTGGCAGGTAAGGGTGCGAATCCAGTTTTCAAAGCCTTGCTTTTCAGCAACGTAGAATTCATGCTGTCAGTGGACTTGTATCTCCTTCTAGCGTTCCAACCTATACCTAACATCTTCAGATCACCCCTGATCAAGAGCCACTTTCATAATTCAGCTTGTGAAAGTTTGACGCTAACCCCTGTGTATCCTTCCTAGGTGAATCGAGCCCTTGTCTACCCAGAAGAGCCGGGGCAAGTAGCGATGGTGCATTGTGTGCTTCCATCAATGGAGGGCTCTTAGGAAGCACGAATCACTGTGGTTCAGATGACAGCCTTCCACATAATAACAGCGACGGAGAGAAGGAGCTCATCCAAGTTCATGCCCTCATTTCTCCCGGCTCTGCTGAAGATGCTGACCTGAGCCTGCTGGACACCACAGTCATCAGCGTGGACTGTGACCCAGTGCCTTTGCAGTGCAGCCCAGCCCAAGCACAGTCCGAGTGCCCCGACAGCTGCACCTCCACGCAGGAGCAGGTCAGCATCGCTGAGGAGAAGCCGAGCCTCTTGGAGGGGGACTTAGAATCAGGCCTCCAGCCCCAGGCACCGGGCAGCAGCGCTGAGAGCTCTGAGCCACTCTCTCTGTGACAAGAGAGGATGAGTCCCATCTTCACCCTGGACCTCTCACGCCCTCCTGTCTTTTACATAATAATAAAAGCACGCTCGTGCTCAATCAACGCCTTGATTGCCTTCCGAGTCTTCATTCACAGAGACTGGGACGAATGCAATGAACAGCAAGGCACCCCAGCTTGCAACGCGATGGCTGTGGGGTGCGCGCGGCAGAGCTCCGGGTTTGTTCCCGTTCTGTCTGGCTTTGGGATGTCTGCAGCGAGAGCTCAGCTACCATCTGGTTTGGTAGCAAATGATCTCTAGCATCCTGGATGCTGCTCATGATAATCCCGAGCTTCCTGGCTGTGGCTTTGTGATGCTTTTCAGGGCTTTTTGATGCATTTTGAAGCCTCGGCTGCTCCCTAACACCTCTCTCCTCCCGCCGTGTCCATTCCTGGCTCCCGACCTACGAGCTGGCCGTGCAGACCTGTCATCATCGCGCTGACCTGTCAAGAGGAGCTCACCTTGAGCAGCGTCTCCCTTGCCCCGCCCCCTGCCTCTCATTGGGCAGCGGCTGCGCCGCCCCGCCCCCGGGGTCTCCTTGGTCCGCGGTAGCTCTGCCGGCTGCCGTTGGCTGAGCCGCCGTGCGCGGGAGCGAGCGTTGGGAGCCGGCTGTCGGAGGCGCGGCTCTCCTCACAGAGCGCCGCTCCTGCCGCCTGGGCCGCCCCGCAGGAGAGCGCGGCGGCAGCCGGAGCTGTCCGGGCAGCACCGAGAGGGAAGCCGCGGCGCGACGGGAGCGAGTGCTGAGGACAGCTGTGCCGGAGGTATGCGGGAGATCGGTCCCGGGACGGGGAGAGGGGCTGTGCGGGGCTCCAGGAAGCTGCAGGGAGGCGATGGGGGGGATATAGCGAGATCTGAGGCTGTAGGCGGCTGCGAGGGGGTGTGGGGGTGTGGGGAGCTGGATGATCGTTGTGGTCCTTTTCAGCCCCCCTGCCATTCTATGGTTCTGGTAAATGCTGCGGAAAGTGAACGTGGTGTTTCTGCATTGGATATTGAAAGGGGCAGTTGATCTAAAGAAGTGAGCTGTAGCATATCCTTAGAAATAGCTGATGTGAAAAGTAAGATTACCGTATGCCTATTAGTAATATATTTTAGAGACATAGTTACCGAATTACGTGACAAATTCTTTCTCCCAAAGCTGCAATAGACTTTAAATGTTCTAGACAATGTGGGTATAGTATTCTGACCTGGGAAACGTACTGTAAGGTTGTTCATTAGGCCAGCAGAAGTGAAGTCCATTGAACAAACTTTCAAGGAGTTGGGGCCTTTACACAAAGCAGAACTGTCCCACTCTGTGGGAACGTTAGGATGCCATGGGCAGGCTCCAAGATACTCCCCTCTGTTTTCCTTCCGAGATTATCTCTATGCAAGGACAGAGGAATGACCGGAACAATGACCCAGTGTAAAGGGCACAAATGCTAGGGAGTAATTAAGCAGTTAAGAGGTTATGTTTATGTTGTAAAGCAGACATAAGTTACGACCTGATGTTTGTTAAGAAAGCAATTGTTAGAAGGCAGTTGACCAATTAAGATATTTGTGGTTGGGTGGTAAGGGTTTGTAAACTTTACTTGGTATTTGTATGATTAGTGAAGCGTTGTGAAAGAGTGTGAACCTGCAGTACTCAGCCAGTGAGGAGTCAGGGGAGAAAGAGATAAGGGTCGGGCAATGGGGGATAAAAGATGTTACACTGTTTTGTGTGTGCGCTCCTGCTTGCAGGAAGCCCGCCATTGCAATTGGGAATAAAGATAAAGATCAGAGATACCATCATGGAAAATTATTTGGCTATTTCCAACAATGCTTATAAATATCTTAGATGTGGGAATCAAAAGGCTCCCACGGCCGCAATCTTTTCAGCGATCTGTGGAGACAGAAGAAGGGGAAATGGCCATAAACTGGAGCACAGGAAGTTCTGCACCAAAATGCAAAGGAACTTCTTCACAGCGAGGATGATGGAGCGCTGGAACAGGCTGCCCAGGGAGGCTGTGGATTCTCCTTCTCTGGAGATATTCCAGGCCCTCCTGGGCACCCTTCCTGTGCAGCCTACTCTAGGGAGCCCGTTTTGCAGGGGGGTTGGACTTGATGATCTTTGGGAGTCCCTTGCAACCCCAATTCTGTGATTCTGTGGTTTTAATCCTTGCTTCTTGCGGCAATGCAGTGTTTCAGAAGAGAGAAAAGCACGGCGGGCATAAACTGGGTTTCTGCGGTTGGTAAAGCTGTGCTGAGAACTGGGCTGACTACTGCACCTGGAAATGTGTCTGCAGACTTTGCACCCAGAGGAATAACTTTTCCCTGCAGGTTGGGCTTGTCTAAGGTAGGTGATTGCTAGATGAGCTTCTGCTTTAAAGCATCAAGTTATATAAATGAGGAAACTTTTAAAGCAAGATTGCCAATTCTTTTTTTACCTAGGTGATTTTTTGCAAGGAAAGATTTGAAATGCTGCTTGCTAATGGAAGACGGAGAGAGGAAAATCAAGTCAAAGGCATGCTGTGCATAGCCACCACGTAGCATCTGCACCGCTCTCCCCCTTGTGATAGATCGTGTTTTTGCAGTGGAAATTTCCAGTAGTTCTGTACATAGCATAGGATAATTTGCCTTTCACAAAGAAAGCTGCTGAACATCTTTAGGATTGCAGTTGAGAACTTATGAAACAGTTATTAAGGTATCAAGGAATCTGTTAACCACCGCTGATGAAAAAGAAATAAATCCAAAGGTTTTGGCAGTGGAAGGAAACCGGCATGGACTCAGAATTACTCCCTTAAAAATAACTGTCCAAGGAGGGAGTGGAACTGCAAATCAGAGACAATACCCCATACGTTTTGAAAGGATAATGGGTCTAAAGCCTGTAATTCAAATTTTCATTAAGAACAGTCTTCTAGGACTCCGTATGTCACCCTATAACACTCCAATTTTGCCATTGCAGAAGGCAGATTGCACCTATCGACTGGTACAAGATCTAAGAAAAATTAATGAAATAGTTCTCAAGCAACACCCCCTGATTCCTAACCCCCATACTTTAATGGGTCAAATCCCACAGAGCCATAAGTGGTTCAGTGTAACAGACTTAGAAGATGCTTTCTGGACCTCAATTTTAGACTCAGAGAATTGAGATCTTTTTGCTGTTGAATGAGAGAACCCAGAAATGGGACAAAAAAAAGCAATATAGGTGGATTGTTTTACCCCATGGGTTCATGGAATTGCCTAATTTTTTTTATTATATTTTATGTGTTATATTGTTGTATATAATGTATATAAAATAATACATAATATATATATTATATTGTTTTTTATATATTTTTTATTTTAACTAATAAGTGCTGGAGAAAGTTTTGGAAAAGTTTCAGATTGAAGAGGAGGTAAAGCTGTTACAGTATGTGAATGATTTGATGATCTGTGGAAAAGAGGAGTCTAAAGTAAAAGAGACTACAAGTAAACTTCTGAACTTTTGGGGGAACGTGGGCTAAGGGTGTTTAAAAATAAACTGTAGTATGTGGAAGAAGAAGTCAGATACCTTGGGCATGTGATTTCTGATGGGAAATGGAGAATTGATTCTGAAAGAATTTAGGACATTGTGCAGCTTCCTCTGCTCGGGACAAAGAGGGAGTGGCAAAAGTTTCTAGGTTTAATTGTATACTGTATTTTGTTAACAGAAGAATATGTACAAAAAACGAAGATGGTATCTCAAACTATCAGAGGGAGAACACAACGTATTAAAATGGACAAAAGAGGGGAAAAATTAGTAGAAGTATTGAAACTTAATCACAGTACCTGTGTTAGAACTGCCTGCCTTAAAGGAACCATTTCACCTTTTCGTAACTGTCAGTGAAGGAGCTGCTTTAGGCGTTCTAACACAAAGAATAGGGAGGCAAAAGAAAGCCTATTGCTTGTCCAAGGTACTAGACCCTGTATCTCGAGGTTGGCTTGAATGTGTCCAGGTGGTAGAAGCAAGTGCCCTATTGGTAGAAGAGAGTATGTGTGTACACTTTGGGGGTGTAAGGAGTAAATTGTTGAGTTGTTGATAGTATGTGTTTGTCCCCCTCAAAGGGATTGCTCCTCATTTTGAGGCGTGATCATTAACAAAAAAAAAAAAAAAAAGGAATTAAAAAAAAAAAATGGAATGAGGGCAGGAATCCACTCCTTGACCTCTTAGAAAAGCACGGTGCCAAATTCTCCCCCATGGAGATGAATTGGGCACAGAATAATTGGTCCAACTTAGAGGGAGTTGTGGATCATATAGATTCCCTCCACAAGCAAACTCGTATGGTGGAGGAAAAGGGAAAATCAATCACTTGTGCAGTTCCAGGAGCTGCTCTTTCTGCTGCCGTAGAGATCCACAATGAACAGCACACGGCAGAAACCCAAATTATTCAGTCCTTGCAGGAATTGGTTACAAAGACAGATCAGAAAACCTTGTGATCCTTCTCTGCCTTCCAATAGAAACTGGGCATGCATATGAAGAGACTGAAAGTGGGTATTCTGATGTTAGTATCGAGGAGGTCCCCTATTCTGCTACAGAACTGGCCAAATTAAGGAAAGGTTTTGGATATACACCTAGGAAATCAGTATGTGTGGAAAGTGCCACTAACAGCAGGAGATCAGATCCTGTTGATTGAAAAGGAATCAGAGGGTTACTGAGGACCACCACTGGCAACCACTGTGCCCCGTGGTCCCTTACTCAAAGAGCTGATTATTGGGATGATTACTCCCCAGGACTACTCCCCTAGTGTTGATTGATTTGCCCCACACTGGTCCTGTCCCTTTAACCCTCAGGGAGACTCTTAACAAATACGTCTGAAAGGCTCGAGATGATCAGGAGGAAATGTACAAATTTAGCTATCTGGATTTTACCTACCTTCTAACTTTGGTTCACTTGGGACTAGGAAGTTTTATGTTTGTTTTGTTTTCTTTTCCAGTTATGCTTCCTCTAACCTTGGTTCCTTTGGAACTGGGAAGTTCTCGTTTTCTAAATGCTAACGCATGCTGATCCTATTTCTGTGCCTCACGTGTTCCCTTCTCGCTCTGTTCCTTTCTCTGGGATCCCTGTGGTATCATTAGTCTCTGCTTTGGACAGGAATCTTCTTCAGATTAATTTTTGTAATTGCTTATGATGACCTTATCACAGTCACTGGCTGGTCATGGGGCCATGCCCATACTGGCCGTACTGGGCATATGGAACTGAATTCTAATTCTAACAGAGGCTTAACCCTTTCAACCATGGTTAAACACAGTGATTAAATGCATTCAGGAAATGAATGGGGCCAGGATAGTACTGGACGGTTGCCCCCAACTCCGGAGAGATGCAGGGTAAAGAATAAAAGCAGGGTGTCAGATTAACAAGTGATCTATGTGCGTTGCTACATCCCTGCAGTTTTCCCTATCAGCACTGGGAACAAATCAGCAGTTATTATCTAGTGTATTATCTCAGTGGGAAAGAACTAATATAACAAGTCCACCATTTAATTGTAGATGCACTTGCCATAACTCAAATAATGTCTCCCTAGCTCTAAGTTGTAGAAGGTAAAAGAAATGCTTTACCCACTGAATTTTGAAAGGTGAGTTGGGACAATGCAAACAAATTTGAAAGAGAATTTTAATCTTGGTGGCATCTAGTTAATTTTACTTACGATCCTCTCACTAACTATGCCACAGCTTTTGCCCTAACAATATGCAATGCTTTGGTACATACCATATACCTAATAATTGTGCTAGGACTAAATCACAATGGAGTTGGGTTTTTTTTTTTTTCCTGCAAAGAAGAATGAATCCCAAATGCTTGTGGAGAAAGAAGACTCAGGGATTTCTTCTTCTTTCTTGCTAGCAGATCTTGATGCTCTCCTGTTCCTGCCTGTGGGCTGCTCGTCATGCCAGAGTCCTGCAGCCTCCAGAAGCTACCCCACATGGTACCAAAACAGATCGTGGACCTGGATTCAGGCATTCCTCATTCTCCCACTGCATGAGCTCTCATGGAGCAGCATGCTCCTCAAAAGCGGTCATGGTCATTTTGTGCAGTTACACAGTGTTTGTGTGCTTATGTAGGAATGGAATGTTGTTTCTGCATTAGAACTAATAACGTGAGTATTTTATGTCGTTGTTTCTGTTCCCATCTTATGTTGTTTGTCAGTACTAATAGCTCTTTTTGGAAGTGTCTTTATTTCATTAGGAGTCTGCTTCACTTGTCCTTTAGATGAATTTTCCACATTGGTGCTTGCTCAGTAGGTAGATGGAGTAACGATGGGTACAAGGACTTGCAGCTCTGTCCAGCCATCTGGAATATCTCTTATCCTTGAGTTCCAGACAACTTAGACATCACACTCCTAAACAGCGTGATAATACCTTTCAAAATCCAAAACCCTTGACAAGGATATCAGTAGGCTCATTATGTTGCAAGATTACTGATTTTTGGACAGACAGGACCTCAGCGATGATAGAAAATTTAACGAGGAGAACGTAAGTCATTAGCAATAGATGAATTGTTTAGCTAGCAACAATTTTTGTTTAGCCAGTATGCCCGTGTTTAGTTAAGCATTGGGAAGGTTTGTGAACCTGAGGTACTCAGGCAATGAGGAACCAGGGGAGAAGAAGATAAGCGTCAGATAATAGGGCATGTTCTTTGCTTTGTAACAGGGCTTGTTTGCTTTTCATTCAGTATCATTTCTTGCCATTATGCAGTATTTCTCTTTACTTGTTTTTCATGTTGCCAATCAACACCTCATTGGAGCTTGGATGACCCGAATGCAGACAACTAAATGTTGACCAAGTGTGATGTGAAATGAAGAGGTAGGCTCCAAAACAGGCTTCTGGTGAGTGCTGTGTATGACATGGGCTATCTGGAATTACCTCTGTTCCTCCCTATCCCATGTTGCTCCGTACCAGATGTGAAGGTTTCTTCTTTCCTTCTGGGATTGGAGACTCCACGATCAGATGGCGTTAATCTTTCAAACCTGGGTTGCAGCACTGAATGTGCCCTGATCCTTGGGAAGGGGTAACTGATTCCTTCATCATTACCTGATGGTGACATTTACTTATCTTATCTGGTGTCCAACGAATGGCTGTGAAAAACTGTGGCCCTCCCACGTGGTGCAAGGACTCTACTGAAGCTCATTGTGTTTATAGCAGGAAACTACAGCTATAGATGGATGCCAGTATCCACTCCTTACTCTGTCTGGCAAGCTATGTTGATCCCTGAAGTCGTTCCCACACTTGTAGAGGTTCTTTGGGCTTGATGTCTGTTGTCTCTTGCACTCACATGGTTTTCCTCAGGTATTCTTCTTTTTCCCCATCTTTAGGACTCCTCAGTACTGATGTCAGTGCCTTCTGTCTCTCCCAAATAGCATGGGTTTGTTCTTTTCTTTTTGGGTTCAGTATCATTTCTTGCCATTATGGAATGTTTCTCTTCCTTTCCTTTGTTTTCCAGGCTGTTAATTGACGCCTCGTTGGAGCTACAATGACCCAAACACGGACTACTATGCATTGACCAAGTGAGATACAAAAAGAAGAGGTAGGCTCCAAAACAGGCTTCGAGTGAGTGCTGTGTGTATGACTTGTGGTTTCTAGAATGACACCTAAGTCTTACTAACCCATGTTGTTTAGTATCTCGTGTGGAGGTTTCTTTTCTCCTTCCAGGACTGGAGACTCCAGATGCTATTGCCCTTCCTGATCTCTTCGGGTTGCAGTGTTAGACATGCCCAGATGCTTGGAAAGGGGTGATTCCTTCATCCTTATTAGAAGGTGATCTTTACTTGTCTTGTGTTCAACAAGTGGCACTGGAGAACTGTGGCTCTCTGAGCTGCGCGAAGACTGTACTGAGGCTCTTGGTGGTTACAGCAGGAAACCAGAGCCATAGATGGGTGCCAAGATGCACTCCTTATTTTGTCTGACAAGCTATGTTGACCCCTGAGGCCATTCCCGCACTTGTAGAGGTCCTATATGCATGGCATTGGTTGTCCCTCGTGCTCACTTTATGATCACCAGGTGTTCTCCTTATTTTACACCATCTTCCCCACCATATACTTACAAGCAAGTGTTCCACTTGGTCTCCATATCTCGCTCTGGCTAGGCAGATGCGGTGTGTCAACAAAACAAAGCATGTAGACCCTGAGAAGAAAAAAACAGGAGAGAAGCTGTCCTGGGTGAGACAGGAGAAGTGTCCCTTGAAGGGATGCTCCACTGGCACTGCCTCTCGCATCCGCCGCCTGCATGTTCCTTCTCTCTCCTTGTCTTCCAGGGCTCACAAAGTCCAAACGTACCCTGATGGGGTTCAACTCTACCTTGACCAGCACTCACCACATCCGCAGTAGCTGGCTTAGGGCTCCCAATTACCAATGGGATGTCTGTGCCTTCTGTCGCTCCTACCAGACATGGGTTTGTTCTTTTCTTTTTGGGTTCAATATCATTTCTTGCCATTATGCAATGTTTCTTGTTTCTCTTTTCTTGTGTTTCATGTTGTCAATCTGTGCCTCATCGGAGCTACAGCGACCCAAATGCTGACTGCTCTGCTTTGACCAAGTGAGATGCAAAAAGAAGAGGTAGGCTCCAAAACAGGCTTCCAGTGAGGGCCATGTATGGCTTGGGGTTTCTGGAGTTAACTACTTCTTTTCCAGTTCCCTTTCCAGTTCTCTTTCATTTTCTTTATTCCCCCCCTTTTTCTAATTTATTTTCATTTTCTAATTTGCTTTCTAATTCTAATGCTTTCCTTTTCTCTGATTCCTTTTCCAATTCCTTTTATTTTTTTCATTTCTGTTTCTGAATAATTTTCTAATTCGTTTTTTTCCTTTCTTTTCCTTTTTACCTTTTTCTTTTTTCTCCTTTTCATTTTCTAATTCTTTTGTTTCCTTTTCTACTTCCTTTTATTTTTCTAATTTATTTTCTCAAGTCTTTTTCCAATTCTTTTTTGTTTTGAATTCTTTTTCTATTTCTTTCTAATTCTTTCTTTTTCCTTTGCTAATTCTGTTTCCAATTCCGTTTCCATTTCCAATGGCTTCTTTCTCTTTTTCTTCATCATGTTCCTTTTCTTTGTCGTATTCCTTTCCATGTTTTATTTTCTTCATCATATTACAATTCCCATTCCAATTCTCATTCCAATTCTTTTTCCTTTACCAATTATTTTTCCATTCTCTTTTCTAGATCTCTTTTTTTCTAAATCTGCTTCTTCTTTCCTGTTTCTAATCTATTTTGTTTTTCAAATATTTTTCTAATTCTTTTCCTATTTCTTTTCCCTGTTGCAAGTCTTTTTCCTTTTTGTTTCATTTTTTTCTTTTTCGAATCCCAGTTCTTGTGTTCTCTTTTTCTGGATAATTTTCTATTTTTTTTCCTAGTTCTTTGTCTAATTCTAACTTTTTTTCTAATTTTCCTTTTTCTCATTCTTTTCCTTTTCTTTTTCCAATTCCTTTTCATTTCCTTTTTCCATTTCTCATTCTAATTTTAGTTCTTCTTCGTTTTCTTTTTATAGTACTTTCTGGTTTTTCTAATACTTGTTTCATTTTCTTTTTCCTTTTCTAATTATTTCTCTAATTCTTTTTCTAATTCTTATTCTACTCCTTGTTTTTTTCTTTTCCTAATTCTAATCCTTTTTCCAAGTCTTTTTTTGTGATCCAAGTCCTTTTCCCAGTCTGTCTTTTTCTTTTTTCTATTTCAATTTTTTTTCTAACTCCAACTCTTTTTCTAATTATAGTTCTTTATCTTTTCCCCGTTCCAAATCTTTTCCCCAGTCCACATCCTTTTCATTTTTCTATTTGTTTTTTCTAATTCTTTTCTGATTCTTTTTTTCGTTTTCAATTTTTTTCTGTCCTTTTTCTGATTCAGTTTCTTTTCTTTTTCTGATTCTAAATCTTTTTCTACTTCTTGTTGTAATTCTTGATATTTTTCTATTTTTTCTTTATATTTTTCCTTTTTCTAATTCATTTTATTTTTCTCAATCTTTTTCTAATTATTTTTCTGTTTCCAGGTTTTTCTTTTTGCATTTTTTCTTTTTGCAGTTTTTTCCAATTACCATTCTAATTCTTCTTCTTTTTCTTTATCCATTGGTTTTTCTTTTTCTAATTCCTTTTCTTTTCATATTCTTTCTCTTGCTCTAGTGCTTTTGTTTCCTTTCTTTTCTTTTTCATTTTTACTTTGCCTGGGAAGATCATGGAACAGATCATCCTGGATGACATGCTTGACCACATGAGGAACAGGTGTGTGATCCGTGACAGCCAGCACGGCTTCACCAGAGGAAGGTCATGCTTGACCAATCTGGTGGCCTTCTATGATGGAGTGACGGCATTGGTGGACAAGGGAAAGGCGACCGATGTCATTTACCTGGACTTGAGCAAGGCCTTTGACACGGTCCCCCACCACATCCTTATCTCCAAATTGGAGGGATGTGGATTTGATGGGTGGACCACAAGATGGATAAGAAACTGGTTGAAAGGCCGCAGACAGAGGGTGGTCATCAATGGCTCTATGTCCAGGTGGAGGCCGGTAACGAGCGGCGTCCCCCAGGGGTCTGTCTTGGGACCGGTGCTCTTTAACATCTTTATCAATGACATAGATGATGGAATCAAGTGCACCCTCAGCAAGTTTGCTGACGACGCCAAGCTGAGTGGTGCGGTTGACACGGTTGAAGGAAGGGATGCCATTCAGAGGGACCTCGAGAGGCTAGAAAGGTGGGCCCGGGTGAACCTGATGAGGTTCAACACGGCAAAGTGCAGAGTTTTGCACTTGGGCCGGAGGAATCCCAGGCATCCATACAGACTGGGAGGAGCGGTCCTTGAGAGCAGCCCTGGGGAGAAGGACCTGGGGGTTCTGATAGGTGAAAAACTTAATATGAGCCAGCAGTGTGCCCTTGCGGCTCGGAAGGCAAATGGTATCCTGGGCTCCATCAAGAGAGGGGTAGCCAGCAGGGACAGGGAGGTGATAGTTCCCCTCTACTCTGCTCTTGTGAGGCCCCATCTGGAGTACTGCGTCCAAGTCTGGAGCCCGCAGTACAAGAAAGACAGGGAGCTGTTGGAGAGGGTCCAGAGGAGGGCCACAAAGATGATCAGGGGACTGGAGCACCTCCCCTATGAGGACAGGCTGAAGGAGCTGGGCTTGTTCAGCCTGGAGAAAAGAAGGCTGCGGGGTGACCTCATTGCAGCCTTCCAGTACCTAAAGGGAGCCTACAAACAGGAGGGGAATCAACTCTTTGAAAGGGTGAGTGACAGCAGGACAAGGGGAAATGGTTTTAAGTTGAGGGAAGGGAGATTTAGGTTGAACGTCAGGGGGAAATTCTTTACAGAGAGAGGGGTGAGGCACTGGAACAGACTGCCCAGAGAGGTTGTGGATGCCCCATCCCTGGAGGTGTTCAAGGCCAGATTGGATGGGGCCCTGGGCAGCCTGGTCTAGCATTAGGTGGGATGATTGGTGGCCCTGCATGTGGCAGGGGGGTTGGAGATTCATGATCCTTGAGGTCCCTTCCAACCCTGGCAATTCTGTGATTCTGTGATTCAATTCTTCATCTATTTTTCTCCATTTTTTTCTCAGTTCTTTTTTGTCCAATTCCTTTTCTTTTCATTTTCTTTTCTATATTCTTCTTGTTTTTCTCTCTAATCTTTTCTTTTTTCTTGTTCTTTTATTTTCATTGTTCTATTTCTAATTCTTTTTCTAGAGTCTTTCTCGCTTTTTCATTTTCTAATGTTTTTTTCACTCTTTTTTCATTTTCTAATTCTAGTTCTTTTTCCAATTCTTCTTCCAGTTCCTTTTCCAATTCTTTTTCTAATAATTTTTCTAATTCTCTCATTTCCCAATTTCCAATTCTTTTTCCAGTTTTTTCTTTTTCCAATTCTCATTCTAATCCTAATTCTTCTTCATTTTTCTTTTTCTAATTATTTTTCTTTCATTTTCTAATTCTAATTATTTTTTCTAATTCTAATAATTTTTATAATTAGAATTTTCTTCCCCTTTTTCTCGTTTCTTTTCTATTTCTTACTCTTTTTCTTTTATTTCCTAATTCCTTTTCTAATTCTTTTTCTTTTTCATTCTTTTACTTTTTAATTTCTTAATTCTCAATTTTTTCCTTTTCTAATGCTTTTTTCTTTAGTTTTCTTTTCCTTTTCCTCTTTGTAATTCTAATTCCAGTTCTTTTTCCACAGCTTTTCCCAATTCTTCTTCTAGTTCTATTTCCAATTCATTTTCTATTTATTTTCCTAATTCCAATTATTTTTTGTCTTTTTCCTATTTCCGTTCTAATTCAAATTCTTTTTTCTTTTCTAATAATTTTTATAATTCTAATTTTTTCCTTTTCTATTTCCTCTTATTATTCTTTTTCTATTTCTTTTTCTACATCTTTCCTTTCCCCTTTCCTTTTCTTTTTTTTTTTCCTTTTTTTCCCCCCATTTTCATTCTCTTTTTTTTGTTGTTGTTTCATTTTTGTCTTTTGTGAACCTGAAGTACTCAGGCAATGAGAAACCAGGAGAGGAGAAGGTAAGAGTCAGGTAATAGGGCATGAACAATGTCCTACTGATTCAGATTTCAGTATTCGTGAAGAAAATACTACCAGTCTACAAGGGACTTATCCAGTTGGGTTGCATTGCCAGATTCCAGACCCAAATAAACCAAAGGATGCCCAATTTTGTGGATTTTCACTTGGTTTACTTGTATTGTCCATGCAGATTCATGGTATTTTTGTACAGGTTTGAGGGTCTTCACTGGGCTTTGCAGAAGTCCACCCTGGTTCATTGAAGACTTTGCAGGATCACTGGTCTTCACTGAGGTTCTATGAAGTTCAAGTGGTTTTGTAAAATTTTGCATGGCTTCGCTTCTGTTCACACTAGTTCACATATCTTCACTTTGGTTCAGTCAAGTCTGCACAATTTTGCTGGTCTTTGCTGCCTTAAAATTTTACTTCTTTACTTAGTCCCTGACAGTTTGCGGGTGGAATCTCAATTTCTGAGTCATCTAGTGCTGCTGCCACTTCCCGCACCTTTCCAGGGTATGTGCCTGCAATTAAAATGTCTACACATGGATACAATTTCACATTCTAAGGCAGTGAAACTTTCTGTCAAAGTTCAGTGAGGTGGCTTGAGCAATAGCGGGAGTCTGTTGAAGGTATATCGTATCCCCTTCTTTGTGAAAGCAGACTTTCTTTATTCTCTTCCTGCAAGGAAACTGTAAAGAACATGTTTTTTTACATTGAAAACTGCCATCCAAATAGGCTCCAAAGCCCATTTCACCTCATACTCCAGCCCCAAACCATCAGTATTTCACGCCAAACTCCAGGTTCATGTCCTTGCTAATTCACCCCAAATTGAGCTCCCAAAACCTCATTATTTCATCCCAAATATCAGCCCCAAATCCTTACTATTTTCCCCAAAACTCTACTCCCAAACCCTACCTATTTCACCCCAAACATCAGCTCCAACACCCCCTAATGTCACCCCCCAGGGATGCTCCAGCATCACTCCCCCAGCGTTACTCCTTAATATCAGTCCCCTGTCATCCCAACATCACCCACCAGCATTAACCCAACAATGTCACCCCCAACATGACCACACAATCAACCCTCAGTGTCACTCTAACATTGTCATCCCCCAGTGTCACCCCAACGCTCTCACCCCAGCATCAGTCATTCATGTTAAATCCCAGTGGTACTCCAACATCACCCCCAGTGATGGCTGATGTCAACCCTATTGATATCCCAACATCACTGCAACACAACCACAGTGTCACTCCCTCCAGTGTCACTCTCTGAAATGTTAGATAATTCCATTAAGTGGGAAGCAGAATCTCCCTAAGCAAGTGTGCTATTACTATCTGACCCTTGAGAGATGGCAAGTCACCGAAGAGGAGAGAGAAGGAACATGCCACCGGTGGATTCGATCAGCAGCACCAGCACGGCATCCCCCTCTTTAAAGTGCACTTCCGCACTTTCTCCCGCTTTCATTCTCCTCAGGGTCTGCAGGGTTTGTTCCACTTGCATGCTGTACCCATGCAGCCAGCGCGTGATAGAGAGCCCAAGTGGAACATCAGCTTGCAAAACAAGTCTTTGCAAGAACAAGACCAAATACCAAGGACAGCTCTCTCCACAAAACATTTGCAGCTACAGCCACAAATATCAACTTCCTTAAAATTGCCAAAATACCTTATTCAATCCCAGGATCATTCTTCAGTCAGGGGCCTTTAGGTCCCCAACATAACACCCCAACAACGTCACCACCCAGCATTCACTCCCTCCAGAAAGTCACTAGAATGACACACCAGAATCATTCTCCAGTATCCCCAATGTCAGCCCCCAGTAATACTCGAACATCACCCCAGTGTCACCCCCCTGTTGAACCCCCCCAGCAATACCCCAACCTCACCCCCCCAACCTACTACCTAATATCACCCCACTGTCACAGCAATGCCACCCCAGTGTCATTCCTTGTATCACTCCAACAATGTTCCCCCAGCATCACCCCCTGATGTCACCCTCAGTCATATTCATTACCACTCAATGTCACTCCCCAAAATAAACCTGATGTCACCCCAACAATTTCACCCCAGTAATGTCTCCCCCAACATCACTCTTAACATCATCCCAGCGTCACCCCCACATCCCCCCCAAAACATCACTCCTTGATGTTAAACCCTAGTAATACCCCCAACATCAACCCACAACTTAATTCCCCGACACCAACCCAACATCACTTCCTCCAGTGATACCCCAACATCATCCCAGTGTCACCCCCTAATATCACCCCCGTATCACCCCAATTTCACTCCAGTGTTACCCCCCCCCAGCTTCACTTCCTGATGTCAATCCCAGCCACACCCCACCAGCACTCCCCAGTGTCACTTCCAAACATCACCGCAGCATCACTCCCTTTGAAACCCCACTAGGGTAGGGATAGCTCAATATCCTTCCTAGTAATGCCACCCCACCAATGTCACTCATTGATGTTACCCCAAGCGATACCCCAACATCACCACGCAACATCTCTCCCTTGTCACCCCAACAACATCACCCCAACGTCATTTCCTGATTCCTCCCTCAGTAATACCCCAACATCACTTCCCTCCCAGCATCACCTCAATAATGTAACCCCCCCCAACAACATCACTCCTTCATCTCATCCCCCAGAGATACTCCAACATCACCCTACAACATCACTGTGCAACCTCGACCCATTTTCACCCCAGTGTCACACCAGTGTGCCCCCACCAGTATCACCCCAACAATGTAACCCCAATATCACTCCCTGGTGTCACCCCCCCAGTGAAACTCTAACACCATCCTAGTCTTATCGCAATGTAACCTCCTAGCTTCACTCCAACAATGCTACTCAAAAAACCCCAACATCACCCCCACCAGTAATTACCTCCTGTAATGCTGCGACGTGGTGGAAAACGCAACAACAATAGCATTAATAGGTTGCAATAAGCGAGGACTTGCTCAAACACAGCAGCTGTGAACACAAAAACAAGGAACAAAATCTGCTTAACTTTAGAAGACCTCAAGCAAGCAGGGACCTCCAGCAAAAGCCTCTCATTCCCGCTGACAACACTTAAATGAGGCCTGGGAGGGGGTGGAGCCAGGATCCACCCCTTCCATCACTCAGGTGCGTTTCATGCACCTGAGCTCCTCTGGTTTGTCCCTTCTCAATCATTGTTTCAAGCTACAACTTAGGGTCTCCACTACATTCCCCCCAACAATATCACTCCAACATCACTCCCTGATGCCCCCCCTATGATAATCCAACATCACCCCCCAGCATCACCCCCCCACATCATCCCAGCCCAATGTCACCCCAGTGTCACCTCAGTGTCACCCGCAGAGTCACCAATTTTAGAAAGTCAGGCAATTTTACCAATTGCCTTTGAGGACAGACTTGAATCAAAATATGTGTGCCATTGTTGCTCACCCACTGATAAAACTCCCCTTGCCAGAAAGGCAGATCCAATCGCCTGCTTGTTATAAGCCCTTTTTTTTTGCTTCAGGCCTTATGAGAACTGTTAGGTCACAGACTGAAGCAGTGATTGAGCACCTGGTGAGGGGTGTAGCCAGCCCTGTGAGCACAGGTGGAAGCAATTCACCTATGGGACCGGATAGGGCTGACCTTGGCTCCACCCCCTCCCTGACCACATTTAAGGGCTGGGAACAGCTAGGGCAGCATCTCTACCTGGGGGTTGCCTCCTTGGGAGTGAGTGCAGACCTTTGGAAAGTGGTGAGTGATTCGTGCTGCTTGTTGTTTTTATATTGATTCGTGCTGCTTGTTGTTTTTATATTGATTCGTGCTGCTTGTTGTTTTTATATTGATTCGTGCTGCTTGTTGTTTTTATATTGATTCGTGCTGCTTGTTGTTTTTATATTGATTCGTGCTGCTTGTTGTTTTTATATTGATTCGTGCTGCTTGTTGTTTTTATATTGATTCGTGCTGCTTGTTGTTTTTATATTGATTCGTGCTGCTTGTTGTTTTTATATTGATTCGTGCTGCTTGTTGTTTTTATATTGATTCGTGCTGCTTGTTGTTTTTATATTGATTCGTGCTGCTTGTTGTTTTTATATTGATTCGTGCTGCTTGTTGTTTTTATATTGATTCGTGCTGCTTGTTGTTTTTATATTGATTCGTGCTGCTTGTTGTTTTTATATTGATTCGTGCTGCTTGTTGTTTTTATATTGATTCGTGCTGCTTGTTGTTTTTATATTGATTCGTGCTGCTTGTTGTTTTTATATTGATTCGTGCTGCTTGTTGTTTTTATATTGATTCGTGCTGCTTGTTGTTTTTATATTGATTCGTGCTGCTTGTTGTTTTTATATTGATTCGTGCTGCTTGTTGTTTTTATATTGATTCGTGCTGCTTGTTGTTTTTATATTGATTCGTGCTGCTTGTTGTTTTTATATTGATTCGTGCTGCTTGTTGTTTTTATATTGATTCGTGCTGCTTGTTGTTTTTATATTGATTCGTGCTGCTTGTTGTTTTTATATTGATTCGTGCTGCTTGTTGTTTTTATATTGATTCGTGCTGCTTGTTGTTTTTATATTGATTCGTGCTGCTTGTTGTTTTTATATTGATTCGTGCTGCTTGTTGTTTTTATATTGATTCGTGCTGCTTGTTGTTTTTATATTGATTCGTGCTGCTTGTTGTTTTTATATTGATTCGTGCTGCTTGTTGTTTTTATATTGATTCGTGCTGCTTGTTGTTTTTATATTGATTCGTGCTGCTTGTTGTTTTTATATTGATTCGTGCTGCTTGTTGTTTTTATATTGATTCGTGCTGCTTGTTGTTTTTATATTGATTCGTGCTGCTTGTTGTTTTTATATTGATTCGTGCTGCTTGTTGTTTTTATATTGATTCGTGCTGCTTGTTGTTTTTATATTGATTCGTGCTGCTTGTTGTTTTTATATTGATTCGTGCTGCTTGTTGTTTTTATATTGATTCGTGCTGCTTGTTGTTTTTATATTGATTCGTGCTGCTTGTTGTTTTTATATTGATTCGTGCTGCTTGTTGTTTTTATATTGATTCGTGCTGCTTGTTGTTTTTATATTGATTCGTGCTGCTTGTTGTTTTTATATTGATTCGTGCTGCTTGTTGTTTTCATATTGATTCGTGCTGCTTGTTGTTTTCATATTGATTCGTGCTGCTTGTTGTTTTCCCTTTTTTGGGGGTTCCTGACCACTTTCAAGGGCTGGAAACCATAAGGGTAGCATCTCCCTATGGTGACTGCTTCCTTTGGGGTGTGTGTTTGTTTTTAGTATGTGGTAACTGATTTCTTCTTTATTGCTGGATTGTAATCTCCTGTTCTGGGGGGCTCCTGACCATATTTGAGGTCTGGCAGCAGAATGTGCAGTTGCTGTACCTGGAGAATGTTTCCTTTAGAGCATGGGCTGAACCCTTAGAACAGAATAAGTAATTCTTTCTTTATTTCAGGGTTGTGATCTCTCCTTTTTTGGCAGATCTTGACCCCACTTAAGGGCTGGCAGCCTTAAAGGTGATATCTGAGTTTAGAGACTGCCTCCTTGGGAGTGTGGGGTGAGGTTTGGTCCTTGAGAAAGGGTGAGTGATTCCTTCTTATTTCAGGGCTGTGATTTTTCCCATTTTTGGGGCATCCTGACCACATTTAAATGCTGCCCTTATAGCTACCAGCATTTATCTCTGTAGACTGTCTCCTGTGGAGCACGGGCAAGTATTGGTCTTTGGGAAGGGGGTAAGTGGTTTCTTTATTTCAGGGCTGCAATCTCTCCCTTTTTTTTTTTTTTTTTTTTGTAGTATCTTGACCACATATAGGGGTGGAAGCTACAAGGAGACTGCTTCCTTGGCAGTGTGGACTGAGTGTCATCCTTGGAATGGGGTAACTTATTCTTTATTTCAGGGCTGTGATCTCCCCTTCTGGGGGTATCCTGACTACATTTAAGGCCTGGCAGCCATAGGCGCAGCATACATACCTGGTGACAACTTCCTTTGGAGAGTGGGGTGAGTCCTTAGAACAGGGCATGTAATTCCTTCTTTATTTCAGGGCTGTGAGCTCCACCCTTTTGGGAGGATCCCAAACTGGATTAGAGCAGCTGCATTTGCTATGTTTGTCATCATGATGCCCTTTTTCTTATCTAAGGGAGATGAAGTGTTATCTCCCTTTCTCTAATATGGTGATGGAAGGACTGACATGTTTCTTTCTTTCACTGCTCCCTCATTTCTGGAATGCTTCAATCAACCTCAGGATAATGCTGGTTAGATGACTGAGCATTGCTATTGTGGGAATGCCCAGAGCTAACTTCCTTTTCCAAAAAGATGTTCTTCATTCTCCAGATCTTCTAAGCAAATATTTCTAAGCTCGTAAGATCTTCCGGTTCCACCTCTGCTTCCAAACATACAAAGTTGTTTAAGGGCATTCTGTGCGCCCTTACGTGTAATAAGTCAGCTGATCTCATTTTTCAGCTTGATGGGGTTTAGGGATTCCTGGAGTTTGTCTCATCAGGGGTGTAAGCTGAGATCTGCTGAGCAGGTAACGGAGCATTCTGAGCCCCGTGTTTGTGCCCTAGCTTGTATGCAGGCAGGTTTCTGATGGCTGTGGGAAGCTCACTTAGGGATCAAATGGGTTGCAGGTAACTTACCATTCTCCATGGGGTCTATTCTCCTAGTCTGCTGCGCTACGCAGCTGGTGATAGAGTGAGGTGCTTCAGCCAGGACATGAAGAACACTCCCAGACTGCAGTGGCCATCTACATTATCCTCACTGAGCATAATATGGTCTGCACCACTCAAGCATAGTGATAACAGGTATTCTGTTCCTATTTTGTCTGGTTCTCTCCCATATCTCCCTTACAAATTTGTTGATGGTAATGGATCCCAAGGCATTGTTCTCAGAGCACATCGTGACTGACTACCTTGGGATCCTACAGTCCTTTCTGTTTGAACAGCAGATCTGACTTCATCGTTATAGAAGGCCAAGGATTGTCCTCTTTTGGACCACTGTACTCAGCATCACCCCAGATATCTCCATCCTAATTGTCTGGAGATCGTACTAGTTTCCTAATCTCTATGACACCCAAACCCCCATCCCTCTTCCTTCCATCCCCTGTCCCCCATTCAATAGCTCTGCAGCTCTGGTTCCCAACAGTGTGATGAAGTGAGGTCCCTGGTCTGCTGAATGCTGGGACTGGTCCAGAGAGGCTCTGTGACGCATGCGGATTATCCCAGCTGGAGTACTTGGTACCACCTGTCATGATCTAGTCCAACTGCCACACAATGAACAGGAACATTCACAGCTAGATCAGGTTGCCCAGAGCCTGGCCCAGCCTCACCTTGGAAGGGACAGGGCATCCATCACGAGTCTGGGTAACCTGTTCCACTGTGTCACCACCCTCACAAGATTTTCTTTATATCTAACCTAAATTCTTTCTCATTCTTCCCTTTAGGTATTGAAAGGCTCTTACCAGGTCACCTCAGAGCCTTCACTTCTCCAAGCTGAACAGCCCCAATTCTCTCTCTTTATAGGAAAGGCATTCCATCCCTCGGTTCATATTTGTGGCTATTCTCTGGATGTACTCCAACAGCTCTATGTCTGTCCTACACTGCAGCCATCCAAATCCAGACACAGCACTCCAGGTGAGGCCTCACCAGCGTAGAGCAGAGGGGCAGGATCATCTCCCTTCACCTACTGACCACGCATCTTTGGATGGAACCCAGCATACAGTTGGCTTTCTGGGATGAGAAGGTACATTGCTGAGTGCCCACTACTCAGCCTGTTGAGGTCCCTCTGGATGGTGTCCTATCCCTCTGGTGTGTCACTGCACCCCACAGCTCAGTGTCATTAGGGTGCACTTGACCCCCACTGTCAATGTCACTGATGAAGAGGCAATCCCAGATGTTTATACAAACTTGGCAAAGAACTCCTTGAGAGCAGCCCTGCAGAGAAGGACTCGTGGATCCCAGTGGGTAAGAAGCTGGATGTGAGCCAGCAGTGTGCACTTGCATCCTGGAAAGACAACTATATTCTGGGCTGCATTAAAAGAACAGCCAGCAGAGAGGGAGGTGATTTTTTTCCCCCCCTCTACTCAGCTCTCATGAGGCACCATCTGCTTGTGTCCAGGCCTGGGGCCCCCAGCACAGGAAGGACTTGGAACTCTCAGAGCGGGTCCAGAGGGGGGCACTAAGATGGTCAGAGGCCTGGAGCACTTCTCCTGTGAGGAAAGGTTGAGGGAACTGGGCTTGTTTAGACTGGTGAAGAGAAGGCTCTGGAGAGACCTCATTGTGGCCTTCCAGTACTTGAGGGAGTGGATAAACAGGAGGGGAAACAGCTGTTTATGAGGGTGGATCGTGATAGGACAAGGGGGAGTGGTTTTAAACTAAGACAGGAGAAGTTTAGGCTGGATATTAGGAGGAAGTTTTTCACTCAGGGTGGTGATGCACTGGAACGTGTGCTTTAGAGTCACTTCCAGGAGGATCTGCTCTGTGATCATTTACAGCACAGAGGTGAGACTGACATGTTGGTAGTTCCCAGGGTCATCCTTTTTATCCATAATAAGAGGTGTGCTGTTGCCTTTTTTCTACTCACCAGGGATTTCACCTGACTGCCACAACTTCTCAAATACCATTGAGAATGGCTTGTTGACTGCATCAGCGAATACACTCGTGACTCTGGGATGCATCTCATTGGGACCCATAGACTCCTGGATGTTCAGGTTCCTCAGGTGATCCCAAACCCTATCTTGACTCACAGTGTGGGGCAGGGAGGTTGTTGGTGGGGGTGGCATTGCTTTCTCAATCCCCACCTGCAAAGCTAAAGATGAGGGCTGTGTATAATGAGCAGTTACCAGAGAAGATGGAAGCCAAAGTGTTGTTGGGTATCTGAGCCTTCTCCTTGTGCGTTGTTTACAGCTACAGTGCTGCTGGTGAGCAGCATCATGCACAGAGTGCAGCCCCCCAACGTATGCAGAGTAGTGCTTTCATTACTGCATTGTGTTCAACCGCTGGCAGCAGAGAGCTGTGGTGCTCCCAGGTGCTGTAATGACTGCATGGAGAGATGTGTGGATCTTCATGAGAACAGCTAGAAACGGAAAGCTGGATTTCCTGGAATGCCCCAGAATCCCACTTTGCTGGCTGGTAATTGTCTGCCCAGCAGGTAAGGGCAGCATACGCACACCAATGTTTACCCATTATGTAGCGTGGCACAACGTAGCACTCCTGGAGCTCTTTATTGCATTTTAAGGTACCCCAAAGACTGCCTGTCCTTTTCTTCCCACATTCTATTTGTCTCTGGCCTTTAACTGCAGTGTTCTCCTTCTCTTTACCCTAGACATTCTCTACTGCATTTTCTTGCTGTCCTGTTTTGGTGTTCTGTGCCCCATTGTCTTGGCCATTGTACTTGGCTGGCTTTGCTGCATTCTCTTCAGTGTTTGGTTTTGGCATTTCTTGCCATGTTCTCTTGGCTGTTGTCCTCAGCATTTCCTGCCATCTCATAGCCACTGCCTGGGCATTCCCTGTGACGTCCTCCTTGGTGTCCTGTTTTGGCGTTCCCTTCCCTGTGGCATTCTCCTTGGCCTCCTGTTTTGGCCTACCCAGCCACGTTCTCTTGGCCTTCTGCATGGGCTTTCTTTGCCATGTTCTCTTTGGCCGCTTGTTCTGGCGTTCCCTGCCACATCCTCTTGGCCTCCTGTTTTGGCACTTCCTGCCATGTTCTCTTAGCTCTTGTCTAGGCATTTACTGCTGTGTTCTCTTAGCCTTCTGTTTTGGCATTTCTTGCCATGTTCTCTTAGCTGTTGTCCTCAGCATTTCCTGCCATCTCATAGCCATTGCCTGGGCATTCCCTGTGGTGTCCTCCTCGGCGTCCTGTTTTGGCGTTCCCTTCCCTGTGGCATTCTCCTTGGCCTCCTGTTTTGGCCTACCCAGCCACGTTCTCTTGGCCTTCTGCATGGGCTTTCTTTGCCATGTTCTCTTTGGCCGCTTGTTCTGACGTTGCCTGCCACGTCCTCTTGGTCTCGCGTTTTGGCATTTCTTGCCATGTTCTCTTTGCTGTTGTTCTCGGCATTTCCTGCCATCTCATAGCCATTGCCTGGGTGTTCCCTGTGATGTCCTCCTCGGCGTCCTGTTTTGGCATTCCCTGTGGCATTCTCCTTGGCCTCCTGTTTTGGCCTACCCAGCCACGTTCTCTTGGCCTTCTGCATGGGCTTTCTTTGCCATGTTCTCTTTGGCCGCTTGTTCTGGTGTTCCCTGCCATGTTCTCTTGGCGTCCTGTTTTGGCATTTCTTGCCATGTTCTCTTGGCCTTCTGTTTTGGTGTTTCTTGCTGTGTTCTCTCGGCCTTTGCTGTAGGCCTTCCCTGCTGCACTCTCATTGCCCTCACCACAGCTTTTCATTGAGTATTTTCCTTGCTTTTGCCCTTCCCTTAGCCTTAGCTGTTTGCTTTGCCTTTACCTTGGATTTCCCTTTGCTTGTCCTGGGAGTTTGGCTCGCCTTTGGCTTTGGATCTCTGGGATTGACTGGGAGGCAGTGTTAATTGTAATCTTGACCTGAACCCCTAGCTTAATGGGAGCTCTAACGATAATTACATTTACCTGCAATGTGTCTGTAATCCTAACCCTTAGCCTGATATTAAAAATGTCTCTAACCCTAAATACAGCAATAAAAATAACACCCCTTGTTTTCTGTGAAAGTAACCTTCATCCTAATTGTAGCGCAGAAAAGGATTGTTAAACTAACTGTCACTTCAAGCCAACAAATAGCAATGGAGTGTTAGGGATGTAATTAATGTGTCATCATTAGAGCAACGTGCACAGGGTGTAGCCCCTGCATATGTGGGGCAGTGCCTTCATTATTGTATTGTGTCCAACAGGTGGCAGTGGAGAGCTGCAGTGTTCCCGAGCACCGTAAAAACTGCGCAGAGAGATCTGTGGCTCCTCCTGAGAACAGCTAGGAACAGAAATCTGCGTTTTCTGGGATGCCCTGGAAACCGACTTTGCTGACTGGTAATTATCTGCCCAACAGGTAAGGGCAATGTACATCTACCAGTGTTTACATCTTACTTAGTAAGACACAAGGTAGGGTACCCAGAGTTCATTTCTGTACTTCAGCGTGCCTTACAGGCTGTCTGTTCTCTTCCTTCTGTGTTCTCCTTGCCTCTCCTCTGTGCCTGGTTATTTCCTGCAGCATTCTCTTTAGTCTCTATTTTGGTGTTTGTGGTGGCATTCTCTTGTGCATTGCCCAGTGTTCTGGCATTCGTGGCGATGTTCTGTTGGGCCTTGCCCTCCATTTTGGCGTTCCCTGTGGCATTATCTGGGGCTTTGCCCTCTGTTATGGTGTTCTGTGTAACATTCTCTTCAGTCTTGTGCTGTTTTGGCATTCCCTGAGGCCTTCTCTTTGGGCCCCGCCTCTGACGCGGCCTTCTCTTTGGGCCCCGCCTCTGACGCGGCCTTCTCTTTGGGCCCCGCCTCTGACGCGGCCTTCTCTTTGGGCCCCGCCTCTGACGCGGCCTTCTCTTTGGGCCCCGCCTCTGACGCGGCCTTCTCTTTGGGCCCCGCCTCTGACGCGGCCTTCTCTTTGGGCCCCGCCTCTGACGCGGCCTTCTCTTTGGGCCCCGCCTCTGACGCGGCCTTCTCTTTGGGCCCCGCCTCTGACGCGGCCTTCTCTTTGGGCCCCGCCTCTGACGCGGCCTTCTCTTTGTTGTTTTCCGTGACTTAGCCTTGCCTTTGATGTTGCCCTCCCTTGGGTACTGTCTATACCTTTGCCCTCTGTTTTGGTGTTTGCTTCAGTGTTCTTGCCTTTTGCTCTTGGCTTTGCCTAGGCTTTCCCTAACAGTCACTCTGAGCATGATCCTAATAAACCTAAGTGTAATATCTTCACCCCAACCTTAATGAGCTCTGAACGCCAAATATAGTGCTAATTGTAACCATGACTGTATAGATAACTATACTAACTGTCCAAATTAACCCTGAACCCACCCTCTAATGGTGCACTAAACCAATCTCTAACCTTCAGTGTAATACTAAAAATAATCCTACATCTTCCCTGTTAAATACTCCTAACTGTAATCTTAAGCCATTTGTTGGGGTGATCTTTTGCTTGCACATTTTGTAGGAGTGGGCTTATGGTGAGCGCCGTTTGTGTCTTGGTGTTTCTCTTTCTAAAGTGTGTCTCTCTGTATTGCAGGCAAAGATGCCTTTGACATTTCCAGTCGATGACTTCCCCCCTGGGATGCCATTCTCTTTCCAGGCCTCCCACACTCACCGCCAGCTTAGTTCAGCTGAGCTTTTACCCATATACCCCGGTCTCTTTCCTTCCCATAGTCTTCCTTTTACTCTGCCACAAGCCCCTACCACTGCCCAAGGTCATCACAGGCAATGTATGGAATGCAGTACTTGTTCTCATTATAGTTCACCCCATTGGCCTCAGCCCAGCAAATCGAACCCACTCACAGCCTTTCTTAGGGCCCTTCTACTCCCAGGCCAATCAATCCTTCCTTCTCATGTGATTTTGTGTTCCTTCCCAGCCAGTTTGAGACTCATGCCCCTTTGTGGCTATTTTGAGAGTTGTGCTGATTTCAGTATGTGCATTCAACTTATGTCAATCAATTTGGCTGTAGCTTTACAATCAATTTCTCTCCACCAAATTGGCTTTAGTTTTACATTCAGTTAATCTCAACCAAATTGGCTTTAGCTTTGCCTTGCTTACGGGGTTGGGTTAGCTTTGCTTTGTTTGTTTGTACCGCAGGGCTAACCCAACCCCGTAAGCAACACCCAAGGGCTGTTGGAGGCCATTTGCATTCCTTCCCGGCCAGTCTGAGACTCATGCCCCATTGTGGCCATTTTGAGAGTTGCGCTGATTTCAGCATGTACAGTCAATTAATCTCAACCAAATTGGCTTTAGCTTTGCCTTGCTTACGGGGTTGGGTTAGCTTTGCTTTGTTTGTTTGTACCGCAGGGCTAACCCAACCCCGTAAGCAACACCCAAGGGCTGTTGGAGGCCATTTGCATTCCTTCCCGGCCAGTCTGAGACTCGTGCCCCATTGTGGCCATTTTGAGAGTTGCGCTGATTTCAGCATGTACAGTCAATTAATCTCAACCAAATTGGCTTTAGCTTTGCCTTGCTTACGGGGTTGGGTTAGCTTTGCTTTGTTTGTTTGTACCGCAGGGCTAACCCAACCCCGTAAGCAACACCCAAGGGCTGTTGGAGGCCATTTGCGTTCCTTCCCGACCAGTCTGAGACTTGCATTTCCTTTTTGATGGGCTGAGATCTGAACTGCTTTTGAGGTGGATTGCAATATACAATGTTTTGGAAAATGTAGTGTTATTAATGGGGTACAGAGGCTCTGAGACGTTTCTCTGGTTAATCTGACATGGTTTACATATATGTGTTAAACTGTATGGAGTAAGTGTATATTACATCTGTAAACTGCATTGGGCCATGTATTCAATATGTGTAATGCTGTGCCATGTATGGCATACATGGATGCTGCACCGATAACTTGCATTGTGCTATGTCACTATCAGGACATGGAACAAAGTTAGAGGTAGGTATGGAGGGTGAGGGGGGTTGGAATTAGGAGTCACAGTCAGGCTGTAAGAGTCAGGCCGGTTGGGGTACGGGTTAGGGTACGGGTTAGGGTACGGGTACGGGTACGGGTACGGGTACGGGTACGGGTACGGGTACGGGTACGGGTACGGGTACGGGTACGGGTACGGGTTAGGGTACGGGTTAGGGTACGGGTTAGGGTACGGGTTAGGGTTAGGGTACGGGTTAGGGTACGGGTTAGGGTTAGGGTACGGGTTAGGGTACGGGTTAGGGTTAGGGTACGGGTTAGGGTACGGGTACGGGTTAGGGTACGGGTACGGGTACGGGTACGGGTACGGGTACGGGTACGGGTTAGGGTACGGGTTAGGGTACGGGTTAGGGTACGGGTTAGGGTTAGGGTACGGGTACGGGTTAGGGTACGGGTTAGGGTACGGGTTAGGGTACGGGTTAGGGTACGGGTTAGGGTTAGGGTACGGGTTAGGGTTAGGGTACGGGTTAGGGTACGGGTTAGGGTACGGGTTAGGGTTAGGGTACGGGTTAGGGTACGGGTACGGGTTAGGGTACGGGTACGGGTACGGGTACGGGTACGGGTTAGGGTACGGGTTAGGGTACGGGTTAGGGTACGGGTTAGGGTTAGGGTACGGGTTAGGGTTAGGGTACGGGTTAGGGTTAGGGTACGGGTTAGGGTTAGGGTACGGGTTAGGGTACGGGTACGGGTACGGGTACGGGTACGGGTACGGGTACGGGTACGGGTACGGGTACGGGTACGGGTACGGGTTAGGGTACGGGTTAGGGTTAGGGTACGGGTTAGGGTTAGGGTACGGGTTAGGGTTAGGGTACGGGTTAGGGTACGGGTTAGGGTACGGGTTAGGGTACGGGTTAGGGTACGGGTTAGGGTACGGGTTAGGGTACGGGTTAGGGTACGGGTTAGGGTTAGGGTACGGGTTAGGGTTAGGGTACGGGTTAGGGTTAGGGTACGGGTTAGGGTACGGGTTAGGGTTAGGGTACGGGTTAGGGTACGGGTTAGGGTACGGGTTAGGGTACGGGTTAGGGTACGGGTTAGGGTACGGGTTAGGGTTAGGGTTAGGGTTAGGGTACGGGTTAGGGTACGGGTTAGGGTTAGGGTACGGGTTAGGGTTAGGGTTAGGGTTAGGGTACGGGTTAGGGTTAGGGTTAGGGTTAGGGTTAGGGTTAGGGTTAGGGTTAGGGTTAGGGTACGGGTTAGGGTTAGGGTTAGGGTTAGGGTTAGGGTAGGGTTAGGGTTAGGGTTAGGGTTAGGGTTAGGGTTAGGGTTAGGGTACGGGTTAGGGTTAGGGTACGGGTTAGGGTTAGGGTTAGGGTACGGGTTAGGGTTAGGGTACGGGTTAGGGTTAGGGTACGGGTTAGGGTTAGGGTACGGGTTAGGGTTAGGGTTAGGGTACGGGTTAGGGTTAGGGTTAGGGTACGGGTTAGGGTTAGGGTTAGGGTACGGGTTAGGGTTAGGGTACGGGTTAGGGTTAGGGTTAGGGTACGGGTTAGGGTTAGGGTACGGGTTAGGGTTAGGGTACGGGTTAGGGTTAGGGTACGGGTTAGGGTTAGGGTTAGGGTACGGGTTAGGGTACGGGTTAGGGTACGGGTTAGGGTACGGGTTAGGGTTAGGGTTAGGGTAGGGTTAGGGTACGGGTTAGGGTTAGGGTTAGGGTTAGGGTTAGGGTTAGGGTTAGGGTTAGGGTTAGGGTTAGGGTTAGGGTTAGGGTTAGGGTTAGGGTTAGGGTTAGGGTTAGGGTTAGGGTTAGGGTTAGGGTTAGGGTTAGGGTTAGGGTTAGGGTTAGGGTTAGGGTTAGGGTTAGGGTTAGGGTTAGGGTTAGGGTTAGGGTTAGGGTTAGGGTTAGGGTTAGGGTTAGGGTTAGGGTTAGGGTTAGGGTTAGGGTTAGGGTTAGGGTTAGGGTTAGGGTTAGGGTTAGGGTTAGGGTTAGGGTTAGGGTTAGGGTTAGGGTTAGGGTTAGGGTTAGGGTTAGGGTTAGGGTTAGGGTTAGGGTTAGGGTTAGGGTTAGGGTTAGGGTTAGGGTTAGGGTTAGGGTTAGGGTTAGGGTTAGGGTTAGGGTTAGGGTTAGGGTAGGGTTAGGGTTAGGGTTAGGGTTAGGGTTAGGGTTAGGGTTAGGGTTAGGGTTAGGGTTAGGGTTAGGGTACGGGTTAGGGTTAGGGTTCGGGTTAGGGTTCGGGTTAGGGTTAGGGTTAGGGTTAGGGTTAGGGTACGGGTTAGGGTTAGGGTTAGGGTTAGGGTACGGGTTCGGGTTAGGGTACGGGTTAGGGTACGGGTTAGGGTTAGGGTTAGGGTTAGGGTTAGGGTTAGGGTTAGGGTTAGGGTTAGGGTTAGGGTTAGGGTTAGGGTTAGGGTTAGGGTTAGGGTTAGGGTTAGGGTTAGGGTTAGGGTTAGGGTTAGGGTTAGGGTTAGGGTTAGGGTTAGGGTTAGGGTTAGGGTTAGGGTTAGGGTTACGGGTTAGGGTTAGGGTTAGGGTTAGGGTTAGGGTTAGGGTTAGGGTTAGGGTTAGGGTTAGGGTTAGGGTTAGGGTTAGGGTTAGGGTTAGGGTTAGGGTTAGGGTTAGGGTTAGGGTTAGGGTTAGGGTTAGGGTTAGGGTTAGGGTTAGGGTTAGGGTTAGGGTTAGGGTTAGGGTTAGGGTTAGGGTTAGGGTTAGGGTTAGGGTTAGGGTTAGGGTTAGGGTTAGGGTTAGGGTTAGGGTTAGGGTTAGGGTTAGGGTTAGGGTTAGGGTTAGGGTTAGGGTTAGGGTTAGGGTTAGGGTTAGGGTTAGGTTAGGGTTAGGGTTAGGGTTAGGGTTAGGGTTAGGGTTAGGGTTAGGGTTAGGGTTAGGGTTAGGGTTAGGGTTAGGGTTAGGGTTAGGGTTAGGGTTAGGGTTAGGGTTAGGGTTAGGGTTAGGGTTAGGGTTAGGGTTAGGGTTAGGGTTAGGGTTAGGGTTAGGGTTAGGGTTAGGGTTAGGGTTAGGGTTAGGGTTAGGGTTAGGGTTAGGGTTAGGGTTAGGGTTAGGGTTAGGGTTAGGGTTAGGGTTAGGGTTAGGGTTAGGGTTAGGGTTAGGGTTAGGGTTAGGGTTAGGGTTAGGGTTAGGGTTAGGGTTAGGGTTAGGGTTAGGGTTAGGGTTAGGGTTAGGGTTAGGGTTAGGGTTAGGGTTAGGGTTAGGGTTAGGGTTAGGGTTAGGGTTAGGGTTAGGGTTAGGGTTAGGGTTAGGGTTAGGGTTAGGGTTAGGGTTAGGGTTAGGGTTAGGGTTAGGGTTAGGGTTAGGGTTAGGGTTAGGGTTAGGGTTAGGGTTAGGGTTAGGGTTAGGGTTAGGGTTAGGGTTAGGGTTAGGGTTAGGGTTAGGGTTAGGGTTAGGGTTAGGGTTAGGGTTAGGGTTAGGGTTAGGGTTAGGGTTAGGGTTAGGGTTAGGGTTAGGTTAGGGTTAGGGTTAGGGTTAGGGTTAGGGTTAGGGTTAGGGTTAGGGTTAGGGTTAGGGTTAGGGTTAGGGTTAGGGTTAGGGTTAGGGTTAGGGTTAGGGTTAGGGTTAGGGTTAGGGTTAGGGTTAGGGTTAGGGTTAGGGTTAGGGTTAGGGTTAGGGTTAGGGTTAGGGTTAGGGTTAGGGTTAGGGTTAGGGTTAGGGTTAGGGTTAGGGTTAGGGTTAGGGTTAGGGTTAGGGTTAGGGTTAGGGTTAGGGTTAGGGTTAGGGTTAGGGTTAGGGTTAGGGTTAGGGTTAGGGTTAGGGTTAGGGTTAGGGTTAGGGTTAGGGTTAGGGTTAGGGTTAGGGTTAGGGTTAGGGTTAGGGTTAGGGTTAGGGTTAGGGTTAGGGTTAGGGTTAGGGTTAGGGTTAGGGTTAGGGTTAGGGTTAGGGTTAGGGTTAGGGTTAGGGTTAGGGTTAGGGTTAGGGTTAGGGTTAGGGTTAGGGTTAGGGTTAGGGTTAGGGTTAGGGTTAGGGTTAGGGTTAGGGTTAGGGTTAGGGTTAGGGTTAGGGTTAGGGTTAGGGTTAGGGTTAGGGTTAGGGTTAGGGTTAGGGTTAGGGTTAGGGTTAGGGTTAGGGTTAGGGTTAGGGTTAGGGTTAGGGTTAGGGTTAGGGTTAGGGTTAGGGTTAGGGTTAGGGTTAGGGTTAGGGTTAGGGTTAGGGTTAGGGTTAGGGTTAGGGTTAGGGTTAGGGTTAGGGTTAGGGTTAGGGTTAGGGTTAGGGTTAGGGTTAGGGTTAGGGTTAGGGTTAGGGTTAGGGTTAGGGTTAGGGTTAGGGTTAGGGTTAGGGTTAGGGTTAGGGTTAGGGTTAGGGTTAGGGTTAGGGTTAGGGTTAGGGTTAGGGTTAGGGTTAGGGTTAGGGTTAGGGTTAGGGTTAGGGTTAGGGTTAGGGTTAGGGTTAGGGTTAGGGTTAGGGTTAGGGTTAGGGTTAGGGTTAGGGTTAGGGTTAGGGTTAGGGTTAGGGTTAGGGTTAGGGTTAGGGTTAGGGTTAGGGTTAGGGTTAGGGTTAGGGTTAGGGTTAGGGTTAGGGTTAGGGTTAGGGTTAGGGTTAGGGTTAGGGTTAGGGTTAGGGTTAGGGTTAGGGTTAGGGTTAGGGTTAGGGTTAGGGTTAGGGTTAGGGTTAGGGTTAGGGTTAGGGTTAGGGTTAGGGTTAGGGTTAGGGTTAGGGTTAGGGTTAGGGTTAGGGTTAGGGTTAGGGTTAGGGTTAGGGTTAGGGTTAGGGTTAGGGTTAGGGTTAGGGTTAGGGTTAGGGTTAGGGTTAGGGTTAGGGTTAGGGTTAGGGTTAGGGTTAGGGTTAGGGTTAGGGTTAGGGTTAGGGTTAGGGTTAGGGTTAGGGTTAGGGTTAGGGTTAGGGTTAGGGTTAGGGTTAGGGTTAGGGTTAGGGTTAGGGTTAGGGTTAGGGTTAGGGTTAGGGTTAGGGTTAGGGTTAGGGTTAGGGTTAGGGTTAGGGTTAGGGTTAGGGTTAGGGTTAGGGTTAGGGTTAGGGTTAGGGTTAGGGTTAGGGTTAGGGTTAGGGTTAGGGTTAGGGTTAGGGTTAGGGTTAGGGTTAGGGTTAGGGTTAGGGTTAGGGTTAGGGTTAGGGTTAGGGTTAGGGTTAGGGTTAGGGTTAGGGTTAGGGTTAGGGTTAGGGTTAGGGTTAGGGTTAGGGTTAGGGTTAGGGTTAGGGTTAGGGTTAGGGTTAGGGTTAGGGTTAGGGTTAGGGTTAGGGTTAGGGTTAGGGTTAGGGTTAGGGTTAGGGTTAGGGTTAGGGTTAGGGTTAGGGTTAGGGTTAGGGTTAGGGTTAGGGTTAGGGTTAGGGTTAGGGTTAGGGTTAGGGTTAGGGTTAGGGTTAGGGTTAGGGTTAGGGTTAGGGTTAGGGTTAGGGTTAGGGTTAGGGTTAGGGTTAGGGTTAGGGTTAGGGTTAGGGTTAGGGTTAGGGTTAGGGTTAGGGTTAGGGTTAGGGTTAGGGTTAGGGTTAGGGTTAGGGTTAGGGTTAGGGTTAGGGTTAGGGTTAGGGTTAGGGTTAGGGTTAGGGTTAGGGTTAGGGTTAGGGTTAGGGTTAGGGTTAGGGTTAGGGTTAGGGTTAGGGTTAGGGTTAGGGTTAGGGTTAGGGTTAGGGTTAGGGTTAGGGTTAGGGTTAGGGTTAGGGTTAGGGTTAGGGTTAGGGTTAGGGTTAGGGTTAGGGTTAGGGTTAGGGTTAGGGTTAGGGTTAGGGTTAGGGTTAGGGTTAGGGTTAGGGTTAGGGTTAGGGTTAGGGTTAGGGTTAGGGTTAGGGTTAGGGTTAGGGTTAGGGTTAGGGTTAGGGTTAGGGTTAGGGTTAGGGTTAGGGTTAGGGTTAGGGTTAGGGTTAGGGTTAGGGTTAGGGTTAGGGTTAGGGTTAGGGTTAGGGTTAGGGTTAGGGTTAGGGTTAGGGTTAGGGTTAGGGTTAGGGTTAGGGTTAGGGTTAGGGTTAGGGTTAGGGTTAGGGTTAGGGTTAGGGTTAGGGTTAGGGTTAGGGTTAGGGTTAGGGTTAGGGTTAGGGTTAGGGTTAGGGTTAGGGTTAGGGTTAGGGTTAGGGTTAGGGTTAGGGTTAGGGTTAGGGTTAGGGTTAGGGTTAGGGTTAGGGTTAGGGTTAGGGTTAGGGTTAGGGTTAGGGTTAGGGTTAGGGTTAGGGTTAGGGTTAGGGTTAGGGTTAGGGTTAGGGTTAGGGTTAGGGTTAGGGTTAGGGTTAGGGTTAGGGTTAGGGTTAGGGTTAGGGTTAGGGTTAGGGTTAGGGTTAGGGTTAGGGTTAGGGTTAGGGTTAGGGTTAGGGTTAGGGTTAGGGTTAGGGTTAGGGTTAGGGTTAGGGTTAGGGTTAGGGTTAGGGTTAGGGTTAGGGTTAGGGTTAGGGTTAGGGTTAGGGTTAGGGTTAGGGTTAGGGTTAGGGTTAGGGTTAGGGTTAGGGTTAGGGTTAGGGTTAGGGTTAGGGTTAGGGTTAGGGTTAGGGTTAGGGTTAGGGTTAGGGTTAGGGTTAGGGTTAGGGTTAGGGTTAGGGTTAGGGTTAGGGTTAGGGTTAGGGTTAGGGTTAGGGTTAGGGTTAGGGTTAGGGTTAGGGTTAGGGTTAGGGTTAGGGTTAGGGTTAGGGTTAGGGTTAGGGTTAGGGTTAGGGTTAGGGTTAGGGTTAGGGTTAGGGTTAGGGTTAGGGTTAGGGTTAGGGTTAGGGTTAGGGTTAGGGTTAGGGTTAGGGTTAGGGTTAGGGTTAGGGTTAGGGTTAGGGTTAGGGTTAGGGTTAGGGTTAGGGTTAGGGTTAGGGTTAGGGTTAGGGTTAGGGTTAGGGTTAGGGTTAGGGTTAGGGTTAGGGTTAGGGTTAGGGTTAGGGTTAGGGTTAGGGTTAGGGTTAGGGTTAGGGTTAGGGTTAGGGTTAGGGTTAGGGTTAGGGTTAGGGTTAGGGTTAGGGTTAGGGTTAGGGTTAGGGTTAGGGTTAGGGTTAGGGTTAGGGTTAGGGTTAGGGTTAGGGTTAGGGTTAGGGTTAGGGTTAGGGTTAGGGTTAGGGTTAGGGTTAGGGTTAGGGTTAGGGTTAGGGTTAGGGTTAGGGTTAGGGTTAGGGTTAGGGTTAGGGTTAGGGTTAGGGTTAGGGTTAGGGTTAGGGTTAGGGTTAGGGTTAGGGTTAGGGTTAGGGTTAGGGTTAGGGTTAGGGTTAGGGTTAGGGTTAGGGTTAGGGTTAGGGTTAGGGTTAGGGTTAGGGTTAGGGTTAGGGTTAGGGTTAGGGTTAGGGTTAGGGTTAGGGTTAGGGTTAGGGTTAGGGTTAGGGTTAGGGTTAGGGTTAGGGTTAGGGTTAGGGTTAGGGTTAGGGTTAGGGTTAGGGTTAGGGTTAGGGTTAGGGTTAGGGTTAGGGTTAGGGTTAGGGTTAGGGTTAGGGTTAGGGTTAGGGTTAGGGTTAGGGTTAGGGTTAGGGTTAGGGTTAGGGTTAGGGTTAGGGTTAGGGTTAGGGTTAGGGTTAGGGTTAGGGTTAGGGTTAGGGTTAGGGTTAGGGTTAGGGTTAGGGTTAGGGTTAGGGTTAGGGTTAGGGTTAGGGTTAGGGTTAGGGTTAGGGTTAGGGTTAGGGTTAGGGTTAGGGTTAGGGTTAGGGTTAGGGTTAGGGTTAGGGTTAGGGTTAGGGTTAGGGTTAGGGTTAGGGTTAGGGTTAGGGTTAGGGTTAGGGTTAGGGTTAGGGTTAGGGTTAGGGTTAGGGTTAGGGTTAGGGTTAGGGTTAGGGTTAGGGTTAGGGTTAGGGTTAGGGTTAGGGTTAGGGTTAGGGTTAGGGTTAGGGTTAGGGTTAGGGTTAGGGTTAGGGTTAGGGTTAGGGTTAGGGTTAGGGTTAGGGTTAGGGTTAGGGTTAGGGTTAGGGTTAGGGTTAGGGTTAGGGTTAGGGTTAGGGTTAGGGTTAGGGTTAGGGTTAGGGTTAGGGTTAGGGTTAGGGTAGGGTTAGGGTTAGGGTTAGGGTTAGGGTTAGGGTTAGGGTTAGGGTTAGGGTTAGGGTTAGGGTTAGGGTTAGGGTTAGGGTTAGGGTTAGGGTTAGGGTTAGGGTTAGGGTTAGGGTTAGGGTTAGGGTTAGGGTTAGGGTTAGGGTTAGGGTTAGGGTTAGGGTTAGGGTTAGGGTTAGGGTTAGGGTTAGGGTTAGGGTTAGGGTTAGGGTTAGGGTTAGGGTTAGGGTTAGGGTTAGGGTTAGGGTTAGGGTTAGGGTTAGGGTTAGGGTTAGGGTTAGGGTTAGGGTTAGGGTTAGGGTTAGGGTTAGGGTTAGGGTTAGGGTTAGGGTTAGGGTTAGGGTTAGGGTTAGGGTTAGGGTTAGGGTTAGGGTTAGGGTTAGGGTTAGGGTTAGGGTTAGGGTTAGGGTTAGGGTTAGGGTTAGGGTTAGGGTTAGGGTTAGGGTTAGGGTTAGGGTTAGGGTTAGGGTTAGGGTTAGGGTTAGGGTTAGGGTTAGGGTTAGGGTTAGGGTTAGGGTTAGGGTTAGGGTTAGGGTTAGGGTTAGGGTTAGGGTTAGGGTTAGGGTTAGGGTTAGGGTTAGGGTTAGGGTTAGGGTTAGGGTTAGGGTTAGGGTTAGGGTTAGGGTTAGGGTTAGGGTTAGGGTTAGGGTTAGGGTTAGGGTTAGGGTTAGGGTTAGGGTTAGGGTTAGGGTTAGGGTTAGGGTTAGGGTTAGGGTTAGGGTTAGGGTTAGGGTTAGGGTTAGGGTTAGGGTTAGGGTTAGGGTTAGGGTTAGGGTTAGGGTTAGGGTTAGGGTTAGGGTTAGGGTTAGGGTTAGGGTTAGGGTTAGGGTTAGGGTTAGGGTTAGGGTTAGGGTTAGGGTTAGGGTTAGGGTTAGGGTTAGGGTTAGGGTTAGGGTTAGGGTTAGGGTTAGGGTTAGGGTTAGGGTTAGGGTTAGGGTTAGGGTTAGGGTTAGGGTTAGGGTTAGGGTTAGGGTTAGGGTTAGGGTTAGGGTTAGGGTTAGGGTTAGGGTTAGGGTTAGGGTTAGGGTTAGGGTTAGGGTTAGGGTTAGGGTTAGGGTTAGGGTTAGGGTTAGGGTTAGGGTTAGGGTTAGGGTTAGGGTTAGGGTTAGGGTTAGGGTTAGGGTTAGGGTTAGGGTTAGGGTTAGGGTTAGGGTTAGGGTTAGGGTTAGGGTTAGGGTTAGGGTTAGGGTTAGGGTTAGGGTTAGGGTTAGGGTTAGGGTTAGGGTTAGGGTTAGGGTTAGGGTTAGGGTTAGGGTTAGGGTTAGGGTTAGGGTTAGGGTTAGGGTTAGGGTTAGGGTTAGGGTTAGGGTTAGGGTTAGGGTTAGGGTTAGGGTTAGGGTTAGGGTTAGGGTTAGGGTTAGGGTTAGGGTTAGGGTTAGGGTTAGGGTTAGGGTTAGGGTTAGGGTTAGGGTTAGGGTTAGGGTTAGGGTTAGGGTTAGGGTTAGGGTTAGGGTTAGGGTTAGGGTTAGGGTTAGGGTTAGGGTTAGGGTTAGGGTTAGGGTTAGGGTTAGGGTTAGGGTTAGGGTTAGGGTTAGGGTTAGGGTTAGGGTTAGGGTTAGGGTTAGGGTTAGGGTTAGGGTTAGGGTTAGGGTTAGGGTTAGGGTTAGGGTTAGGGTTAGGGTTAGGGTTAGGGTTAGGGTTAGGGTTAGGGTTAGGGTTAGGGTTAGGGTTAGGGTTAGGGTTAGGGTTAGGGTTAGGGTTAGGGTTAGGGTTAGGGTTAGGGTTAGGGTTAGGGTTAGGGTTAGGGTTAGGGTTAGGGTTAGGGTTAGGGTTAGGGTTAGGGTTAGGGTTAGGGTTAGGGTTAGGGTTAGGGTTAGGGTTAGGGTTAGGGTTAGGGTTAGGGTTAGGGTTAGGGTTAGGGTTAGGGTTAGGGTTAGGGTTAGGGTTAGGGTTAGGGTTAGGGTTAGGGTTAGGGTTAGGGTTAGGGTTAGGGTTAGGGTTAGGGTTAGGGTTAGGGTTAGGGTTAGGGTTAGGGTTAGGGTTAGGGTTAGGGTTAGGGTTAGGGTTAGGGTTAGGGTTAGGGTTAGGGTTAGGGTTAGGGTTAGGGTTAGGGTTAGGGTTAGGGTTAGGGTTAGGGTTAGGGTTAGGGTTAGGGTTAGGGTTAGGGTTAGGGTTAGGGTTAGGGTTAGGGTTAGGGTTAGGGTTAGGGTTAGGGTTAGGGTTAGGGTTAGGGTTAGGGTTAGGGTTAGGGTTAGGGTTAGGGTTAGGGTTAGGGTTAGGGTTAGGGTTAGGGTTAGGGTTAGGGTTAGGGTTAGGGTTAGGGTTAGGGTTAGGGTTAGGGTTAGGGTTAGGGTTAGGGTTAGGGTTAGGGTTAGGGTTAGGGTTAGGGTTAGGGTTAGGGTTAGGGTTAGGGTTAGGGTTAGGGTTAGGGTTAGGGTTAGGGTTAGGGTTAGGGTTAGGGTTAGGGTTAGGGTTAGGGTTAGGGTTAGGGTTAGGGTTAGGGTTAGGGTTAGGGTTAGGGTTAGGGTTAGGGTTAGGGTTAGGGTTAGGGTTAGGGTTAGGGTTAGGGTTAGGGTTAGGGTTAGGGTTAGGGTTAGGGTTAGGGTTAGGGTTAGGGTTAGGGTTAGGGTTAGGGTTAGGGTTAGGGTTAGGGTTAGGGTTAGGGTTAGGGTTAGGGTTAGGGTTAGGGTTAGGGTTAGGGTTAGGGTTAGGGTTAGGGTTAGGGTTAGGGTTAGGGTTAGGGTTAGGGTTAGGGTTAGGGTTAGGGTTAGGGTTAGGGTTAGGGTTAGGGTTAGGGTTAGGGTTAGGGTTAGGGTTAGGGTTAGGGTTAGGGTTAGGGTTAGGGTTAGGGTTAGGGTTAGGGTTAGGGTTAGGGTTAGGGTTAGGGTTAGGGTTAGGGTTAGGGTTAGGGTTAGGGTTAGGGTTAGGGTTAGGGTTAGGGTTAGGGTTAGGGTTAGGGTTAGGGTTAGGGTTAGGGTTAGGGTTAGGGTTAGGGTTAGGGTTAGGGTTAGGGTTAGGGTTAGGGTTAGGGTTAGGGTTAGGGTTAGGGTTAGGGTTAGGGTTAGGGTTAGGGTTAGGGTTAGGGTTAGGGTTAGGGTTAGGGTTAGGGTTAGGGTTAGGGTTAGGGTTAGGGTTAGGGTTAGGGTTAGGGTTAGGGTTAGGGTTAGGGTTAGGGTTAGGGTTAGGGTTAGGGTTAGGGTTAGGGTTAGGGTTAGGGTTAGGGTTAGGGTTAGGGTTAGGGTTAGGGTTAGGGTTAGGGTTAGGGTTAGGGTTAGGGTTAGGGTTAGGGTTAGGGTTAGGGTTAGGGTTAGGGTTAGGGTTAGGGTTAGGGTTAGGGTTAGGGTTAGGGTTAGGGTTAGGGTTAGGGTTAGGGTTAGGGTTAGGGTTAGGGTTAGGGTTAGGGTTAGGGTTAGGGTTAGGGTTAGGGTTAGGGTTAGGGTTAGGGTTAGGGTTAGGGTTAGGGTTAGGGTTAGGGTTAGGGTTAGGGTTAGGGTTAGGGTTAGGGTTAGGGTTAGGGTTAGGGTTAGGGTTAGGGTTAGGGTTAGGGTTAGGGTTAGGGTTAGGGTTAGGGTTAGGGTTAGGGTTAGGGTTAGGGTTAGGGTTAGGGTTAGGGTTAGGGTTAGGGTTAGGGTTAGGGTTAGGGTTAGGGTTAGGGTTAGGGTTAGGGTTAGGGTTAGGGTTAGGGTTAGGGTTAGGGTTAGGGTTAGGGTTAGGGTTAGGGTTAGGGTTAGGGTTAGGGTTAGGGTTAGGGTTAGGGTTAGGGTTAGGGTTAGGGTTAGGGTTAGGGTTAGGGTTAGGGTTAGGGTTAGGGTTAGGGTTAGGGTTAGGGTTAGGGTTAGGGTTAGGGTTAGGGTTAGGGTTAGGGTTAGGGTTAGGGTTAGGGTTAGGGTTAGGGTTAGGGTTAGGGTTAGGGTTAGGGTTAGGGTTAGGGTTAGGGTTAGGGTTAGGGTTAGGGTTAGGGTTAGGGTTAGGGTTAGGGTTAGGGTTAGGGTTAGGGTTAGGGTTAGGGTTAGGGTTAGGGTTAGGGTTAGGGTTAGGGTTAGGGTTAGGGTTAGGGTTAGGGTTAGGGTTAGGGTTAGGGTTAGGGTTAGGGTTAGGGTTAGGGTTAGGGTTAGGGTTAGGGTTAGGGTTAGGGTTAGGGTTAGGGTTAGGGTTAGGGTTAGGGTTAGGGTTAGGGTTAGGGTTAGGGTTAGGGTTAGGGTTAGGGTTAGGGTTAGGGTTAGGGTTAGGGTTAGGGTTAGGGTTAGGGTTAGGGTTAGGGTTAGGGTTAGGGTTAGGGTTAGGGTTAGGGTTAGGGTTAGGGTTAGGGTTAGGGTTAGGGTTAGGGTTAGGGTTAGGGTTAGGGTTAGGGTTAGGGTTAGGGTTAGGGTTAGGGTTAGGGTTAGGGTTAGGGTTAGGGTTAGGGTTAGGGTTAGGGTTAGGGTTAGGGTTAGGGTTAGGGTTAGGGTTAGGGTTAGGGTTAGGGTTAGGGTTAGGGTTAGGGTTAGGGTTAGGGTTAGGGTTAGGGTTAGGGTTAGGGTTAGGGTTAGGGTTAGGGTTAGGGTTAGGGTTAGGGTTAGGGTTAGGGTTAGGGTTAGGGTTAGGGTTAGGGTTAGGGTTAGGGTTAGGGTTAGGGTTAGGGTTAGGGTTAGGGTTAGGGTTAGGGTTAGGGTTAGGGTTAGGGTTAGGGTTAGGGTTAGGGTTAGGGTTAGGGTTAGGGTTAGGGTTAGGGTTAGGGTTAGGGTTAGGGTTAGGGTTAGGGTTAGGGTTAGGGTTAGGGTTAGGGTTAGGGTTAGGGTTAGGGTTAGGGTTAGGGTTAGGGTTAGGGTTAGGGTTAGGGTTAGGGTTAGGGTTAGGGTTAGGGTTAGGGTTAGGGTTAGGGTTAGGGTTAGGGTTAGGGTTAGGGTTAGGGTTAGGGTTAGGGTTAGGGTTAGGGTTAGGGTTAGGGTTAGGGTTAGGGTTAGGGTTAGGGTTAGGGTTAGGGTTAGGGTTAGGGTTAGGGTTAGGGTTAGGGTTAGGGTTAGGGTTAGGGTTAGGGTTAGGGTTAGGGTTAGGGTTAGGGTTAGGGTTAGGGTTAGGGTTAGGGTTAGGGTTAGGGTTAGGGTTAGGGTTAGGGTTAGGGTTAGGGTTAGGGTTAGGGTTAGGGTTAGGGTTAGGGTTAGGGTTAGGGTTAGGGTTAGGGTTAGGGTTAGGGTTAGGGTTAGGGTTAGGGTTAGGGTTAGGGTTAGGGTTAGGGTTAGGGTTAGGGTTAGGGTTAGGGTTAGGGTTAGGGTTAGGGTTAGGGTTAGGGTTAGGGTTAGGGTTAGGGTTAGGGTTAGGGTTAGGGTTAGGGTTAGGGTTAGGGTTAGGGTTAGGGTTAGGGTTAGGGTTAGGGTTAGGGTTAGGGTTAGGGTTAGGGTTAGGGTTAGGGTTAGGGTTAGGGTTAGGGTTAGGGTTAGGGTTAGGGTTAGGGTTAGGGTTAGGGTTAGGGTTAGGGTTAGGGTTAGGGTTAGGGTTAGGGTTAGGGTTAGGGTTAGGGTTAGGGTTAGGGTTAGGGTTAGGGTTAGGGTTAGGGTTAGGGTTAGGGTTAGGGTTAGGGTTAGGGTTAGGGTTAGGGTTAGGGTTAGGGTTAGGGTTAGGGTTAGGGTTAGGGTTAGGGTTAGGGTTAGGGTTAGGGTTAGGGTTAGGGTTAGGGTTAGGGTTAGGGTTAGGGTTAGGGTTAGGGTTAGGGTTAGGGTTAGGGTTAGGGTTAGGGTTAGGGTTAGGGTTAGGGTTAGGGTTAGGGTTAGGGTTAGGGTTAGGGTTAGGGTTAGGGTTAGGGTTAGGGTTAGGGTTAGGGTTGAGGGTTAGGGTTAGGGTTAGGGTTAGGGTTAGGGTTAGGGTTAGGGTTAGGGTTAGGGTTAGGGTTAGGGTTAGGGTTAGGGTTAGGGTTAGGGTTAGGGTTAGGGTTAGGGTTAGGGTTAGGGTTAGGGTTAGGGTTAGGGTTAGGGTTAGGGTTAGGGTTAGGGTTAGGGTTAGGGTTAGGGTTAGGGTTAGGGTTAGGGTTAGGGTTAGGGTTAGGGTTAGGGTTAGGGTTAGGGTTAGGGTTAGGGTTAGGGTTAGGGTTAGGGTTAGGGTTAGGGTTAGGGTTAGGGTTAGGGTTAGGGTTAGGGTTAGGGTTAGGGTTAGGGTTAGGGTTAGGGTTAGGGTTAGGGTTAGGGTTAGGGTTAGGGTTAGGGTTAGGGTTAGGGTTAGGGTTAGGGTTAGGGTTAGGGTTAGGGTTAGGGTTAGGGTTAGGGTTAGGGTTAGGGTTAGGGTTAGGGTTAGGGTTAGGGTTAGGGTTAGGGTTAGGGTTAGGGTTAGGGTTAGGGTTAGGGTTAGGGTTAGGGTTAGGGTTAGGGTTAGGGTTAGGGTTAGGGTTAGGGTTAGGGTTAGGGTTAGGGTTAGGGTTAGGGTTAGGGTTAGGGTTAGGGTTAGGGTTAGGGTTAGGGTTAGGGTTAGGGTTAGGGTTAGGGTTAGGGTTAGGGTTAGGGT